>JAJLRJ010000012.1:22021310-22203810 GCA_024195265.1 Dendrophyllia cribrosa | reverse complement strand
GTACGATACGTGGTACGGTACGGTACGGTACGGTACGGTGAAAACTAAACCAAAACAGAGAAAAATGTCAACATTTAAGAAATAATCCAGTTCAATGTAACCATAAACACTTACAAATGAATATCACTTTAATACAATTCTGTGCAAATACGGTCCGTACAAATGAATAAACAGAGATTTTAGAGCTCAATTTGCTCACACAAGCGTTTCTCCACCGAGCAAAACCATGTGCTTTTGTCACGCGACTCTATACAGGGAACCCATGCGGAAAACAATAACCACAGGATTATAACTATTGTTTTGAGAATTAATTGGGCCGCAAATCGGCCCAAACATCCCGCCGGCCTTGGGGCTTGTCACTTCCTACTTGTACTCGAGATCATTTTTCAGTAAACAGAGCTTCTGAATGGGGCGAATATAGACACCGTCCTTGGTCTTAACCTTCACAGTCCTCACTAAGCCATCCGGACCAGGGTAGGTCTCAATGACACGACCGAGATTCCAACGACCCCTGTGAATGGTGCCGTCCACAAGTAAAACTAGAGCATTGGGTTTGACGTTAGGCAGTACCTTGCGCCATTTGCCTCGTGGTTGAAGGGTGGGGAGATATTCCTTTAACCATCTTTTCCAGAATAGCTCGGCTAAAAACTGAACTTGCCTCCATTTCTTTCTGAACTTATCTGTCTTGTCAAAGACTCCAGGCGGCAAACAGATAACCTTCCTTTGCATAAGGAAGTGAGCAGGTGTTAGTGGTTCCAGATCGTTCGGATCATCAGAATTTGCGGTTAGGGCTCTTCCATTCAGGATACGCTCCACTTCGGTAAGCAGCGTTTGCAGGACCACATCGGTGACCACCTGTGTTGCTAGAACTGACTTCAGAACTGTCTTCGCGCTACGAACCAGACGTTCCCATACGTCAGACATACTCGACGCGGTCGGTGGTTGAAACACCCATTTACAGCCGCGTTGGATAAGCTCGTTTTCAATGTTGGCCTGATTCCATTCCTCGAGACTTTTCTTCAATTCCCGCTCAGCGCCTACGAAATTCGAACCATTATCACATTGTAGCTCCTTGACTTCGCCTCTGCGGTTGATGAATCGTCTCAGGCACATGATGAAATCATCCGTTTCCATAGTGTTCACTACTTCTAGGTGCACACAACGAGTAGATAAACAAGTAAAGAGACAGCACCAACGTTTCGACGTCCCACGGCCATGTTTGACAAACAAAGGACCGAAAAGGTCCATACCTGTGTGCGAAAATGGCGGTTCATATGCCATGAGCCGAGCCTTGGGTAAAGGAGCCATCTGCTTGGTCATAGGTCTGGTGTTGAGTTTCTTGCATTTGAGACATCGATTAAGAACTGAACGTACTAACACGCGGGCTTGGGGAATCCAGAAGGACTCTCGCAGCTTGGCTATAACGTGTTCGCGACCCAGGTGTCCGATGAATTGATGCAGATAACGGACAATCAGTGGGGAAACAGGATGAGACCTTGGCAAGATAATTTGCCGACCTGCTCTGGGGTCATTCTGCGACCATTCATTCTTAACACTCCATGAGCATCCACTTCCGGGTTTAAAGCGGCAATCTTGCTGGATGATTTGACTGCGCCCTTTATCTTCAAGTTCTTGACCTATTGTGCATACGCTGAGTTCTGGACGATTCTTGAGATAGCTGATGTCGCGGCGTCGTAATCTTCAACAGTCAATCTACCAGTTCTGACGCTCTTGCTGTCTTGAATAAATTGCACAAAGCGAAGGAGCCAGGCTACTCTGCATCGGAGGCGGGTCCAGCCCGAACAACTTGTCAACAACATTTGAATAGAGGACCCTACAGGCACTTCAGATTTATGCGCTGAGATTTCCTTTCTTCTCTCAACCGGGTCAAAGCCCAGCTTCAGTACGTGAGCTTCTTTCTTCAGCTCTAAACTATCGTCCGGGACATTTCCACGTACTTCGTTCGGCCAGCAATTTTCCGGTTGCCATAGGAAGTCTGGTCCACGCAACCGGCGGTGGTCCACAGTCAGCGAAGATGGACTCAAACCTCGAGACACGTCGTCGGCGGGATTAAGGGTTCCCGGCACGTGATTCCATTCTTGCACAAGCGAGTTTTCTTTTATCTCCTCGACTCTGTTCGCTACATAAGTGTAAAATCTTCTTTTTTCGTTCTTTAAATAGTGTAGTACTATTTCGCCGTCAGTCCAGTAAAATGTCTTATCAATGTTCAAATCAAGTTCTTCTCGTAACAACTTGTTCAATCGGGTCGACAAGACGGCTGCTTGTAATTCAAGCCTCGGAATACTTGTAAACTTTACCGGTGCGTTCCTAGCCTTGCTCATGATGAAGGCGCAATGAATTTGACCATCAGGGTACTTGATCCGAAGATAGGATGATACACCGTATCCGACTTCTGATGCATCAGAGAAAACATGGAGCTGCAACTTGCATTCAGAAGTGTCAACGTCTGGCGGGAAGTAACATCGCGGGATACGCAGCTGCGACAGTGAAGGTAGTTGAGCATTCCACAACCTCCATTTCAACAAGAAATCTTCGTTCAACGGCTCGTCCCAGCCTACGTTGGCCTTCCACAGATCCTGAACCAAACTTCGTGCGGTTAAAGCTACAGGTGCTGCAAACCCGAGCGGATCAAACAAAGAACACACTGTGGACAGGATGTCGCGTTTCGTTTCGGGACGGTCGAGCTTTCTTATCTCGTAGCCTAGGTTATCATCTTCCACAAACCAACGGACACCGAGAGCCCTCTCGACGGGAAGCTCATCTAAGTCAAGGTCAAGTTCGGGCTTGGAACGCTTGTCATTTGGAATCGCCGCGAGGACTTTCTTGGAATTAGATGTAAATTTGGTCAGGTCGAAGCCACCTCGACCGAGGATGTCAGCCATGTCGCGGGCCAAACAAATTGCTGAGTTCTCATCATTCGCAGAGGGAAGCGCATCGTCCACATAGAAATTCCTCTTTACTGCTGCAACGACGCTAGGCTTGAAGTCATCAGTATTGTCATCAGCGACTCGCCGCAGAGAGGAGTTGGCGATACAGGGGGATGATGCAGCTCCAAAAATGTGCACTTGCATTACGTAAACGTCAGGCGGATCATCGTAACTATTTGTTCACCAGAGGAACCTCAATGAATCCTAGTCTTCCTTCCGTACAAGAATCTGATGGGACATCCCTTCAACATCAGCAGCAATGCCAACTTTGCCTTGTCGGAAGCGTAAAAGAACGCCAACTAGGTTGTTCGTCATGTCTGGTTCGCTTACAAGATTTTTGTTCAGCGACGTTCCCTCGTATTCTGCCGCAGCATCGAACACGATGCGCACCTTCCCGGTTTAGTAGGACTAGTCACTGGGTGGTGCGGAATGTACCAACACGTGTCGCTCTCTTTGGACAGTTCTTCCTCTGAAAGTTTGCGAGCGAAGCCCTTGTTGATATAACTGTTCATTTCTTTACGATATTTATTGGCCATCTCTTCGTTGCCCTGTTTTGTCAGGCGACGTCTCAGGGACTCAAATCGGTGATTAGCCATGACACGATTATTAGGAAGTTGTAGTCAGTCTTCTTTCCACAGCAAGCCTACTTCGTAGTGTCCGTCTACAAGGCGTGTGGTATCTTCGATTATTTTGAGAGCTCTCTTGTCTTCAGCTGAGAGAGGTTTCTGTCCAGACTTCACAGCTCCGTAATCTTCAAGGTCCCAGAACCTTTCGATAAAGTCATCAGGCTTACGACCAACTGAAACAAAGTTTGATGAAACTCCTTGACGATACTTCACGTCATAAGGACCAGAGACACACCATCCGAGAGCATATCGACAACCGTAAAGCCCTTTCTTCTTATCTTTGGGGACTCTCACTTCTTCCTGTATGTGCGCATAAGGAATGTTATTACCGACGAGTATGGAAACGCTTTTAATATCTACTGGCGGGAACACAAGTGCAAGTGTGGGTACTGTTGGACGTCAAACTCCTCGGGCAGGATCCGTTGTGATTGGTTAAGATCAGGGAGGACGTATGCTTCAGTGACGTCAAGATCCTCTCCCAGGCCGTCCGCAGAGCTCAAAGTGAAGGAAACACGATTAGACTCCACAACGTTGTCACTAGCTGTGATTGGCTAATTCCGATTTGCTCAAGTATCCCCTTTAAGCCAAGGTATGCAGCTAACTCGCGGTCGATAAGAGTGTCGGTGCAGCCGCTATCCAGGAAGGCGTATGTGGATACGGCTTTGCCATTGTCTGCAGTTACAGTGACTGGTACAACGTTCAACAACACTTGAGATTGCGCAGTCGCTATTCCAGCCGATGAAACAGATGTTGTTCCAGATTTGTTGTCTGAGTTACAACCCTTACTTTGAACCGTATTCTCTGTCTCGTTACCGGCGGCAGGAGTGTCACGGGATGGCTTGTCACGTTTATCCTTGGGATCTTTATCATTCGGTTGGTTGAAACGGCGACCTTTGTTGTTGTTGTTGTTGTCGGTATGAAGAAGACTCAAGTGGCGACCAGGGCATTTTAAACAAGCTGGCGGGTCAGGGCAGGAACCAGAGCCATGCCCAGGTCTTTCGAGGCCACAATTGAAGCAAAATCCACAGGGCGCCGCGAATTGTCTTCTGACTGCCACGTGGTCGCACTGCTTGATGACCGGACAATCTTGAAGATTGTGTCGTTTAGATTTACAAATTCCGCAGACGTCCGGGCCAGGAGTAGCAGATTTGTTTCCAACATCTGTGGCGTTAATCGTAGGGTTCTTTGTTGGTGGTTCTCGATTCCTCGTGTTCTTAGGGGGCGCCTTTGTCTCTTTGTTGTCCCGCTTCAGAGTTTGCATTCCAAACACAGGATCGTTTCTAATAGATGCTTGTTTCCTTACAAACACCGCAATGTCATTTAGACGAGCAGTCCTCCCGCGTTTAGTGATCTCATAATTTTCGTTTTTCCATTTGGTGATCAGGTCATTTGGTAGACGATTAACTATGCGTTTAAGATTTGTTGCGACACTCGCTTCGCGTTCAACGTCACCTTGAAGGATTCTTGTAGCCGCGTTTAACTTCTCAGAAAAGTTCATAAGTCCGACATGGTCACCGTAGGCCAACTTGGGGCCAGCCACGAGTTCTTCGATACATGCTCGAGTCACCCTGATTGCTTGGCCAAAACGTTCCTCAAGCGTTTTCATAATATCACTGAACGAGCAACCTCTGTTTCGCCTTACAACCTCTAATGCCTCGCCGCTCACAAATTTAGGAAGGTATTCGACACGCTGTGTATCCGTAAGTAAATCGCCTTCAAGGTGTGTTCGAATCTGTTGTCGAAAGAAGGGAAATTCCGCCGGATTACCACTGAACTGTGTGGGCCGTATTCCACTTAGTAGTTGGACCTTCCACATAGCAGCTATGTGATCGCGTGGGGTGTCGTCCAAGCTGTCTACCCTTTGTGATGGCACTACATCAAGTAACTTGGATGACTGGAGCGGGCCCGATCCTTTGAGAAACTTGTATTCGTTCGGTTCCTTCGATGGGGATTGCTCTTTGGTCGTCACAATGTCTGGAGGTTTCGCGGACATTGACGCAGGAGTAATTGGCATTTCAGTATGAAGTGTATCTTGAGTTATGGTTTCCTTCGCGGCAGTATTGGCAATACCCGATTGCTCCATAGATCCACTATTTGGTACAGAGATAGCTGGGGTGGATTGTGGCAGTTTATCAGCCAAAAACGTAGGTTTTTCCAAGGGACCAACCGTTCTAGGCGTCAGACCATTCTCGTCATACTCGGTCTCAATTTTTCATTACAATTCGGCCAATGCAGCTTCCTCCTCAAGGTGTCTGAGGTCCATTTTTTGCTTATGTTCATAGGCCAGCCTAGCCGATTCCTCTTCATCCCTTGCTCTGGCTCTTGCCAAGTCCAAATCAATGATTTTTTACGTGAAGAGGCTTTAGAGGACGCCGAAGATCTTGAAGCATGGGAAGCCTTACTGCTCACTGACGCATTGTCATCATCCCCTTTGGTCAGATCCGGTAGTCCGTGTTCCATTCCATATTTGTCCAAGCTCACGTTCGCTCCATGAAACATATTTTCAAACCCGTCAATTATATCCTGCATTTCACGTTTCAGGTTGATATAGCGATTCTGTACATGTAACAGACGTTGCCGTTCATTTATTCCGGCAAGGTATTTACTATGTAGCTCCTCGAGTGTTTTCCATTTTTCCGAGAGTCGTTCAATGGTTTTCTTGGCTCCTATAGGGCTTGGATTCACAAAGATTTTAGCTTAAATTTCTTGTAATAAATCATCGATTTCTTTACTAGTGCTTGTCCATAACATCGCTACGCTACGTTGTTCCTGTGAATCCCTTTGCCGTTCCACTTCGCTAAAATCAACTTGAGTGTTCGGAGGGGGTCTGGGTCGGAGTAAATAACGACTACTTTCCCGGGTAGCACTCAGTGGTCCAGTGACCACAGCAGGAGTTGTGACAGAAGAAGACATAATATTACCTTCCACAGTTGTGGTACAACTCTCAACAGGGTCCAAAATCGGGAGGCCTGGCAACCCACGATCCATTCCGGATTCCAATCTTGTGAAGTCCATTAAGAGGCCTTATAAATGCTTTCCACCGTCGAAACTATAAAATCCACTCGAGTTGTAATCTATCGCTCAACAAATACCACTTCTGCGTAGAATTTTTTCACTGGTGTTGGGGCCAAATAAGCACAGACGTTCAACACGTACAGGTAACGCAAAAGACTTAATTCAACGAAGTAACAATCTTGTAGAATCCTGACATTCACATTCGATTCGATATGTTCGCTGATGTACATGTACGGTACGATACGTGGTACGGTAGGGTACGGTACGGTACGGTGAAAACTAAACCAAAACAGAGAAAAATGTCAACATTTAAGAAATAATCCAGTTCAATGTAACCATAAACACTTACAAATGAATATCACTTTAATACAATTCTGTGCAAATACGGTCCGCACAGATGAATAAACAGAGATTTTAGAGCTTAATTTGCTCACACAAGCGTTTCTCCACCGAGCAAAACCATGTGCTTTTGTCACGTGACTCTATACAGGGAACCCATGCGGAAAACAATAACCACAGGATTATAACTATTGTTTTGAGAATTAATTGGGTCGCAAATCGGCCCAAACACTATATATCCTCTAGGTTTCATTGTCACAGCCTTAATGTTCTTGAATTTACGAGGGGGGCACAAGGTCCCCCCCCCCCCCCAGGCTCAGACTCAAAAAAACTCAAACTCAAACTCAAAAAAAGCCCATGCTGAATAGGGTTAATAAAAAGATTGAAAAATTGATTGGAAGATTGAAAGATTGCTGGGTATTTGTATAAAAAAGGTGTCTGAAGGCTGAAGGGGGGGGGGGGGGGGGGGGGGGGGGGGGGGGGGGGGTCATACAAAATTTCTGACTGATCAGAAAGGGGGGGTAATAACTAAATTCACTCCTTTAAAAGGGGGTATTACATAATATTTTCCCACTTGAAGCCCATTTTCCAATCCCCCCCCCCCCCCCCCCCTCCTGATAATTATTGCACAGTCCCTGAGAGATCATGCCATTCACCTCCACTCACACAACCACGGAGTACAGTTTAAAACATCGTTTAAATAGACCAATTTCGATATATTAAAATTCATACTTGGCTCCGAGGCTTGGGGGAATAAAACAAAAAAAATCGCATCGAGGTTCACGCGTTGAATTGTTCATTTCTTTTCTTTTATTCCCCCAAGCCTCGGATCCAAGTATGAATTTTAATATATCGAAATTGGTATATTCACAACCCCCACTGATTTCAGTCAAACGTGACGAGGGGCTTGCGCTCGAAACGTCAGCTTTCGAATCGTTTTTCAGTGGCTAATTCCCCACTCCAGAAACTATGAAAAATACCATAATATTCTTTAAATTGCAGGTTTGGGTGGTGCTTGATGTAAGCCTGATTTTTCCAATTTATTTTTTTTCCAGCACGAATTGCACGTACAATGCTAAGTCCTAGCGTTCCTACATGTACTCTAAATTCCATTGTGCCATTCTAACAAAGAAGACTTGAATAATTACACCCCGGCGAGGCTAAGCCTATTGACGACGCAGCACCGTGCCTTTGTTAGAACCTAATCCATTTATTCATTGCGTTATATAAGGCCGAAATCATCTAGCAATTATTCTGCGTTTTTTTCTTGAAGCACCAATTACCCACAAATAGGCACGTCTATCAGCATCCAAACCATCTAGATTGTTCTAAATTGTTGTTATTTTGGTATAATTCTGTTGCGGTTTACTCGTGAATATTGAACTCCAATAAATATGTCACGATCGGTTGCTTTTAGCATATATAATACCGGAAAGGAGTACCGATTCGTAAGCAAATATTAATAGCTATATTGATGATAACAGCCCGATATTACGTGGAAAAGGGAAAAAAAATATATGGCCTGACAAGTTCGAATGAAAATAATTTAAACGAATGTGATTGTGTGAAATTTGATACAGTTGATACTTTATAGTATGTCAAATGGAACAAGCTCCTCGGCAAACAAGACGTGTTTCTTTCTTGACGTTATATTGTTCAAGGCCACTGACCGACCTCTGTACATAACCACTGTCTTCACCATTGTGATAAATGCTATACTCTTAGTTTTTGCCGTCGTTGGAAACAGCATAATTCTATTGGTAATAATTAGGACAAGAGCTCTACGGACATGCTCGAACTTTTTTCTTGGGAACTTGGTATTATCGGATTTACTGGTAGGAGCAATGGTACAACCTCTATTCATCATTTACAAAACTGGCGAAGCACTGGGGAAGCACTCTTGTCTCGCGCATGCATTGTTTGCATCAAGCTCCTGGTTATGTGCTGGTGTGTCTTTCCTGACACTGACAGCTCTAAACTGTGAGAGATGCATCGCTATCTTTGCTCCTCTCAGATATAAGACTCTGGTCATCCCGTGGACAGTTTTTAAAGTTTCACTTCTCATCTGGATTTTGACGCTAATGCTTGTTTCATCGCGTTTCTACGGCCTCAGTAACACTATCTTCTACGCTGTTTGTTGCACAATCATCGCTATAAGTTTGGTGACTTTTCTTCTTATTTCAATTCAAATTCACCGTGTCGTTAAACGCCATCGAACACAGATTGCAAGCATCCAATCCTTTCCATCTTTAAAGAAGCAAGCCCAAGAAGCAGGCCATGCACGGAGCGTAGCTTGGGTGACATTTATTTTTTTCATATGTTACCTGCCAACGTTGGCAGTGATGATAGCATACACGATCGTTGGTTACAGTGTCACCCTAAAAACCGTCTACGTTCGGTCCGACACACTTGTTTTTCTAAATTCTTCAATCAATCCAGGTGTTTACTGTTGGAGGAATAAGGGCATTAGAAAAGCTGTCTTAAAATTTCTTAATTTAAAACGAGTTGTTAATCCTAAAGTGAGCTCTCGGATACACGGCGATCGACGTGCCTCGAGAGCTGCCGTCATTACTGACAATATTCAGATGGGCTCCATGCCTAATGTGCACCTTCGGGAAAAAAGACACAGTGCGCCATTTTAGGCAAGCGATGACTTGCCTTGTACGGCTGACATTTAACGAAAAATAGACCTTAAGAAGAACCAATGACGGTTTATTTAACAGCGATAACTTATTATTTTATTCCAAGTACTCCTCCGACATCAACAAAGCATCGATCAAAAACTGCTCAAGTGGAGATGAAACTACTTGCCTTTATATTAAAATAATTATGCTTCCCATTGACAATGAGACATTTGCATTTAAGCGATCTCGTTTAAATCAAATCTGACTTTACACGGTTAAAGGTTAAAATTAAGGTTATGGTTATGAATTCGAGTCCACCTTAACTTGATATATGTTTACAAAATCAAGGTTTTTCTCTTTCTCCAATTCTCTACTATGTTTAATTGCATAACCTTTACAGAGTTCATACTTCAGTAGGAATTAATCAAAGCTATGGCTGCTCAATTCTTAATGTTTCTGCATACATACATTTAATATGGACAAAATGGGCGAACAAATTTAAGTGGATGTTTTGCGTGAACAACACGGCACTACGACTGTGGCATGATGCAAGCATAAGTAAAGCAAATTCCTGTAAAGTATATTAGCGCTGAGTAAATCTAGTTATTATCAATCTAAAAATTCTGACGTCATCTATTAATATAGTTGGCTTTGCCAAAAATAAATGACAAGTATAAATGACATTTTATAAATTTAAAACACATCTCCAAACTTAGTTCATAGAAACTGAAGCAGAAAATTTATTTATTATGTTTTTGTATCTTTGCGGCCGAAACAATATCACCCCGGAAAAGAATAAGGAAAATCTTGAACGATTTGATTTAAATAAATTAGTACAAATATATCAGGAACGAGTGATTTATTTCCTGTTTTCTAACTTTATAAAAATATTATTTATGTTGCTTTACGACCTAACTGTCACGTTCTTAATTCTTGGTAAGAGGTATTCTTAACAGGTCCAGATCGAGTTTGTTAAATTAAGGTGTTTCGATACAGTTTTCTGGGGACGATACCTACATTTTTCAATCGGCTTTTAAGCGGTCTTTTCTAAGTCAGATCAACGTAAAATTTTCACTATTAACCGATTTTGAATTGAAGTTTGGCTAAATATATATTTTGGCAAAATCGATATTACCATGACGACAATAAACAAATACTTCGAAATCTGTAAAACTGAAATATTTTGCGCGTTTAAGACTTCGCATTGAAAATCCCACGTACTTAAAATATGGTATATGGCATATATATTTTGCAAGAAGAAAAAAATTATGTATGTTTAATTTCAAACAAATCGCAATAACATTCGAACCTAACTCTTTGTGTACTGGTAATAAATTGATCAATAGATAAACACTGGTTTTGTGAAATTACTTCAAGATAGTGCCAAAAGTAGCTTGACGTTACGTTTGTAAACCTTCAAAGTTTTGTTTACTTTCTCTTTTGCGATCTTGAGAACTAACTTTTTTCCTAACATCGCTTCATGTGCAATTTTTTGGGTAATTTTCGATTTTAATCGCGTTTCATAAATCTGAGAAACAGCTCGAAGATTTTTTTAACACTTTGACCAAGCATGCTCACCGATGTGCAAAAATTTATCTGAAAGTTTCATTGACATTGATTCAATGGAACGCCTTTAAAGTTAAAGATAAAGACGACATACGAACCGGCCGAAAAGTTTACGTTACAAATTCACTTTTTTTAAGTTATGCTTAACACTGATTTATTTCGGATTGAAGATTGTACCATTTCTTCTTTCGCGTTCATTTCCTATATTCTATACAGTTTTCTCCTTAAAGGGACACTGTCACGGGTTGACATGCGCCGGTTCTCGTCCGATTACCGAAGTTAAGCCCTGTCGGGCGAGGTTAGTACTTGGATGGGTGACCGCCTGGGAATACCTCGTGTCGTAGACTCATCATTTTTCTTTCCTTTACTCCCTTTCATTTTTCATTTTTTTGGTTCCGTCAAGGAGACACTCGTCCTGAGGAGGGCAAACCAAAGTCATGAAAACATAGCATACCTTCAACGATATTCCAACGACAACAAATGGGCGACGAAGTCGCTGTCACTGGAAGCTTCATACCCGGCATCGAATTTAGCCTGAAGCCACGACCTAAATATCCGATTTTCCAAATATATTCGTTTGTGGTTTCTAGACCACGCTATCTTATATTCTGCTTGATCCTCGAACTTCCTCTTCCGTCCCGAATTGGTTCTTTTCCCTCCACCGCCGCCACTAGTCGACGCCATTTTGAAATTGACGGTTCAACTTGAAAAATTCAGGCTGAACTTTTCAAGTTTCGATTCGAAAAACTCGCGCATGCGCCCTCGTGACAGTGTCCCTTTAAATTCGCGTTAATTTAAGTCGCGTTAATTTCAAATACGTTAATAAACACAAGCGTTTATTTTTAATAATAAAGTATATACAGTAATTAGAAATTGGTTCATAATTACCCGGGATGATTAGCGTGCGTCTATCGAGTTATGGATGCAAGCGGGAAGTTTGGAGAGCACGAGGGAAGCGAAAGAGTTGCTCTAGGCGATACTGAGCCGAGAGCAACTCTGGCTTCACGAGTGCCTCCAAACTTCCCAAGTTCATCCATATCTCGATAGATACACAGCTAATATCATGAACCAATTCTTTTATAAAAAAATAGAGCATCTTTAAGAAAACACAATTACGAATGATATGAATTCGTAAGCGTTACATATCAGCGGTCCTATGGTAAAATTCCGACTGCTGATTTAGGGAACCAATTAGAATTTTCCGTTTTCATCGTGCACCAGTTCAGCCGTATGATAAAATCGCAGTTTTTCCTTTTTTCCGGGGGTATTGGATTAACGAATAAATAGTGTTTTAAGGTGTTTCGATACAGTTTTCTGGAGACCATACCCACATTTTTCAATCGGCTTTTAAGGTCGGGACACACGAGGGGACTAGTCCCTGCGACCAGTCCCTGCGACTAGTCCCGGGGACCAAATCCCTCCGTGTGAACTGCTAATTTTCGGCAAAAATGTAGTCGCAGGGACTGAATTTTGGTCCCCGCAACTGGTCCCACAAATTCAAACTGGTTTGAATTCGTGGGACCAGTCCCAGGGGACTGGTCCCCTCAAATTTTGCTTGATCCCTTCGTGTGAACAGTTCGTGGGACTGGTCCCTGCGACGAAATGAAAATCGCTGATCAGCATTTTAAGCTCCCATGATTCTGTACGTTCTCCGTTTCAAGATGGCGGCTGAGGAACGTGAGAATGCGTGACATTCGGTTTATGTTATGCAAATTTCATCGGATGTTTTAATCTGGAGAATATTCTAACACTGGTATTGGAGGTCTTGATGACATAGTGCAGTCATTGTTTTTTTTTTTCAGATTCTATGCAGCAATATACAACACCTAAAAAAAACCTTTATCGAAATATGGTCGAAATAGGAGATTACGAACACTGTCAACACTCCATAGTGAACATAGTTTGTCCAGTAACGCTCAGAGTTGACTGATACACTTTCAGTGGTAAATTTGGTTTCTCTGTTGAAAATTGCTCTTTTCCCATCTCCATAAAGCGATATTCTTTTTTAAAAATCGTCATAAATGCTGCTATCTTGTTGTGAAACAGGTCCCAGCGTGTAAACCCTTCAAGGGACTGGTCCCCGCGACTCGTCCCATCGTGTAAACTCCGACAGGGGACCAGTCCCTGCGACCGGTCCCTGGGACTGGTCCCCTCGTGTGTGCCGACCTTTAAGCGGTCTTCTCCAAGTCAGATCAACGTGAAATTTTCACCACTAACTGGTTTTGAATTGAAGTTTGGCAAGATGTATTTACTGGTAAAATCGATATTACCATGACGACGATAAACAAGAAAATTCGAATAATAAATCTGACGTCACTTTCTCCCATTCCTAACCAAGCCTTGGAACAAGGTTGATTAATGGTTGCCGTAAATAAAATGACTTCTGATGTTCGTAATGGATTGAAATTTGGCAAGATGAGTAAGAAAGTCTAATAGTACACTAAAATGTAAAAAAATGAAAATCAAAAATTTGATCATAGGGGGACTTTAAGTAATTTCACAAAACCAGTGTTAATCTTTCGATCAATTTATTACCAGTACATAAATAGTAAGGTTTGAAATGTTATTGCGATTATTTGAAATCAAACATACTGAATTTTTTTATTCTTGCAAAACATATATGCCATATACCATATTTTTAGATGTCTATGTGGGGTTCTCAATGCGAAACCTTAAACGCGCTAAATTTCACTTTTACTGATTTCTAAGTTCCTTGTTTATCGTCGTCATAGTAATATCGATTTTACCAGAATATAAACTTAGCCAAACTTCAATTCAAAACAAGTTAGTAATGAAAATTTCACGCTGATCTGACTTGGAGAAGACCGCTTAACCTCCGATTGAAAAATGTAGGTATGGTCTCCAAAAAACTGTATTGAAACACCGCCTTAAAAACCCGGCGCAGATTTACACCTTTAGGTGACGTCGGCTGAGTGTATATAGCGACACACCACAGCAGCTTGTTTCAGTCGAACGAAAGAAAAAACGTATCGTGAAGAAAAAAATAAGCATTTTGAACGTTGTTGCCTGTAAAATTATTCATTTCAGTCTCTAACTCTCTACCCACTAGAATCAGCAAACGGTAGCGTATTATTTATTTCTTTTTTAATCAAGCACACATACCATGTTGTATAATTTCGGAGTTATGTCACTCAGTAAAAAAGAAAATCTCCTAAAGTTGAATACATAACATGTAAATTAATAATTTTATCACTAAACATGCCAAAATAGTTTTTACGATAATTATGTTATTAATCATGTGCGCAGAAAGAAATTCAGGGAGGCTTTGAGCAAAGATCCTGGCTTGTCTAATCATATTAAGATTCGCATTTTATCCATTCTTGAATCCATCTCTTGTCATCTCGCCCGGTGTCGCACACCTTTCCTTGGACTGTAGGTTCCTCTGAGTCTTGATCCTTTATCATAGTGAAATATGATAAAAATATCATTAATTATTGGAAAATAACTGAGTAAGTTGGAAAGCAAACACAATGAACAAATGGATTAATCTCTTCTTGTGCAGTGAAATAATATCTGAAATGTCTTCCTCAGGACGCATCCTCGTGTTTAATTTTCCGGTATTTTGTTTGTTTGCTTTTTGTTGTTCATGAGAAGGTTTATTGCAAAGTTGTGGTTGCTGATTCAAACCACGTTGCACCAACACCTTGCGTAAAATCAAAACCTATAAATTCCAATGCATTGTTTTGTCCTAAATTGTGCCAATAGCTAGTGGATTGAAATTACCATAAGTACCATAATTCGATCACCCACTAGTGCCAGTTCAATGAAAATTGACCTCTTTCTTTTGACTCTTTTTTTGCAAAGAATGACTCATTGGAGTCCAAAATACTAATGGAAAAAAAATTTGTGTTAAAATGCGAAAAGTAAGGCCGGTAAAAGCGATCTTCTCGTGCTCTGATTAAAAAACGGTTTGGAGAGGTAAGTAGATACACGATTTCCTTTCGAAATATATATATATTTGGGTCTAGTTTATTATCCGTGTTCCTTATGCCTTTAGCGCCCAATGGCCACTTATGTGGCCATAGAAATGGCCCGCAGTTATTTTCAAGAGCAGCTTCTCCTTAGTTAGTTCCCAGTCTTCCCCTGCATTGAAACGCCTGGTAGTATAATTCTGTTGAGCGAGTTTCTGCGAGATTTTGCTAAAATTTTCGATTGTCACGAAGAGAATAAGTTTTTCCTTAGAGGCGGAGCATATCTGGAAGAAAGAAACTTTTTTTTTATTTTGGAACAACTCCTGGATTATCTTGATGGAAACTTCGATATTCCCGACGATGGTATGAATTCTGATGTGGTAGGGTTGGATGAGGACTGTGAGGGCGAAAATCTTGCCCAGGAAGATGATTTATTGGACGAAGAAGAGGACATCGACGTTCGAAACACAGAAATAATTGAAGATGACAGTAATGGAGATTTCACGGGTCCAGGACGGCCATAAAACGTTTGTGTTGCAAGCTATGACTGGCTTCACGAAGGAAATGATTTAGAGGTTCCCACTTTCGATGGACGGTCACAGTCATGCTACTAGTGACACTCAACCGTTTTGTGTTTTAGGGACAGAGTGAAGCTTTAAAAGAATGAAAAGTAGCCAAATGTGATAAGAAAATGGTGTTCAGTAAATTGACCACAAATCTAGACACCTGCAGTAATTTTCATGACCAAATTGAGAGTTCAGTAACTTAGTATTTAGTAATTTATTAACAAATGTATTGATTGGCAGATAGTCCAATGCCTTGTCCACAACATATCCAAATTTGGAGTTTATATCTTAAATATAACTGAAGATAAAGCAAATTTAATAACAGTATTCCGAAATTTTAGAATTTGACAGAAATTAATTTGGGCTGTAAAGGGTTATACCAGCTGTCTATTGGTAATTGTTAGTCTTGCTGTCTATTGGTAATTTTCACTCTTTTAAAGTGAAAGTCAATAAAAATCCATTTTGTACTTGTTCTACAAGGCTTACATTATTTATGTATGATGGTCTATAATTGTTAATCAGCATGAATAGGGGAATAACACTTAATGAGAAGAATAACAGTAATAGTGGTAAATTTACGTCTCAGCAATTCGTAGTATTCTAATAACAGATCTAAATACACAGTCATTTACACTTCCTTCTCAGACACCAAATAAATAATTTTTACAAGGTTTTAATTTAAAAGAAAATGTAGATGTGATAAATATTTGATGGATTGACCTGAATGGAGTATTGCCTGTACATGAAAGAGGCTTTTAAAATCTGATTTGGCGTTAATCATTGAGGCAAATCTAAAACTAACATGAATATTGGCAATGGGCGAAACAGTATAAGAGGGGAGTAGTCCTTTACTGCAAAGAAGATGCTGCAAAGTAAATATCTCAGAAATGAAAAGATGTAACGAAGATGTAATATATCAAACACGAGGAAAAGTCTTTCATCAGGATAAATATCCAAAAACCGAGTAGTTTTATAAAGAGTTCGCTGTAAAAAAACTTCGGAAATATTTCGCGTTAATAAAATACAGTTAATACTCATTCTTCATTTGCAGATAAAATAAAGTAGTGCACCATTCATTTCTTTACTTTTACGGGTGTTGTTGTGCGGTGAAACGGCAACACAGTTCAGTCAAGCAAATACTTTTCTTTTCGCTTTAGGAACTCTTCGTCAGCCAAGCATTTGAGGATTGATAAAAACCGAATTTAAAAAATATAATGTGATGTAAAACAATTTCTGCATGGGACAAAGTTCACCAATGTTTTGGTTCCTACTTCTTCTTCTAAAAAAGTAGTCAGATAAAGCTTTTTCTTCTTTTTTGTTTGATCTATTAAGGAAAAAATAAACCATCGTTTCTTAAAGTGCCTATGAAATGAATTTTTTTTCTTCGTTTTTCATTAGTTTATTATGTCCAAAGAACGAAAACAATAATCATTTCCCGAGGAAAAGAAAGAAAATCGGTTTTTTAGCCCCTCGAAGATGCGTCACTTCGGTTGAAAAGTGGCTCCAATTTTTGGAGAGCCTGGGGGCGAGTGGGCGTGCGTGATGACGTAAATTACGTAAATAGTATGACACATTGGTTTGTTTACGCTATAATTCCCTTGGAATCCTTTAGCGTGATGGTCATTTTGCCAACGTTTTTGGCTGTACAAATGTCAGACAGCCCCTAATTTGTTTCTTTACAGTCCTCTGAAGGTGAAGAGGATCAGTTTCGGATCACTCTTGATCAACTAAAATGATCGTATCCACTGTAGTTTTGCCGTAGCGACGAACCGACTGTGCCGCTTGAGCGAAGGAAGTGAACATGAAGAAGACGGACTTTTTTTTGATCATTTAGATTATTGAACGTGAAAGGTATACATTTCAGTAGCACAGCGTCTCAGTGGTTCGCCAGTTGAGTTGTAAGCTTATTGAACGCAGAGGCGTTTTTGTTATTTCTTTTTAGTGGCTCGTTGACTAGCGTTTATCGAACGCGAACGATATATTTGTAGTACAAACAATCATGATATTAGCGCATTAGCGACTCGGCCGGTCTTCTCTGAAGTTCATTGATCGCGCGTGGAGGTTATGAACTTATTTTATCGGCTTGGCAATTCGCTCGTCTACTTAAAGTTCTTTTTTCAATGCGAAGGATATGTCTTGGCGGCTTGCTAGTTGAAAGTTTCTAAATTATACTGATATGTTATGCATATCCGAGGTGGTGTTTTTCAGGCGGCTTGCTGAATTGAATGTGAATGGTGTATTTTTAGCGGCAAGGTGCCTTGATAGCGTATTTTTTTTATTTATTTATTCAAAATGTTTGAACTCAAGTATATACGTAATAATTATGCTTCTTAGTTCAGTGTCTTGCCAGCGATTGATCGTTTCTGGAAATTTTAACCACTTGGCGGCTTGTAAGTGAGTTCAAAGTATCGTGTTTACATTTATGTCTGATTTATATTTCATTGTATAAAAATTGATCTGATCGAACACGCAATGATTCAGCGATGTATTTTGTTTCGAATAGCATTTGTACGTGTAGACTTTTGATAGATATTCCGTAGAATAGACGCCTTCCAGTGAACATTTGCGTCGCTGCACTTTGAATTTTATAATTCGGAATACCGTATAAACATTTATATTACTCGCCAGTCAGTGCCGATCGAGTCAGTATATTTTTGTAGGCCTCACTGACTTCGACGGCTCTCCATTCGAGCCGAGGCTTGAAGGAACTTCCAAACAGGATATGGATTGGAAAAATTATGCTTGATTAAACGGCCTCACCGGCCGGAATGTTATTTTCTTTTGCAAAATAATATTAATCTTAACAATAAGCGCTTTCATTGAAAACAACATCGCTTGACGTACCCTTTCCGATGTCGACGAACAAATTTCGTGTATTTCGCCGGCATATTTTCCTCTGGAGCAAAATAAAGCTTTGTTAAACCCTCTGTTATCGAAGAATTCTAATATCTCGCATGTTTGAGGCCGCTCGCCACATAATATTGGTCCACCTCTAGCGACGTCTCTTGTCAGCTCTCTTGTTCTCTATATTCCCGCAGCAGTTTGTACAACTATTTACGTCACAGTGTAATATGACACTGGTTTTGGCCGCGCACAAATTGGAGCCACTTTTTAGCGCCAACAACCTAACTTTGAGACCATAAAAAAAGCATTTCGCATCGTCCCTAACACTTTTAACTTTTTTTTCCAAGGTCTAAAAAGGTGAAACTTTCGATACATCAAAAAATAAATTTCATTTCATAGGCACTTTAAGGAAAACTCAAACTGTGATATATATATCTTTGGCAAGATAAGAATAAAACAGTATAAACTTTAAAATTAGCAACTGCCCAGGTAAGACTAGGTAGAAACTGAACTGTTATAGTGTTAAAAGTGTGAAACATTTAACATAATTCTGAAAACAAATGTATAAATTAACGTACAGTTTCATTATTGAAATGGAAAACGAAATGGAACAGAACTAAATGCGAAGATAGCACGATATGATGAAAATGTTATCACGACAACATACCTTATTTTTAATGTAAGAACGCTTTCTGGCATTTGTGCCACACCACTGTGCACCTGGTCGACATCGTTCCGCGGATAAATGAACTGATTTCGATTCTACCAACTTCAGATATGAAATCTGTAGAAATATCATTACCATAATGGTATATATACAGGCTCTGGTTAACATTTTTTGTTCCCTCTGAAGTTGTCTTGGTTTGAAGTTTAACTTTGCCAAATGAGGACTGCAGAATGTGAACGCTAAATAAATATTGTATGTCGTATTCTAACGGGATGATTTTCCATAAACTATTACATGCATAAGGTATTTATTAGATCTGTAATTTATTACATCTGTGTTAATCCATTTTTTCGTTGATTGCAAATGATTAAAGCCCAATACGGCGACATTTAATATTTAACACAGAGTAACGTCAATTTAATGGAAACTTTTAATGGTGAGCGACAAAAAAACAGGGACTCGAAAATGTTTCTTTATTGTACATCAATTTCGCAAATAATCACTTGGCATGACAATCATGTTACGTTAGTTTTCTAGTTTTAGCCGAATGAAGGTTTGTCGGCTAATGTCGCACAAAAAAAAAACAATTTGCATTTAAAATAACCTTTAGTTATTTTATTGAAAGTGCATCAAACAGTTTGCACTAGCTGTCCTCGCTACGCTGCGTGCCAAATCCTGGAAGCTAAAACTCAGCAGAATTATAGGTTGAGACGAGCTATACTACTGTATGTTCAGCATAATACTGAATCCTACAAATGATATCGCAATGAATTTTATATGAAAATCATATTCATGCACTGCGGAACCGAAAAATGACGATTAAATCTTCCTCGCAGCAATTTAATTAATTGCAATTAAGCCTGGAAAAGAAATCGACGCTTTTGATGATTTTTTTTAAGGCCCTTAACCGCAATTACATTCAATACGTTCATGACTGCAAGGATTATTTAATCATGACATTCCATCTCCGCGGGCCTTGTTAGTCAGTTTCAAATGGTAGAGCATCGCACTGGAAACGCGAAGGTCACGAGTTCGAATCCCGTCCAAAGCTTCGAATAACGTTTTCAGGCTTAAATGCATTAATTATGCATTCATCACTGCGAGGATCATTTTATCATCTTACCGAATCTTAAAAGTTACAACTAATCTCGCATTTAAGAGCAATTCTCTGCAATAATCGAGAAAAAAAAGGGAAATTTAACTTTTTATTACCCCCTTCATATTTTGCATGCTGGTAGGTCTTCTCGTGGGATGTGCAGAAACGACATTTGTTGAGGTCATTTCTTCTTTGTTGCCATGGTAACACCAAATGTTTGTTGGTGCCCATAAACCCGATTTTTACTTCGGAGACTGCAGTAAATTTGGCAAAATTCAAGACACCGTTTCTCAAGTCCATTTCACTACTACAAATCAAGACTTTCACCAAATGTCTAACTTTCATTCTGGTGTACATTTTTTTAATTTGGCATTTTGTCACCGACTGTGATGATTCAGCCATTTTGTTTGATGGGTAAAACTATCATTACCTTTTCTTGGATTTTTCTAAAAAGACACCAGTTGTTTTTATAGATACTCTCACTGGTTACTAAATATTTAAACCTCTCTACGAGGTGGGTTTATTTTGGATTTTATTTGGGACAACTAAGGAAAATCTTTGGTAATAATCTGTTCAAAATATTTGTTTCATTCTACAGAAATCCTTCAGAAATCTTTCTGCAGAACATACATTTTCTGCAATAGGTGTCCACATATTTTTGCAGTGTTTTTATTTTTTTGCAGTGGAATTTACCAGCATAATAATCTTAAACAGCGCCTTTTGTCCTTATTAACCGTAAAGAGTGATACTTTGTAGTTATTAATCGTGAAACAATGTCAGTTACAGTTAATAATCTTAAAATTCCCAGATTAATAACTATGTTTGGCAGACGTTTACAGTTAATAATCGTGTAATGCGCGAATATTAATTGTGTCTGACAGACATTTACAGTTATTAATCGCGAGTTGCCCATTTCCACGGACAAGATAACTCGAAAGCAAATTTAACTTGACCATCCGCCATTACAAAAAAGAAAACTAACGTAAAGTCTACTTTCCACAGGGCTTGTTATACCGTAAATATTCCACAACCGAATTCTTCAGGGGTCAAAATTTCTATTGAGCTTGACTTCTATTCGATTTAATTTGTTCGCGAACGATATTTTCCTAGTCTACCTTTTCGATGAAGAACAACGCGAGCGTCGCCATTAAACATAGAAGCGCGAGCGTGTGAAGCATTTATACATGTAAAATTAAAACACCTCTATTTAAGTCTTGTTATTGGAAGAAAACAAAGCGAGAGATCTCTTAATCGATTTCCGAAACTAAAATTCATTTGACCCGGCCGGAGAAGTAGAAAATTGCTTTTGACAAGAATTGTTTGTATCGTGAAATCAACAACACGGCGAAATACTTTCAGTGGGAAGATTCGCTCGCAGTCGAAATTAGCGGTGTTAACTTAAAAAAGATTTTGAAAAGTCTAACTTATTGGAAAGGCTTTCATTCTTTAGCAGTGGAGAGCTGATAACAAGGTTTGTCCTCCACAATCATTCACAGACTGACAATAAGTGACAGAAACTAAACAACATGCTTACAACATTCAGTTCCACTAGCGTCAAAAAATATTTTGGAACTCCAAAGGAAAATCGGCTGAAAATCCGCCTGTACGGGATATGAATTTGAAATGATTATTTTGGTTTAAAACTCAAAATGCATCTTATGATAACCAAATCCTTTTAGTTGATTCATTTTCATTCACGATCGAAACACTTTGTACTTATTTTAAAATCGTAAAGACTGATAGTTCGCTGTTATTAATCGTGAAGTGCGTCACTTGCGATTAATAACTATGGGAAACATTTGAAGGCGCTTGAAAAGAAAGGGCTTTCTTCGTATTCATTCAATGCACTTCCGGACTTCGGAATGAAACTCCAACTTACAAAAAAATATATTTTTTATGAAAAAGTGAGTTACAAGCGAATTTCAGATAAACTTACTCATTGACCGCCGGCGCACAAGTTGAAATCTTCGAACACCATAAAATTGCACATCGTCGAATTTCGCGGAATATGCATCATCACAGGGAAAAAACACATCACAGCCAGGAAAGCAGTTAAATGTTTCGCGAAACAAAACTTAACATGAGCGGTATAATTTGTTGTTATGATGTAACTTGCTTTAATAAAAGGTTTATAAATATTTCGAGCGAAAAATTGAAATCTGAGAACACCGCCGTTCGATTATGCAAATTTGATAAGATCGCTCCGGCAAAATATTCGCGGCTTGAATATTTGCGGAGTTTTCGCATCGTCTTCGCAAAAATACTCTTTCAGTTGAGAAATAAAATAATATATCGTTTTCTAAAGGACTTTTCATTAAGAAAAAGATCTGTTTTAGTTGAAAGTGTTTGGCACGAAGAGGTTTGATGGTCTTTGATGCAAACGATCTGGAAAAACATCGGGTGTCACGCAACAGGCGAGGAATTTTTCTTTCAGGCTCTGGTGAAACTTCAGTAAAAAGAATGCTTATCAGGTTAAGATTAAACCTCTAAAATAGCGAAGCTATGTCTTATAAAGCTTACAGTTCCTTTCAAATGAAAGATCGTTTTCAAATCAACCTGTTTAATTTCTTACTAGTCCGCAGTGGATGTACTGTGCATGCTGCAGGATATGCCGCATTGTGTTATCTGTTTTTTAGCGTTTTTTCAGCGTATAAGCGAGGATTTTGTGTGTTTAAAGACCCATCCAGCAGGCCACACAACCTGAAAAAACGATATTAAATGGTCCACATTGCTCGTTTTCCCTTACAAAATCACTGCTACAAGAAATCCGGGTTTTAGCGGTAAATTGATATTTCTACGCGGGAAAAATAGGATAGCTTAAAGCGTGACTTTAATAAAAAAAAAATTGGTAAACAAAAAGCGACAGACATTGTAATCTGTTTAATTACGAAAAAACCCACAACCGATCAAGTACAACAAACTCAGATGAAGCATTAACCTGGGCAAAAACAATGGCTCACCTTTGGCGTTCACAAGTGTGGCAGAGCAGAAACAACGGCTATGCAACGGCCATGCATGCGGCTCTCAAAATTCGTTTGTGAAGTCTTGTCCTTTAAATTTGTTCTTTTCTGTCAGCAGTGATTTATACAGCTATCGATGTTTTGATTTCAGTGATTTGCGCTTGGTAAATTGTCACTTCTTCCACCCTGCACAGTGGTGAACATTTCAGCACTCATTCAGTTCTTGCAAAGAAATCCGACGCATTATTTTCAACCAATATGTATTTGAAGCTCAATAGTGTTTTCATTTCAAGTTCCACCAACAGTCCAACAGGGCAGCCCAGCATAAGGATATTTTTTTCTCGCAGTCTTATGTGAACTTACTCTACAAAAAGCTTCAACTAAGCTTATAGCACGTGTTCAGTCATTGGCGGATTTCCATCCAAAAATTTGAAAACCCACTTAATCAGAAGTGGTTTTAACCGTGGTAAAAATTCCTTGATTCGAGAAATCAGTCCAACTTGACTATTTTTTTTACTTTTAAAGCAGTGTACGATAAATAGAAATGATTTTCGGTAAGCGCCTCGTTTGTCTCTCAGCCGGTCAATTTTCCTGGAGCCGGTCAATTGCGTCAAAGTGCGTCTATAGCAACCAATTGCAGAGCTTGCTGTCAAATATTGTGTCCAATCACAGAGCTGGCTGTCAAAATGTCTCCAATCGCATAACTGGCTGTCAAAATTTGTGTCAAGTTGTAGCCAAGAAGCATCAAGTGAGATGCCGAATCGTTCTTCCCATCACGAGGGGGGTCCTTTTTTTCAACGTCAAATTGTCATTGACTAAATTCTTTTTTCAACTGAAATGTAATTCAACGAAACGATTTAAAAGAAGGACCTTTCGCAACGCGAGCATGTTTTCGCCTTTAAAATATTACGTACAGAATGTTTTCTTTTCAACTCACTTGAACACCTGATGCGAGCGAAAATTTCATACTCAGTAAAATATAAAGGAATTTCTTATTGTTCATTTGAGCGCACAATAAATGATTTTTTTCTGACAACATAATCTCGCAGACAAAGTGATTCGGGTTTTCTTTTCATGACCAACCACCTATAATGGGCTATACGGGGATGCTCCGCCCGAAAGGGGTACCTTTTTTAGGCTGGCTGTATATGAAAGGGTAGGGATTTCACGAGTTAAAGTATATGAAAGGGTGGGGATTTCACGAAGTATAGGAAAGGGTAGGGAAAACACCGGTTGAAGTATAAAGTGTAAAGTATAAAGGGTAGGTTTTCCCTACCCTTTATACTTTATACTTTACACTTTATAGGTTTTCCCTACCCTTTATACTTTATACTTTACACTTTATACTTCAACCGGTGTTTTCCCTACCCTTTCCTATACTTCGTGAAATCCCCACCCTTTCATATACTTCAACTCGTGAAATCCCTACCCTTTCATATACAGCCAGCCTAAAAAAGGTAACCCTTTCGGGCGGAGCATCCCCGTATAGCCCATTATAGGGAGTACCCCCCCCCCCCCCCCCCCCCCGGGGATCGAACATGCCACGGCGTGGTTGATCATGAAAAGAAAACCCGAATCACTTTGTCTGCGAGATTATGTTGTCAGAAAAAAATCATTTATTGTGCGCTCAAATTAACAATAAGAAATTCCTTTATATTTTACTGAATATGAAATTTTCGCTCGCATCAGGTGAATTCAGGTGAGCTGAAAGGAAAACATTCTGTACGTAATATTTTAAAGGCGAAAACATGCTCGCGTTGCGAAAGGTCTTTCTTTTAAATCGTTTCGTTGAATTACAGTTCAGTTGAAAAAAGAATTTAGTCAATGACAATTTGACGTTGAAAAAAAGGACCCCCCTCGTGATG
Source organism: Dendrophyllia cribrosa (assembly GCA_024195265.1). Taxonomy (NCBI): domain Eukaryota; kingdom Metazoa; phylum Cnidaria; class Anthozoa; order Scleractinia; family Dendrophylliidae; genus Dendrophyllia; species Dendrophyllia cribrosa. The sequence goes on along the minus strand of JAJLRJ010000012.1, from coordinate 22,178,762 downwards.
GGAAGAACGATTCGGCATCTCACTTGATGCTTCTTGGCTACAACTTGACAAAAATTTGACAGCCAGTTATGCGATTGGAGACATTTTGACAGCCAGCTCTGTGATTGGACACAATATTTGACAGCAAGCTCTGCAATTGGTTGCTATAGACGCACTTTGACGCAATTGACCGGCTCCAGGAAAATTGACCGGCTGAGAGACAAACGAGGCGCTTACCGAAAATCATTTCTATTTATCGTACACTGCTTCAAAAGTAAAAAAATAGTCAAGTTGGACTGATTTCTCGAATCAAGGAATTTTTACCACGGTTAAAACCACTTCTGATTAAGTGGGTTTCCAAATTTTTGGATGGAAATCCGCCAATGACTGAACACGTGCTATAAGCTTAGTTGAAGCTTTTTTAGAGTAAGTTCACATAAGACTGCGAGAAAAAAATATCCTTATGCTGGGCTGCCCTGTTGGACTGTTGGTGGAACTTGAAATGAAAACACTATTGAGCTTCCAATACATATTGGTTGAAAATAATGCGTCGGATTTCTTTGCAAGAACTGAATGAGTGCTGAAATGTTCACCACTGTGCAGGGTGGAAGAAGTGACAATTTACCAAGCGCAAATCACTGAAATCAAAACATCGATAGCTGTATAAATCACTGCTGACAGAAAAGAACAAATTTAAAGGACAAGACTTCACAAACGAATTTTGAGAGCCGCATGCATGGCCGTTGCATAGCCGTTGTTTCTACTCTGCCACACTTGTGAACGCCAAAGGTGAGCCACTGTTTTTGCCCAGGTTAATACTTCATCTGAGTTTGTTGTACTTGATCGGTTGTGGGTTTTTTCGTAATTAAACAGATTACAATGTCTGTCGCTTTTTGTTTACCGTTTTTTTTTATTAAAGTCACGCTTTAAGCTATCCTATTTTTCCCGCGTAGAAATATCAATTTACCGCTAAAACCCGGATTTCTTGTAGCAGTGATTTTGTAAGGGAAAACGAGCAATGTGGACCATTTAATATCGTTTTTTCAGGTTGTATGGCTAGCTGGATGGGTCTTTAAACACACAAAATCCTCGCTTATATGCTGAAAAAACGCTAAAAAACTGATAACACAATGCGGCATATCTTGCAGCATGCACAGTACATCCACTGCGGACTAGTAAGAAATTAAACAGGTTGATTTGTAAACGATCTTTCATTTGAAAGGAACTGTAAGCTTTATAAGACATAGCTTCGCTATTTTAGAGGTTTAATCTTAACCTGGTAAGCATTCTTTTTACTGAAGTTTCACCAGAGCCTGAAAGAAAAATTCCTCGCCTGTTGCGTGACACCCGATGTTTTTCCAGATCGTTTGCATCAAAGACCATCAAACCTCTTCGTGCCAAACACTTTCAACTAAAACAGATCTTTTTCTTAATGAAAAGTCCTTTAGAAAACGATATATTATTTTATTTCTCAACTGAAAGAGTATTTTTGCGAAGACGATGCGAAAACTCCGCAAATATTCAAGCCGCGAATATTTTGCCGGAGCGATCTTATCAAATTTGCATAATCGAACGGCGGTGTTCTCAGATTTCAATTTTTCGCTCGAAATATTTATAAACCTTATATTAAAGCAAGTTACATCATAACAACAAATTATACCGCTCATGTTAAGTTTTGTTTCGCGAAACATTTAACTGCTTTCCTGGCTGTGATGTGTTTTTTCCCTGTGATGATGCATATTCCGCGAAATTCGACGATGTGTAATTTTATGGTGTTCGAAGATTTCAACTTGTGCGCCGGCGGTCAATGAGTAAGTTTATCTGAAATTCGCTTGTAACTCACTTTTTTAAAAAAATATATTTTTTTGTAAGTTGGAGTTTCATTCCGAAGTCCGGAAGTGCATTGAATGAATACGAAGAAAGCCCTTTCTTTTCAAGCGCCTTCAAATGTTTCCCATAGTTATTAATCGCAAGTGACGCACTTCACGATTAATAACAGCGAACTATCAGTCTTTACGATTTTAAAATAAGTACAAAGTGTTTCGATCGTGAATGAAAATGAATCAACTAAAAGGATTTGGTTATCATTAGATGCATTTTGAGTTTTAAACCAAAATAATCATTTCAAATTCATATCCCGTACAGGCGGATTTTCAGCCGATTTTCCTTTGGAGTTCCAAAATATTTTTTGACGCTAGTGGAACTGAATGTTGTAAGCATGTTGTTTAGTTTCTGTCCCTTATTGTCAGTTTGTGAATGATTGTGGAGGACAAACCTTGTTATCAGCTCTCCACTGCTAAAGAATGAAAGCCTTTCCAATAAGTTAGACTTTTCAAAATCTTTTTTAAGTTAACACCGCTAATTTTGACTGCGAGCGAATCTTCCCACTGAAAGTATTTCGCCGTGTTGTTGATTTCACGATACAAACAATTCTTGTCAAAAGCAATTTTCTACTTCTCCGGCCGGGTCAAATGAATTTTAGTTTCGGAAATCGATTAAGAGATCTCTCGCTTTGTTTTCTTCCAATAACAAGACTTAAATAGAGGTGTTTTAATTTTACATGTATAAATGCTTCACACGCTCGCGCTTCTATGTTTAATGGCGACGCTCGCGTTGTTCTTCATCGAAAAGGTAGACTAGGAAAATATCGTTCGCGAACAAATTAAATCGAATAGAAGTCAAGCTCAATAGAAATTTTGACCCCTGAAGAATTCGGTTGTGGAATATTTACGGTATAACAAGCCCTGTGGAAAGTAGACTTTACGTTAGTTTTCTTTTTTGTAATGGCGGATGGTCAAGTTAAATTTGCTTTCGAGTTATCTTGTCCGTGGAAATGGGCAACTCACGATTAATAACTGTAAATGTCTGTCAGACACAATTAATATTCGCGCATTACACGATTATTAACTGTAAACGTCTGCCAAACATAGTTATTAATCTGGGAATTTTAAGATTATTAACTGTAACTGACATTGTTTCACGATTAATAACTACAAAGTATCACTCTTTACGGTTAATAAGGACAAAAGGCGCTGTTTAAGATTATTATGCTGGTAAATTCCACTGCAAAAAAATAAAAACACTGCAAAAATATGTGGACACCTGTTCTGCATAAAATTTGGATTTACAAACCACCCTTGTGGTTGACCATGCTGTTTGTCTTTAGTAAAGGTCCTTTAACTCATCACAGTGCAAATAACAAAAGGTCTTGTTGTACCAGGAAGGTCACCGAAGCAAGCTATCGTCTGAAACTGACGACGCTACATCCGTAATAGATTTCAGTCAGGATTAATAGTCTAGCGGACAATTACATTTAGCTAAGCATTTTACCGCCTCTTTTTTCGGCTTTCCTTCGATCCTCTTTCGAATTTCAGGCAAAAGTAGCGCTGGTCATTGGTATTGAGTAAAATCCAATTTTCCTTTATTAAGTGTTCAACATTTTAATAGTCCTTATCCTATTGAGGTTTCAGAAATTGTTTGATTGTCTTTTCTATTCTCTTTGAGCAATGTATGAAAACAAAACATTGAGCAGCCTGAATGTGCATTACACTTCCCATGCACTTTTGTTTGCAGATATGTAGACATGTACACATACAAAATAATACGAAACAAAAATGTGATGTTACACGGAACGATTCGCAACGATGATTTTTAGCCCAACATTGGTGCGCGGACGATTTTCTTCGCAATTTTTATGTTGCGAAAGCTTTTGAATCAGCTTCAAAAACTTGCAACGCAAAAACACAAATTTTACTGAAGTTGTTTCGTGTAATCATACCCGTCGTTAATTTTGTTGCGCTAAAAATCGTCGTTGCGAATCGTCCGGTGTAATATCACCTCAAGGCATGGCTATTGCCTTTTTATTGTTTGCTTTGCAACAATTTGACAATAGCGTTACAATTTCATAGTAAAGTTACACATTACGAGATAGAAAAATCACAATAACAGTAAGAAGTATACAATAAACTACAAATTACAATCACGTTACAATTATTTTTAGTAAATTCGCAGTTTACATTTTATCAACTTAACAATTTACAAGCTAAAGCGCAGCAAGTTTAATAGAATAAAATAATAGAATTAATCAAAGGCTCCTGTGAGCCAACCTGTGAATAAGAAATACTATACACATCACTGACTCATATTTGAGCGACCCTTCCTTACAAAAAGGTGTCGAAATTTAGTTAAATTTAAATTTTGAATTTAGACATGTGCTTAGTCGATTTAGTCTAGGAGACACTCGAGTTTGTGGAAGCTTTATTGTTGAGCATCAATTAAAGACCCACCTTCACCCAAAAGACGTTGCAGTCGTTTGTTTTTGTTTAGAAATGCTCCATTGTTCATACGCATGATTTGATTGGCTGCACGCATTCAAACGTGAATTTCGTGTTACGCGAAATTTAGCACAGAAAGTGATCAAGGCGCGCACAGCATTTTAGGTGAAGGTGGGCCTTTAACACCATAGGGGGCCCACACAAACTGTGTGACCGTTGTTCGTATTTTTAAATTAAGAGGAAATGTAAGCAGCGACGAACTTTACACTTACCATCCTGGGGTAAAGCGAATAGCGCGTGATGAAATGAGCCCAGCAAGATGCCATTCGCTTCACCCCAAGCTGGTTAGTAGAAAGTCCGTCGCTGCTTATTCGCCCCTGCTTACCCTCCCGCGGGACGAATTTATGAAAGGGCATTGTTTGTTATCATCCAATCAGAAAGGAGCAAACGGCGTGACTGTTGGAGGCCGGCACACATTTTACCAGCCGCGGCACTTTCGAGCTTCAAATGCTGGATTTTTCGATATTATTTGGCTGAGTGTAGCGGTTTTGTTTCCTTGTTTTTTGGTAACCGTAAACACTCTTTCCATTACCGGGGGATCGCCGTCAACATACCAGTATACTGCAAAATAATTTTTCCGGCTCTTCTTTCGAGTCGAGAAGCATTCGTTTTCATCTAAAAGGCAAGAAATTTGCTGAATGTCGGCACGGTACTAGCTATTGTCGTTTAGTTTTCAACTTAAGCTAGCTATTTGTAATCACACATATTCCAAAGGAGGCCTAAACTTAATAAGTATATACTTATGTCACTACTGGTGTATGTGAGTGGAGGCGCGGTGCCCGGGGGGGAGGGGTCCTACTTTATATGACCTATACGGTGACGTGTCGCTGGACAGGGTATGGTTTTTGGCATTTTTGTCCTATAATTTAACGCGAGTCTGTCCTAAACAGGGTATGCATGGTTCCAGTCAACTTAGCGCTTGCGGTGACTTCCCTTGTCATGATTAGTATATTCATGTGAAGGCGAAGTCGTGTCTTTTCAAAGGATCCGTCTACCATTTTTTTAAGGCTCAAATCAATAACCACGTACATGTACGAGCCGTGCCCTAGACAGGGTCCTAAAATAGAGAGTGTTGTCCTACACATGCAGGGTAGGTATTTTCGTTTATTTATGTTGTAAACAGGATCAGGGGGGAGAGCGCGGTGATTAGCATGATATGTTGGGCGTCAGATCTGAAGTTCGGTGGTTTGCTGTCTGGTCTCTGCTATTGTGTTGTTACATTGTCTCTCGGCTCCACCGGTACCAAGGTGAATAAACGGGTGTTTCTTGGTGTTGCGGAAGCCATTTTTGTGTTGTGGTGTGGGTATTGTTCAGTGTCTTTTAAATCTTTTGTTTTACGTCATTTGGTAATCACACCATCCGCAACACCAATAAACTACCGAATAAACGGGTACCGGACCGAGACATAATGCTGGCCTCACCCCTACGATTGACTAGCATCTAATTCAGTGGGAAGTAACTTACAATACTCCTAGGTGCTTCATGCTACAGAAACCGGGTTAAGCTCTAGCCGTGTGGGCCACCAGTGGCTCATGAGCATATAACAATTTGAAGCCCGGCAATGGGATATACTCCTGATGGAAAATTCAGCTCGTATCAACGTACTAGTGCTGGAACTTCGAGGTAAGCAAATCCTCTAATCGGTTCTAACGAGGGCCGTTAGTTTCAGAATTTTACGGTAATTTAAGAGGGAGAAGAAATGTTGGAAGGGATAATGAAAATTAAGAGAATGAATATATGAATTTAGAAAGAAAAGCTCTTCATAAAAATACGGACCGGTGTGATGGTAAAATACCACATTTCCTTATCTATATATTTATCATGTTTTTTCCCCGTTTACTATATATATAAGGGGAAAACAATTACAAAAGCATAGACTTAGGAGAAGGTGTCTGTCATTTTTAAACAATTTATTCAGTAAAAAGTTGTGTAACACGGCTAGTCATTTTTACTCGTCGGTGTTTATTTTGTTCTCGTGTAAAACTTCGAAAAAATAAAAAAAACCGACTCGTAAAATACCCAGCCGTATTACACAACTTTTCTTTGAATAAAACCTCTATATCTGGGTTGTTATTGTCGTTGTTGTTGCCAAATCGATTAGTGCTGACAGCTCCGGAAGCGGTTTCTTTTGTTTTCCTCAAATTTGTTTTTCAAAATCGACCTGCCCCAATCATACACTTCAGCGTCTTTAAAGTTTAGCCGGAATTTCCAATTTTTTTCAAATTTGCGAAACACCGGTCGCATTAGGAAACTTGAAGTGATGACAGATTTTATGTTAAACAAACACAAATTTGATCAAAATTTCCCTAGTGTGGCCAGGCCCTAACCGCGTTCAACGTTTCGCGTTTTCACAGAACTGAAAAAGAAACACGCCCGCTTACCAATAAAAACCTCCAAAAACTTTTAAATTCCGCAAAATGTAACTCGTAATGATATTAGCCATCCAAAAGTATATCGATAACGTAAAAAATGTTCTTTTTCTTTCATAATATTTTCACATAAATCAGGCATCTCTGTATTCAGTCTCGTTTTTTTTTATTTCAGTATCTTGAATCCCTTAAGAGTTACCAAGTGAGTATCACAATACATCGCACTTTCTTTATTTCTTTATCTCAATAGACCAGATTTGTTTAAAGCGATGCTTTTTACGTTGTTAGCTGTATAAAGTAAAATATTATTATTATTATTATTATTATTATTATTATTGACAGAATTTCTTTCTTGAACATTAAAGTGAATCCTTTTAAATTAAGAAGAGATTTTTCGCACTAAGAGAATATTACACTTGCTCCATTAATATTAATATCATTCAGTGGTTTATATCCATTCCCTGCTCTTTCGCTCGGTGCCGTCCTCGTTCTGTCGGGCTCTAACTTTTTCTGAATATGGATCCTTTAATTCAAAAAAATATATATACTTAATTAGTTATAACAATTGAAACTCATGATACATGTACATATGTGTGATAAATGGAATGATTTCAGTGCAAACGGGTCATCGCTTGTACAGTGCAATAGAGTTTACCCGTCAGATAAATAATTGCATGGACAGAAATCAGACAAATATATAATTATATCGGGGTTTTTTTCTGCATTTGTATCAAACGAAACAACCAGAACTTTTCAACTGATACCAGTTATTCTTCTTCCGCTATCGATCACGTTACACATCTCCAATAATTCGCCAAATGGAAAATAAGAAATGTGACCCAACGTTGCCTTCAATATTTCGATATGAACTGTTGATTTCTGAACATGTCACTATTATCATTAAACACGGTGCGTTGGTCACTAGAGTGGTTTTCAGAACGGACCTGTGTGAAATAGAATAAAATAAATAAAGAATAAACATATAAATAGATAAAGTATAAATAATTTTAGAACGGCAGAACAAATAAAGCCTTATCAATGGTTATCGTTTACTTTAATTTTTGGAGTTCCAAACAGATAGTTAGTTATTTTGAAGTGTATGCAACATTATGAAAATGTTACCTCGATCGACATACCTTATTTTTCATGTACAAACGCTTTCTGCCATTTTGGTTACAATAGCCCGCACCCATGGTGCATCTACTTGCGAAGGTTTTACCAGGTTTGGACTCAACCAACTCCATGCATAGCATCTGTACACAGATCAATGCTATAAGGGTACCTAAACAAGCTCTGATTTTCATTTTCCTTCTTTTGAGTATTCTTGCTTTTGGATTTCGCCAAATGTGTGAGAACTTTTGAGGACTGTTTGGTTGCTCGAGAAATGCTGGTTTTATACTGTAGAACGAGTACTGTTAACGCGTTTTATACATAAAGGTGTTTGGAAATGTGGGTAGAATCACATGTTCAATTTGAGTGAAGGTGGATCATTTTTCATTACCGTGTCAGTCATGAGGAAATTGTCAGATCCGTAATAACTTCTCTATATTTTCAGATCCGTTTTGAGCGATTGTTCCTGTAATTACAAGTGATAAAAGTCCATAACACCGACATGTAACATGAGAAATGTTAATGAATTATTTTTTTCATAATAATCAACACAACAGCCCAAATGAGGAATAGATGGTAAGATATGTCCTTGAAATTGAGTTTCTTCTCTTTTCTAGATTTAACTGTTTCGCCAAAATAAACACTTTGTTTGTATTTTAAGTTCACTAATTCTTGTATAATCTGAGGAGATAAGAATACACTTTTTAAATCCTTTTAAAAGGTTAAATTTAAATTGTATTTTCACTTGAAATTTGCAAAGGAGTTCTTTAACATCTTCAGCCGTAACATTTATATATTTCGGGTTATTTTTTCTAAAAGGGGTTATTAATAATGTTCTGTCTGTTGGCACATTGCGCACAGGAAAAAAAATATATTAGTAGTTACAAAACTTTATTTTAAGTACAGAAAGTCTTCCTTGTGAAGTGTCCCCGCTGTACGTGCTATTAAAACAAAGAATTTCCGAAACCCAGGAAACTGTAAACGACGCCGCTGACTGAATTCAGGTAGTTTAATTTCCGAAGAAACCGTGATTGATGCTTTCGAACGTAACGATCGAACGTTCGATACTTAATTAGATGATGTAAACAACATCGTAAACGTGTTTAAATTCACTTGAAGCAAGATCACTGAAATGCGCCAATATTGATGATACCAAAAGATGTCTCTTAAATCACTTAAGTTGGAAACAAATTGACATATAGTAATATTGCATTTAAAATAACAAGGACGATATTTTTTCCATTCTACCTCAAGGTAAGATCGTAAGAAAAAAAATGCCGCTTCAAATAAGATTTAAAATACAGCAGGTGAAACATTATTAAAAACTGCACAATTTGTTTGCGTATATCGCTCATTACATTAATTAGTTTTACCACAAGCAGAGACTTGACCTTGTATGTGCATCAAATTTATTAAGGATTAAAGGTGGGGGTCATACAAACCCAAGCGTTTTATACCGATTTCCTGACTTAGATATACCAGTTTAAATCATTCTACGGTTTGCCGCCAACACCGTCGTAGTTTTGTAATCTTTTAAGATTTATTATTGCAGAGAGGATAGGATAGAAAGGGATCATACATGCAGCTGACGTTCATTTTTCTCTTATTTGCATTAATTCGTTTGAACTTATTAATGATCACTTTCGTTCAAGTTGACAAATAATTTAGTTTCCCGAACAAAAGCCTTTTATCTGAGCTTCAATTACCCTGACGATCAAACTGACAAACCGCTAATGTTAGCTTTCGTTTCTTCAAGCCATTGAATAAAATTGCAAACTGACATATGCTATTAAGAATTAATAATTTGATCAGAGAAAATTTTCGGTCCAACTTTGCCCAACATACTTTAATTTTGTTTGGACGTTGCAGGTCGTTTCCATTTTAAAATATTGCTAATACGTATTACGATAACTAGGCATTTGATAGAACATGGCCAATTTTTTTCTTTTTTTTCATTCAGTATTATGATTAAATGAGATGCTGTGCAATTTATCTTAAGGACATTGTAAGAATATAGCGTTCATCAGTCTCTTAACCTTCAAATAAAAAACAAATTGAACCTTATTTTAAAAAAAAGTGCACATGCTGAATACAAAAATCCACTTGAACGTTGTGGGATTCTGCCGTGGTCAAAAGCCAGGCAGACGCTGGCATGTACAGACAGAGTACACGAGAAATAATGATCCGTCTGGTTCAATGATTCCTCTGCATGTGTACATTCACTTGCTCAAAGAACTATACATGTCGCACGAAATTACAACTGACATAATTTTACAACACTGGCAAGATGCATTGTAAGAAAAAATATCATCTTCCTTTTTTCGGCTTCTCCATTTTCCGTTCGCAATACACTTCTTGTGTAGGGGTGTACCTAGGGGTGGGTTTTACGGGGGACACCCCTTTTCGATATCAGAAGAAATGAACAATTGAGAATAGGATCCTTACAAAAACATCGAAAAGAAGCAGACTATTTCAATGTGAAAACGAGAAACGGGCATGTTTTCCCCATATGTTTTAACTCGTTCAACGCTTGGCGTATTCACGGAATTTAAAAAGAAACACGCCCGCTTACCGATAAAAACCTCCAAAAATTTTCAAATACCGCAAATTGTAACCCGTAATGATATTAGCGTGTCCAAAATATATCGATAGCGCAGAAATGTCCTTTTCCTTTTATAGTATTTTCACATATTGTAAATCGAGCATCTCAGTATTTAATCTCGTAGGGTTTTTTTATTATATTTTATCTTAGTGTAATCTCTTGAAAGTTACCAAATGAATATCACGATACAGCGTATTTTCTTTATTTATATATTAAGTAACGCTTTTTTATGGAAGTTGGAGCTATTTTAAGTTGTTCACTCCAGTTACTGTCAGTAGGAACTTCATAAAATCACACAATACACCTTTGTTATCTCTTTTCATAATCTCGAGACAATAGTTAGACTTCTTGTACTGCTTCTTGTTACAGTTCAGTTAAGATGTACACACTTTATTGTAAAATGTTAAGGCCATATGCAATTGTAAACCGTATACCAATATGTTCTTATCTGAATTAAAATTTGTAAGGGTTATTTTTAGGCAACGAGGGGATATGTGAATAATCACATAAAAATAACCGGCTTAATGGGCGTGGTTAACGAGTAACATCAAACAAATGATAAACATGTTTTTCCTCGTTTTTTGACACAGCGACTTAAAATAAATACTTTCGTGTGCTGGATCTACGAAAAATTGACTAAGGTGTGCGTGAAACACGCTTAATTATAGAAAAAGATTCCGAATGTACGCAATGGGGTTTCCGATTGTAAAATAGATTAATATACATGATGAGAAATATAACACAAACCGCGGTGATAAACATATATAAGAACAAAAGTATATTATACACGTTTTTCTCTTTTTTTGACACAACGACTGAAAACAAATATTTTTGCTATATTTGCGTTGGATTTTCCTAAAAATTAAAATTTATCGGACAATTCCAAAATCGAACACATCTTTTGCTAGAGTTTAAAAATCTTGTATAATTAAACATTTTGCTGCTTTTGGAAGGGTTTTATTAGTGGAATTATGTTTTTGTTTTACCGATAAAAGGTGAAACACGCATTTTATTGAAAATGGCTTGACCTCTTGCTACATGTACTTATGACATGATATCTCGTTATAGCGGAGCTCTCTGCGGAGCCCCATACTCATAGAACCGAAGACCGTCATTTTTCATGGTCGTGCTAGCGGAATGTTTCGCGGGCGCGTCGTGTGCCCGCCCGCCGTACGCGTTGGGCAGGGCTAACTCGCGGGCTCATATGACGTTGCAAAACATGCGCGTATGACGCCACACAACATCCGGGATGTTAGCAATTTTGCGGCTTCATGGCCAAATGTCACGTAAGCTGGGAAAACACTTGATGTCTTGCTGTGTTTAGCGGAGAAAACCGATTTAAATTAAAGTCGTTATTTCCCTTCATTTTTACGCGGTTTGCTACTCAAGACAGGGATACTAATTAAGGAATACTCAGAAGCCGCTGTAGTGGAAAAAGAAGAGCTTTCAGGGATAAAATCTTGCTTCGAGAAACTTCATACGTTTTTTATCAATGCGGGGCAATATTTCAGAACCGAAGAAGCGGAGTTTTAACGAATTTCCAAGCAGTCGAGTGACTTAAAAGTAAAATAAATCACATTTTTGGATGGGAATTTATGTTGATATCAATTTTTGATTGACTTTTCCTTTGTGTTTTCGTTAGTTTTGAAGACATGTTTATATTCAGTCGTGTTTGTTGTTATCTTGAATTTCATAGAGGACAGCTCTGCCTTGATGCGCTATAAATGATAAGCTTACGTGTTTTGCTTTTAAACATAAACTAATAGATATTTGAATAATTAAAATTTTTCAAAAGAAGATTTTGTTGTCCATTTTTTATGTGTTTGTTCATTCATTACATAGGTTGAAAAGCGATTTTATATAAACCAAACAAGACTTGGCCGTGATTTTATAGTTCTAAACTTCACTCGCATCGCCTTATGCAAATATGTTTGTGTATTTTTTTGCAATTTTGATTTCCAAATCAGTTTCTTGGCAATTTTTGATACGCAACAGGTATATTATTTTTTCGGAAATAAGTCATACTGGTTATTCTAGACGGAGAAAAAGTTGTTTTTGTGAACTTTTGTACGGTCCGGCTAAATGCGCAGACGGTCGCGTATACCGTTTGTTTAGAATTGCTAAATTTGAAAAATAGAACGGTCGTCAATCTTAATTCTTGTGCTTCCGACCGTTCACCTTAGTTAAGCTTATCATTGGCTTTCTGTTCAGAGAGCTTCGCTCAAGGGTTAGGCTCAGCCTATCTATATATATATATTATATATCTTATAGTTATATATCTTCTAGTTATAGTTATATCGTATCATATAGTTTCTTATTTTCTAAGTTCATTGGTTTTAAATAATTTTTATTGTAAATAGATTTTTTTTAACTTTTTTTAAACAGTCATGGCTCCCATTGATACTGAAGGGATAACCATGACTTCAATTAAATAAAAAAAACTTCTACCTATCTTACCTTAGCAACCGATTGTCTCCAAACCTTATCAATTTTGCCTAACTGAATAGTTACTAAAGACGGCATGTGCTTACAATAACATTAATGCTCATGAAATAATCGGAGAAAAACCTTAAAGTGGACAAAGATTCCGAGTACAGTTTGGGATTTTCACTTGGTAAACTAGCATCGCAAACATGTTTTCCATTCTGTATTGTTCATTCTGCCCCTTTCTTCCTTACGGTCGGAAGGACGATGTCAGGTTTGCAGGAAGAAAATGAAAATGGATGAAATAAAATGGCTTGTAGTACACGGCTCAAAAACTGTTATTAAATAGAACCGAAGAATGGAATGTATCATCATTTTGTAAAGAAAAGTGGGAAAAAAATCACAAGAAACGGCAAAAGTACAGGGGCAATAGTTAGACGGCACGTTAATGTTATCCTAAAATTATTTCCCTATTTTTGCAACCCAGTCAGTTATGTAACAACGAGATTAATTAAACCGACCTATTTCTATGTGTAAAAATTTTGACTTTCCCAGACGTATGCAGGAGAATATTAAATGTAATATTCCCCGAAGGGAATATCGGCTCTGTTCTATGCTGGTACAATCACAGCCGCCGCCAGAAAACGAGTCATGTGGAAAATGAAAACTCGTTCTTGCTCTAGTATTAGTGGTGCATGTTACTAAATGCGTTCACTTTAGTCTTAATAGACCAATTCGGCTAACGCATTGTTGTACCCAATTCAAACCTTCTGGGAATAAGATTCTTTGTTCACAATATTTCCATATAATTTCCATGTCAATGCTTCATTGATATGGAAATATGACGAACAATAAGTTCTAATCCCAAAAGGTTTGAATTGGGTACAACAATGCGTTAGCCGAATTTGTCTATTATCTTTTAATTAATTGTTTTGTTAAACAAAGTTAATAGCGGAACACTCGCCGGGCGGAAAGGCCCGGCTGCGTAGCCCCATACTCATAGAACCTATCCCGTCATTTTTCATGGTCATGGCTAGCGGAATGTTTCGCGGGCGCGCGTGTACCCGCCCTCCGCCGCCGTCGCGCAGGACTACAATAGCTCGCGGGCGCCTATGACGTCGCAAAACATGCGCGTACGACGTCATGTTGAAACCAAAGCGAGGCTGTGTTTTTCGCGCGGTTACAAGGTCGAATGTCACGTCAGCTGGAAAAACATTTGATGTTTTGCTGTGAATTTACTAAGCGGAGAAAACCATTTTAAAGGCGTTATTTCCTTGAATATTTCACGGTTTGCTACTCAAGACAAGGATTCTAATTAAGGGATACTCTGAAGCCGCTTTAGTGGAAAAAGACGAGCTTTTAGGGATAAAATCTTGCTTCGAGAAACATCATGTATAACGTTTTAATCAATGCTGGAGATGTTTGTTTTTACGGATTTCAGAACCAGAAGCGGAGATTTGAATTTCCAAGCAAGCGAGGGACTTAAAGGTAAAACAAATTACATTTTTCGCTTATGTATTGTTAGTTTTGGAGAATAGATTTCAAAACGTGCTTACATTCAGTTGTATCGATTTCTAGAATTTCATCGAAGAAAGCTTGAGGTACACGTTTTGCTTTTAAACGTAAACTATTATAAATGGAGATTTGAATAATTTTTTTCGAAAGAAGATTGTGTTGTCCATTTCTATGTGTTTGTTAATTCAGTAGATATATAGATTGAAAAGCGATTTTATGTAAATAAAACAGGACTTTGATTTTATAGTACAGTTCTATCTTCACTCGCATCGCCTTATGCACATATGTTTGTGTATTTTTGCAATTTTGATTTGAAATCAGTTTCTCGGGATCGACTATTTACCGAGTTAAGAGTTGAGTTGAGTTTGAGTTGAGTTTGTGTTAAGTTTGAGTTAGGTTTGAGTTAAGTTTGAGTTAAGTTTGAGTTACCGTTTTTACTTAAAACGTCGTTAATGGTAGAACAAGATCTTTTTTATATAAAGAAAAACAGATAAAAGATAGTATGACGGACAATAAAACCGTCTTTTCGCATTTCAGGAATGATAAAGTGAAAATTTTACATTCTAATGCACTGTATTGTCTCTATCCGACTTCCTACCGATTTTTTCGCGTAGCTTTTTAGTTGTCGTTTTCCAGACATTATGTCGTTTTTCTTAGCAACCTGTTGATATTTTTTGAGCGCTTTCGCTTCCTCTTTCAGTTTAATATGTCGGGGACCGAAGATGAAACACCGAAGAAAATGTACCGTCGCGCCGAAATGAATGTCACTCTCAGTGTGAATTATTTCGCAAAGAACTGATCAACCAAGTTTGCGAATCGACAAACAAACTATTAAGTGGCAGTCCCGCTAAAAGCGGTCCACTCGATTTCGCGACCAAAAATAGTTTCCCTTTATTATTTGCTGGTGAAAAGGCTTTGGTACACATGTATGAAATACACAATTCTTTTTTTCAAATTCTTTATTTTCGCACTGCTACGAGCAAAAAACGAATTCAGGCCGTCTCGGCCTTTTCGACGGTGATCGGAAGACTAAAATTGATGGTTTTTGAGAGGCGCTCTACGCAGAAACAAATGCAGTTGAAGACATTTTGTTTAGGTCATGTTTCTAAGCTAAACTAGAGTAGTTTACAGACAAAGTGTAAAAAATTTCAATGAAATGTTAAGCAAGCTGAGGCAACTTAAAGACAACCCACTCTGAAGCCTATATTCTGACACTGAAAATGGGGCAAGAACGAGGAAAAATTTCTCAAACGTTGCGGCCTAAACTTGGTTTTAAAACCACGTCACAATAAAGTTCTTACCTTATTTTATCGAGTTATAAGCTCAAACGTGTGGGTATCCTCCGGGATCGCAAGCGAGAAGAGATTATAATCAGCCATTGACAGTGTGTTTACATAATTATCGGTCGTGCCAAAGGTCATTTGCATTACTCTTCGGCTCTTCCAAAATGTTTCTATTGAGGCTTGAATTCGATTGTAGCTCTCCAAGATAAATGTCGACAGCTTCTTTAATACTTCTGCGTCAGAATTAGATCGAGAACAGATGTAAAAGTTACAATAAGTTGAATAATCTTCATGGCGGCGACACGTTCCGGGCTCGACAAAGCAAACAACGAGGGCTTTTAGCATGTTTCGGAGAAATCTTCATTAAAATCAGTACTTGATCCAAATTCTCTGCTTCAGTAACGAGTATTAAAGGTTTTCCACGTCCCTACAATAAAAAGAAAGTCACAGTTTATTCTTATCCACGATTTTATACTGTTGAAATTCACCCGTGGTAGAAACTAAACTTGACCATGGCATGTAAATACTGTAGATATAATTTGAAAAAAAAAATGAACGACAACCAGAAATTTCACTGCGATACATGAACTACTCACCGGTGAGAGGTTGAAATATATGAATAACTTGAGTTTCAGATTCGTTTTTAAGGGCTTCTCGCCAAGCGACCGCAGAAAGTTTTCTTAGCTTCAAAATGTGCGTATCCGTTACATCGCGCATTCAAGAGGCAACTACCTTTGTCACGCGACCTTGATAACATTGTGTGACAAGTTATGACACAAGCCAAGTGCTCGAAGACCTTGTAACGGATCTACACATTTTCAAGCGAAAAAACTTTTTGCTGTCGCTTGGCGAGTAGCCCTTAAAAACGAATCTTAAACTCAAGTTATTCATATATTTCAACCTCTCACCGGTGAGTAGTTCACGTATCGCAGTGAAACTTCTGGTTGTCGTTAATTTTTTTCAAATTATACGATATTTGCATGCCACGGTCAAGTTAAGATTCCGCCACGGGTGAATTTCAACAGTATAAAATCGTGGATCAGAATAAACTTTGACTTTCTTTTTATTGTAGGGACGTGGAAAACCTTTAATACTCGTTAGTGGAGCAGAGAATTTGGATCAAGTACTGATTTTAATGAAGATTTCTCCGAAACATGCTAAAAGCCCTCGTTGTTTGCTTTGTCGAGCCCGGAACGTGTCGCCGCCATGAAGATTATTCAACTTATTGTAACTTTTACATCTGTTCTCGATCTAATTCTGACGCAGAAGTATTAAAGAAGCTGTCGACATTTATCTTGGAGAACTACAATCGAATTCAAGCCTCAATAGAAACATTTTGGAAGAGCCGAAGAGTAATGCAAATGACCTTTTGCACGACCGATAATATGTAAACAAACTGTCAATGGCTGATTATAATCTCTTCTCGCTTGCGATCCCGGAGGATACCCACACGTTTGAGCTTATAACTCGATAAAATAAGGTAAGAACTTTATTGTGACGTGGTTTTAAAACCAAGTTTAGGCCGCAACGTTTGAGAAATTTTCCCTCGTTCTTGCCCCATTTTCAGTGTCTGAATATAGGCTTCAGAGTGGGTTGTCTTTAAGTTGCTTCAGCTTGCTTAACATTTTATTGAAATTTTTTACACTTTGTCTGTAAACTACTCTAGTTTAGCTTAGAAACATGACCTACACAAAATGTCTTCAACTGCATTTGTTTCTGCGTAGAGCGCCTCTCAAAAACCATCAATTTTAGTCTTCCGATCACCGTCGAAAAGGCCGAGACGGCCTGAATTCGTTTTTTGCTTGTAGCAGGGCGAAAATAAAGAATTTGAAAAAAAGAATTGTGTATTTCATACATGTGTACCAAAGCCTTTTCACCAGCAAAAAATAAAGGGAAACTATTTTTGGTCGCGAAATCGAGTGGACCGCTTTTAGCGGGACTGCCACTTAAAGCGCTGGAACTTCGGATTGATAGGAGAAAATTATTAAGTTCTGATCAGAATACCGGATTTGATTTTTTCAATCAAGTGAAAGACGTTTTCATTCAGGAAAATGCAAACAAACATGCTATCGAATTACATTTCGCACGCAATTTGCATACATTTTGGGGTTGTGTTTTTGCAGCAAACTTTCGAAGAAATTGTGTGAACCTTTACTGGAAATTATTCACACTACATAAAATGTACGGATTTTTCATAAAGGAACTCGCTCAGATCGGAAATATTTTATTTTGAGGTGGTATTTCGGTTTTACCTGATCGAGTTCATCCTGTCACGCAATGTGATTTTGTTGAGACAAAAAAACGTTGCTGAAGAAAAACAGCCGCAAATTGGCGATTGCCGGGTACATTTTAATCCCCAAGGTAAATATCTATCTGTATTTTTCATTTACCCAGAATTTCCTCCCTGTCATAATTTTCTGGCCTGGCTAGAACACTGGTGATTGAATATTGGTTGGTCACAGGATTGCACAATCCGGGGGGGGGGGGGGAGGGGGGCTCCCATATAAAAATGACGGGGATGCTCGTCGGAAATTTTCGTAAAACACCCTAAAAGGTACCAGAATCTGGTTTGATGGGCGTGGCTCAAAATAATTTTTACCCCTAAGAGGTACCAAATCTAAAACAACACGTCATATTCTGTCATATTTTTTCGGCTCTATACCCTAAAAGGTACCGCGATAATTCTAACGGCGGTCATTTTAGATTTTAGTACCCTAAGCGGTACCAATCTCCAAATTTTGACCCCTAAAAGGTACGCCGAGCTCCCCCGTCATTTTTATATGAGAGTCCCCCCCCCCCCCGGGTGCACAATCCCGCACAATTTCCCGCACAGTCGACGTTATTTCCCGCACAATTTGCCCCAAAACTCCCGCACAGTTTTATTTTATTTTCCCGCATCCTGTCAGAATCCCTGTTAATTAGCTCCCACCACCAGCACAACCGTTCAGTTTGGTCAGTATAACCTATCACACGACGTGGGAATATAGTATCAAAAGACAAGAACAAAGTCGAATTTCAGACTTCAGACCTCAGACCCGTAAAACTCAGACCTGGAAAACTCAGATCAGATCTCAGACTGGAGATCTCAGACCTGCTGTTAGTTTTTCCCTGTTTGATCGACAGCGATGAACCGGGGAAAATAAATCCCGGGGGAGAAGGGTACTTTGCAAATTTTTGGGTGGGGGTGTGCCGCTGGGACTCTGCATTTTGAAACCCTATACTAGACTAAACACCGAAAAACCCTACCATATCCTTGACCTTTTCCAGACTCGCTATTTTCCAGAAACTCGTTCACCATCACAGTTATAGTTAACAGGCCCGTGGAGGTACCCCCTATAATGGACTATATGGGGATGCTCCGCCCGAAAGGGGTACCTTTTTTAGGCTGGAGGTATATGAAAGGGTCGGGATTTCACGAGTTGAAGTATAAAAAGTGTAGGGAAAACTGCCATTGAAGTATTATAAAAAGGGCCTTTCAAAATATATCAAACAGAGATGCACGAGAAGGCTATATGAAAGGGGTACCATTTTCAATGAAAGGTATGTGAAAGGGGTACCGTTTTCAATAAAAAGTATATGAAAGGGGTACCTTTTCTGTCAAAAACTGTATATGAAAGGGTAAGGGTTCGGACCTCGGGGCGGAGCATCCCCGTACAAAACTTTGTTGAGCACCCCGCCCCCCTCCCGGGTGAACAGGGGTCAGTAAAAATGCCGTACTGCCCGCCTTACCGATTTTTAAATGCCATTTGCCAGTAAATCTTGTCTAGACTGAATTCTTCACGCAACTGATCTTTTTCGAGGAAAATGATACCCTATTCTAGACCAAAACTCTCTGATTTCTATACCCTATCCCAGACTAAACTGCTTGAAAACCATTCCCCTCACAGCGGCACATACCTATATAGCTCATTTATGGGATTCCCCCCCCACCCCGGGCCTACGGCCAACTTCGCCGGATTTGCTATTCGTACGGGAGTCTAAAACGTTTGAAAATTTTCGATGTTATTCTTCACTTTTGCCAATCCATAATATTGTACGTTTGTTTAGATTCACGAAGCGCTTCTTGTGAGCGATGTTTATTCAGCTACGTGTCACGAAATGAGTCGTTCGCGTTGTATACAGACTCGGCAAATTTAATAGTCAAATCAACATCGCTTACCAGAAGCGCTTCGTAAAACTAAACGAACATTTAATATTGTGGACCAACAAAAGTGAAGAATAACATTGCAAGTTGTCGAAAGTTTTGGACTCCCCTATGAATGGCAAATCGAAGTTCGCCTACTGGTGCTGTACGAATAGCCGCTACGTAAATTTATCCCGTTCTAAACTAGTGATCACGGTGGCCGAATGGTGTAAAGCGCGGAATGACAGCCGATAGGACCGTGGTTCAAAGCTCGCTCGTGCCGTCCATTTCTTTTTTTTTTTTTTTTCTTCAGACTGAACACTGCTGTATTTTTCATTTTCTTTTTTTGCGTTTGTCAAAAAACCTTATGTTTAATAAATATTAAACCGTGTTAGTGTGAAAACATAACATAAGCTTACCGCAATATTGCGTTACGCGTTAGTATTTCTTATTCACGGGTTGGCTCTTAGGAGCCTTTGATTACTTTTATTACAGAAAACAAATTATAAGTTAGCCAGCTGGGAACTTCAAATTGATCGTTATTCGCGCGTCCAACAAGAGCATGAGTGAAAAACCAGTTACGGGGAGTAAACAATTGTGGTGGCTGTGAAATAAGAACAATGCAATGCTTCACGCTTGGGAATGTAAAATTAACACTTTTTCACCCGTGAAAAGAGAACAGACGGTCTATTTTCTGTAGAATAGATCTGGATCCTCCATTAACCACTTTTAAGTTAAAAAAAATGAAAGCAACGGTAACTCAAACTTAACTCAAACTTAACTCAAACTTAACTCAAACTTAACTCAAACTTAACTCAAACTTAACTCAACTCGTAACTCGGTCATTAGTATCTCTCCAGTTTCTCGGGCAATTTGTGACAAGAAACAAATGTATTTTATTCAGAAAGTAGTCGTACTAGTTATTCTAGACGGAGAAAAAGTTGTTTTTGTGAACTTTTGTACGGTCTATAAAAATGTACTGTGCAGACGGTCGCGTAATAAGCTAACTGTTTTTGAGAATTGCTAAAATTGAAAAATAGCCTTCGTCAATCTTAATTCTTGTGCTTTCGACCTTTCACCTTAGTCAAGTTTCACCTTAGTTAAGCTTGATCACAGAGCGACGCTGTTAGGCTCAGCCTATCTATATACATCTATTTCAATTAACGTTGTCGGATGAAAAAGGCGAAAAGCCAAGACTGCAAGGTTGTATGGGATTTTTATGCAATGGCTATTAACCCTAACCCATACTACCTTGCGGTCTTGGCTTTAAGCTTTCATCCGACAACGTTAATTGAAATAGCTGTATATGATACAGTAATATCCACATGGCAAATGAAGCTATTATATAACCAAGAACACTACGAGTAGTAAAGTAGGTCTTTAGGGTCTTGTAAGTGCCCTTCTCAAACTCATAAATAATTCATCAGTTATTCAGCCAATAAAAATGGCTAAATTCGTCACGTGCATGAGTTTTCATACCCAATGAAAACCCAGATGAAAACTACGTGTGCTTTGGATCACATATCCAAACCACACGTAGTTTTCATCTGATTCCTCATTGGATATCTAGATTCGCGCATCAAAACAAAAGAAATTAAACAAAACAACAGTTTATTTTTACTAAGCTCATATTGCACCGTTAACAACAATGTTAATTTCACAATTTGACAACCAAGCTGAATAAAAAAATAAACAACCTTCTGAACTTTTTTCTTCAAACATAACACACTTTGACTTCTTTTCGCCCTTTCCATACTTAAAAACAACACTTTCTGCTCTTATTAAAGATGAGACATGGGCAACTTTCTCCTCACTTGTCTTTTCTGATAAGCAAATAATGCGTTAGACCTATGTCCGCTTCTTTGTCTAATTAATTCCTCTTCAACCCCACTATTGAAAAGTTTGGATACACAATGCAAGTCACGCGCAAACAATGGGCGGTTTTTCTTTTTATCCCCACAGCCTTACACAAATTGGGCAAAATGGTATTTAATGTATTTGCACCCACGGGAAAGGAAAAACCTTTGCTATTTGCCCTCAAATAAAAACAATCTTTACTTTTTGACAAGTTTTCAACCAATCCAATGTAAAGTTGATAAAGCTTCAACAAACATCGTGGATGCTCTTCACCTCTTTCATGGCAAACATGCCTTTGGTGTATATTTCAAATCAGTAATGCCTCCATGGAAAGTTTTAGACACATTTTCTTAGAAAGTGATTTCATTTGGCCCTAAAGTAATTGACACAAATATTCCTATGTCACTGCCTCTCAAACCAAATAGTGTCAAATAAAGTCACTGCCAAATAATCCTGCGTTCCAGAACATTTCTTCTTCTTCATCCGTGACAGCTTCTTTATCTTCCTTCTTTGTCTGCAAAGTCACACCTTTCCTCGTAGTATCTTCCATCTCGGCGTCGAGACAGCGACGGAAAATGACAAATCTGCAATATACGATTAATAAAGATTTCGCAAGCCGTATTATTTATAACATAATGTTTCTACCAATTGACTTTTATCCTCGGCTTGTAGTGGATTTAGCGCTTCGCTTCCCACAGTTTTAACAAGATACCTTCGAATTGCACGGATAATGCCATAAAGGGTCTTCGCTGGATACATCTCTCTTTTATTATTCGCAACCTTTTGGACAAATGGCTAGACTGTGCAATTCTTGATATCATTTGAATACCTCGCAAACAATAGAAGACAATGAGTACCGGTATACGAAGAAAGACCCCGAAAAGAGCCTTCGATGTGCTCCTCAACAGACGCTGCCATCTTCAATCGCGCATAAAGGCACACTAACACCCAAAATGGCATTCAAAACAAAACCTAAGATTATTCACATTGTCTCAGGAAAAACAAAGGCATATCACACCACCCTGTGAAATTACATTGTGGCATACTTTGAGAAGCCAGAAAATTCGTGCTTCGGGTTTCATCAGGGTATTTAAACACCTTGGCATTCTGTTTAACAAGCTATGCAAGTTACATATACCACGCAGTATTGTGGATTGGATCATAGATTTTCTGTCGAATCGATCCCAAAGGATTAAGTTAGCTAAAGGTTGTTACTCTGAGTGGGGACCAGTTCCTTCCAGGATATCACAGGATAAGACCGTTAGTTAAAATTTGGCGTTCTAAGGCCATCTGCATTGTGCGTATGAACAATGGAGCATTTCAAAACAAAAACAAATGACCGCAACGTCTTTTGGGGGAAGGTGGGCAAGCTGTTTAGGAGCAAAAGCGGATTCCACCGACTGAGCGCTATTCAAGAGCTTTTGAAAAGTTTAGAGTATGGGCTGCTAGCTATAAGGAAATTAGCTTTCTTCCATATCTAATCATTTGTCCGTTGCTACTTATTTTGAGACCTTACTTCAAAGTAATTCATCGTACTCGGCTTTAGAAGTCGCTGTGTACGGTATTCGCTGGGCGCATAATCTTTACGGATTCTCTAATCCTTGCGAGTCTATTATTGTTAAAGGTATACTAGAATCGGCTAAGAAAAGTCTTTCTAGACCGATAGTTAAAAAAGAGCCTGTCAGAAGTATGCATCAGTTAACGCTAGTTTGTCTGACTTACACACTGCTGCTATTTGTGTCACAGCTTATGCTGGCTTTTTACGCTTTAATGCATGAACTACCTTATTTACGCTGTTGCGATTTTGAGTTTTGCGACGATAAATATGTTGAGCTGTTTAAAGCGAAGAGCAAGACTGATATTTATAGAAATGGAAATGTTGTTATATTGGCCAAGACTGGCCAGAAAACTTGCCCATTTAGTTTGTTGAACAGATTATTCAGGCTGCTGGTATTGATTTATCCTCTAACTTAATTTTTTTTGTACATTACATTTTGTAAGATCTAAGATTCTTATACTTTAAGGAGCGCAGGTATATCATATACCCGCGCTCGAGAGGTGGTTTTGGATGCATTTTCTCAATTAGGTTTTCCTACTAAAATATTTGGTCTCCATAGTCTCAGATCAGAAGAGAAAGAAGTTGCGCGTCTGGCCGATGTTCTTAACATCTCACAGACATCTTGATGCGAGCAAGGATCGACGTGTGATGGGATCGAGGGTCTCTGTATACTTTCGAGGCGACTTTCATTTCCCTGCCGATATGGGAACATGATACCAAGGTTTGCAAAGCCTGTCCCTGTACTCAGCATGATAAGAAACACTGTGTTAGACTACATATATGCGATTCACGGTCACCAAATAAACACCTGGAATCACAACATATTGGACCTGGAGCGGCTTGAGATATATGCTGCAGCCATCACAGCAAGAGTCGCTCCCCTGGAAAACTGTTTTGGATTCATCGACGGCACTGTGAGGCCCATCGCGCACGTTATATACAGTCAAATTTTTAATTCAATTCGCTTCATAAAATAGAAAGAAAAGCTAAAATCAAACCACACAAGATAAAGGATGAAAGAATATTAAAACAGTGACAAGTCAGTGGAAATGTTTACCTTTGAACTTTGTTTAAACAACTTCTTTGCACGACGACGTGAAATTACTGGCTTGGTCGTCGTCGACGAGAGGACGACGACAGAATTCGCGGGATTAAAGTCGCATGAATCTCACTTCCGGTCGTCGTCGTCCATGCCGTCGTCGTGGATCTGAAGTTCCCTAAAATCCTGCACACGACTGTTAGACAAGGCAATTAACAAACAGAGCTTCGTGTTCAACCGCTAAAAGGCTTATCTTCGAAAAAAAATCACGAGATATTAGGAAAATACATTGTTCTGTCACTGACCATGATTGGTCAATTCACATTTCCTTGGCTCGCAGATAACGCGTATAATGAGCGAAATAGAACGCTTGTATTCTAAACTAGTAAAGTGAGAATAACTTCTCAAATGCATGTCTCTATCCTGTCTTCTAGAATTCATATCAAAAATGGGCTTTGAAGGTTTGCTCAAGAATAGACGCAACAAATAATTGCTTCAATATCAGATAACTTTATTATATGTAACTTACTTAGTATTTAAAATATAATCACACGTCGTTTATTTAACGCTGTTAATAATTACACTTTCTGTTTCGAATACTCTATAGTTCAAAAGCATACGCTTTCCTAATATAATAGTTTAAGTTTGCCGCAGTATACAGCTGTATGTTTGAAATTGTTGTAGGTTTAATTTATTAACTAGGCTTTAACGGCGAGTCAAAAAGGAAAGTCCCCATCTTGATCACGTTCACTGGATACTTTTCTTTTCATTCCGCACTTGCTGTTTCGGATCTCGTAGTTTTTCACGTCACGATTCTAGCAAATAAAAAAAATATTTTATGTTAGCTTTTGATAAGAACATATAATTTATTTTATACAGTTAACATCTTCCCTTATATACGGACATCAAATGGACAACGCCAATTAAGCGTCCGTACAATATAGAGGATGTCGTGGATATGAAGTAATTTTAAAGGCTCAAGTATACTTGCAAAAGGCCATACTCGTCTTTAGTTATTGTAGTATTAATGTTAAAGTGTGTTTTGTTTTGGTTCAACGTAATTTTATCACTCTTAATCAGTCGAGTTTGTTGAAAAGTATTCCGTTCGTGATTATATGGAAAATGATTTAGCCTTTATCGAGCAAATAATGAGACGTTTAAAATTGAAAATTGCATTTCACCCTTTTAGGAACTGCCATCACTGTAGTGTCTGCAACATATACGTTAATTTTTTATGAATTTACTTTCTGTATGTCCGTTGTCCGTATAACAGAGGGTCCGTATTACTAAGGTTATTTTAATAAAAAATGTATTGAGATTTTGTCGGGACCAAATGAAGTGTCCGTAATAGAGAGGTGTCTGTAAGAAGAGGTTTGACTGTATCTTCAAATACACAGCCTGGAAATTTATAGCTAAAGCATTGAAACTCTAATAACATTTTCTAGAACTGTTTTAATTTACTGAGGGCATTGATATAAAATTAAATAAAACACTTAAAGGTTATAATTATTTTACGGTCGAGATCAATTTTTGAAGAATTTTAGTTACAAATATATGAATCAGTCAATAGAAGATGAGAAAAGCTTGTTTGCATTGATTTCATTATTTTATCCATTCATCCATGCACTACTCCGTCCATCCATTAACTCGTTTAAGAGTATTCCACACCTTCGAGGGAGTCCTTCGGAGAAAAAATTCGTACACGTGCCAGTTTCAAGAGTAATATGACAAACTATATATGAACAGTTTTCGATAAAAAAAAATAATTTTTAGTAGCGACTTTTTCTTTTACAAACAGCCAGCTGTCGATAAACCGCCAAACGACCAAGAGTTGTTCAATTTAATTTATAGGAAATAGATTTGAAGGATTTTCGTACAATTTGGACAAAACATTCCTGGTATAATGCTGAACAAAACCATGTCAGGAAATTTTGATATTTAAAATATTGTTCCCGTGGCGACCATTCGCGCAACACGCCTCGCATGTTTTAAGCTACTCTAACTTAAGACGCAGATATCTTGCTAACCAATCAAAATATTGAAAGAGCCTGACACGGTTTTGTTGACTGATCCTTTGTGGATAACACTGTGTAACTATTTCGGTCTTGCCACGACATGCATTCGAAAACTTCATCTATTAAAGTGCATTTGAACCGAAAATTATTTTTATACAGTCGAACCTCCCGTAAGCGACCACCCAAAATGTCAAGCATAGGTGGTCGCTTACGGGAGGTGGTCGCTTACGAGAGTTCATACCATATTAGGTCAAAATTTTGCCTCATTAGCATATGGTAACTGCAGAGACTTACCCCATGCGCCAATGCCCATCTAAACCCATACAATAACTTTTAGCAGCCACAAAAATATTTAAGCTTTCCAAAATACTTATTCAGAGTTTCATGGTTCGCTTCTAATAAACTTCCTAATACGGCGAACGGAACAAGTCTCACGATAGTTACAAATTGAATCTTTAATGTTCTCTAAACGTTAATGGGAACTGAACATGAACTAATAAGGATTGGATTGCAAGCTTTAAATTTGACAGCACTTTTATATTACTGGTGATTTACATGTTAACAAGCGTATTAAAAATCACTAGTCCTAGACATCAGAAGAGTCCTTACTTTTTGTGTTGGTTGGTCGTACGATCGCGCGAGGAAAATCAGGAAAAGCAGGAAATCAGGAAATCAGTTCTAATTTTCTGTAATAATAAGACATTTAAGGTCGTCTCTTTTAAGATTGATAGAGTACAGTATATGTACATTTTGTTTTAATGTTTTATTCATGTGAAAAGTCAATTTAAAAAAATGTTACTTCTGATTGAGAAATTTCCGTCTCTTATACTACCCAGGAATGCGATGTTACAACACATCATTATCCAATTTTCGCTTTATTATCTGTCAAGTGGTCGCTTACGGGAGGTTAAAAACAAAAAAAAATTTCAAACTTTTAGCTCTAAAAGTGGTCGCGGTCGCTTACGAGAGGTGGTCGCTTACAAGAGGTTCCAAATATAGTGATTTGACTTGGAAACTTTTGGTATTTTGAAAAACTGGTCGCTGAGGAGAGGTGGTCGCAACCGGAGGTTCGACTGTATAATTATAAAATTTAGCCTCTGAAATACACGATTCCAAAATTTGAGACATTTAGGGTAAACATTGCCGATCTTACAAGCGTTCAAAGTTTTTGCTATTTTGCCCTAAAAGTGGTTTTCAAATCGCGCGGCAAAAATGTCAAAATGTCACGCGATGAAACGTAATGTTGGTTGCACGATCAGTTCAATGTCCAGTATGGCGGCTCTGTCCCACGCATTTGTATGTCTTCGGCAGTATGAAGTCAAACATACGACGTTGCCTCAAAAGAAGTACGGCAGTGCCAACGGGGGATGTGGTTGCTTTTCCACCTCCAAAAAAGCTCAGTAAACGTGGAAAAAGACAAGTAAGATTCCATCCACGTTTACGCGTTTGTCAAGTTTATGTACCTCAAACCCACACTTTCTATTGATACTTTTCAAACACATGCCATCGAGATCCATTGCTAGCTTTATAATGATCTATAGAAGTGTTTATTTCTTGAGCTAAACTACAGAATACAGGGCCACGAATTGCTCAAATCTGTTTGATTTGAATAGACTACCTATTATGAATGGAATGTCGGCCTTTTGTCGATTTCAAGCTCGTTGATTTCCTTTCAACTAGATGAGAAAATCGCAATTTCAAGTCAGAGAAAGTCTGTAAATGATGTCATTTTAAAGCTTAAATTTTGAATGTTCGATTCGTGGTAAAACAGGAAATAGTGTCCTGGTGTTGATGAAGGTTGTAAAATAATATTATTTTGTTGTACATGTATGTACTAATATATGTATTAAATCTATTTGAGCTTATATGCGAGGAAGTGTGACCTCTTATCTCAATGGTCTCTAAATGCTACATGTAGCTATAGTGTAGCTGTAGTTATATACTGGTTCTGAAAGCATTTTTTGTTCCATTGAAGCAAATATTTTTTTAAATTCAGATGCTTAGGGCCGGTGAATGATACAAATATGTGTCTCCATAAGGCTGCTAAAACATTGCATAATATATTCATTCATTATCTTTATTACAGTACATGCATATTAATATAAAGGCTAACCACAATAAAACAGGATTTTTGGTTATTAGCCTACAGGCAGGCAGAGAAATGAAGAAATGAGAAAATTGTTTCTGGGAGGAGATTGGGGTAAAAGTCGTTAGAGTCACTTTTTCCTGCTCCCTCCTGACATTCCACCAACCCAGGAAGATCTAGACGTGAGAGTAGACCCACCAACTCAACGGAAAATTCTCAATGCCATTAAGGCCATGAAGGACAACAAGGTGCCGGGCCTGGATCGGATGCGATCTCGGCAGAGCTTCTTAAAGTTAACCCCGAGCTTGCCAGTGACATTCTCCAACCTGCTGTAACGGGATGTGAAGACCACAAATGTAAACCACAAACAACAGTCTTTATTCAAAACTAGCTCCGTGTTCTGACCACCGTTACAACGCGTAGTTCCCTTTTATACTTGATCCTACCGTTACGCATGCCACTCACGACATCTACTATGACAACAATAACCGTCTTTTGCTAGCTCGCGCATAACAACTATTAAGCTTTACACATTTCGCTACACTATGTTTATTGACATATGGGAAAAAGAGGAGCTTCCACAGGAATAAACACAGGGCAACGTTGTTCAAATACCAAAGAAAGAGAATCTGGCAGATTGCAACAACTGGAGGGGGGCTACATTGCTATCGATACCTAGCAAGGTATTACGCAAGGTGGTCATGATGCGCATAACGGAAGCAGTGAATGAGATACCCCGAAGGGAACAAGCAAGATTTAGAGCAGGAAGAGGAACAACGGGGCACATATTTACGCTTCGGAACATTCTGGAGCAGTGCAATGAGTGGCAGAGGGACATCTATATAAACTTTCTGGATTTTGAGAAGGCCTTTGACAGTGTCCACAGAACCAAGCAATAAGGCAATAAGCAATTAGAAGATCGTCAGCATCATCACCCTATTCTACAACAATTTTACCTGCTATGTGCAAAATTCCAACTCAAGTTTTGCTGTCAACTCAGGTGTTCGCCAGAGTTGCGTCATGTCTTCCTTTCTATTCATAATGACTATTCATTGGATTATGAAGAATGGCACAGAGCAGGAGAAAACTGGCATAAGGTGGACGCTGCTTACGAAGTTGGAAGACTTAGAATTTGCTGATGATATAGCTCTAGTATCACATACACGGTCCCACCTACAACAGAAGAGTGTAGGGATCAACAAATTTGCAGAAGCTATTGGCCTTAAGATCAATATAGGCAAGACTAAAGTTATGTTTAACGAAACAACCAAGGAATCGGTCTTAATCAACAACCGACCGTTGGACTATACGGATCAGTTCACCTACCTTGGTAACGTGGTAAGCATCAGTGGTGGGACGGAGAAGGACGTTACAGCACGCTTGGGGAAAGCAAGATCTTCCTTCGCACGCTTGAAGCTTGTATGGAAATCCAATGCCTACAGCCGCGCAACCAATCAAGCTCAGGATATACAAAAGCGACGTCCTACCCGTGCTGTTATATGGAGCTGAATGCTGGAGAAGGACTGCAAAAGATCTTAGTAGACTAAGCACCTTCCATACCACTTGCTTGCGAAGAATTATGAGGGTTTTCTGGCTAAATATCTTTTCCAATAACGACCTCTTGGAAGCTAAGCAGGAACCAATGAACATTATTCTCAAAAGAAAGCGATGCAATGGGTTGGTCATACCCTGAGGATGGAACCATCAGCTCATGCCAGAATAGCTCTAACATGGACACCAGATGGTAAAAGAAAGAGAGAGTGTCGACGCAGCACCTGGAGGAGGACGATGCTAGGAGGAATTGAAAGAAGCTGGAATGGTGTGGTCAACAGCAGTGAAAAGAGCCCAGGACAGAGATGACTGGAGAAACCTAGTATTTATGTGCCACTCGGCACGAAGATGATGAGTGAGTGAGTCTGTGTAGATTGTTTGTAAGGGGCTTTTTAAAGGATATGATATGAATTCATTCCTGTAGCTGTAGTGAATCAAGTTATACTTTGAGATGTTTTAAGACTGTAACAAATCTCAGCAGAGTAAACAATTCATTTAATTTACGCTATTCTATAATTCTAATGATTTACTTTAAGTCAATGTTTTTTCATGGTACAAATATGTTTTATCGCTATGAAAACAGTGAAAATAAAACTATGCATTGTTGTAGTCTGTTGACTGTCTGTGCTGGGTCTGGAAGCATGTCCCGGGCCCGGTTGTTCAAAAGCCGGTTAACGCTAACCCCGGATTAAAACTTGACCGAGGATTGAATTTCTCTTGTTAGAAGTGTTTTCAAAAACTAATCATAAGTTACATGGAAAGACAAGTCAGAGACCTGCCGAACTTGGACTTGTTTAGAAAAGCACTAGTTGCATGACCGTCTGTGTGTTTTTATTTATTTATTTATTTACCTGTTTATTTGTTTCTTAATTTGCCTATATGTTAGAAGAAGAAGAAGAAGAAGAAGAAGAAGAAGAAGAAGAAGAAGAAGAAGAAGAAGAAGAAGAAGAAGAAGAAGAAGAAGAAGAAGAAGAAGAAGAGACGAAACTAAAGGGCAAAAATACTTTGGAAAAATGTACATTGCTGGAATCAAAGTTGATGCTAATCCTGGGTTAGCATAACCGCCCTTTGAACAATCCGGCCCTGATGTTTTCATAAATGCAAGCTGAAAGCGGCCCGGACGAATCTTACCAAAACAAAACAAAACAAACAACTGAAATCGGTGTCAATTTTGTTGATATATATATATATATATATAAACGGCCATAAACGGCCAGTCTTAAGCAGTTAACATTTTGTGCACGCGCGCGCGCATGTCGGTTTGTTTTATTCCATTACGTTATTCAAATGCGCGCTGCAGCCAATAAGGTTTAATTGTTTAATCGTATGCGAGTTCGTATTTGCAACGAACCGCATTTCCGTTAATAGCAAATTTTGAAATGTTGTAAGCAAGCCATAATGCAATAATTCTCCTGAAGAAGGCCGTGAGGCCGAAACGTTGAGAATAAATCTGTCAAAAGTCTTGACTGGAGTCGGAGCTTATTGTTTTACAAGTGAAAATTATATATATATATATATATATATATATATATGTTCAAGCCGTTTATATCATTATTTGCAGTTTATTTATTTTCTTCGAATTTGATTTATGAATTATTTAGACGGTATCTAAAACGACCTACAATGTACTGGGAACGCGTCCACTTTGCGTCATTTCGCTAAAACAAGTATTATTATTGCCGCGCAAAACCCGATTATAATACACAGATATTATTTCTGAACAAGCACTTCTGAAACTCGAATTCGAATAAAAATTTTAATTCTATCTATCTGCTTATGACAAATATTACTTTTGAAATTCAGCGAATAAGTTCGCTTCAGAATCAGAATTTCACACACGTGTGCAAAATGTAAACGAAAAAGCTAACTCCGGAATTTCGTGTCAAAACCAGACTAGTAAAGGAGAAATAGATATATTTCTTTGCATATAGCAACTATAGCTTACACAAGCGAATGAAAATAATGCTGGCTAAAAACGTCACAACAGATTTGAACTTACTCGTGATCTACATCGACGGCGGTAAGTTCCGGGCCGTGTTTGTCCCTCAGCAATGGAGGAGCAACGCAGCACCGTTCTGTTGGTGAGTGCCGTGTTATGCGCTCGAAAGATCCGTCGAAGCACATGTTGGCCGACGCATTTACCACCTCTCTACAGCAAAGAAACTCTAGCGCACCGACTAAATTCTCTTTCGTATCTCGCCTCCAATGCTATTATTGTAAGGCCATCCACGTCTGCTTCTAATCATCCACTTCTCGCGGGTTCTCGTCGCCGGTGGCTGCGAGAGATTTGTCCTGAATACGGTGTATAAACTAGGCTGTAGAACTCCACATATTCTTGCTTTCAAGTTCCTCCTGATTCCTTGAAGCTTCAGACAAGCTATCCGCTATCTTTCGGAGCGGCAAGAACTCACGGACAGTCACTGAACGTAAACAAACTTTTGCAACCAACATGACGTCACATGACGTCACAACTCGACCCCAGTCCCTTAAAGTTCGTGACCATTTTTTAGGGTAAAATAGCACAACTTTGAACGCTTGCAACATCGCCAATTTTTATCCTAAACGTCTCAAACTTTGGAATCACGTACTTCAAAAGCTAATTTTTATAACTACATAAAAATAATTTTCGTTTCATATGCACTTTAAGCTTTTTTTTGATACATATTTATATAGTTTGTCATATTAATCTAAAAACTGGCGCGCGTGCGAATTTTTTTTCCGAGGTACACCCCTTAAAAAAATAGTAATTACAGTTGTTTAGAGGAAATGATCACTTAACTTCAATCTGTGTTGTTCAGGACAATCATGCATTCAAAGTTCCAGGCGTTATTCAGATATAGTTAGTTACCGCAGGCAGGCCAGTAGGAACGAATTTGAAAGTGAGAGGGCACGATCGACTGTTGTCGGCCGAGACCCCTTCAATATTTTCGACGGTTAAGTGGCAGTCTTCTTTTTTTTTTAATTTTCACCCGAAAAGTGGGGGGGGGGGGGGGGGGGGCCACGGGCCTACCCCCCCCCCCCCCCCTACTCATACGGGCCTAGTTTCTTCTTTACATACCCACCTGAAATGGCACCTCATCATCTGAAGACAAACGTCGTCTTAGCGCCATTTGATTCTCTGTCTTAAAAAATAGAAAAAAAACTCGTGTTATTCTACACTTCATCAGTTTGTTGTTTTCTTTGCTGATGTATTATTATTGGTGACGATATAAAAGTGGATCACAGAATACCCATATGGGAATGCCGGCGGTCCAGTCAATCAAGCCACATCGACTTATATATAGAGCTTCGCCACAGTTGCAAAGCTGATGAAGAATTCCATATGCTGAATGCTTGAATATTATATCATTCATTTTCTATTTTAGTCGTACAGGTAAAAGTTAAATCGCCTTGCGCGGGTATCAATTAACGGTCACTTAGACTCGGTAAAGACTGAGAATTTTCCACTTTGTTATATTAACTATTCTGTGTACCGCTTCGGGGATTTCACTGCGACCATTGCGATAACGACAACTCATCGCGCCCGGTCTACATCTAGGAGCTGCCTCTGACAATCCAAACCACAGCAAAAAAAGACACATGGCATGGATGAATGCATAGGAAACTTTGCGATTCATTTTGGTGCTATGCAGTATGCACTGTAAAAATCAAAAGAACTCACAATCTATAACACCCTGTGTTTGAAATATATATTTTTTTCATTATCTTTTCCTAAATAATATTGTTTGATATTTCTATTGTTAGAGTTTTTTATTTCATCTTTCTTTTCCGACATAGGATTGAAATGTCATCATTATAGCCGCAAATAAGCTTCTTTCAGGATAATTAAAAACGTTTTTGAGTTTCTAACACAAAGGGAAAAAATCAATTTAGTTTTTCAATAGGAAGAGTTTAAAGGATCAGAATACTCTTGTATAAATTGCTTTGATTTACGTGGGTAGAACGACGATTTTAAGTTGTGGTGTTCAATTTGGATCCGATAAACTGATACATCGTTTCTTATTAAAAGATTGGCCAATTCAGAAATTTAATATCCTTTTGCAAGCCGTAAATGAGGTTAATAAAAGAATAAGACGTAGATTTGTAAACAAAACACACTCATAGTATACTTTAGATAAATTCTCTACAAAAGTTATTTCAAGATTTAGTATTTGAGAAGACAGATGTAAAAAATATGGCTATAAATTTGAAAGCGCTCAACTAGTTTGCCATGTTATTATTTCAATAGTCGCGTGTATCCATTTTCATTTGTTAATATTCGACCCTATCATCAGCGATATTCAAACCGTAACTTGTTTAACAGTATCTGTTCACAGTATCTGTTCCGGAGTTTGTAGCTTTATTACAGCGGTAAAAAAAAAACTTGGTACGTCTTTTCGTCGATTACTTTATCATCTTTAATTATAGTTATTTTCCCTATAAATAAAATTATTCATGGTTTTAAA
Organism: Dendrophyllia cribrosa; assembly: GCA_024195265.1. NCBI lineage: Eukaryota > Metazoa > Cnidaria > Anthozoa > Scleractinia > Dendrophylliidae > Dendrophyllia > Dendrophyllia cribrosa. The sequence goes on along the minus strand of JAJLRJ010000012.1, from coordinate 22,144,472 downwards.
ACAATTTGAAAATTGTTTTCGTTGATTAAATAATAAGGGATGGCTTTTACTTTATGTCAATTGGACGGGTATTTTTACTTCTTCACGGTCATGCCGCGCAACGGTTGTATCAGAAATGTTACCTCCTTGATCCAATCCGTAAACCAGAAAGAAATAAGTCGGTACGTTATGAATACGTGTATGAAAATATTATAAAATACAATAGGATAAAAATGGGTGTGTTTACATGCAGCACTCGAATCAGTGACAGATTCAGACCTGGGATCCCTGCTCAAATATGATTCAGAATCAGTGACGGCTAGAGACGTGGGATCCCTGTTCAAATATGTTTCAGAATCAGTGACAGATTCAGACGTGGGATCCCTGCTCAAATATGATTCAGAATCAGTGACGGTTTCAGACGTGCAATCCCTGTTCAAACATGATTCAGAATCAGTGACAGATTCAGACAGGGGATCCTTGTTCAAATATGGTTCAGAATTTTCTTGGAACGCTGGAGCGGGTTCTTGATACCTTAACTCCTTTCTGAAAACTGCTGCTGCAATTGGCAGCTAAAATATTTATTGATAATCCAAAAAAAGTAAGATTACAGACTTTTCGGGTTTGGGACATTCATCAGTGATTGACTAAAATGACTTTAAAGCCAACAACAATACAACAAGATAAATTAATATGAGAAATTTAGAAAGGTCTCTGATGAGTCCCTTGTCAGGGACAAAACGTACGTGAGGCTAGCCACAATTCTTTGCATTAATTTTATAATATCGTTTATTGTATAGTTTTGGTAGCTAGTGAAAAGAAATAGCTGTTAGTTTTTAAGTGTTAGTTTTTCAGTGCTGCCTCGTTTAGAAGGTTCACTGGGCCAAGGAAGAACTCAGATTCTCTTCTCCTTACCAATATTTCCCCGTATTTGATTATCTAATTAACCCTATTCGGCCTGGGGGGGGGGGGGGGGGGGGGGCACAAAGTGCCCGCGCTAACTTTCAACATTCATAACTTCTTTAATATGTATTCAAACGCCATCAAACTTTGTGACTTTTCCTAAAATTTATCTGGCAAAAATTTCATGTGACAATTTTTTGATCACGTGACCTGACGTTTCCATGGCAACAAGATTTTGACAGCCATGTTTTTGGAAATTTGCATATTTATGTGCCCCCACCCCCCCCACCCCCCCCCCCCCCCCCCACAGGCTCAGGCCGAATAGGGTTAATGTTCTATAGGCTGGGTCCCCGGATTATACTGGTGGAAACAACTCGATGCGCTTATAACGTCATTATACATATAAAAATAAACATGCAAAGTCGTTAAATCATAACTCATAAACGTTAAGATGCCAAAAGAAGCAGCATTTTTTGTATTGTTCTAGAGAGAGTTGACCATAGTGCAGGTCAGAGTAAAAGAAAGCATGTTAGCCGTATGTCACAGAGATCACAGCTGGAGTAATTAGAAGTGAGTAGGAGGAGAAGCGTATAGATAGAGAAGCGTATAGGGGCGATACTCTTCTAAGAGGGTTGATATTCAGGGCGTGGTTTGGCTATTAACATTTTTGAGAGTAATAATTATGCATGATTCAACCAGTATAGCCAGCGTAAATCTAGAAAGACAGCCGTGTTTCTGGACTCGTTGAATCTTTATCAATACAACGACTTCTCCCCTCGTATACGGTCCACAAATACCTTTACAGATATCGGTAGTTTCTTGGTGTTGCGAATGGTGTGATCACCAAATGACGTAAAACAAAAGATTCAAAAGACACTGAAGAATACCCACACCACAACACAAAAGCTAACCAACAATGGCTTCCGCAACACCAAGAAACACCCCAGATATCACACCTCAATTCTACCAATATTTTTCAACTCAAAAGACCCCGATAAATAAAACGTGTTTGTTGGTCATCTTCCGTTCCACCCTCTTCCTGTCCCCATATAGAGCGAGACGGGTGTTCAATAGAACAACGATTGTTGAGGTTGCAAGTACACAAAAAATACGGGACTACAAATTTTTCAGCCCACTTGTGTTACATTTTTAAGAATTGGAAATGAAAAATTCAAATCCATTCTCTTTTATCAAATATTAGGATTTCGGTGCTGTCAAGATACTCATAAAATCGCCAGAAAGTGAAGAATAAAGCATTTTCAAGGGCCAATATCGAAAAATGTTCCGGGGAGTATGCCCCCGGACCCCCTAGAAGCGGCCCTTGCGGACCGGATGGCCAGGCCTACAACTCTTCTAAAAGCTGGCTACGCCCATGGGTATCAGTCGTTGTCTTGACCTCTTTTTGGTGGGCAACGAGCCTTTTTCCAGCTCTTTAGCCGTTTATTTTGTTTCGGTGAACAAAAGACAGAAATCAGTGGAATTTAATCCGATCTCGGTGATTACCTAAAGCGGGTCATCTATGGGCTCAATAAATGCATGCTTCACACACAAAAAGGAACTCTTAAAAGAGCCATGAAGTCATAGCTTTTAGCAATATGTTTCCATCTAATGGCCCAATTTTGTTTACATTATTGTTCTAATAATGCAAGTCTTTGACCACGCATGGCTCAGGGGATAGATATAGCGGATTGCAAATTGATTAATCTGGGTCAATTCTTTCATATTCTTCCTTTATATAATAGAGTTTCTAAAACTTCCACCTCTGATAATTAAAAAAACACGTCATTTTTGGTCGAAAAACAGCGAAACTGTTCAAAACGTCCTTTTATTGGTAAATTTAAAGATTAGAAAAACCTGTTGCAAAGCAGAAACAATTGTTTATTCTTCTCCCCTTGTGTTTTAAAAAATTGCTAAAGAATGGTATTATGGTTTGCTAAAGAATTGACCTGATACACCTAGGTGTTATAGAAGCATTTTTTCAATGAAAATCCCCACGGCATAGCCCCTTTAATGGCGTTTTCCCTAAAAGGACAGATTCAATACGGGTATCATGATGTTTGCAAGTCAAAGCTTGGAAATTGACGACAACATTAACTTCACGAAAACTGTTAACCACTCCGTTATTATTTATGCGACAATCACGTGAAATTTCACTCTACTGAAGTACAACCTAAATGCATGGCTTTGACCAGTTTGTTGTGAATCCAGAGATAAGAATTATTCAGTATGCCAATAAAAAAGAGCCTTGATTATGTATAAGAAAACCATTTTGTATTGTACCAACCTTTCTTGTGAGGAAGAATCGTTTTCCACTTTGGCGATTGCACATCATTAGACCAGGCCGACATGGTTTGCTTTCTACAGGACAAAGAAATACTAAATAGGCGACGAGTAAAGTCATGAGAAAAAAACTTATTTTACAGTTCATTTTCTTCAGACTTAAGTCCTTCTAAATGTAAACTTGTTATTAGAGTATAGATTGTTTCTCAGCAAAGCGATAACGCTTCGCTAATGCTGTTAAATGTTGTTGAAAGGATGTTGATGACGCACAAAGTGTGGTTCGGCGAAGCCTTAATAGCGAAGATCACTAAAATGCGGGGAATTGTGAATGTCTTTGGCGGCATGATTCATGACAGATTATCAATAAACACACAAAGTAAAAGTAGAGGTTTTATCACAAATCGTTTTCAAAAACAAAATGGCTGATGGATGATCAAAATTTCCTTTTAATCAAGAAAAGCCAATCAAACGTAAAGTAAAGAATAACAGTCAAACAAATCGTACGGCAGCATGGAGAGCAGTAATATGGGCCTCACTGTCCTAACAAAGAAATGAATTCGTTTGTATGGGCAAATTTATTGTTTGCTTAATAAAAAGTCAGTTAATTTTGATTATTTTTCAACACCTGCCAATTTCCGTCCCTTGCCACACATCAACAGCAGTGTTAATGAGATTTGCACTTAAGCGCATTTTATGCCACTTGAACTTTATCCAAGAACTACCATATCGTCTTTCAAATGTTTATAATGCTTCTAACATTCTGTTAACTGTAATCTGTGATGAATTTAGGTAAGTCGTTTTCTCTGATTGGATCTTAGGTGCTCTATTATAAATTACGAAGACTTGAACTTGTAATCATTTTGATGATATAATAGCATTTCAATTACTTTTTAATCTGCGGAAAACTCAACACAACAGACGCCGGTTTACCCAGTATTTAAACAAGCAATAGAGTTTTCCATGTTTGAAAGGAACCGACCACAAAAGTTGGAGTGTAATTTCCGAGGAACCTTCTATTGAAGTTAGAATCGGTACAAGACAAAATTCTTAAGAAATTAAACAAAAAGAAATGTTTAGGTGTGAATTTACTTAACGGTTCGTTATAATGCTAAGGTTCGATAATAAACTTTTATCGATCTCTTCCTTTCCTGTAACTTCTTTTCGACTTGGCTGCCTTCAGCCGTATAAAAAGATCCGTATTAACAACCAGTTTCAAAAACTGTTTTCTTTTTTCATTGACCACGTTTACTGCATTATCATGCCATCATGGTCTACAAAGTCTGCAACTATTATCTTGCCATTTCAACTTATGTCTAAAGATTTTGATTATTATTGAAAAGTAAAAACAAAGATTTTAAACATCCGTCAAAATGACAAACTAACGCAGGAGAAGAACTACAAAACAAGAATTATCTCGACCTTTCTTCCTTGCTATAATTTTAGATCATCCAGGAGTTATAATCATGCATATGTTACAACTACCAGCTGTCATTCAGCACTTGTGCTCATAAAATATTTCAATAAAGGTATATTAAGGAAAGCGAAAAAACTGTTGGTGCTTATCGGCATGGAGTGCGCATGCCACCTCAGAACGTAAGAGCTTTAATGCTATAAGCCTGAAGCGAATTATAAACCAACAAGAAAGGGACATTAACGTGTACTGATTGTGTACATATGGCTGACGTCTTGAATAAAAAACGCCATAGTCATAAAATTCTTTCCTCGATGCCTACTCAATACTAGCATGGTCTACATGTGAGGTTGGTCGCGTTTAGTTACTTTTCATTAAATGTTAGTGAGAGCTATGAGATTAACCTGAGGTCAAACCTAAACCGACAAGAACGGGGCATTAACATGAACTTATTGTGTACATATGGCTGACGTATTGTTTTCTTCCCCGATCCCTATATGCCTGAATACTAAGTTACGTCCCATCAAATGTTAATCATTAAAAAAATACTGTGCTCAAATCATAACCAATAACATACTTTATTTTAGGTCAAACTGAAGCCATCGTGGTCCTCTCAAGCCCGGTGGGTTTTTAATTCTAAGCGCAATGTTGTTTAATATGCTTATAGTTATATTTTTCATTGTTATCTTTTTTTCTGTAGCAAATGTTATCGTTGGTAGCGAAATGCAAAATTCGCGGCATCGCATCGTTCAGACGAATGAGAAGCGGCGGCTAGTTTTTTTTTTTTTTTTGCAAACTAAGGATGATTTACTCAACCTAAGATAAGGCCGTACTCTCAGAGTTTTCGTTCAGTGAAATTGTGCCTTTTGTAGGTTAGCACAATCGGTGATTCACTGAGTTAGTGTCACACGTTAGTCGACGTGTTTCTGCTTTTTATCTTTTTTTCTTTTTCATCACTAATCGTGGAATAAAGGTACGATTTTACTGTCTACTCTCATTTCTTTACCAGTTATGAAGATGGAGAAATTCGGGGAAGTACTTTTTTGAAGCTGTTCAATAAACTCGTGGCAACTGTCTTTTTAGCTGTAAAAATATTTGGTTTAGTGATGAATCTGGCTTCTTTCTATAATATTTCTTAGAGGTTTCTGTTTTGAAAAGTTACAAAGAGATAGAGCAATTTTATATTGCATTTATTAACTTTTTAGGTATAGTGTAGGTTGTTGGCGTTCTCATGTAACGCAAGCGCGTAAAATCTAATCAAGCGGAAAATTAAAGATCGAGATACTTATACCTTAAATAAGCATTTAATGATCGTTTTTCCAAAAAAATTATATCTTAGGATTTTAATAAAAAGGCTTGTTTTTAATTTTTAAACGAATTCGAAGAGACAAAACTGAAACCAAATTGATTTTGACAGGAAAATCAAGCTGTCTTCCCGGTAAAGTATTGCATCTCATGAAGCGTTTAATAGTTTGGATCATTTAGGGTGACATAGATTAGCATCATATGGATCATCATTCTGTTTCTTGGGATACTTTACCGTTAGGTTTTTATTTTTGGCACAACAATTTGAAACAAAATACATTAATTTATCATTTTCCTCTATTTTCGAAGGTTGCCTTCAATAATAAGTGCGGTAATGTAGCTTTATTTGCATTTTTCTTAAGAAACCTTAAATGCTTTCGATTAGAGTCTAATTGTACGACGATGAACCGACTGTTAAGACAGAATTTCAATTTAGTCATTAAAACGTAATTTTTAATATTCAATCATACACTATTCGGTGGAAAAGTGAAATAATGCGACATAAGAATGTTTTTCTTTAGATCGTACTGCAATGAACTGAAGAAGACTTGTCAAAAAGTATACTCCATTAAATAGGTCCGGACGTTTTGTTTTCCCTTAATTTGTTCTTTATGAACTATTTTAACTTGACAGCTAGGCAGAATATTACCTTAAAAGCAGGAAATTAACTCTAACTCATCTCCATTTCTAGATCAAATACGTTGATTAGAATTTTTTTCTACTTTACCGACGATTCAATAACCGCAAAAAAAGTCAACAACAATAAAAGATTGGTCTGAAAATTCACTCAAGGGTTGGTATTAAATGCGCGGCTGAAAAAAGTGACAACGTGAAAAAATGAAATTATGTACCATGCATTTGATGAAAAATGACCTCAGTCTTGAATTCAAGCGAGATCCTTTAGTCGCCTTTTCGCCCTTTTCTAACAGCGAGATCAAGCTTAAGAGAGTGACGATCATTGAGGCATGTCTTTCTTTGAACATAAATAAGAAATATATACCGTAAAATACTGAGAAAACAAAATAGAAAAATAATTGCGTCTCATTTCTGTTATATTTCAAAATTTTCGTGCCGCCAAAAGCTGACCTGCAAATAGACGGTGGGATGCGTTGACAGCGGCCTCAATTCATAAATCCTGTCTTCGATTCTTTTGTATAATAAACTACTTATACTTACTATATATATATATTTCCACAAAACTACAGTTATATATTAAAAACAAAGAAAATTTCATTGTAAATTGATATTTTTCTGGAGATTCTAGTTGGCAAATGCGATTTCATGTAATCATCGGGTTCAGAAAGTTTTCAAAGTTAAGAGGTTCTTTGTTGCTCCTCAAATGTTTATATTCAATAGGAGATCATATTTTAGATAGATTTAGTGAACAAATACAGCAATAATGTTTGCATGTTAGTTGGCGAGGTTAATTTTTGTCGGAACTAAAAGCCTTTTTTCTTTAGATTATTTTTCTTCGACGCATATAAAATGATTCGGCTATACGCAGTTAAACGGTACCATACCAATGACAGTCATTCCCAGTAAAATTAAGCATATGGATCATTTCTATAATTACTTTTGAAAAAATCATGTCTACCGAAGTGTTAGCTTTGTAAAAATTAAAATGCCTTACTTTTTCAATCAATTCAAAACGTTCTCGCGACAATGATTAGCGAGCAGCTGACAACACTTAGTTTTGGCTATAGATTTCCGCAACAATTAATCACCGAGTTCATCGAAACTATTAAAACATAATAACAAAACTGATTCAACGTTCGAACCAATATCAGCTACCAATCGTATGACAACAATTTCCAAAACCCCACGAATTAGTGAATAGCTTTTAATTGGTTGAAGCATATACAGTGTAGAACATTAGAAGAACAGGAAATTCACTATACCTGTCTGGTGATAATTACGAAAACGAAAGGGTTTCCTATGGCAGTCAATAAAGGGCAAAACGTCCGATTCGTTCGTTCGTCAAGTTAACGTTTAGTGGGCCTTTACTAATGTATTGTTTTATTTTTATAGGCAGAGGAAATTCGTTTCTCTTGTAAAGAAGGAAGAAACGCAGAATCGACGATCATTAATCAGTTTATTGAAATTGTGGGCAGTATAATATTGTTGATTCTATGTTTCACACCAGTAAACCAATGCCTTTTTCGATGCTCTATAAAGAGAAATCACTCGCTCAAAGCTTTGATTAGTTTAACTAGAACATTTGTGAAAGACGTCCAAGCTTTCTTCTCTGTTCTTTCTATTATCTATCAAAATGAACAGTTTAACCAAGATAACGCTGTGGGCTGTGTTTTTCACACTTTCGACATTTCTTTTTTTATGCCGATCGATTCACGGACGCCCTCGATGCCATCCCGGTTCAATGGCTTGCATTGGTGGCCGTTCCTTTATCCCGAAACAGGTAAAAATATATTTCCATTATTCGTTATTTCTTATTTATTTAGTTCGTTATTACTTATTTCACAGTCAGTTATGGGTTTTACGTATCTTCAAGGAAAACATTTTCACAGTTAAACCGCTTCTAACCTCCATTTCAAAGACATCGTGCTGCCTTTCCAAAATAATAGATGCAAAAGGAAACTGTTATTTTAACAAACAAAGCGCAGAAAACCAAAAATAATGACCTGGAATATCTGCAGAGCATAGTCAAGTGATTCCCTTTCACTTATCCCAACTGAAAAAGATATTATTAACTGTAACGTATTGTTTTCCCGAAAGGTAAACAGAGGTCCTTGTATTGTTGTTGAAATTAAGGTTTCTGGGATAATACGGTTTTTCTTCAAACATCTAAATAAAAGTATATTTTACCGTTTTCCTTCGTATTGGTTCGTTTTGGTCTCCAAACTTCGATTGTAAAGTTCTCATTATTTTACTCAGTTTGAAAACTTTATTAAACCTTCAATGTGTCTTACTCTACTATACTGTACAAGTCCTGCCCATTCCATCTTTTCAAACATTCGCCAAATAATTCACACAACATCGATCTACACTTTCTATATTTGCATATTTTATCTAAATATGTCACTTTGTACAACATACCAGTTGAGAACTTTGGACTGCCGGAAACGGTTAACGAATTCCGTCATAACGGAAAAGTGGAAGTTACAGTTCATGAAATTTGATTTCGTGACAGACGATCAAGAAATCAAAATGCCAGCAATCGTGCTTTTAGCCGTCATTTTGTCTCTTTACTTAACATGTCTTTGCTTTCATAATTTTGCGTTTTTTCTTCGTATTTAAGAGCCATATTCCGAGAAGATCGAGAATCGTAAGACACTCACGAAAAATCGAATTTTTTCTTTTTTGGCCAAAACATCCCTTTTGGTGAACTAGTTTAAGGAAAAATAGTTTTAGGTTCCAGCGATTTATTTAAAAGGCGAAATTTAAAAAAGTTTGAAAAATGGAATTATGACGGTTTTCGGCACTCAAAAACAGCAGAATTATAACGCAACTTTGAGAAGATGGTGAACGCGTAAAAAACATCTTCTAAAAACAAAACTTGGCACAAATGTTACTTTGTTCTTACTTTTTAAAACGCTGTTTAAAAATTTTGAAAAATGTGCTTGTAACTTATTTAACGGACACATTTCGTTAGTCAACATTTGTGTCTATCAACAAAAGCGGAAATGAAGGCCAACTTCGAAGGCTATAAATGGTCTCTGGTATGTATGATCTAATCATGAAACCTATATGAGAGGAATCCTTGGTTACCGTGTTGTCCTTTAGGAAAGTTTTAGCTTTGGAAAAAAAATACCATTCCGACAGTAAATAAAATAATTATGGCATTTGAGCAACTACAACTTTATGCTAATTTGAGAGCTAGTTTCAGGAAAACAGCATAAACAGAAGAAAGAACGACTTACCACAGCTTGTTCGTCGTTTCTTTTGTAGTAGACGCATATTTCAGCTTTCATATGTCTTGTTTAGTCGTAGAATTGCCAAGAGTCGAATATATTTTAAATAGCGGTATTGTCAAACGAAAATTCTTGATGTCATTTTGAACTCGCCGATGTGAAATTCCTTCTAATTGCGTCGGGATCAAAGGGTCAATAGGGAGCTTAAGCAACCACGACGGCGACGGCAGCGAGAACGGCAAAAAACAATAGGCTTAATGAGCGAAAACAATGCCCCTGCACGTGCGTTTATCGTTTTGGTACATTTCTTTGCCGTTCCCTGCAAAACAACAACGTCAAATGATCAAATTATAGGTTTTGTGGAGAACGTGAACACAAGACGGTTAATTTTCCTTTTTCCATTTGAACTGGAAAGCCATCCCTTCAAATTCAGCTCCTGGACAATCCAGACACATGAGACAAATCAAACAAATTGGAACAACCTGCAAAATAGTTTAAAAAAGCGCGAATCCTTTTTTCAAGTGGCGTTTTCCTTGGCGTTGCCGTCGTCGTTGCTTCAGCTCCTTAATGTATTTTGTCAGCCGACCTTTTACCACAGCTCACGATGACCTTTGGTATTCATTTTTCGTTATACAGAAACCATTTCTCGCTTTTTTTCAAAGGAAAGAATGACCCACAGAAATGCCGTTGGGACCTCGTCCCAAGATCATTTGATTCATACGTGACCTCAAGATAACCTCCAGCTAAAGGCTGGTTTCCATATAATACATACATACATACATAAACTTTATTTTAACTCGAATTTAAGTGTAGCTTGTGAAGCTAATTTCTTCGAGTAAAATAACATATAAGAAAGCAAAAAATAAAATTTACAAAAAAAAAAATAAATTAAAAAAAAATAAAAAAATTAATCGCAACGATCGCAGCGATCGATCGTTACGATCGACGATCGCTGCGATTCTTGCGACCCTTGCGATCATATTGAACCCAAAACGTTGCGATCGTTGCGATTACGTTCACAGAGATAGAAATTTTTCTATTTTTCTATCTCTGCGATCGTAATCGTAACGATCGCTGCGATCGTTGCGATTATATGGAAACCAAGCTTAAGTAACGCAAGCCACCCGCAACGTAAGTCACGTTTTGTATCACTAACTGTAAACAAATACAAATTTCTTTCGTTTCAATTGTAACCAAATGTTTATTTTTAGTTCAATATGTTTGTACTTTCTAATCTGAAATAAACTGCACAAAAACGGTAATTTATAGGTTGATGGCGTTCCCCAAATTTTCAACCCCACTCCACCCTCACTGCCAGCTCTGCAGTAAAAAAAATACAAAATTAAATTAAGTCATCTTGCAAATTATTAAAAGCTCGTGTTCAACCAACCTGCGATTAGCCGGTTTTTTTTTTTTCGATTTTATTCCTCCAACAGACGGTCCAATCGCAGATAAGTATTCACACAGCATTCGACGACTTGTTTCTTCCTCCCCTCGCGCGATTCGCGATTCGCTCTTCGTTCTCAAAAAGGCAATGGAGCCGGGTCTAGTCAACAGTTGGTTGCGACTGACGTACTTTTCGGATCTCAGGCAATTATCCATCCTTTAGTTTAAGCCGAGAGACTCTTGTTTAAGCTTAAACATCTCATACGCTGCACTACGAGGACCTAAAATTGGCTTGCATATCGCCGTACCCCTTCCCCTTCCCTCACCTTCCCACCGAACAGTCATGCCATGTTGCCGGCATATGTTATATTTTGGCAAACAGTTTCTGTTATTGTAAGCAAAAACTGTTATCGAGAACTGATTCGCATTTTTTATAGCGAAATGAGATAGAACAAATTATATCAAAGGTTGCAAAACATTCTGCAGTTGTACAAATACTGGGGAGTTTGTATAATTTTCCGTTACATATGTCTACATATTCCTTCCTATTTTTACCAAACATCTTTTGCTCTCGGACGTAAAATTTGCACGCAAGTAGTTCAAAAAGAATCAGAAAACGGTCAACAATGAGACTGAGCAGCTGAGCGTAACAGAGTGGTTAAACCCAAAACATAAGAATAACGCCCTACTATTTCAATGATGTAATTTGTTTATTTCATTGGAACTGATGTTAAACCCCGAGCATAAGCATAAGAATTTGCGGCAAATGAAAACGAACATTGACACATTCGATTGCGCTTACGCTTATGCTTATGCTCAATGTCGTACGCGTTTTCACTGGACAATGCAGTGTTGGGCCCATTTTTACTGGACATAAGCGATGTAATGCTACCGCTTATGCTTATGCTTATATCGCAAGAGAAAATCAGGCTTTACGCACTCTTTTCTCTGCAGAGGTTCTGAGTCAGTAAAGAAACACCGAAATAAAAAAAAAATTCAACACTAACAATAACAAAAATTCGCGCGCTTCCCTTTTTCTTTCACCCCAGCCTCTCCTTGTCTTATCGCGGCGCTAAAGAGGCCTCTGCGGAAACGAGAGATTTTCTTAGTACCAATGAAATAAAACAAAATACATTATGTTTTTACATCAGTATTGTTTTCATGGAACTAACACGTGCAACTAGCCACAGCTTTATTAAGAAGTTTCATGTAGAGTCCCTTGCGGCGAACAGGTTTTGGAGGCACCTCTAACTCCAGTTGCTGACAGATGTTTTGCAGCATCCCAAGCTTCAATGGCTGCAGCAGGGACCCAGTCTTGGATCACGGTTGAGATGCGAAGCGCCAATCCACGCGTCGAGACGCGTTCTTGCGCGCGAGCCTCGTCGACTGGCTTGAGCGCGCAAGTCTCCCGAGGGGGGACTCCCATATAAAAATGACGGGGGTGCTCGTCGTACCTATTAGGGGTAAAAATTTGCAGATTGGTACCGCTTAGGGTGCTTAAATCTAAAATGACAACAGTTAGAATTATTGCGGTACCTTTTACGGTATAAAGCCGAAAAAATATGACAGAATATAACAAGTGTTGTTTTAGAATTGGTACCACTTAGGTGTAAAAATTCATTTAGAGGCACACACATCAAACAAGATTCTGGTACCTTTTAGGGTGTTTTTCATAAATTTCCGACGAGCAACCCCGTCATTTTTATATGGGAGTCTACCCCCCGGGGCAAGTCTCTCACTCACTGTCGAACTTTTTGGCCGCCTTCACGCGGCTTTGCTTCTTGAAGGATTCATCCAAAAATATGGACTGTTCTGCAGTCTGCAATCTTTATTCGGTACAGATGTTTACGCTTTTTACGAATAGTCCGCATTTCTTTATCTTTGAAAAACCACTGTTCGCATGTGCAGTCTAGAGTCTCATGTCTCATAGGGGTGGGTGGTGACAGAGTGGGAGGAGAGGGAGTTGCAGTTAAACTCAAAAATAAAAGTTGATTTGTTAAAAGAGGCGGGACGTAAACCCCTTGATGAAGATCTGAAAAATAACGACAACTCCGAAGAACATCTTGCAAACTTAAAATATAAGTATAGGCAAGAAAACAAGAAACAAACAAGAGTAAACGTAATATTTCGGTTCTTATATCAAACGTAACAAAGATGAATGCGCTAACAATTAGGGCCACTAGGAAGGTGACAAAGAATATTAATAAGCTAATAGCTACAACAAATAATAAGAACCGAAATATTAGTTTGCAAGCTGTTCTTTGGAGTTGTCATCATTTTGTATTTCTTACATCTGTCGGCGGGAAAGGTTGGCCTGTTTCAGAATAGCGGGTGGGCAGAACCAGCAGCGAGAGCAACGCGCGAGTCTCGCTTTAGCCTACGCGAGACTCGCGCTTTCCGCTCGTGTTCAATTGATCTCCAATCCAGATATGGACAGAAATAAACTTTCTATAAACTTGTGTTTTTTTGAAAACTTTCTACAAACCGGGATGAGTTGTCCTTTATTTATTTCGCAATAGCATAAAAAGATTTTGAAGCGATTACGTGACACTCATTACGAATTCAACATGCCGCTTCAATGTGCATGACGCTTTCTGGGTCAGCAGTCAGTAGGCCGAGGTCATTCTTGTCGTTTATTAACTGAATGATGATGGATATCTTAACTAAAAGGCAATTCAAGATTGATACGGCTTCCACGCCAGAGAAGGTTGGACACGGGCCGAAAGGCATCATGGGATGAATTTTCGTTTTGAGCGACACTCATTCAGTTTCAAATGAACCTTCGAGCTGTGAGGACCTCGAGGAACTACAAATTTTCTGACTTTTAGCCGCCAAGGAAGAACAAATCGGCCTAAATTGAAGGTTATGCGATTACGCTTGTATAGATACCATTTATTTTTACAACTGAATAACTTGAGGCATCATTCTACGCAGATCGAAAGACTTACTCGTGCACCGACTACAAATTTGAGCCACAACAAGCACAAATCGGCCTTCATTGAAGTTGATAAGATTCCTCTTGTTACTTAGCAGGGTTTTAAGCCGGTTGATCGATCGAAAGACTTATTAAAGCAAGGCTGCACGAGGAATTCCAACCGAGGAATATTTGTAACGAAAAGCTATAAGCTTAAATCACGTAATTACCAAGGTTGGTAATCACAACAATCGATCGTTGCATTTTATAGTCCTCTTGAGTTTCAATGTTATAATTTTGAAATACACGAAGGCAATTTTGTTGTACTGAATGCTGGTAGTGCTGGATTTGTGTTGTTACGAAGTATAAATACATAAATAATAAAACTGTAAAATCATGTGAAACAACAAACATAATCAATGAAATCAATAATAAGTTTACACAGATTATTCCTTGTTAAAACTTCAAAATTTAAAAACCTAATGGAAGTAAAACAGTGACTAACATACATTTTTGCATCTGAATTCAAGAACCATCCTTCTAAAAAGACATCCAATTCTGGCCATAAAGACCTGGTAGAAAATTGTGATTAGGAGGACCTCAGGCAAAAAGGAATTCAAACTTCTGGGCTTGAAAATGAAAATGCAGAGTGTTTTGGCACTCTACTCTGAGTTTGTGGCAAAACAATTCAAGGTACTAAGGAACCATTTTTTCTTTGGGCCCTCTTACTTGGAATGTAATTAGAGCACAAAGATCAGGACTGTGCACATGAGAACAACTATATGTTCTTTCACTTAAGCAACCAGGAATTGGAAAGGTGGTTGCTTGGGAAAGATGGTTGCTTATGAGAGTCAAAGTACAACAATAGAGAATGGTTGCTGAAAGGGAGCAAACTGTAGTTCTTCCAATAATTTTAACTAACAACTTTCCTATCAGACAGATAATTCTTAATGCGGAACAGTTGTATTTATGTAAACCATTTATCAATTCCGTCAAAATTTAAATGCCAATTAGTGGTGGAGCAAGGAAAGAAGTGTTGAAATGTTTCTATTTTGAAGCAGAACTATTTTAACTACAAGCTCCCCCATCCTACTTCATGGTTTTATTGAGTAATTAAAAAAGTAAATGAAGCCTTTTGAGAAGTCGGTACAGAAATGGGAAACAACAGAAATTTCACCTGCTGGCTTACAGCCCCACCGCACCTCCCCCCCGCCCCCCCCCCCCTCTACACCCTTGCCATCCTTGACAATCAAGGAATACCCAGGGGCATATCTAGGGGGGTCCTGGGGTGCCCATGACCCCCCCCCCCCCCCCCCCCCCCCTTTGTGAGATAATTTTAGTAAAACACAGCGTGGATGTCGACATGACAATCTTGTAAGTACCCTGGGTGTGACACAGTGTGACACCCCCTTTGAAAAATCCTAGCTACGCCCCTGCACACCATAGTTAAATGGAGTTGATCAGGAGCCCATTGATATTATAATAGAAAATAATTAATAGTAATCAAAATAATTATAGCAATTTATAAGTGATACAAAAGCTCCAACAAATATCCAGTGTGCCAAAATTTCCCCCAACTATGAAGGTTATTTGAGATTTTCTTTGTGGGTGTGCCAGGATTTCTGAAGGCGACCAGACCAAATTCAAAGACAACCCGATCTATTCCGAAGATGTCCGAAGAATTCAGAAGTTTCTATGGCCTCAGTCCTCCGTTTTATAATATCCAGCTGTAATCGTAATGTTCAGAATTATAAAAACCTACAAAATGTGCTAAATTTTCATAACAGAACTATATTTTTAATTGGATCATGTGATTAGTTAAGGCTGATAGCTCAAATCTGTAAGTCAGGAGTGAGAAATTGCTCCATAGGCGTGAGTTGGTATGAGATTGGAGTTTTGGACTCGCAGGCATGCAGAACTTAAGTATAATAAGTTTTCATTGTCAACTGAAGACAGAAGTAAGCAACCCGGGGCTGCTGTGCATTTCTAGCAGGCTACTGTTAAAGCACAATCCATCAAATATCGGTATAGAAAATTATTATTTATCTTAGGAATCAACAGAGAAATATATTTAACAGCGTTGGATTTTTGCTAAGAGCAGGGCTTTACAAGACATGTTAATGACAGACCAAAACCCTCACTGCCATGTCTCAAACCCCAATATTTTGGGCCAAGCAATAAAAATGTAATTCTTGTTTGGATGCTATTTTCAGGTGTACATGATAATGACAGACCAAAACGCTCACTGCCATGCCTCAAGCCCCAATATTTTGGGCCAAGCAATAAAAATGTAATTCTTGTTTGGCTGCTATTTTCAGGAAAAAGAGCAGACTGAAGGGCTCCACATTTTGCTGTTGAACCTAGAAAAAGAATAGACTTCATTAGGAAGCCACTCCAATAATATGAAAAGAAAACAATAACAAACATATAAACCTTTAGTTATTAAGGGTCTATTAAGGTTATAAAAGCTCATACATAAATTGCAATGTTCAACTCTCATGATTAGAGTGTAGATATGAATCAAATATGTTTTTCCTCAGAAGACAGAAACAAATTGATCTCAAAAGGTCGAAGCAACCTTAGAAATTACAGCTTACGCACACTTGTGATAACCTACACAAATGACCGAACTTTAATCGCAAATAACAGAAAATCGGTAAGAGGTACGACCGGGTACGACGTCCTAAATTAAAAGAATAACGTTTTCTACAAAAGATGGTGCGATTTTCATGGCTAGAACCCACGCGATATAGCATCAAGAAACGAACGCGTTGGTTGACTACACAACGTGGACGAAAGTCGCCATATTGGACCGGCTTGCGAGGAAGCCGAATAATAACTAATTATACTGAAAAAAAAAAGCGATATAAACAAGTAAATAGAAAAAGTAGCAACACACCTTTCATGAAAACACCTTTACGGGTAAAAACGGACTACATTTGCGAAGAAAACCACAATAAAAAACCATGAAATGTTTCGTGGAGAAATTCTCGCAAAAAAGACTGTGAATGAATACGATGATCTGATTGGTCGACCACTCCTACCAGGTTACCTTTCGGCCCGTGTCCAACCTCCTCTGGCTTCCACGCTATGCGGTTTGTTGTGTTTTTTCATCGTATGGTTGTTTTTAAAAGCAGCTAAAAGCAGCTTAAAAGGAGGGCAAAGCCGCCTCAACAAAGTGCCTCAGCAGCCTTGTTGTGATTTGAATCGCGGATTCCTCGGGCTTGCCGAATATTCAACGTCAGTGGATTTATACGAGCAAAATCGACCTATGAAAGCCGGAATTTACTTCTATCGCAACAGAACCGAGGTACAAGTAATAGTGAGTCGCTCTTTCCTGTTAATTGTACCATTTAGTATGTATTCCCGAGCCTAGCCCACTAATTTGCATAACTTTGTTCTCGCTCAGATGCCATAACCGTTTAATTCACTGTCTGAATGGTATTTTATTTCCAGAGCTAAAACTTTCCAGTAGGACAGCATAGTAGCTAAGGTTTCCTCGCATATAGATTTTATGATCAGATGATACATACCAGAGGCCATTTATAGCCGTCGAAGTTGGCCTACATTTTCTGTTTTATCGATAGCTACAAATGTTGACATAATAAATGTGTCCGTTGAAAAAGTTACAAGCAATGTTTTTTTTAATTTTATTATAGCATTTAAAAGAGCAAGAACAAAATAACATTTGTGCCAAGTTTCGAATTTACACGATGTCTTTTACGCGTTCACTGTCTTCTCAAAGTTGCGTAATAATTCTGCTGTTTTTGCGTGCCGAAAACCGTCATAAATCCATTTTTCAAACTTTTTTAAATTTCGCCTTTTAAATAAATCGCTGGAACCTGGAAAATTATTTTTCCTTAAACTAGTTCACCAAAAGGGATGTTTTGGCCAAATAAGAAAAAATTCGATTTTTCGTGAGTGTCTTACGATTCTCGATCTTCTCGGAATATCGCTCTTAAAGACAATCAGTATGCTTAAGGCAAAACCTTGGCCCTAATCATAAAAACACGATATATTAGTCGGGACAGTGTCCTTTAAGCAGCCGTTTATTTGTCTGTATCCTTAAGGCAAATGGTTAAGTATATATTTCCACCGTATTTTTTCATTCTTTTTTTTTTATTATTTCAGAGCTTGTAAAGAATAAGAAATTAAATGCTATGAAATTAATATACTGTTTTAAAAACCTGTGTGTAGAACCGATTAAATATAGCTACTATCTGCTATCAAGTCAGAAATTTATAAAGCCCTGTATATGTAAACATTGTAAAATTCATTAATTATTCATGATGGCACAAACCAATCCCAGCACAGTATTCAGATCACATGTACACAACTGTAAACCCCAATACAAATCAACTGTCTGAATGCACGGGTGGGGATTGAATAGGTAGCAGGGAAAGGCTGGGGTTAATGAATTATTAAACAGTAGAATTAACTTTTGATACAAACTCCTGCTCAGCTAATTAGTATTCATTTACTTTTGATACAAACTCCTGCTCAGCTAATTAGTATTCATTTACTTTTGATACAAACTCCTGCTCAGCTAATTAGTATTCATTTACTTTTGATACAAACTCCTGCTCAGCTAATTAGTATTCATTAACTTTTGATACAAACTCCTGCTCAGCTAATTAGTATTCATTAACTTTTGATACAAACTCCTGCTCAGCTAATTAGTATTCATTTACTTTTGATATAAACTCCTGCTCAGCTAATTAGTATTCATTTACTTTTGATACAAACTCCTGCTCAGCTAATTAGTATTCATTAACTTTTGATACAAACTCCTGCTCAGCTAATTAGTATTCATTAACTTTTGATACAGATCTCTACTGATTAAAATAAAAAATACAATGGACATATTTTCGTCATAGAATTTAATTTCATTTATCCGTCAACTTTACTCTCGGAACATACAGCTATTTCAATTAACGTTGTCGGATGAAAGCTTAAAGCCAAGACCGCAAGGTAGTATGGATTAGGGTTAATAGCCATTGCATAAAAATCCCATACAACTTTGCGGTCTTGGCTTTTCGCCTTTTCCATCCGACAACGTTAATTGAAATAGCTGTACACATAAACACAAAATGTGATGAAGTATTGCCTCAAAGAATGTCGTTTTACCTCCTATCACTTTTCTCCAATGGCAATTAATGCCGCAAACAAGTAGGTACAGGGTCTTAGGACGGTAGCGTTTCCCGGTTTGCTTCGCCACTTCACAAATGAATTTGCTGAGCCAGAAGTTTAAACTGTTTGTGGACATGTGCTCCAGCGGGATGGACAGATCCTCGACATTGGTTGACTCTAGTCCGTTCCAACTGAGCTTTGTTGTTCATTCTCGTATTCTGCCAGGCAGTAAAAACGTTCACCGCCCATTTTGTATTGTATTTGATATTTGTAGGTACTGTTTCAGACAGTAAGGACATTTCGTCCTCTTCAGTTTTCAGAGGACGAAAACGAGCTGTTGCCATACGGTTTGGCAGTGACTGAATTATCAATAGATGGTTTCCACTCACGTGATCTTCAGTCCTGTGGGACCCAAATGACAAAGGCCATGGCGGCCATGTTGGTGCACATAACAAAAGACGTTCATTAAAATTCTTTTGTAGGTGTGCACCAACATGACCGCCGTGACGTAACGTGAAAACCACCCATACAGTAGTTCTATTATTGTCCCATGCACTCTCTTTTGTGGGACGTACAGCATTTTGGCATGTATGTCCAATTACCGAATCGCATAACAATACTTTGCATTCAATTTATTGTTTTCATTTCACAAGTAGGATAAAATATTCGCGTCCGATCTGTATGGGCGTTTACAATGGCTCGACTTCGGCTCGCCATTGTAAACGCCCATACAGATCTCCCGCTCATATTTTATCTACTACATAAACATTTAGGGTCGGTTATTTAAACGAAGTTTAGACGGTGTTTAGCAAAACCGCGGTCTAACTCAATTTCAATCTGGCCAACCCTAATATTTAAACGCTATTTACTGTAAACAATGTCAAGTAGACAATTAGCACAGACTAGAAAATAATCTCCTTAAAATAACCAACTTATAAACAGATATGGAGGTCCATTAATTTCTTAAACCGCGGTCTAAGTTGGACTTCGTTTTAATAAACGGCCCTTAGGGCCGGTTATTTAAACGAAGTCTAACTTAGACCGCGGTTAAAGACAATAAATGGATCTCACCTCTGTTTATGAATTGTTCATTTTAAGTAGGCATATATCTTCCCGGTTTGTGCTATATGCCCTCTTCACACTGTTTATAGAAAACAATGTTTAAGTATTAGGGTTGGCGAAATTGAAATTGGTTTCGACCGCGGTTTTGTTAAACACCGTCTAAACTCCGTTTAAATATCCGGCCCTTAATACCTAAGCAGTGGAGCCTTATCTACGGGCGTAGCTTATCAATAACCCATATTAAGCAATGCCATGTCTTTTTAAATTTTATTTTCTGGTTGTGAAAAGAAACCAATCCACTGAATTATAATTTAAGCTCTTTTCATTTCTTCAGAAATTTAACGAATCATCATCACGTGCAACCGACAAAGAAACGGAGGAGAGTTGGCCACTGAACATTGATGACTTCACTGCTGAGGAAACTGCAAAACAGAGAAGATATCTATTTCGCAACGGAATATGATTGAGGAACTGAGACAATAAGACAATGGCAATTAAATCAATGGCCTTTTTTCCAAACCAAACTTTTAAGCGATAACAAATTATGTAACATAGCTTTCGTTTGTTTCAATAAAGACTTTGGAGACAATAAAATCGACGACTTTTGATTTCATCGTTTGTTTCAAACTTCCGAAGTAGTCGCGTTCGAAGATGAAGACGGCCTTCCAAATGGCCGCCCCTAATTTTTTTTTTTTTCAGGGGCTCATTTCCGCCGGAAATTCCTTCGAACGCGTCTCCATAACCTGTGATTACTGCTAGTCTAAATAGATCATCAGCTGTTCCTGATCGGGCCAAGGGCATGCATCATTGACAGGTAGAAGGCAATATAAAATATTGCCTGTCGTTCCCATCCGGCATAAAGGATTCGTTCTGAATCAGTCCTTCTCTCTTTTGCTTGCTGGTTTTTAACCTGTGAATACGCGCATGCGTAATGAACAGGTTATCGGTAATGGAGACAGATATGCAAATGAGCACTTACTCGCTCACTCGCTCGTTCCTTCCATCAGCTGTAAACTTAGTGACGTAATGCTTTGTTTCGAATGGGTTTCGTAACAAGAACAGCGTGAATCCAGCGATAACAATAACTAATTTGTAAGATGAATAACTAAGATGTTTTGCATTTGGAGTCTTAAATGCGACATAAAATCGATATAAAAAGGATTTTCTAATCGAGACGCGTTTTGATGGGTATCTACCTTTAAATAACAAAATTCAGTTTTGTTTGAGCACGCGTTCCTCGATTGCCTCGTAGGCTAAGGCGCCGGATTTGACTCCGGAAGCCCGGGTTCAATTCACGCTTGTGATTCTTCTTCTTTTTTTCGTCGAACTGGACATTATGAAATCAATTTCCTTTTTGTTTTGCGTTCGTCAAAAATCCTTACGGTTAATTTTTAAAAATATATACATCAAACCGTGTCAGTGTGAAAACATAAGCTTACCGAAATATTGCGTTGCGAGTTAGCATTTCTTATTCACGGGTTGGCTCTTAGGAGCCCTTGATTACATGTACGTTCGGTTATCGGTCACCTTGACGGTCAGTGATTCATGGGTTCAGTTGTCTGTGCGTCATTATGGCTGCCCCTCCGTTCGTTGGTTCTCAGTTTGCGATTTTGAGTTGGGCTGTTCGAGTTTTTTACTTTTACACAAACATAGTAAAGACTAGCAGTAAGCGGTCGATGTCACGATCCACATCGAAAGTGATTGCATTCTGAGACAAACGCTAAGGAAAGCTATGGTTAGAGGATATTGCAAATTATAATTCAACACATTGATACACTGCCCAAATATGATCAAAAAGTTATCGATATACGTTATGTCTACATGACGTATATCCAACGATGGCGGTAAATTTCGCATTTTGAAGGAAAATGAAAATGACCGCTGCCTGCACTTTCGTGTTTTTGGGAGAAAAATGCGTGAACTATTAGATAAAAAAGGGAAAGGAACGATAAAAAGAGAAGAAAAGAAAAGAGAAAATTATTGATCACATGATTGGACAAAAAAGGCGCGAAATTTTCGCCTTGTCGCGGTCGCAGTGCAGTGTTTCTTGGCGAAGCTGAATGAAAGCTGGTTCAAAGTCAATCGCTCGACAAGAAGTGAATGAAGGAGCACAATTACTAAATGCTTTTAGTAATCACTTCTGGAATATGATTAGACTTGATACTTCCTCAGAAAAGTTTCTGATCTTTGTCTTAAGCGAATTGACGCCACTACGGCTGTAGGAACTAAAACGAGCAAGTTTGTAAACAACAGCGATCGACTCAGCTCGTACTTCGATGTTTGAAAATTTAGTGCGCTGATGGCAAGGACTAAAAGCCACATCAACTACAGGTAACGATGTTTTAACCGTTTCTTGTTTCCTTTAGCTGTGAATTTTTGTAAGACATACTGTCCATGCTGCAGTTCTTTCAGACTTTTCGCCCCTATGTTTAGGTAGCCGTGTGTTTGTTCAATTTGTTTTGATTCTGAATTGAACTTTTTAAGACACGAAACACTTGTAACTAAGAAATTCTATACTATTTTACTGTGTTTTTATTTGTGTTATCACTACTCTGTCTCGTTCTTTACGTAGACGAAAGCTCTTCGTAGAAACTCTCAAATTAATTTTAGCTCCGCAAACGTTTTGGCATTCGCTGCTTGTTGTGTAAGGAATGGCGCGAGGTAAAATATTGTTGTAAGCCTTTTACTTAAGAAAAGGTTGTATATCTCAATGAATTTTTTCTTAAAGCTGTGATTTGTTATCAATGTGTTGAATTATAAAACAGTTATAGTGTTCAAGCTTTCACAATATTGACAAAGGCGCCACTTTCATTCATGAACTGTGTGATGTTGAAAGTTTCGCGCTGTAAAACATATGTAAGCTTTTTTTTAAATAAAAGGCTTGTCGGCGATATTTTTTCTTTAAACTGTGCCTTGTTATCAATGTGTTGAATTATAAAACTATTATAGCGCTCAAACGTGCGGGATATCGCCTAATTTTAGCCGACTCGGCCTACGGCCTCGTCGGCTAAGTATTAGACGATATCACGCGCGCTTTCGCGCTATAATAGTTAAATATTTCACTATTTCAGTTGATTTGATACTTTAAGAGAAGCGAATTCTTTATTTTAGTTAGGGACATTTTTTTACTCAAATGATTAAAGAAGACAATAATATATAGTTATGAGTAGGAGTTCCTTCTAAAACCGCACACAAAGTATTATTCGGGAGAAGAGAACAAAATATAACTAAGAAAGCAAAATCTGATTCCCTGCGTGTAGAAAGGATATTTATCTGGCTGTTTGTAGGCGATTGTTTTGTTCAGTAACTTTTAAACAGATGATATGTATTGCATGGGTACTTCAGAGTGTGTTCGAATACAGTGTGCCACATTAGATCTTCCTTTTTTATTACAAGGGAACGCTGATAACTTGGTCTCATTGTCAACAGATGACAACTGGTTGGTGAAGTGACGTGATTTAGAGGGACGGGTCCTTGTTGTCTTTGGTCGTAAATTAAACTCTCTTTTGAAAAAGAGATTTCGTAAAGCACACCAGAAGTCACGTTTAAAGAACGTATAAAGCAAAGGGTTAATGAATGATGTGATGTATCGAATGATGCCAAATGCTTCGAAAGTCTTGTTGATCGAGGCAGTGTCCTCTTCTTTCATGTAAATTTTGATCGACTTTGTTAACATTAGGGTGAAATATGGCAACCAACAAGATACAAAAATGGCCGCCATGGTTGCAAAAACGACGACACACTTTCGATCATTACAGTTGCTGTTTCTTGGTAATATGTTGACTGATGGTGGCCTTTTTCTCCTGCTAATCACTTTAAACATGACAATGTACGCATACAACATAAACATATACGGGACCAAGAATACGATCATGAGGCAAACTGCACCATGAACTATGTACCAAACGCCTGACTGTGTTTTCCTCCAAGCAAAAGGTATGGCGGCAATTGAACTGGCTGTGATCCATATAACCACTAATACTTTCATAACTGTGTTTTTGGTCACGAGATGGTGTCTCAGCGGTCTGGTAGTTGCCAAGTACTTAACTACGGTTATCATTAGTATGTGATAAGATGCCGAGATGGCTACAAGGGATTGAAGGACGTACATCCAGAAATTAGAGTGTCGAGGCATGACGGCAAACGAAAACATAACAAAATACGGAATGTTGACTGCTCCTGTCAAGAAGTCACACATCGCCAGACCAAACAGCAGGTAATTGGATGCAGTACGTAGAGTTTTTCTTCTATAAAACAGGACAAATACGAGTCCGTTTGTTAAGGTTATGGCAATGGCGATTGGTAGAAGTTGGCTCAACCTTTCCAAACCAATATTATGCTGTTGCTGTGTTTGATTCTGGAACGCAGTTGAAAATAAGCTGCTGTTATTCATTTCCATTCTAAGCAGAAACAGCCTTGTGGAATATCTACAAAAGTAAAACAAAGCAAAGCATTAAAATAAAATCTGCATCTACATTAAAAAAGAATCTGTAACTCTACAGATCAGCTGCTGTATTGTTATGTTAACTCACTTTCATTAGTTTCAATTTGATTACTTTTCCCTGCCTCGAATAGTTTAAGTAGTGTGTTGTAGTTTGTTGTGTATTGTATTATATGTATTGTAAATAGTGTTTGTATTAATAGTGTAAGTATAAACAGTGTAATGTAATGCAATGTAAATGTAAATGTAAGTATAATATTAGTATTGTAAGTAGTGTAAGTGTTTTTGTAAGTAAAATGGTTTTATTTAGTATTGTTTTATGTGCAAAAAAAGGAAAAATCAATAAACTAAAAAAAAAAAATCAGCTGCTGTATTGTTATGTTAACTCACTTTCATTAGTTTCAATTTGATTACTTTTCCCTGCCTCGAATAGTTTAAGTAGTGTGTTGTAGTTTGTTGTGTATTGTATTATATGTATTGTAAATAGTGTTTGTATTAATAGTGTAAGTATAAACAGTGTAATGTAATGCAATGTAAATGTAAATGTAAGTATAATATTAGTATTGTAAGTAGTGTAAGTGTTTTTGTAAGTAAAATGGTTTTATTTAGTATTGTTTTATGTGCAAAAAAAGGAAAAATCAATAAACTAAAAAAAACAAAAAAACAAAAAATCAGCTGCTGTATTGTTATGTTAACTCACTTTCATTAGTTTCAATTTGATTACTTTTCCCTGCCTCGAATAGCGTTTCTTTACAAACTTGCAGGGCAACTGTATTTAGGTTTAATATGTCTGAATAAAGTTTTTGTTTGTTGTTGTTTGTTTGTTGTTGTAAAAGAAAAAAATCAAGAAAGATGAAGGATGAAGGGGTGGACCGGATCACTGGCGCTTTGGTTGGCCTAAGTAGAGAAGAAAGTTTCTTTAACTCATTCACTTTAGTTTTAGAAACTTTACTTTTCGCAATTGCCATGGCTGAGGGGGCCGAAGGCACTTAATATAATACACTCTTTACCAAATAGCCGCAGCTATTCATGGACCTGTTAAATTGAGGATTTCTTACGTGCGAGATGTAGAAAGAAATGTACTGCACCACCACTCCTAGATACGTAATACGTGACATCTAGGATATTATTATTTTTCTTTTTCAAGTTACAAAATACCCTCATCATGGGCCTGCTTACATGAGCCCCGCTGGCCCCGGTTAGCCACGCTGGCCCGGTTTTGTCATTTTCTTTCTAAATGACAAAGAGGTACATACGACTGCGCAGTTCTAAAAGTACGAAGAAAATGAGCTAAAATGCTGCAAAAATTGTTAATTAAACATCCTATACGCTTTGCCTCCAATTTCAAAACAACAACATTCAGCCAAAAACGTTGATTCTAAATTTAGCTCTGACCAGGGCTGGCTCGCCTCATGTAATACCGGACAGAAAGTCATATCGGCCAGCCCGGCGAACTACATAATCATATAATCAGGCCCTAGCAGTGTTCTTCATATTGACGCTGTACGCTGTACTTCTGTAATTATCTGACTGTTACGTTATTTACATTTACATATTATTAGGTCGGTAAAATCGTCAAGATATCACACCAACGTAAAAATAAAACAACAAATAAATAAATAAAAATAAGTAAATGAATAAAATACAACTGTATACAGCTATTATTTAAGAAAAGCTGATAACCTATGTTTAAAAATTTCTAAAGAGTTTGACGAAACAATAGCCTCAGGGAGGCTGTTCCAGTCCGCAATAGTTTTTGGAATAAACGAAAATTTAAAAACGTCATTATTTGCATATGCATAAATCGATGGCTTCCCCTCGTGCGACTCTCGAGGTGTTGAATTAAATATTCTCGACTATCTATATCAATAAGACCATGAGTTAGTTTATACATAAGTGTTAACCTAGACTGCCTTCTTCTCGTTTCCAGCGTGGACCACCCTAGATCTTTAATCATATCCGTAACACTAGCATATCTATTATAATTCTGTGAGCAAAACCGTGCTGCTTTACGTTGAATCCTTTCCAGAGCACTGATATTTTTCTTTAAAAACGGGTCCCAAGCTGCACTCGCATATTCCAACTTCGGTCGTACTAGGGATACACTCAGGATACACCCAGGAGTTAATAAATAGTAGTAAACAGTGTAATCGTATATAAGGAATTAGCTTATAACTTTGTAACTCATGCACTGTAAAAAAAAAGCAGATGAAGGTTTAAGACCAAAACATTTTAATTTTTTTTTCTTATCGTCAGAAGTTTTCCGTCCTCAGTCTTCTTTAACACACCCGTCCAAGACCTCCACGCGCACTGCGTTACAACAATGAGCGACGCCTGGGGACAGGGCAGGGTTCAGTCTTACATAAGCCTCTCTTTGCATTCCTTTTTAAAAAATTAAACTGCTAATTTACTCAGATTTGGAGTATTCAGTAGACCGACGCTTCCAGTTTACGCACAGGAAAAAACGATATCGGGGATATACAGTGCAGTGAGGTTCATTTTGTGACGGCACAAAGATAGACGCTCTCGCCAATCACTCATCTGCTACTTTATTTTCTATTCCTATAACAGAAAAGGCTATCTTTTGAATTAAGATACATTTGTTAAGCTGGTTTCCTGCGAGATCATTCATTTCTGAGATTTCAGCAATAATTTATCCACATGAAATCGTCGTATACAGTAATACTGAATGCGAACTTTGCAAATTTTTGTGCGGGCATGTGTATAGCGCACACCGTTCCTGTCCCTTTAAATACAATTGATTCTGGATTACGAAGCGAAGATCCTTCGTAAACCGTAATTAACCAAGCGCGGTGACCAGGAGGGAGGGGGCGTCTCTAGGCAAAACATTGGTCGAGTCATCACTGCCAGTGTGACGTCACGTCATAGATCAGTGATTTTCAAAATAGCGGGCAAATTTGTTGTTCGTTATCTTCCAAAAATTGTGGAATTTCTTACAGTTTGGATGATTCATTTACTTTATTCGATGATCGTCAGGATTCGAAAAATATACGAGACTTGTTTGCGATAGTTTCCAGTGCGATATAGTATTCAAAAGCGTCATATTTGGAACGGAAACTCATTACCAAGTATCTAATACGTCGGCGGAGTTTGTTCTCCTGTTAACGTTTTCGGGGAGCTTGTACAGTGATGCGGAGATATTCTGATCCCAGAATAGGACGTTTGGCACATGGTATATTAAGCTTCCTGTGTGCCGAGTTTCAATCCTTCAGTACTCGTGGTTCGTCTCATCAATCCCTTTAAAGTCAATGAAGTTGTATGTGAAGAAGACACCTCTGCAAGCTTGTTTATATTACCGCTCCTTGTTGGCACCAGAGGTCATTAGCGGTAAGTGTTGGAATTTTGTTCCTAAATTACCGTCTGTGAACACTTCTTGAGTCGAAAATCAACAATACTTTTGAAAATTTTAATCTTCTCTACAGCTAGGTCTTAGTGTACAACAGTACTGTACCTCATGCATCATGTCCATGTGGTTAAGTTTGGTTAATTAAATGGCTGTCTCCTTTATAAAAAAAAACTGATGTTCAGTTTAACATTTGGTCTGTATAGATTATTTTTCACTTTCTGTAGGTTCATCATCATCATTATTATAACTATCTTTATACAGAAAGTCAGCATCACTCATAGGTGGTTTTCACAAGTCACTAAATATATAATAAGCTAAAAATAATAATTAAAAAAAATCAAGTGTATTTGTTAGCCACAAATCTGTGTTGTTTCTCCTTTTACAGATAAATCTTGCTTTTGAACATTGTTTGAATTCAACTGGGTTGTGGAAGTTGAACATTTTTGTTTTTCTTGAAACATATGTTTCAAGATTTTTTGTAGAATTTAAAAAGAAAAGCTGACATGACATATACTTACATAGCCTAGGTCATTGGGCATAACTGTGTGATCTTGAAGAGCCCTCTGGGAGATAAACTGCTGTGATGTTTATCACATACTTTAAGGTTCTTGAGATATTCAAAATCAGATGTTATGACATGAGGGGTACATTTTATTTTATACTGCCTAATCATGCTATCAAATTTACAAGATCTGGCCTTATTCTAACACCCCTTCAAACAGCATTATATATCTCCAATCAACCATCCATACATGAAAACTGTTCCGGTTATTTCCTCCAAAAGTACAAAACCTTGTCATGTAAAGGCTTGCCACAGTATGACAGCCAGAACAAATCACCTGTTGTTTTTGAATTTGGTATTTACTGGAGATCTTAAATCTTATAGTGGTATATGGTTCAAAAGTAAATAGTGGTCAGTCAAACCCAGTTAATTATAATACGGACACCGAAGGGACTACGTATTATGGGGATGTCGGTATAAAGCGGGTGTCCATAAAGCTGGGTTTGACTGTACATGTGATTTGCCTGTTATGTAGATGAGCAAGATGAGTTGACCTGATCCCCATGCTAATTAAAAAACCTTGATGGTGTAATTCAACCATTTTTGCACAAGAATAACTAACTGACAATACACCAAAGCAAAGATACAAAACTAGGAAAAAACAGTAGCATGTCTGAGCTATGTAGCATCAAAGTTTTCCCCAATTATTATTACAGTAATTACATATGAACCCACAAGGAATGGATATAGTAGGGCTGATATGGTCAAAACAACAGCAACAGTTACCAAGTAAAGATGAGCAGAATGAAGCTCGCTGTCCGATACCAAATTATTACCAAATAATTATTACCAATACCAATACCAATTATTACCAAATAAGGATTAACAAAATGCCATGAGAAACAAAAAGGCATACCGGTATTTGCCATTAGACTGGAAAGGAATTTTAAAACTTTGATGCTATACTCCAAAAATAATGTACCATCCAGTGAAAATTTATATTGTGGCTGTATATGTTTATTAATGTAACAAAATTTTGTAAACTGGATCAAGCAAAGATAAAAATATTCTCAAAATATTAACAGCAGGAAATAACAGTGTCTCCAGCAAACAATTTAATGTTTGTTGTAAACAAATCCTTTACATTACTTTTGAGTAAAACAGAAAAATAAGTGTAATAACAATAGAAACATTCAAAGTTTGACAGGTTAATGTTTTGAATTAGCCATACTTTCAACTGTATTAAAAGAGGACAATAAAAGTGACTACCATTTTCAGCACATCCAGATTTTGCATTGTTTGACGTGTCATGCAATACCCCAGGGGTGAGGCATTTGCTTCTCAAAAGATTTGAAGGGAAAATAAAGAGAAAATTGGAGTTTTGAAAGCCTTAGGAAAGATAATGAAATGACTGCTAATACAACATGAGCATACAGGGCAGCCACCACCAGATGCACAATGTAATGAATATGAAAAAGCCAAGTAATACTAACAGCAACAAGGCTGTTGCCAACAACAAATTATTTTTATTCATCATTATTTTACACCATAAAATACAATATAAACCCTCAGTCAGTCAACAAGTCAACAGATTTAAACACAGGCAGTCAACAAGCTAACATATTCAAACAGTCAGTCAACAAGCCAACAAATTTTAACACACTCGGGCAGTTAAAAGCCAGCAGGCAATCAAAAGCCAGCAAAACTTTAACAGAGGCAGTCACACCAGCAAAATTCAGAGCAACAAGACAACAAAATTTAAACACATGCAGTTAAACTAGTAAAGCTAGTAAAATTTAGACACAGACAGTCAAAAAGCCAACAAAATCTAGACACAGGCAGCCAACAAGCCAACAAAGTGTACACACAGACTCTCAGGGCTCTCAACAAGCCAGCAAAATTGAAACACAGATGAAATCAAAACAACACCTTCGCACTCGAAGGGATTGATGAGCAAAATGGCTGATTTGATTGACAAAAACTAACAACAGCTATAAACGTATATCATCAAAGAATAAAACCTCCTTTCATGAGGTCGATCTGTAGAAAACTTAAAGAGAAAACGGCGATCGTTTTGGATCGACTACACTTGCCCGAAGTCAAGATGGCGGTCCCGCTTCTTGTCCCGAATTATATTCGACAGAATTACAAACAAACGCGCCCACAAAACGATAAACGATTCATACACACAGACAATATGTGCAACAAAGCTTACAAACTTACGATCAATTAGTGAATAAGAGCTAAATAATAGCCTGTATTATCATTCTCTTTGTGTCACTTCAATGGCGTCCCCACTCTAAACTGAGCAAGCCAAGCGAAGTCCTGACTCGTTGCTATGTGACGTCACACTGGTAGTGATGAGTCGGTCGCGACAAATAATTGGAAACAATGGAGTCACCCCCTCCCTCCTGGCGGTGACCAATATTCTCCCAGAACAGCCACGCACAAGCTCTCGTTAGGTTAATACGAGAGTTATTACACGAAGAAAAATGTGAAAAAAAATCACATGATCTCCATACCCGGACTAATACTTGGAAAATGTACATGTAGGACCGGCAAATGACAATCGCTAAGTGTTTGGTTAAACGCACGACATCGGGACGTTTGCAGATAAATGAATAAATTCATCCACAAGTACTTACATCGCAAGCATCATTGGGAGCGATTTCCAACCCTTTAGATTAAACCATTCAAGTAGCAGTGAAGAAAGTCACCGAAGTAGCGTCAGGTGAGAAAATGCTCACGATCGGCGGAGACAGAGACTTGTTTGGCCACTTTTTGTTGGCAGAGTAAAGTGCGAGATGAAAGCATCAAATAATTTCGGTCTCCCTATATCTTCCTCATCTCTCTGGCACACCCTGATGGCACTTTACTTAAGGCTTTTAAGAGTGTCCTCCTCTCGATCTTAGTATCGACGAAGTTCCGGAGCAAAAGCTTCCGATACGGCCAGAAAATGACCATTTGTACATTAAGTTGACAGTGTGGCAACAAGCCTGAGCAACATGTGGTGCCCTTGCCTCAACGTACTTTGGGATTGTCACCTCAGCATTTAAAGAACTTGATTGACGTAGGGTGGACATAGTGAAGAACAAAAGAAAATAAGTGAGGGCACACCAGTTTCTAGGCTGTAGAATAAGTACATTTCGAACCAGCGAAATAAGACTTACCTAGACTCTTTATTATCGAAATCCTGGCGCAAGACTAACATGCGGCAACTTTCTCAAGACAAGAACAGAAAAGGTTGCGGTTTCTATGCAATGGAAAAGCGAGGAATTCAGATTGACCATAAAACACGCAGACGATGCGTGAGAAAGCTACTATTGCACACCAAAAATGCTGTGAAGTATGGGATGAGAGTTGTAACCCAGTCCTCAGATACTAATGTACTCGTTCTCTGTGTTTCGTACTGCGAAAGAAATGGTCAACAAAATCTGTGCCTCGGGACTGGATTTAAATAATTTTTTTGCAAGACTTGGGAGAAAGCTGTGTAAACAATTCCTCCTTTTCACGCTTTGACAGGATTGAGACTTTGCGAGCTATGTCAGTGGAATTGAAAAGCGAAAACTATCAAGAAAGCTCAGGACGGTTGAGGTAAGCGGCAGATGTATAGACCAGACACAGCAAATGAAACAGAGGCCTTTATCTGTAGCCTGTATTCCTCAACCAGTGAGTCCGTACCATCAACGTCAGAAAGTCTTCTTCACATTAAGAGATGCAATTATCAGACATGTCTTCATCGGTTGGGTCAGCACCAAACACCCGTGGAGTTAACAAATTGTCGCTTTGATAAACTGCAATGCAGAGGCAACTGCTCATGCTGGGATATAGCATACACTCAGGCCTGCTTTTGTATGAGGGACGACGAGCAAAGTCTGAACGGTATGACTGTTTTATCAAACGACTCAGCGGAGTCAGATTCAGAATGAAAATATTTGCCTTGTTTCGTAAATTTGTTATTTAAAATTATTTTTAAATAAATCTATGTATTTCGATGAATGGGGTTAGTTTCTAGAGAAACTGTGGTGCTGCGTCGGTGGGGGGATGAAACACTAATTGATTGCAAATGCTGTACAGTACCGCTCAAATGTAAGTTACCACTTTCTCGCGAGACGTGTCTCGTTTCTCTCGAGATGCATGATAGTACAGTATTACTGTATTTTATAGCGAAGCCCCATACTTATAGAACCTATGCCCGTCATTTTTCATGGCCACGGCTAGCGAAATGTTTCGCAGGCGCACCTCCATGACATGTGTGTCGGTCGGTCGGTGGGTCGCGCAAGGTCAACTCGAGGGCGCGTATGACGTTGCAAAACATGCGCGTATGACGCCACACAACATCCGGGATCTTAGCAATTTTGAAAGCAAAAGGCTTTCTTTTTTCGCGCGGCTACACAGCCGTCAGCTTGGTAAACACTTTAAAAGTTGGATCTTTCGCAGTGTTTAGCGGAGCAGTAAAGTTGTTATTTCCCTGCATTTTTTCGCGGTTTGCTACTTAAGACAGGGATACTAATTAAGGGATACTCAGAAGCCGCTTAAGTGGGAAAAGAAGAGCTTTCAGGGATAGAATCTTGTTTCGAGAAACTTCATACGATTTTATCAATGCAGGAGCAATGCGAGAGATGTTTGTTTTTATTACGGATTTCAGAACCGAAGAAGCGGAGTTTTAACGAATTTCCAAGCAGTCCAGTGACTTAAAGGTAAAATAAATTACATTTTTCGATGGAATTTATTTTGATATCAATTTCTGATTGACTTTTCCGTTGTGTTCTCTTTAGTTTTGGAGACATGTTTATGAAACGTGCTCAAATTAAGTCGTGTTGTTATCTTGAATTTCACCGAGAACAGCTCTGCCTCGATGCGCTATAAATGGTACGTGTTTTGCTTTTAAACATAAACTAATAGATATTTGAATAAAATTTTTCAAGAGAAGATTTTGTTGTCCATTTTTATGTGTTTGTTCATTCATTACATAGGTTAAAATGCGATTTTATGTAAACAAAACAAGACTTGGATTTTATACTCAATCGCGTCGCCTTATGCAAATACATGTATGTTTGTGTATTTTTTGCATTTCCAAATCTGTTTCTCTCGCAATTTTTGATACGCAACAGGTGTATTTTATTCGGAAATTAGTCAAACTAGTTATTCTAGACCGAGAAAAAGTTGTTTTGTGAACTTTTGTACGGTCTAAATGTACTATGCAGACGGTCGCGTAATTTGAGAATTGCTAAAATTGAAAAATGGCCCAGTTGTCAATCTTAATTCTTGTTCTTCCGACCTTTCACTTTAGTTAAGCTAAGCTTATCATCGGCTTTAATTTCTGTTCAGAGAGCGACGCTGTTAGGCTCAGCCTATCTATATATATTACTCTTTGTCGCTTGGTTGTTTTCATATCGTTATAGACATGATCGTGTTCCATATAAATAGGAGACAATTTGTAACAAAATTTTAGGTGGGAACTTTCCAATTTTTCTTTTTTTAATTTGGATTATTTCAGTCTTTGCAGAAAATTGTTAAACGCCAATTGTTAGTTTAATTTTAGACTCCATTTTCAGTAGAGCAATCTGCATCAAACATGGATCATCAGATTTTGTACATTTGTACATCAAATCGAGGCAACATTCAAAAGCACTTGTTTAACCGTTTTGGCTAAGCTTTGCAATGAATTATAAAAAAGGTTCCCCTTTTTAGTTTGAAAAGAGTGTATTAAACATGAAAACGCTTTGCAGATTTTCATCAGCAAAACGTTTTATTTCCTATTCGACGATGAACAATGTCAACTTTCTTAAAGTGATGTTTTTGTTAAAATTGACTTTCACAGAGTCGAGATATCAGCTGGTAAATTTGCTTTCTCATTGATAAAAGGTTTTCTGAAGATATTGAGCCATAGCCTTGTTCTCATGTTCAACTCTGTTTGACTCTTGCCGACTCACCAAAACATAGCTATAAGTCAAAACGTTTACTGACCAAAATTTTGGAAACCACAAACTAAGGGAGGCTTTGACCTGTGGAAATCCGTCGTCAATAAATCATTTTCAGTACTCTGGGTTGTGCGAAGCGTAAGTTTTAAGATTCTAGCTTCCAGAAGCTACCACACTTAAAATTAATCGTAGCCTACCTTCATTTTGAGGCTGTAGCGTGGTATAACGAGTTTGTAAAGGTTTCGAAACGTATTTTTAATTTGGAGGTACTTTCAGAAAATCTGCCATGAAAGGATAACTAAAATAACCTTTCTGAAAAACGTCCTCTCGTTTGGAGACGAGACAGATAATCGGACAAGTGGTGCTAAGAGAAATTAATTTCCACAGCGAGAAAATATATTCTTTGATGGAAGTTGATAATGGTGTTGGCACTCATAATACGTGTTTCAACTTGTAATTACAAACAGACTTTTCGAAATGTGTCCATTAATTCGTCAATGGCATTCATTTTGAGGATCATAAAGTGTATTGAAATCCAATGTCAAACCTTTTCAGTACTCTGGGTTGTGCAAAGCGTCAAATTTGAGACCCTTATAAGCCCTTCGACTATGACCGCGCTTTCAGTGCTTAATGTTTCCATAATGAGAGACCGCCTATTCTTTTTATTAGACGACTTTACAGCTTTGTTTTTAATGCCCTGGTCTGAAAGTGAGACTGGAGTTGACTTTGTTTAGATACAAACCTTCCTGCTTTTCACATGTAAATCATGCTGAACAAAAACTGGTTACCATAAGAACAACAACTGTAAATTGTGAAAAGGGCCGATTGAAATTCATGTTTTGCGTGCGTTTAATACAGGGTGCGTCAGTTTAGAAACAGCTGCTGAAAGCTGTATAGCAAGATACTCTTAAAAAATCGGAAAATTAAAGTAGAAAAATTATGTTATCGTGATAAAGGATCCCTCGCTTTTAGTGTTTAAGACCTTTGGAACAACTTTATTCCTATACTGCTAAATAAACATGTTTTATAGAAACGTATGCATGAACATGTTCAAACTCCAATTACTTGCCAACCTTTGTCCCTGACTCCTTCAATTTTTACCTTTCCTCACCTAAATATGTTGTTTTACGCAGGAAGGATTTTTTTTATATCAAGTGTTGGCCATTTATTTATCTTTTCTTATTGAATGTAGTTCTACACTCAGGTATAACAAACAAGTGCGTACTGAAGTGTTTTTGCCACACATGAGAGCAGCAGCTGGTTATTATACACAATTACCACTAAGCAATGACACAACCTGTCAAACCAAACTAATTTCTTTAATTTCCGGATGAAGCCTTTTTTCTATTACGCTATATAAAATTCTACACGAATTTGTTATGTTTTGTTTTGTTTTGTTTTGCTGTTAATGCCGTTTTTCTTTTCGGATATAACAATGGCTTTTAAAAATGACTGATAATAGTATATTGGAATAATCTCCCGGATACGCTTCATATACGCTGCCCTGTGTGTCACTACTCGGACATCAATATAAAGTTAAAAACAAATATATTTATATATTTTTAACTTGCACAGTCTTAGAAAAAATATGATCCTCTACGGAGAAACAGGGAACAAGGTAAACGAACGGGGACGCCAAAATGACGCGCTAAACAATAGGCAGTAAGTGAAATGACACGCCGGCTTCCGAGCAGTGTGCCAGAATATTAATGTTGAAACTATAGGTGTATTTAGTTCTTGCCTAAATATACATTTCTTTTATTATACGAAATAAAAAAAAGTATTTTAAATACAATTGCCTCTTGTTTGAATCAGTCTTCATCGAAATATATTTTACAGTCTTTGGTCTTGTTTTAATGTATTCCAGTTCGACAATGAAACGTTTTCTTTAATAGACCTTTTCGGAGTGGATCCGCCTTTTGAAAATGAGGCAAACTGGTCACGACATACAGAACACACATGACATACAGGTTTTTATGAAAAAAAAAACAACAAACGAACATTTTCGTCAAATTTGCAAACAATTATGAATGGTAATCTCGAGATACTAGGTAAAAGATTTGTGTGTTAAAATGTAAGCGATATACCTGGGCTACAAAGTGTGTCATCGCGTTTATCTTTTAATCCACACATATGTTTTTAAAATGTGCGAAGACAAATGTGTACAAAAAAAGTTAAAACACGATTACGCACTTTGTAGTCCAAGTACATATCTCATATTTTATCAGACAAATATTTATTTACAGTATCTCATTGAAGTTTACCATTCAAAATTGTTCAGATTTCAAATTTGGCGAAAATTATTTGGCATTGAATACCGTTTTTTTCCCAGACAAACACTGCATTTCGTGAAGGTCTAAGGTGGCATAATATCAAAATATATAGATGGCATAATAAATAAAAAAAATGGCATCGTTACATTATGTGGTAAATAACTGATGGTTCAATCCTCGACCTATGTTCTCTTTACCCATATTAAATCCACAATATTATGTTTTGTAAGATTTTTCATGAAATCACTTGAAAGAGTATAGAAGACAGCAAATACATACAGTGTAAACCTACATCTTGAAAAACGTAAACAATTAAACCCAGAATCTTACCAGCTTATGAAGACCAATGCTTTCAATCGATCCTATTAAAACGAAGTTCCACTATGAACGGGATGGCTCCTTAATTTTACGACTTTTTTATGTAAAATGCAAATTTATGCTATATACAGTGATGAAACGTGGTTGACTAGAGCTTCCTTTGCTTCTTATTCTCATTCACCAAATATATTGCCTAAGCAAAACATTAAAAAAGAGATAACGGAAGTTCACAAAGACTTCTGGTAATATCTTTCCAAAATTTTGACATTAATGGTCTCAGTAAAGCTGAATGTTGTTTGTCAGCTGTTAATGATTTAGTGGTTGATTGACAACAGAAGGTGAGAATGGCGAGGCCCCTTTTAAATCGAATCTTTCAGATTAAGGTTGCTGTTAACCTGTAGGGCGCCTGCAGGGAAACCTTTTGTACGCGCGCTACTTTTAATAAAATTTCAACAAAACAACACTGCTATGAAATTGTAGATTTCGATATTTACAGCCTCCGTGTTAGCGCGAACATAAAAAAAATGGTCTATAAAACTCGGGAGTTAATGGGCTAACAGAATGCTTTTCCGATATTGTCATTGGTTCCCGAGTAAATCCACTTTGGAGTTGGACAATACATTTTTTGTACTGTGTGCGTCGCACCACACTGGAAGGCCACAAGAAAACAATTTTAAATTGCACATATATGAATGTTTAAAATTAATTAGTCCTACTGGCCTCATTAGTATGAATATAAATCAGCAGCCATTTATGAACTAGGCTAAAATTACAGGTCATGTGATTTTTGGGAGTGATGAAGGAGTACGTTTTCTGATGCCAAATTTAATAATAGAGATGTTTTCTGAATTGTCCACCTGGTTTTGCACTTTTTCGCCAACCGCTGACGACCGCATTCACGGACGACTGTAACATTCCGTTTCACGTTTACTTAACTTTACGATCGAGGTCTAGTGGGATGTAAAGAAGTTACCA
Organism: Dendrophyllia cribrosa; assembly: GCA_024195265.1. Lineage (NCBI taxonomy): Eukaryota > Metazoa > Cnidaria > Anthozoa > Scleractinia > Dendrophylliidae > Dendrophyllia > Dendrophyllia cribrosa. The sequence goes on along the minus strand of JAJLRJ010000012.1, from coordinate 22,106,433 downwards.
CTTATTTATTTTCATACTAAACAAAGCATGAATGTAGAGATTTGTTCATTCTGGAGCAATCGAAACCGGACGTCTAATCAATGGTTCATCATCTGATCACGGGAGTCTGTATGTCTGCGGATGGCGGATGAGTAGATGCGGCGCTGATGGGAAAAACACGGATAGAAAAATGCTGATAAAAAATTAAATAACAATTAAAATTAGTATAATCAAAGATTAGGATCGCGTTCAAAAGAATGTTGGGGGAATGAGATACTTTGTCTGTTGACCGATTTAGCACGACAGTCAAATGACCATTAAATGCACATGGAGTCGTACACACTTCTCCAAGACTTCGATGATTTTAGAGCTATAACTAGTAGTAATCATAGATTATAGTGCGTCTCCTTATCCCGTGGCACCTCGTCTTAGCCTAGTACCTCAGTTTCATGAATTAATTCAGCCACTGTTGAAAAGGGCTATGTCGCGAGATATGTCACGCAGGCGAAAACGTCGGGCCGTCATCAAACAAATTCACGCTATCGCCGCGGAATCGGGCAAAATCCTGCCGTGCTGTGTACTCCGAAAGGTCTCAGACTTTTCCGACATATAAATAGTATATTTATCTTGATTTCATTTCGGTTATTTCTCCGATTCTGAAATCATACTCCTCAGTACATGTACCAATACCGGAACCGGAAATGAGAAATTTCGACGTTTAAGTCACGCAACATTCAACGTGAAATTTCGCAAGATTTTTCGGATAAAATTACAACTACCAATTGCAAGTAAGACACAAGACTGTTGAATATAATTCCTTTATTAGCTAGACAAATTTTAGTCACAAAACTGCGAAATCTTTAGTCGCAAATGCGCCCGATACAGGCGCAATTTCGAGCACTGTAAAGTTAAATTATCTGCGTTCGCCTGGCGCGGCCGGTCAGTGAATTATTGCTACAAGACATAAGCGAATTGCACCGTACCGTAGAACATCGCGAAGAACGATGTCGGTATTTAGGTGAAAGCTTCCCAAATCAGGCAGAGAACCACAGCAAAATCAAGATAGAACATTCAAAACATACCAGAACGGCAGCGAGGAAAATCTGTAACTTCTTGCTTGATTCCAAAGAGACCCAACAACTTACTTGGTCCGGAGAAGAACCTTCGTCCAATTTTTCCACTGCGTACTTTTACTAGGCATTGAAATATTGAGCCGTACGATTCCAAAATCGGGAAAATATCCGAAACTAAATCAAGACAAATAGATTATTCGGCATAACTACAGAATACAGGGCCAATTTCCTAGGTATCTTTGTTGAGGTGGCTCGGTGGCTCGCCAGTCGTTTTGAACGTTTAAAGACCGAACGGCTCGTCGGCTCGCCACAACTCAAGAAGGAATGGATAGTGGCTCGGCGGCTCCACGGCTCAACACTTGATTGTTTTAAATTCAGTACAAGAAATACGTGTTTCGCATAACCTCGCGAAGTTCGAAGAAGGGTGCACCGCCGATCGAAACTTTGGTGGCGTCTCGAGTTGCGTATGAGGTTTCACTTTGTCTTCTTTGAAACCAAAAACGTTGGTAGAAGGTCCTTTCGATGGTTCGTGTACCGTTTGCCGTCCGCCATCTTACTCTTAAGTGAAATGTTACTTTCAAATCATTACCGAGTTTGAAAGCGCTTCATTGACTTCAATGTCTCACCTTTAGATTGGCTTATTTTAAATCAGCTCTATCATAAATTGCATACTAATTAAATCATTCACACGAAACGAAATCATTCGCACATTTCCTTTTGTTTTCATTTTGTCAGTCAAAACCGCGTGTTTCCAATTCTATCTCTTATTCACACGCGTTCCTCCTTTTACTCATTTGCGCTGTAAACGCCATCGAGTTACAATGTCCAATCCAATTGTGCGTCTCACGCGACAAAACGAAGCTACCTGGCCGTCGAGCCGCCGAGCCACTCCGTAATATACCTTACTCGTTCTTTAAACACTCAAACCGACTGGCGAGCCGACGAGCCGCCGAGCCACTCTGCAATATACCTTACTCGTTCTTTAAACACTTAAGCCGACTGACGAGCCGTCGAGCCGTCGAGCCGCCGAGCCACTCTGTAATATACCTTACTCGTTCTTTGAACACTCAAACCGACTGGCGAGCCGTCGAGCCGCCGAGCCACTCTGTAATATACCTTTAAAGAACGAGTAAGGTATATTACAGAGTGGCTCGGCGGCTCGACGGCTCGCCAGTCGGTTTGAGTGTTTAAAGAACGAGTAAGGTATATTACAGAGTGGCTCGGCGGCTCGACGGCTCGCCAGTCGGTTTGAGTGTTTAAAGAACGAGTAACACTCAAACCGACTGGCGAGCCGTCGAGCCGCCGAGCCACTCTGTAATATACCTTACTCGTTCTTTAAACACTCAAACCGACTGGCGAGCCGTCGAGCCGCCGAGCCACTCTGTAATAGTCCTAGGAAATTGGCCCTGCATTCTGTAGTTCGATTATTCACATGTGACATTTCGGAACCCCAGCTCCCCAGGATGATGCCTTATTTCCACGCGATGCTGGATACTATTGTGACGTTTCAAAATGGCGCAGATTTGGTACCGACACTTTTCTCGATTCGTTCCGCTTAGCCTAGACGACGCGCTAAGAATGCTGGATACTATTGTGACGTTTCAAAATGGCGCAGATTTGGTACCGACACATTTCTCGATTCGTTCCGCTTAGCCGACAAGATTAGGAAGCGTCTCCTTCGTCGACGCAATAAATATTTTTTGACTTATTTCAAAAATACCGAAAAATATCCACATGGTTCCCGGGTAGTCAACAATTTACAATTTAACAATTTACAATTTAACAATTTACAATTTATTCTTCGTACAACAATACAAGAGTTGCGTGGTTTGGTTTGCCCTGCAAATAGCTGGAAAGCCAATCATGGCGGGGCAAAACAAGTACATGAAAAACATAAATTATCTAATAAAATCAAAAACCTTATACTATTACAAAGCCTTGCAGATTGCACTAAAAATAAATAAAACACATAAGTTAAGTGGTCTTAGCGGTCACAGCGGTCACAGTGGTCTTAGCGGTCACAGCGCTTACTGCACGTACAATTCGTTAAGACAAGGAGTCTCTGACTATAGCAAGTGTATCTATGTACCTACTGGGAATTTGAATATAGTCATCCTCCTTTTCAGTCACCCATCCAGGTACTAACGCAGCCAAAACAGGGCTTAACTCCGCTGATTTGGCGCATGTTGTCATTACAGTAATACCGAAAATAATTGTATTTGAAATACAATATGCACTAAAAGAAATCAGGAAAAGACATAAATGAAGGCCTGTAAAGCTGATTACTTCAACAAATTCTGCCTCAGAGTCCAGTCCATGATCAAAGAAGGAGTCAAACTGCTACCAGGAGCAGATGCAGGCCAGAGTTCCCGCACTCGTCCCACCAGACAAGTTAAGTACTGTTTGGCTGGGTTACTATCTGGGCCCGCTCTATTTCATCACCGCAAAACAAAAATAGATCGCGTTAAGCAATTTATATCAATTTACATGAATTTGCGAGACGAATGCGTCTCCTATACATCTTCTACGGCTAAGGGACGGAGAAACGCTCGGCCTTTTCATGTAAAATCAAACTGGGTACCACCAGCTCAGCTATCAGTTGCTCTAAGAGACCTACCTAGAGGAAATTAACTACAACTCGCGGAAATTGAGATAACATATTAAAAGAATAAGTCGTCTCGACGAAAAAGCAAAGCTAAACCTATCAAGGAGTTAAGAGAAACTCCGAAATAAATATTAAAAAAGCAGACAAAGAAACTACAACTACCATTATGAACAAAAAGGAAAATGGAAGAGGGCTTGAAACAACCCAACGTCAAAGCTGAAAACTATAAGCCCCTCGAAGCAACTATCATGACGGGATAATAATCATAATCATAATAATAATAATAATATATTTTTTTGCTTATATAGCGCAAATTAACATGCGTATGACATATGATCAGATGCGGGGAAACTGTTCATGTAACAGGGTGAAACAACTAGTTTCAAAGCTCTACCAAAGACACCACATTAATCAAATGACATTCAAATGGTTATTTCCCCCCCCCCCCCCCCCCCCCCCCCGTGCATCTCAGCGTTTTATACACAAGCTAAACGGCCCAACAGAAGTAATTTAATGTTATGTTCGGTACAGTTGGTACGTTTAGGTACGTTCGGTACGTTCAGTACAGTCGGTGCAGTCGGTACAGTCAGTACGTTCGGTAAAATCGGTACCAAAAAAATTGGAGTAGTATCCCGCTCTTTATATAAACGATGGTTCCAAACACTATGTGTTGCCTACTTTTCCTAGATTCTAGTCTCAAATCGTTTCGGATACGTCACCGAAATGCATTACCGTGAAGGCCTGGGAAAAGTCGACTGGGAACTAGCCAGTTGTTAACTACCCTCACTTTTACGATCTAACGAAATTATGTTGGAAATAATATAGGTGAACTCTATAGAGATAAAGACTTTTGTTCTGGGGCCATCGTAGCTTGATAAGAAATAGAACACAAACCGCGGTGATAAACATATTGAACTTATTCAATTTTTATAAAATTTGACGTTTCTTATGCTACTACATACATTTTCAAAAGTGACCGTTACAGTGTTGAAAACTATACTTATATACAAGAGATTATAATTGGACAGAGAGGGAGTCAAGGGGCGTTAGCTGGAATATCTTAATTGCAAAAAAGTTATTTTTAGTAACCATGCGGACCACGTGAAAACATTTTCCGGTGAGCTGGTTGACTTCCGGAAGACTCGCTTTCATGAATCAGCGCGTCAAGCCAGGCGGAGTCAGCAAATTAAAAAAATGGCGACCATCGCGGTGGTTATTTCGTATGTGAAAAAGAAAGTAAAATGGTCCTGTTTGAGCAAAGAACGTTACAAAGTACCACAGCGGCTGGATACATAGATCTTTATCTATCTTTATACACAAACTGTTGCAACTGAAGCGGTAAAAAGGGGGCTGGACAATTCAACTTACTGGACAGATGCCAATCAACCATCTACTCCAATCTCTTGTAAGCGTCGTTTCTAAAAAGTTTGAAGTCGCTTTGCTCGATCGATGGCCAGCCCATCCAAACTTTTCAGACGTGAAATAGTTGCATACTGTAGAATTCAAAGTTGTTATGTTTTTTGTAGCTGAGGGATAGGATGATTCCCTTATGGGAAAATCACTTTTTAGGAATTTCAACACGGCAAGGAGTTAAAAACGCTAAAACCGGTTCACATGCATGCATGGATTTGTTTTCTATAAGCTTACGTTTGGAAGGACTTTGTCAGGAGCATCTTCTTTTCATGGAGAATGGATATCAGTTCTGTGGAGGTCTGACAGCTACCAAGGAACTCTATACCGACAGCCGCGGGTTTAATAGAGGTTTATTTGGAGCCAAAATGTAAGTAAAATTTCTGGAAAAGTGATTGAATTTTATTTATTCGATAGGCCGCATGTTTTAGGTTAAGTTTAATTCTTGCGTAGTTAGTTTTTGTACTTGGATTATTGACTTCGAAAAAATCCAGTAGACTTGTATTATTTTATTTTTAAAAAGCGAATAAATAAAACACACTTTTCTAGTGATGTACCTTAATTTATTCATTGAAATTTGTGATAAAAGGCCACCATTTCTTTTTAGTAAACTCGCATGCGGCAACGATCCTTTGTTTGTACATGTCAATTAGTACAGCTTAACCTCAGTTTAAAAGATTGCTGAACACAGTATCACGACGTCAAAAACTTGGTCCACTCTAGACTAAAGGCAATTAATATTATTAACTTTTGTGTTTAGGCTTAAAGAAGTTTAGCTAAGTTTCAATACGAAAATGCATCATACCCAAGGCCACGTTTTTTAATAAATGAAAACTACGGATGATGCCTTGTTTGGAAGCGTCGTCGATTACACGCTTTCTATTTACCTTTTCTAATAAAAAAAACAATGGATCGGACATCTTCATTCACTTTGTCCAAGTTATGTTTCATAAAAATCAATAAGTTGATTTTCCGAACGTTGCTTTGATTGGATTATAACTGGTCACTGAGAATTTTAAGGACTTTATAAACAAACAACGCGCGAGTTTTAGCCGACTACACGCATTATTTAATAGCTTCACAAAAATGTTTGCTGGCCTTTCCTTGGAGTTTATTCCAAAACGATTCATTTAACAACTGCTGGGGAAAACTGGGCCTGTAAAGTTCCTTCGAACTGAGTGCATGCATGGCAAACTTCAGGAATTCTGTGACCCGGGATAAAAGACATCAAAGATATTACAAAATTCTGCTTGTATGAACCAGCAAATATATATGAAGGTATGAAGGTAAAACTGTGGCCGTGGAGACATGCTGAGGCTACAAATTGTAAGCCAAGTATCTTGTTATGTTTGGCACGAAAATGTCGAAGAAAACGAATTTTAGAATGTCTGAAGTGAATATTTTGGTTTACTCACGAAATCTCCTTTCCCTTCTTAGATTACAACCAAACTTCAATGAAAAATAAGCCAGTGGTGTTAACCGTATTAAAAAGAGGCATCGTTAAATAAAATCCAAGGAAAAGTCAGGAAACTATTTTTGTGAAGTCGGACGCTGAAACTCGCGTACACGCGAAAATAAAGTCATTTCTCTGAAACTATTTTGGCGAAATAATCCAAATTATAACAGCAACCTACACTCACTGGCGGAAAAGGATCTAATCGATTCGTTTATGAAACATAAATGTGAGAAGGCGAATAAAGATGTCCATAGAAATTTATGCAAAAAATGCTAAATACAAAGCGTGTAAACGGCGGCCGCTTCCAAGCAGGGCATCGATCCGCTCTTTCGAAATCATTTATTGAAAAAATGGCCTTGGGTGGAATTTATGTGTATGGTCAATGCATTCACCTTTAAGCTACAATTCTTAATTGATTGAATTTATTTTCTATAGTAGGTCATTTAAGTTTTTTGACGTCGCATACAGTGTCAGCCAAACTTTCTGATCTTTTGTCTGACAAAGGGGAGGCCCGCAATTTTATTATAAGGTCTGCAAGTTTACTAAGAAGAAATGTTGGCCTTTATCCCAAAGTTCAATGAATAAATTAAGGTGACATTACTAGAAAAGCGTGTTTTATTTATTCGCTTTTTAGAAATAAAATAATACAAGTTTACTGGATTTTTTTTGAAGTCAATAATCCAAGTAAGCTTTAATAAATGAATTTAACTTAGAACACGCGGCCTATCAAATAAATAAAATTCAATCACTTTTCCAGAAATTTTACTTACAGTTTGGCTCTAAATAACCTCTAACCCGGCTGTCAGTATAGAGTTCCTTGGTAGCTGACCTCAACAGAACTGATATTCATTTTCCATGGAAAGAAGATGCTCCTGACAAAGTCCTTCCAAACGTATAAAGCATATAGAAAACAAATCCATGCATGCATGTGAACCGGTTTTAGCGTTTTTAACTACTTGCCGTGTTGAAATTCCTAAAAAGTGATTTTCTCAGAAGAGAATCCTCCTATCCTTCAGCTACAAAAAACATAACAACTTTGAATTCTACAGTATGCAAATATTTCACGTCTGAAAAGTTTGGATGGGCTGGCCATCGATCGAGCAAAGCGACTTCAAACTTTTAGAAACGACGCTTACAAGAGATTGGAGTGGATGGTTGATTGGCATCTGTCCGGTAAGTTGAATTGTCCAGCCCCCTTATTTTACCGCTTCAGTTGCAACAGTTTGTGTATAAAGATAGATGAAGATCTATGTATCCAGCCGCTGTGGTACTTTATAACGTTCTTTGCTCAAACAGGACCATTTTACTTTCTTTTTCACATACGAAATTACCACCGCGATGGTCGCCATTTTTTTTAATTTGCTGACTCCGCCTGGCTTGACGCGCTGATTCATGAAAGCGAGTCTTCCGGAAGTCAACCAGCTCACCGGAAAATGTTGTCGCGTGGTCCGCATTGTTACTAAAAATAACTTTTTTGCAATTAAGATATCCCAAACCCATTACTGGGAGACTCCCTCTCTGTCCAATTATTTTCTCTTGTTATATAGTATTGAAAAGGGACTGGGATAGGGATATTTCATTAGTTTTATCTGATTATTTTTATCGAACTTCAATTGTTCGCAGGGTTTCTATTAGTTCTTTCGGGATATTAGAAATCTGCGGCAATGGTATTTCATTCATTTATTTATTCATCTCTTTGATAATTTACCGAGTTATTTTTATAAGTTTTCCTTTACTTTTTTACTAAAAAATCACAATTTCTTTTGTGTTATACTGACGTAACTTAAGGGCACAATATTAGTTTATCTAGACGTGCCCCTCTCCTCTCCTTCCTACCTACAATGTGACTTAATTTAAGTGGTGTAATTTTGTACTGTACGTTTTTCTTTCCTTGAAAATTTTATACTTTTTGCTTACTTTTTTTCACCATATATTCAATTCTGTATTATTATCTGCTACGGTAATAATAAGGCAATGGCATTTATGCATGACTAGGTTGTGTTATGTCGACTGCAAGCCAATTGCACATTACTTAATGCACATTACTTAATTACTTAATGCACATTATTTAATGCACATTACTTAATTTTTGTGTAAGTTCTAAGCTAGGCATTAAGTCTTAAGGAGAATTATATTATTGTATTAAAGTTTAGGAACTTACATATCAACTCTAGACCTCTTTAATTTCGTCCTATTTTTTTTTCAATAAAATTCTGGCTGTAATTGAAGAGCGGAGGGTATAACCGCCTTATGTTGAATTAAAAGAGAATTTTGACCTTTTCCACTTACAAATAACTTACAAAATGTTTTTGAGCCAAAAAAGCAATTTACTGTTTAATGTAAGTTAATAAAAGTAAACGAGATCTGATCCGGCTAAAAGATCTGGTATTTTCACAATAAAAGAGGAACAAAATACAGTTTGGCTAAAACATTGAAAGCATTCTTCAGATCAAATAAAATATCTTTGTTTTTGGTCGGATTGGATCTCTATTCCTGAACTGACATAAAAACACCAATGATTTTAGCAACAAAATGTGATGACTTTTTTTTGGCTTAAAAACACGATTTGTGATTGAAAAATGTCAACATTTGAAATAAGGAGGCTATGCCCTCAGCCGTTCAATTGAAATACATATTTTGGTGGTTTCGTTTTAATTCCAGAGCTGATATCAGTTTTTCACTTTGTCTTTCATGAGCAATTTACAGTTATACGCGTCTTGTTTTCGCAATAATTAAGCACAGTTGCTGTCCTTTTTACGTCATTTTGGTATTGTTGATTGTTATTTTGATTCATAACGAGGGAAAAATGCCGTGTTTATTCAGTGATGTAATCAAATTTACATAAACGTTCTTGGCGTGTGTGCAATTTCAACACGCCGTTCCGTTCGCCTCTCCAAGGACTCCGGGCCATATTCGATGGCGTGTACTTTTGGAGGAGAACTGAAGGCTTTCTTAAAGCTTAGGGTATGAATATTAATGTTTTAAGTCTTTTTTGTACTTATTGGCCAGCTGCTCTCTTTCAAAAAAATACTTTTTGCTGCGTTTTTAGCCATAAGTATTGCCTCTCACAATCACCCTTTCAGCGGTTATTTTTGTAGCTTATGACAATCATGATATGATATGGGGAAGAAATATGAGAGAAGAGAAAAAGTCGTACTTTGAGCATTACAAAGAACAATCGGGACAAGGAAGACCGAAGGTATATCATTTTGTAGCTGTCGACGCTTTGGTACCTGTACTGAAAAATTTCAGTTCGACTAAGAATTTAGGGTGCGTTCCTTTGGGATGACCGGATCCGGATCACTGATCCAAGATCCCTCGGATCATGCTGCATCAAAGGAACCGATGAATCCTTGTCCAGAGTGGATTCGCGGTTCCTTTGATACTTTATGATCCGAGTGATCTTGGATCAGTGATCCGGATCCGGATCATCCCAAGGGAACGCACCCTAGTTCGATTACGATCGAGTTTCGCCAACGATGGGTAGCGCGCCTCCGACAAGAACACCCGTGCTAATTTAGTAGGTATTACGTCTGGTTCTAAAAGCGCCCGTGCTTTTGAGTAAATATATCGATAATCCAGGGGATACACATGAAGTTTGTGAAAAGATACTTGTCTTTTCTAACTAAAGATGTCACAATAAGCTGTAATCAACCCCGATATATGTTAAAATAAAGCAAGTTATATTTTAACACCGTTCAGTACCATGTCTGCTATTTTGTGTTATATTTCGTAGCTTCGATTTCTGCTTATTTGTAGACAAAGCATCAAAGGTTGCAGACGTCAGCTGTTGTTTCATGGTTGTGTCATTTTATTGTGATGTCTGTTCGAGTAATATCTGCTCTTTAGTATACATCGTAAATACGATTATTGCGATGTCGCAAATTACGTTCTGTAGACATATCGTGTGGCGGAGCTTATCATCAAAAACCTAAACCGAGCAAAAATGGTAAATCGCGAGACTACAACAAAACGATCCGGGAAAACAACACAACAAACAAAAATAGCGGATCATTACACATGCTCCAGTTCAAGTCCGCGGAGGACTAAGTTCCATTTTGCTAAAAAACCGCTGACTTAGGGCAGTCGGCAACATATCGTACAACTTTCAAAGGGTTTACTTCGTTTATCGGTTTTAACCAAAAAAAGTTCTTATACTTTCAACTCTTGGGTAACATTTCATAAATTCGGACGCTCGGCCGTCGGATCTCAGGCAAGAAATGCTACATACATTTATTCTCTAAGTACTGTCGAACCCCGCTTTACGGACACCCGCTTAATACAAACACCCCGTAATTACAGACAGGGTCTCCAACACACGAAAAAATATATGAATAAGAAACAAATGTAAGGACGGAAAGTTGTAACTCAAGTTTCACGCACTAAGCGATCATCAGACTAAAACGTTCCACACGAGCAGATGTCAGTTTAAGTTTTAAATTTTCAAAATTCAAGGACGGTTGGAGCGGCGCTTCTTCTGATTGGTTGCGAAGAACTTGTTTTCGTGGCGACATTTTGTAACGATTTCAGATTTCTTGTTTAGAAGGGAAACATCGCGAGCAGTCAATATGCAAAGTTTTTCAGACAGACATAAATTGCAGCGGGAAGGGTTTCCTTTGTAAGCGTTTGCTTTCTTGATATACGCCATTTGATTTCGTAGCCGGTGTTGCTGTCTCGTACACTGTAAGTCTCAGATGTGTTTTGAAAGTACAGTGTCATGCGAATGTTTTCGGTCCTTGAAAGAGAGTTTGTGGTTATTGTATCTTGTTTTGAAATCGTTCTCTGTCAACTGAACATAAATATCGCAACTGAGAAATCACGCTATGAAATTCTTTTCTTATTCGTCGCTCAAAATATGTTTTAGTTTATGTTGAACCTTTACACAAGCAGTCTGAACAAAAACACGAAGCCATTTCCATCATTTTACGAGACGAATGCGTCTTCGATACATGTTCCACGGCGGAGAGAAAGAGAAACACCCCTTTTATTTAAAATCAAACTGGGTACCGCCAGTTCAGCCCTTAGTTTCTCTTGAGACCTACAATAGCTCAGTAGAGGAAATTAAAGTACAACTCGCGAAAATTAAGATCCTACGAACAGTTACTTGTCGCAACCGAAAAGCAAGGCTAAAGCTATCAAGGACTTCGTCTCACATTTGACTCTGCCTCACATTTGGCCAGCTCCCAACATGTGGCTTTGATAGCTCAGTTGGTAGAGCATCACACCGGTAACGCGAAGATCACGGGTTCGATTCCCGTTGAAAAGCCCTGATTTTTTTTTCAGGCTTTTTCGGGCTTGAACACAGTAGCTTAAAGGCCTCACTTGACTATACTTACTTTACTTTATTTACGATGCTACTGAAGGACGACATCAAATGTTTTCTGAACTTAGACTTGGGCCGAGTCTACTTCGTCTCACATTTGACCTGCTCCCAACATGTGGCTTTGATAGCTCAGTTGGTAGAGCATCGCACCGGCAACGCGAAGGTCACGGGTTCGATTCCCGTTGAAAAGCCCTGATTTTTTTTTTTCAGGCTTTTTCGGACTTGGACACAGTAGCTTAAAGGCCTCACTTGACTGTACTTACTTTACTAGAAATTCCGAAATAAACGCTAACTGTGAAACCAGACAAATTAGGAACTACAACTGTCATTACTGTATGAACAAAGAGGAGGAGTGAATAATAATAATTATTGTTTCATACTAAGTATAATTATGAATCATAATTTATTGTGAATTATAAAATGCTCAAGGAACTGCGCGCGCTATGATTGGTCAAAGCGAGTTCATTATTAAAGAAATAAAAAACGCGCCGAGTGCATTATTGAGTTAGATATGCACGCGGGAATTTTTAAAGCCAATTTATATGTAATATAAATTTAAGTTAATGTGACAACCATGAAAAGGGGATTAGAGACGTTATACGAGCTAGTTACAAAAATAAACAGATCTGTCACACAATATGCTAGCAAAACAAACGCTCTCTTCCATTTCGTCCAAAGGTCGAATTCACCCCATGCACTGGCATGTCACGTTAATTTTTTTAGGCCAATCACATTGCTGCTTTTCTGAAATGTCAATCAAGACCATGCGGTTCTATCGGCATGTCCCCGTTTGACTTCATAATTCTCTGATCTTTCCAAGCGTTGGTCACGAAATTATTACTGTGAATTTTACAACATTTTCCTGTGAAAACGTCGCTCTATCAGTAGCTTCAGCTTCTCCTCGATTGTGTCTACGAAGTCGTGTTCCAGTTACACAGATTGGCTCAATGTCCGAGGATTATGCCGCCGACTCGTGGCCAACGGTCTCGCGTTCAGAATACGAATAATGCAATCATTGATCCCACGCTGTTGAACGCACTTTCTGTTTCAGAACTCAGAACCTTATGCAGAACCAAGAATATTTCATCCACTGGGCACAGGGCCACGCTCCTGCGCCGGCTGCGCGACTCTGGTCTCGTCGCCCAGGTTTTAAGCGACAGTGCGGGAGAACAGAACTCGCAAAACAACGTACCGCCACAACCCCAGGACCGTGCGGTTAACGCAAATACCAACGATAGTAACTTCACGGAGGCGCAGTTAAATTCCATACGGCGACTGGTTCAGGAGTCCATCGCTACGGCATCCAGAGAGATCGCTAACGAAGCAGCCAGGGCAACAGTTCAGGTTCTACAGTCCTCAACTTCACATAAAACTCACGATCGTGCTCCGCCAACCATGGATCTCATCACGCAACAACAACAAGCCACAAGTCTCTCGGATGTGTGCAAGCATGCCGCACCATTTCAGGATGTTCCTGCTCAATATACCAAGGACATACAATCCGGTGAGTTTTTTGAATTATCAAAGCTCCTGCCAAAAAATCTATCAACTTTGGACGAGGACGACAATTTGGTGCTCACCCTTGACAACTCGGTCGTTCGAGTCTCCAAGAAAGCCAACACTGCCTCTTCCCTCACGGATATTGAACAGTGGACCACAGCTTTCACCACTTATATGAGCGTGTTCACACACAAGTTTCCCCAGCGTTCACAGGAATTGTTACAATATCTAAGCTTGATTAGGTACGCTGCGCGCGTGCATAGGGGTCTAGGTTGGGCAGTTTACGATTATAAATTTCGCCAAAAGGCTGGCCAAAACAAGACCCGTGTTTGGTCAGAAATTGATCAGCAACTTTGGCTGACCATATTTACAGTGGCACCTTCAGTGCTGAAAGAGGAATACCCTCTTTTTAACAAAGGACCCCAACCCTACAATGTCTCGTCCGGGGCCGTACACCGAGGCATGTGTCACGCTTTCAACCGGAATGGGCAGTGCCACAGGGACCCATGTAGCTTCAAACATGTGTGCAACCGGTGCTCTGGGGCCCACCCGGGGTGCCACTGCCCCACAATGTCAGGGAAACCACGAGACCCCAGGGATAGGGATGGAGACAAGGGGACGCCTACCTCTAACCCTCCCCGAAGAAAGTAAGGATTACTCTGGGCCCCTCCCCACTCCTATAAATGTTAACAACCTGGAGAGGGTGCTTATCGACCACCCTGATCGTTTATTTGTCTCCCGTTTGCACAATAGTTTTAGGTATGGTGCGAATATAGGATACCATGGGCCCCGAGTTCCTAGGTTTTCTCGGAATTTACCAACTGCATTAGAGCAGCCAAATGTAGTTACTGCTAATTTAATGAAAGAAGTCGCCTTGGGTCGTGTGGCTGGTCCTTTTCCTACGCCCCCATTCCCCAATTTTCAGGTTTCCCCAATTGGCTTGGTTCCCAAGAAACATTCAGACCAATTCCGGACGATTTTCCATCTATCTTTCCCCAAATCGGGCGTAACCAGCATTAATCATTCCATTTCAAAAGAGGACCACAGTTTGCAGAATATCACCATTGATAATGCCATTGCAGGGATCTTAAGCTTGGGTCAAGGGTCATATTTGGCCAAGACAGATGTCGAGTCTGCCTTTCGCCTTATCCCGCTTCGCCCCTCTGACTACGAGCTTTTTGGTATGTACTGGGGAGGTTCTTATTACTATGACAAGGTTCTCCCATTCGGATTGCGAAGTGCCCCCTTTCTATTCAACCAGTTTTCGGAGGCTATTGAATGGATCCTCCTCAATAAGTGCTCTATTTCTTTCGTTTGTCACATTCTTGACGATTTTTTAATTATTGAGCCTGCCTCTGCCTCACCTGTACCCAGCCAGTGCTGCCAGCAGAGCTTGTCTAGCATGTTGCTTGCCTTAAAGAATTTTGGCATTCCGATTGCTGTGAACAAGACTCAAGGGCCCTGTACCTCCCTCGAATTTATGGGGATTATTCTGGACTCTGTTAGGATGGAGGCCCGTCTTCCTTATGATAAGGTGGAACGTATTCTGACTTCCTTGACTGGTTTCAAGTCCAAAAAATCATGTACTTTGAGGGAATTACAATCTCTTATTGGTACGCTGAATTTTGCTTGTAGGGTTGTTCCCCCTGGAAGACCTTTCCTGCAGCGCATGATCGAGTTGACCCGCAATGTTTCTCAACCTCATTACCATGTCAAGTTAAGCTCTGGCTTTTTTAAGGACCTCAGTATGTGGCAAAAGTTTATTTCGGGGTGGAATGGAGCTAGCTTTTTCTTATCCACTTCTTGGGTCAACTCAGACTCTATGCATCTGCATACTGATGCCTCCGGCTCCTTCGGTTTCGGTGGTACCTTTGGCTCCCAGTGGTTTCAAGGCCAATGAGAGCACACCAGCAACTTGGGCAACCTGGTCTTAGCATTGCTTGGCAAGAGCTTTTCGCTTTGGTTGTCGCCTGCCATTTGTGGGGCTCAACGTTTTCCAATAAGCGTATCCTGTTTTTCTGTGACAATCAGTCCGAAGTTGACATTGTGAATTCCAAGCGATCTCGCATTCCTAGAGTAATGGACTTGGTCCGCCACCTGACCCTTTTGACACTAAGGTACAATTTTTACCTGAAGGTCCACCATATTGAAGGCAAAAGGAATGAAATTGCTGATTCAATTTCTCGCTTTCAGATGGAAAGGTTTCGCATGCTGGCTCCGCACGCAGACCCAGCCCCCTGTCCAGTACCTCAGGAGCTCTGGGAGATTTAGACGCAGATATCAATCACTACTTCAATCTCTCTATTGCCGCCTCCACTGAGCAGACTTACACTTCTGCCGAAAAACGATTCTTGGATTTCTGTTCTCTATACCGCCCTACCTCCGGGAGATGTTTTCCAGCGGACGAGGATACCCTTATCCAATATGCTGCCTTCCTGGCTAAGTCAATTAAATATTCATCTATCAAGGGTTATCTTGCCGCTGTTCGCCATTTTCACATTCGCCGTGGTTTTGTTCTTGATCTCAACAAATGTCTTCGCTTACAGTTGGTTTGCAGAGGCATCAAACGTTCACAGGGTACTAGCTTAACTAGAGTTCGGTTACCCCTTACAGTCAAACACCTCAGGCTCTTTTACTGTCTGTTGGCAATCTCTTATACCCCTAATTATGATTCAGTCATGCTCTGGGCAGCGATGACGCTTGCCTTCTTTGGTTTCCTGCGCCTTGGGGAGTTAACTTGCAATACCAAATTCTCTTTCGAATCACATTTGTCCCCGGGTGATGTTACATTCCTCCCCTCCTGGGAAAAGCCGGATCACATGTCAGTCCGCATAAAAATTTCTAAGACCGATCCATTTAGATCTGGCCAGACTATTCTCATAGGTCAAACACACCAACCAGTCTGTCCAGTACAAGCAATGAAGGCCTATATCTCTATAAGGAACCCCACACCCGGGCCCCTTTTTACATATACATCGGGGAGCCCGCTGACTAAAGATGCTTTGACCTCAGAAACAAGGCGGCTTCTTTCTCAGTGTGGCTTTAATCCGTCTCACTACGCAGGCCATAGTTATAGGATAGGGGCAGCTACAACTGCTGCATCTGTGGGACTTCCTCCATGGCTTATCCAAACACTGGGTCGTTGGTCTTCCGATTGCTATCAGCGTTATATTAGATGCCCTCAACCTCTTATTTGATAAGTTTCACAGACATTAGTAAGGGATTCATACCACTAAGCATGTTACTGTTTTAATTACTGTTCGTCAATGGGGAATACACTGCGTGTATTTGTGGGGATGAAGTGCTCCATACAGGTCGCCCTTTGCCCCATAGACTCACATGGTCAGCTATCTTGGTAGCGTGGGCCCCCAGGATAGCCTTGTTACCATGGTAACAATGGTGCAAACTCTGTTGATGATCGGACCCCTAGAGAGGATTATGACCTCTCATGGCCTGGGGATTAGGACCCCAGAGAGAGGATTAGGACCTCTCAGTGGCCTGGGGATTTGGACCCCATCTAAAGTAGGGAGAGGATTAGGACCTCTCAGTAGCCTGGTATGATTTCTATCAGCAACTCGAGCACTTCGTCCCCTACCCCTTTCTCCCACACAATTTGTTGTTGTCTTGTTTGAATTCAGGGGTTGGGAACATTAAGAACACGAGAGAAGTGTAGAAACTTCTCGAGTGTTCTTAAAAATTCCCAAGTGCTTATATAACTCAACAATGGAAAACGGTTTTAATGAACCTTACGTCACGTGCGTGCTTTATCGAGTTATAATGAACTCGGTTTGACCAATCATAGCGCGCGCATTTCCTTGAGCATTTTATAAAACTCGATAAAGCACGCGCATGACGTAAGGTTCATTATAACCGTTTTTTTTTTATAAAAGAAATAAAAAAAACTTGTTCCTCGTGCATTGTCGAGTTATACACCTAATTCAAAAAAGGTTGCTTTGGTCTTTGGTAATTGGGCATTGGGAAGCTAGTGTTTGGCGGTCACTCAAGCAAAGCATTGCATTGTGTTCCGTATGCCCAAATGCCAATGACCAATTACCAATGACCAATTGTCAAAGCAACCTTTATTGAATTAGGTATATAAGCACTTGGTAATTTTTAAGACTACTCGAGAAGTGCGAGAAGCACTCGCCTTTGGCTCGTGCTTCTCTGCACTTCTCTCGTGTTCTTAAAATTCCCGCGTGCTTATATAACTCAATAATGCACTCGGCGCGTTTTTTATTTCTTTATTATTGTAACTGTAATTTCATAATTTTGAAGTCTTGTAACTGTAATTTCATAATTGCTTTCTCTTTTAGTGTTATTTATTGTAAGCACAACTAATATGTTCGGTAGCGAATATTTTATCAAAGTTAGATGTAATGCAAGCGTAATTTCTGTCAGTTTTTTTGCATAATGTATGTAATAAGCAACTTCAGCAGCCTCAATAAAATAAAAGAAATCACCAAAGAGGAAAAGTAGAAGAAAACTATAAGCCCCTCAAAGCAACTATGATAGGGGAAACTTTATAACATAGTCATGCACACAACTAGTATACGAACTCTACCAAAGACACCACATAAATGGCATTTAATGGTTATATCAAACACCAAACCCTTCTTGCATCCCAGTGTTTTATACACTGACAGACACTGACGAAAATCCACAAGGATCCACAAGGTAAACTTGGTCGGTCGACCAGTTATTTCCGGGCGTGACACTATCCTTGTTTGAATGGACGTTTACTCTAATATACCACAGGAGGAAGGGATTACAACTATATGCAAAGAATGTGACACATTCTACACAGACGATCCTCCGATGCCAATAAATTATCTGAAAGAACTGTACCAAGACAAATACTTACTACAAGAAAACTCTTTCCGATTCGTGAGGAAAGACTACCTTCAGACTCACGGCACCGCAATAGGAACAAAAATGTCAGTTTCTTTCGCCAATATTTTTATGGCAAAGATAGAAACAGAAGTAATAAAGGCCATTGAACTAAGAAACCATTACTTTGAAAACGATACGAGTATCGATGATGTGTTCTCCTTGGTGGACACAAACAAAGAGAAAGTGAACACCCTCATTAAACAAGCGAACAATTGCAAATCATGGATACAGCTGAAATTTCTGACAAAGGAATTACTATTCTAGATAGAAGCATTCGAAAAATAATCTATCCTTGATACGCGCATTCATTTTTAACCAACCGAGACACTTCAATACGCGCACTTTAAATCTTGTCACCCACCAGGAGTCAATAAATAGTATGTGAAGGGAGAAGTCCTGAGACTCCTTAGAACGAACTCCTCAAAGGAAAAACGTTTTGAGGAAAATTGTTTATTTAATGTAACTTAATATATGCATGAGGTTCAGCACATGTAAAGATCGACGTATGAATCGAAATCGATCTTTTGCCGTTCTATTCGACAAGCTCAGTCGAATAGGACGGGCAGAGTCGACCCAAATACAAAAGTGTCGATCCTAATTAATTCATACGTCGAACTTTACATGTGCCGAACCTAATAATTAGGTTCGGCAGAAGTAAAGTTCGACTTTTGAACCGGGCCTAAGTTTTCTTTTAAGTGTTCGGACGCCGATTCTTGCCGAAACGAACGCCTTATTTTCCGATTGGTTCACCCCTGGGGAACCTTAAAACAGCTGCACCAGGACATGCACTGTATATCTACTCAGGTTTCGTACCTTCTTCACATCAGCGCAAAACTCGTCAAGGGCAACAACCGATTAGAGCAACCAAAACAAAACGTCAAGGAGGCCCCCATACACCCAAACGAAGCCCTATGGAGCACATGAGGGCTGGGTGTTACCAATTGAAGAAATGCATACCCTTGTATGTATGACCATGCAACGCTCTACTAATTACTTTAAGGTAAATCGACAAAAAAAATCATTTGCCCAGGTTGTAATCGAGGAGTGTGTGTGTCAACGTTTTATAATCATAGAAATAAGAGCTGTCCGCCTTTGAAAAGAAATCCTCGAGCTCTTCTCAAACATGAGGTGGGTTTGGTAGCACCCCCAATGGCTATTCGAGAAGTTTTTACAAACTCAAACATTAGCCGGCATGAGCTGAATGCATGGCTTAACGAGCAAGAACAAGAACATCTTAAAACTCATCCGAAAAATAAAAGCTTAGAGGCTCTTGATCCTTTAAATAACATCCGTGATTTAAACTTTGTTTCGGATTACATCGCAGGTAAGAAATCACTCGCAACGTTTCAAACGGAGTTGAGTGGTTATTACCAATTGAAGAAATGCTTGCCCTTTGTATATCAATGATGACGACTGCTCAAGTGTTCATGAACTTTCTTAAATCGAGGAACACCGGTCTGAAACAAAAGTGCGCCGACTGGGTAAGAGCCAGACAAAACACCATCGGTGCATCAGAGATCTCTGCCTTGACAGGATCTTCGCCGTTTGAAACGCGACAAAGCTTGCTCATAAAGAAAATTCAGCCAACAGATATGCTCAACAATGCAGCTTGTACCTGGGGCAATCTGTTCGAGCCGCTTATACGCAAGTATTTTGAGCAAAAACACTCTGTTTCCGTTTTTGGTCACAGCATCTCTCTTAATCTAGCAAGAGAGCATCCGCTTTATCGAAAGGTCACTTGCAGTCCAGACGGTTATTATTTAGATAAAGATAACACCTTAGTTCTGTTAGAGTTTAAATGTCCGTTCAAGCGGAAAATAGCTATGAATAGAATTCCTAGTTATTATAACGATCAGATACAAACAGGCCTTGCTTTGAGTGTGGATATGGTAAACAAAGGCTTGTTTGTCGACTCTTACTTTAGAATGTGCTCATTAGAACAGCTAGAACCGACTTTGGCCCACAATCAGTTTCTAAACGGAGGAAAGAAGTATAAAACAAAGGGCAACACAACACTCGCGTGGGGAGTTTGTTATTTATTTAGCAAACAGAAGATAATCAGAAAGCAAGACACAATCATCGATATCGGATCCCTCAAATCAACACAATTGTTTGAGAGGATTATGTCTTCCATCGCGGAAAAAATATCTGGTGTTGTTACGGCAGAGTAAGAATGTCGTTTAGAAAACAGGACGAAGAAGATGAGTTTTTGCGTTATAACCATATGCAAAAAGAGTTTTCGAATCAGGGTTCAGAAGGCCCGAAACCAGTAGCTGTCTTCGCCTGGAAGCTCCTGGATATAACTGAGATTTGGGCCCCAAAGCAACCACATTTTTTTAGCAATATTCAAAGGTCGGTCGAGCGCTTTCATAACAGCTTGGCAAGCCTTCGAAAAAAAATAACCGAGCACTCTGAAGAGGTAGCCGAAATCGATCGCAGCCCTAAGAAAAATGTCGCCACTGCAAGTGCCGGAGACGAAGAGCAAATGTTTGCCTTTCTTATGAATAAGTTTGAGCAGGATTATTAATGCCCGCGGCATGAATGGCCGCTTTCCAATACCATTAGTTTGTTAGACGTGTAGCGGGCTTCTGAAGTCTTATGTAAGATAACATTTTATATTTTCTTGGCCCTTCTGGTAAAATTAGATCTAAGATTTTATGAATTACGAATCTATAAGATATTCGCTTGGAAGATGATATTTTATGCTTGAGTAAACAAAGTTAATATTCTTCATTTCGTCATCGTTTATTCTAAAAGGGGGTTCCCCCAAAATTAAGTTTAACAGCAGGGTAGAGCGTTTATAAAAATCACTGCGTTTTATTTTTTTAAGAATATTTAGTAGATCTCCTATTGTTAAAAATGCTGGAAGAATATTTTCTTTTGCCATTTCTTTCCGTATTTCTGATAAAACATTTTCACCGTCGCTTATGTTTTCCAAAGAGATAATTCCGAGTATCTGATTAAGCCGATATTTAAAATTATAATTTCTTGTGCATTGGTGTTTAACTTTCATATTTCCTTTGTTGAAAAGGTCTTTATGAGAAAAGGCCGCTCTGTCTAATAATTCAATGCGGCTGCATTTTGTGCAGACAAGTTCTGTTGAATCGCACACAAGCGAAAATGTTCCGCCGCATTCAAGACATGATTTAAGCCTTTTGTTTGTTCTATTTAAAGTGATAACAAACCTTATATCGTTGTATTGCTGGATTAGTTCTTGTCTCGCTGACAAACTAAGAGCTTCGAAGATGAGATAGAGCTTCTCTGGTAGTTGTGAGCGGGGAAGTTCTGTTGTGTAGTCACTGCCGGTGAGTGAACGCAACATGACTTGTTTATGTTCGAGATCCAAGACAGAGAGTTGTGTCTCGTATTCTCTCTTTTCATCCATACGTCTAACGATAGACAGCTGCGTGATAAAGCGCTCAGTATGCCGCAAGTCCGTCATGTTTATTTTTAGAAAATGACAAATGTTCAATTGGGGAACGAAACTTCTCGAACATACCGAAGCGCCCCACAAATACCGAAGCGCCCCAACTTTGTTGAAAAAAGTTTTTCTGGGGCGCTTCGGAATTTATTTTTTTGAACAAATAAAAACGGGGCGCTTCGGAATTTATTTTTTGAAAAATGTTTTTGGGGGCGCTTCGGTATTTAGGGGTCGCTTCGGAATTTATGGGTTTCTGGCGCCTAGGTGTGGCGGGATTTTTCCCTCAAGATTTGTAGATTAAAACCTGAGTTTAATCTTTCAAATCTGACTTGGACACAGCTGTGAGACGATTGATCTTTTTTTGAAACTCTTGCTTGATTTCCTTGTGAATCTCGGTTTTGATTTTGTCTATATCTGGCGCTGGAGTTTGCCTGCCTCCTTGTCCACCTGTTTTGTTTTCACCAGAGCGAATCAAGGCTTTCAGTTCGTGATATTTCTCTACCTCGCGAAGTATGATTGTAAACTCTGTATCACTGATTGTCTTGTCCGCAAGAGCTTTTGAAACCAAGTCGTTGACAGAGTTTCGTTTAGCAATGGCGAGAGTATAGATCTTTTCATGTTTTGTGATCTTTTTTTCAAGCCTTTTACCGAACGCAGTAAGGCTGGCGGATGAAAACCCTGAAACGGCAACGACGCCAGCAAGAGGAGGGCTGGCGATAATTGCAACTCCTGTCAAGGCTATTACCACTGTTGCAGAAGACAAACCCGCAGAGATGAAACCAAAGCCTACAGCCGAGCCATGGACAATGGAGTGGGTTCGTTTGTACTTCTTAGCGACCTGTCTATAGTGGCTAGCCTCTGATTCAAGCTCTTTCTGCAGGTCTGAGATTTTTTTAGACGAAAGTCATCACCACTTTGCAAAACTGGGTAGAGCGGTTGTGTCTCGCTGTATTCCGGAGCCGATGGAAGCAGTACATTGGCAGAACTCATGGTGGGGTATATATATATATATATATATATATATATATATTTTTTTTTTTTTTTTTTTTTTTTTTAATTTATCTCTATTTCAAGATCAAAAGGTAAGCCATTAAAATCAAAAAGGTTTCCGTGTTCGTCTTTGACTGAAACTGTTAAACTATGTACAAAGTTGTCAGATGCTGTCCTAAGAAAGACATGCTGTGTTGTTCGCCAATATAAAAATCGATTGTATGAAAAAAAAACCACTAATTGCCAAAACAGCCGAAGGCTTTCCATTAACTAAGCTTTGTTCTTTATCGACAAGATCACAGTGAATGTAATAGAAGTCTGGTGACATTTATTTCTTAACGTATGTCTTAGACTGCAATTTAGGACTTATGCTTAATAATTTAGACAAAGCATGATTTAATTCTACTTCATTAGGAAAATCTTTGTGTATAAGCAGTACCGCGTTGGCTTCATCGATTTGGGCGCTTCATTTTACCGCTTGTTTCTCGAATATGTAAATTATATAGTTCTTCAACATATATGGAGTGTAGTTCCCTGCGGGTATTGTCAAGACAGTTCCTTTTTTTATTTTCGTCAGTAGAAAACCATGTTATTGTTCCATCTGTTTTCAAATTATGCCACGATTTGAAAAACGAGCAAGAGATAAGCCGGATGGAGCTCGGCTTCGGAAGCGGCTGATCAAAGTAGATGGTGTTAGGATTCGAATGTGTGCAAATTCTTAGCATAACCATAGTACTGATGTGTGTATATGTTGTGGTTCAAATTTTTCCTTGGTTTAAAAATTTTCAAACCAGTTTAGTTTTTATTTTCCTTTCTCTCATGTTCATTATCATATTCTGAGACAAAGAAAAACAAAAATCAAACTGGTTTGAAAATTTTCAAACCAAAGAAAAAATTGAACCACAACATATATTTAAGATTTTTTTTTAATTTATCTCTATTTCAAATTCTAAGGGCATGTTATTGAAGTCGAAGAGGTCATTGTTCTCATCCCTCACTGACAGTGATATGCTATTTACATAATCGTCAGAGGAGGTGTCACGCAAGATGTTCTGCTGTGTTGTTTCATAGAAAACTTTCTCAAAGGGTTTCCCACGAACATCAAATCGCGCCAAAACAGTCGAAGGCTTCCCACTGAGCAGGTTTTGTTCTTTATCAACCAGATCACAATGGATAAAGTAAGTGCTTGGGGATGTTAAACGCTTGACGAATGTTGTTGGCCACAGCAATTTTGGACTTATACCAAGCCATTCAGATAGATCGTGGTCTAGTTTAACCTCTTCTGGGTATTCGTTGAAAATTATCATCGACCTCAGTGGCGTGTTTGTCTCAGTTGCTAATTTATAATTAGCATTGACACCAGTGAATACGTTTTGTAATTCTTTCGCCAAAGACTCAAGAGTGTAATGGCCTTGAAGAAGTCTTCTGACTGCAGTTCCTTCTTTATTCCCATTAGTAAACAATGTTATCTCTCCTCTTTGTTTCAAAGTCTTCCACGAATTGAAAAGTGAACAAGAGGCGAGCCGGATGTAACTCGGTTTTGGAAGTGCGTGATCAAAGTAGATTGTGTGAGGGTTCGAAGGCGCGTCGATAGGTAGAACAACCATTGTGTATATAAAACATTTTTAAAATATTATATATACACAATCATGTTTGGCAGACGACCCGGTGGATTGAATCCTAGTTCAAATCTTGGTCTAAACATTGGCGGTCACAACTATGATCCCCCACCACCTTTTAATTCCACCCCAAACATCTATAGCCATCCATATAAGCCACCCGCAGATACACTAGCCTGGATGAGAACACCAGAAGCAGCAAAGCTCTCTGCAGCGGCCAAGGCCAAGGCGATATCAGACTTCAAAAAGCGTTTCCCTCGCGCTGATATGTCCCACTTTGAAGTACAAGTCGACTTTGGCGACGACCACAAAACCGCCACAGAGGAAGTGCTCTACAATGAGGGCCCAGGCTCATGGGCGCTCGTTACAGAAATAGCCCACAAAGATTGGACTCAAGCCATGAAAGACGCTCTTGGAGTGGGATATAGCAGTTTCCCCTATCAGTTGACGTTGAATCGAAATGCACAAAGGCCAATCCCAGCTGTTGATTTCAACACCCCAATCGAGAAGGATATGATGATTGGCGAAGTCCTAAACGATGAAGAGCAAAAGATTTACGTCACGCCAACTGATTATTTCACAACGAAATACAGAAATATTTTCAGAGACACACAGATCAAGTTCACAACCGCGAAAAATGCAAGAAAGTGGCTTGGCGAACCTAACCTGAGTTTATGGCCACAACAACTGAACTTCGCGCTGTGGTGTGCAACAACCGGCTGCGGAATCTCCCATGATCTTCTGTTTGATAAGAACTCCAGTCTTTCACTCCCCCCACAGCTCCGGTCATTTTACAGGTTTCACGTTTATTTCACAACAAGACGAATACTCTTCAAGATGGGTGGAGAACAGAGAATTAGCGCTTTGCCAGACGACCCCACATTTAACCAGAAAGACAGCAAATTCAACCTCATCTCATACAAGAAGCTTTGCGTAGAGTTCGGTGTTGACCCCAGTGCTGACTTCCGTTTCACACATGGCAATAACCACGGTCTTGGCCATGTGTACGTCAAAGGTAATTCTACCAACTACGGCTACCCCAACCAGCCCGATAAAGCTATGTTCGAGGAAGAGCGTATGGCTGACACAAGCGCCCCTAATTTTGTCGCAGATAGAATATCTTTCATTCGCAACGGCGTTGGCGCGCAGAGTCAGTTCGAGTATTTTGTGCCGAATTATGCCCAGGGCCTCCCACAACCAGGACTTGCGCGTATGAACCAGTCTATCGAGGCTTTTATGTACTGCATTCTGGGGGCGCAAGCCAATACCCGCAGCAGCATTATTGGGAGTGGAGGCCGAGCGTTTGAAACGCAGAGAGTATTCCTCAAACTCCTAGAGGATGCCATAAGACTCTATGACATTTCTAAGAGCGTACAGCACTATCAAGGGCCATCGAAGAGACGAAAGTGTGACTAAACTTTGCGGCCGCCCCTGGGAGTTGGCTCATGCCATCACTCATGGTTATCAACACTGAAAGCACAGTGGGCTATAACAACAATCTAAAGCAGGCAACGCAAGGGATAAAGCTGGGTGTGAACCTAGATGTTAATCTGGGCACAAAAAAGGTAGGCATCACTCACATGGAAGGCGGGCCAACAAAAACCGATCGGCCCACCAGCCACCCTTCTAATCCGATACATAAAGAGGCAATGCAGGCACAGAAGGGTGACAGCACCCCAACACCCGCAGAGACCCCAGAGGCCCCCGCAACCTCAAGCGCGCCGAAGACCAAAAAAAAAAGACCAAAATCGAGCCGCATCACGTAAACAAGGCAATCATTGCTGTAGGTGCGTTTGCTTTGGCAGGCTTTGTTGTCTGGATGCGCTAGCGCCTACGCTTGATGGTCTTCTCTATCAAGAAGGCCACCACGGCGAGGATTAGCAGCCAAGCATGCTCGCAAACAAAGGAGATAACCTGGCCGGCCGCTTTCAAGCAAAGTTCACGATCGAGCCGATGAGGCCAGGCAGGATGGAGGCTATCTTCTTTCCCAGTTCTTTGATCCCATTTCCAACAGCCTTTGTACCCGCTTTCAAGGCATTCATTGCAGAAAGGATCACAGCGCCTATGACAATACCGGCAGTCAGAACAACCGCTTGCAAGGTCCACCCATATTTCTTGAAAATATTTTTCACCCGCTCGCGAAGGGGGAGTTTTTCCTCAAGGCGTTCTCTCTCGGCAAAAACCTCGTCTCTTATCTCGGTGTTTTCTTGGATCTTGCCACGGGCTCGTTGGCAGCTGGTAGGCTCTTCGTTTTCATCATTCGCAACTCTTTGGTCTTCTTCGATTTGCCTGTTATAATCAGCAATCGTTTTATCAAGGTCATCCAGTTGTTCACGTAGTTCAGTCATATTTGTTCCGATAGCATTTTGTATTTCCTTCGGAAGATGGGTGTTAAAAGTATTTTGAGCATCCCCCTTTGACAAAGTGAACAGAGGATACGATTTTGTTTTGCCCCGCATTCTAACCTCGAGGTGAAGCCCTCCTGTTTTTTGAGATTCCACGTACAGAGCTTCAAGTTTAGTTTTATTTACATAGGGGAGATCGTTCTCAATCTCACTCATTGCCATATCCTCTCTAGTGCAAATAATTCGCCCTCCCGGGG
Source organism: Dendrophyllia cribrosa (assembly GCA_024195265.1). NCBI lineage: Eukaryota > Metazoa > Cnidaria > Anthozoa > Scleractinia > Dendrophylliidae > Dendrophyllia > Dendrophyllia cribrosa. The sequence goes on along the minus strand of JAJLRJ010000012.1, from coordinate 22,079,565 downwards.
TCCCCCCGGTGAAAGAGGTTTCTTCCGTGCGTGAACTGCGTTCTTGGAGGGGGGGGGGGGGGGGGGGGGGGGCGATTCATTGTAGTCATTGGAAAAGATTCATCCGAAGGCCCGGGTTCGGGTTCTGGGAGTGGAGTATCGTCATCGTCATCGTCATCATCACGATCATCTGTGTGTTCCATAAGAGGAATTTCTTCAGGGTCGACATCCATCTTTATGCATCAAAGTATATATTTATTTTTAAAAACATATATATATTCTGGCTATGGCTGTGAGCGAAAACTTCAACCCGTCTTACAGAGCGAAAATGGGGCTAGCCCTCAAGGGCGCCAGGACTCTACACCGCATCACATTAAACCCAAACAAAGCGTTGCTGGGGGAATACTGTACGTGACTGTTCCTAAACTAGACAACGGGGTCGTGCTCGTCCCAGGCTCGTTGTCCCTGGTATTCAACCTCGTCGTGAGCGGACAGGCAAATAACTACCTGGTAAACAACGTCTCTCGGGCGCTTATCTCAAGCCTTGTTGTCAAGGTTTCCGGACAGAAGCTGCAAGACACCAATGCCTTTGATGTTTACAAGCTTTATGAGGACCTTTTCCTGACAAAGACCCAACGGAGTAACATGTTCCTCGAAGGGATACAGCCTGAGGATTTGTGCAAAATCCGATCGAATGCGGGAGACAAGAAAACCTTTGGTGTGGACACGGAGAAGAAGCTGAATGCGGTCTACGGGAACAAATACAAAATACACCTTGACCCCGAGATCTTGAAAGATCATGGTGTTTTCTATCCACATGCTCTGGCTGAAGAGCTTGTGTTCGAGATAAAGCTTGCCTCAGCCAGTATGGTTGTTAGAGGCTCCGATGCTAGCAAGCTGGCCTATGAGTTGACGAACATTCAGCTTGAATATGAGGTACTAAAAGCCAAGGCACTGGCCAGGGATGCGGAAAGCGCCTATCTAAATGGCAATGAGTTCCTGTACGAGCACGTCACCCACCACAAAATCATCACAGTCAACAAGGCAACAGAGGCAGTGATCCACTAGACCATCAACGTCCCGCGTCGGTCAATGAAAGGCATCCTCCTTCTCTTTACCGAAACCCATGCGGGTGGCGCAAGAGACTCGAAAAAGTTCTTAAGCCCTGACATCACCAGCGTAAAGGTTACCATCGACGGTGCCTCCAATCAAATCTACAGCCAGGGTATTGAAAGCCGAGACATGTGGGAAGAGGTTCGCCGGCTCTTTGGTGAGAAGGTGGGTGTTGATAGCAACATGGACGCCACAAAGTTCTACACGGGGGACAAATTCGCCCTCTTCATCGATCTAAGATCGATGGCTGACAAAAGCCTACACGGCAATGGTCTCCGGCTGGTAAACACAAAGGACGGTGTCCTGCTCAAGATCGAGAGGACCACTTCGGGCAGCGGCACAGTGAAAGGCCACATTTTCATAATCAGTGACGCATTGTTCTCCATTGCAAATCGTGGGCTGGAATCGATTCAATATTAAGAAAACACATACACCATACATATACACAATGGACCCACGAAAGCTGCCCTTCAATGCCCTAATTATTGGGCCGACTAATTCTGGCAAAAAAACAGTATCTCATAAACCTTCTCCGTGGCTCCTTCCGGGGCAAGTTTGACTATATCGTGCTGTTGTGCCCAACCTTTGTCAACAACAAGACCTAAGATGGTTTTGTGGATAACGAGCCCCGCATTTTTGTGATAGACTGCAAGCAGCATGAGATTGATTGTGCCGCTTCGAAAGCCGTGAAAGGCCGCACGGGTCAACTTGTCTCCCTCGGCTTCAGCGCGCGCCACAGTGGCATCTCCGTGTTGGTGCTCACCCAACAGGTAACCAGCATTGCAAAACCCTTTAGGGAAAACGTGGCCGCAATCGTGCTTTTTTACACCCCATCGGGCAAAACAACGACGGCCATCTTCGATGACTATGCCGGGGAGCTCTCACACGAGGAGTACAAAGAGCTTATTACACGGGTTAAGGGGCGCAAGTTTTCCCACCTAGTTTTCTCTCTGCGGCATCCATATGGGATTGAAGTGAAAAAAAAAACACACACACACACACAATGTATATATACTCGCTAAGGGTGCGGAGCAAGATGAACGCCCCCACCAAGCTTCACAAGCTAACAGCCTTCTACCAGCTTTTGGGCAAATTACAGGCCAAGACAGACGAAATGCAATTCAAAATTATCAAAGCCGCCGGTGAGGATGATCTGCGCCTCATGCTTCTTAGCCGCCACCCTTTGAAACTCGTAGAGATGCCAGGCACCATGGCCGCCCTTATTTTGGAGGTTGAAAGGCTTTTGCCTGACATCAAGAAAATAATTGAAATTTAAAACACAACATATATATACACACGATGGCACACGCAAATCCTGATGAGGCCGCAATAAATGAAGTTATGCAGCTGCTGGAGGCGGCCCCTCTATATTCAATGCCTTCAGAATCAGTACCCCTTCGTCTGATAGAGGGGGACCCCATTCCGGCTCAACGCGAAAAGCTGGCAATTCTGGTCTCGACTGGCAAATGAAAAGAAGCTATCGGTGCCCAGCTTACACACGAGCAAGTGAAACGCCTTTCGGATAGGGATGTTGAAAAATTTTACAAAAGGTATGAAGCCTACGTCGGCAACAAGACGACTGAGTCTGATTGACAGCGTTATAATGCTGGTAACCAGAGGCGCTGGCATGGTTGTTCCAATTAACGATGTGAAAGAGTTGCAGAAAAAACTCAAAAATGACTACATGATAAATCATGAATTGTCATCTCTTGCTGGAAACCTTGCACTGCGATGTGGTAAATTCTTGGCATTGGCAAATGCTGCTTTGATCACTACAAAACACATCGACTTCAAAAAGGAGCCAGAAAAACTCATGCCATCCACACCTCCTCCTTCTCCTCCGCCACCAAGACCCCTCACAAGAGATAGTGAAGGTTACCCACTAGAGGGCTTTGATGAAGTTGACAAATAATCTGATAGGAACAACGAAGGAATCAGATAGATAAATTTTTAAAACTTATATATACACGATGGAGGCACAAGCAGGGCAAACGTTGCCGACGATACCTGAAGAAACAGTGACAACCAACACACACGTTACCTCTGATACCCCAAAGACTGCTCCAGCAAAAAAACCCTGGTCGTGTTGCTTCTGGCAAAAGACTAGCAGAACGCAATCGTCTGGCAAGAGAGGCAAAAAAACAGGCTTCCGAAGCAACAAAGTCGTCGATATACACAATGGTAAACATCATACAAGGTTTCGTAAACGGAGCTGCAATCGGTGGCATTCTTCTTGTTTTGGTTAATTTCAACATCTGCGCCCTTAATTAACAACACAGCTAACCACAAACACAGAGGATGATGAGGAGTCGACCGAAATTTAAAATCATATATATACACCATGTCTGACAACAAGCTCGTGAAATCTTTGCTCGATGCTGCAACAATCACTGGCCTTGTCGCCGGTATTGGGTGGATTGGTCGAAAGACGATCAAGGAAAACCTCACAGCCGACCCAAGTGCGAATCTCATGAATTACGTGAAGTTCACTGCCGCCATGGCGGGGAGCATCGCACTCAAGAAATACCTCGAGGACCAGAAAATCCTTCCCACCTCAATGTAAAAACACACAATATATATACACACACACACGATAACAATGGCCTCAGTCGCTATTATGATTGGATTGGAGCAATTCTCAATGCAGCCGCTTTCACTGGTGGCAACTATATCGCAAAATATCTTTCCGGCGACACTGGCCAAGCCGCTCTAGATGAGAAGATCAGGCACGACAAAGCCCTTGAGGCCTATCAAGCGGCCTACGCCAAATATCAGAAAGACCGCACAAAGCTCCTCGACTGGGTTGCAACCAATGATCGGATCAAAGATCAAGCGAAACAAAACTTCCAAGACACCGACCAAGCTCTGGCGCTTTACAACCAAACCCATCGGGACCAACAAATAGAACCCCCAAAAGAACCCGAGTTCTCTGACTTCGTTAAACCCGGCCCACAGCAGAAGCAAGGCGAGCTCTTGTTTATCGGCACTGGCGCACTCGCCCTTGGGTATGCAGCTTTTCGCTTTCTTTAAAACCCCAATATAATATATATGTGGGGGCATCGATGGATGCCAAACTCTCAAAGATCTATTACAGCCCCAAAGGCTACTGGAAAGGTCTTGCCGCTGTCAAAAAGCTAGCTGCTGCGGCTAAAGTAGATGAGGGGGTCGCAGAAGTGGCTCGTCAAACAAGCCCTTTGGCAGATTTACCTCCCAGGGCCACGCCACATCCCTCGGCCAATGCGGTGCAACAAGCGGATCTACTTTTTTTTGCCTCACGACAAACTTCCTCGTGGGAGAAAGGTTTACAAATATTGTTTAACAGTTGTCGATGTGGCTAGCCGTTACAAAGCAGCAGAGCCCTTGACTTCGAAAGAGTCTCTAGAGGTTTCAAAAGCCTTTCAGAAGATTTACAGACGCGGACCTTTGAAATGGCCAAAACTGTTGCAGGTTGACCCTGGGCGTGAATTTATGGGCGCTGTGACTAAAGAGATGGAGAATAACAAAACGGCCATTCGTCGCGGGCGGGTAGATATCCACAGAGACCAAGCGATAGTTGAAAGATTCAACCGAACCCTGGCTGAAAGATTGTTTGGGCATCAGTATGCGGTTCAAATGCGTCTTCCCACCGGCCAGAGATCGACTGAATGGATACGAAGGCTGCCAGACGTTGTATCTACCTTAAACAATGAAGTGACCAGATTGACTGGCAAGAAGCCCGCTCAAGCAGTGAAGGAGAAAGCCGTTTCATCAAAGCCCTCTACCACCTATTCGAGACCAGTGGGGGAGAAGGAGAAGAAGCTTCCTCCCCGGGTGCGTGTGAGATATTTGTATCAGCCTGGCGAGCTTGATGGCGGTGGTAGGCGGGCGATCGATCCGATCTGGTCGATGAAGGTCCACAACATTCTAAAGGTTGTTACCAAACCAAACGAGCCTGTCGTGTATTATCTTTTCGATGGCCCCAAGCGGGGCTTCGTCCGTGAGGAGCTGATGGTTGTGCCGCCAGATACTCAGTTGCCGCCGATATCTTTGTGACCATATGCCAGCGTGTGGACGCCATCCTCCTGAAACCAGCGCTTTGAGTCAAAGGGCGAAAGCGTTGTCTTGTTTAGATGCACGCCGTAGATCTAGTGATATTCACTTCTAAGCATGTCCATCCCGTGTTTAAAGGCCTCCTTTTTGAAGAGGGCGTCCTTGTAATTCTGGTGTGTAATCTCCTTCTTCGTCACAACCTTGGTCGTGCCCTTCGCCTTCTTGATGTTTTGTCACCCTCGAGAAGGATTGAGTACATCTTTGATCGTAATGCGACAACCTCCGAGATCGGCTTGCCTGCACACTCGTCCTTCATCTCGCCGATAACCTTCTTGTTCTTCTGGCTGTGAAGAGGGTGGTCTTTCGGGAAATCACTCGTGTCAAACTCGTCAATGTGGGCCCCCATGTCTTTGTACACGTCCTCTCTCTTGATTTCCAGAAGCAGTGAGTCTGTGTCAGTGTAGATTAGCTGGCAGTTCGGGCCGTATTTTCGATCTAGATTGAAGTAATAGAACTCGTACATCAACGTCTTGGAGGGATCAAGCACGCACATTCCCGTGTAGACAGGCCTGTCCATCTCTCTGGATCTTCTCTTTGCGCATCTGGATGCCAGCGAGGGTCTCGCAGAAGATTGCGCTCCTTTCATAGAGAGGGTTGGCGAGCAGCTTCCGAAGCTTGTCTTCCTCATCCAATCGCACCAGGCGCACATCGACTCTGGTTCTGAGGTTCTCCATCGTCTTGCCAAAGACTGAGTTGTTCATGAGCTTGTAGAAGTTCTTCTCGAAGTCTGATGTGGCCTTCTTTCTTAGGTCTGTGTTAAGTCTGATGTAGGACTCCATCCAATCCTTCTGCTCGAAGGTCAGTACCTTGTGCACTTTTTTGAGCTTCATTCCGAGACTGAGATATAGCTGGAGATTTCGGTAATGAAGGACATATCTTTCCTTGTCTTTTAGCGTGAGGAGCAGCTTGCTTGCCCTGTCATTCCCCAGGTTCAACTCTCTTGCAAGGGATCTTTGATATGGCGACATCCACTCGTTTGGAACTTGAGATGCCTCTGGGGCGAGTGGGTAAGAGTTGTGTTTGTCGTGGAGATATTGTGGGTACTCCAAGTCAACCTCGAGTATGCAGCCTGTTTTCCTCCTCGATCTGCTCCACTGTTGGTGTTGTTCGGGCCCACCTAAACTTACCAACTGGAAGCGGCTGACTCATGGCCCAACCGTAGAGGTTGTTTGCATCGAGATAAAGGAGATATGACTTCTCCTTCTCCTGGTCAAAGTCGCTGAGGTATGGGTTGTTCGCCTTGGAGTAGCGCGTCATCTCTGTGGAGATGCCGCCTCTCGTTCCCCTCTCGACGAAAAGTTGCATTGTATAGTAGGTCAGAACCTCCAACTCTATAGCCGTGTGTTTCAGCAACGCATCCCAACTCAAACCAGGGCTTGTATAGTAATGTGCAGGGTCTAAACGGTAGTTCTTGAGGCATGTCTTCCTAAAGTTTTCAAACACATCTGCGAGGAGGAGAACGTCCGTTAGGAGATAGATCCCACACTCGTTGCGCGTGCTCATAGTCATCGTCTGTGATGTGCTCCTTTTTGAGCTTGCTGTAGAAAGCCTCCTTCGGCGGAAGGGAGGTTTCCTCGAAACGTTCGAAGGATTTCATGTACTCGTAGGGATAGACGCCCTTTCGGAGTAAAAGGCCTCTTTTTGCTGGATCTGTTTCGTATTGTTTTAGGATCTCGAAAGCTTCTGGTTTGATTGATGTGACAAGGCTATCGAGGCTTTGTTGCATAAACTGACAGCTGTCTATGAATCTAAGCTGCCCCATAGAGAAAGATATACATTTCTCCATTGTTGTGGGGATGCATTTAGAACCGACCTCCGAGTGTTGTGAGCGGAGAAGCCTGCTTAGACTCTTTACGAGACAGTAATGGTTGATGGTTTCGAAGGTGCAAGGGTCTATCTTTGTAATGAGCATGACATTGATTCGTGTAATCTCCTCGCCTTCCATCTCACTGACGTGATAGGTAACAACTTTGTTGTTCTTCCAGCCTAAAACATTGATTACAATGTTATTGAGCTTCTCAACCTTCGGTATTTCATGCAACGGCGTTGGGAAGGAAATGCCTGTAAAGTCAAGTCCATCCTCTATTGGGTATTTACTTGTCCTTTCCGGGTTTTGATCAACGGGATATATTGTAGCCTTCATGGCCCACCTCAGACAAGCATGATCTCTGTTTTTGATGTTTATTAAGGCGTGTTTTACCTTTAGAGCTTGAGGAAGAGGGAAATAAGATCCGCCTCTTATTGGCTCATATCGGGCAAAGTCAAGGAATACTGTGTCTATCCCTGCAACTGTCCAACCCGACCCGTTTACAACGATTTCAGAGACTTCTTCTCTTTTTCTGTTTATGTCAATATCGAGTCTTCTTTTAACATCATCCTCGTCAAAGATGTTGACGATTGCCGGCACCACCTGTCTTAAGAAGAACTCAGCACGCTCAATGCCTCTGTTCCCTTCTTTTATAAGTTTAATCAAAATGCTGTAATTAAACTTTAAAGGGCCGAGTTGATTTGACTCTGATCTGACCACTCTGAGGTTTTCAGGCTCGATCATGTTATGAAAGATAAGAAGATCCCTCACATGAAAATCTTCTGGAACATGCATTTTGTAACTGTGAAGCCAGTTACGAAACCAGCGGTCCTGAAGTTCGAATAGGTCTTCGTGCCATTGCGGCTATGCGTCTTCGTGCCGCATTTCTTCGCGCAATTGCGAACAAACGTTTTCGTTCCTTTACTGTTATACGTTTTTGCGCCTTTGCGATCTTTCGTCTTTGTGCCATTGTTAGACCAGGTCTTCGTGCCATTGCGGCCAAACGTCTTCGTTTCTTTCCGGCCAAACGTCTTCGTTCAACTGCGGTCAAACGTCTGTATACCTTTGCGGCCAAACGTCTTCGTCCCACTGCGTTCAAACGTCTTCGTGCATTCGCCATTGCGGTATATACAAAGGGTATGCATTTCTTCAATTGGTAGCACCCAACCCTAATGTGCTCCATAGGGCTTCGTTTGGGTGGATGGGGGTCTCCATGGCGTTTTGTTTTGGTTGCTCTAATCGGTTGTTGCCCTTGACGAGTTTTGCGCTGATGTGAAGAAGGACGAAGCCTGAGTAGATATACAGTGCATGTCCTGGTGAAAGCTGTTTTAAGGTTCCCCAGGGGTGACCCAATCGGAAAATAAGGGGTTCGTTTCGGCAAGAATCGGGGTCCGAACAAAGTGAGGGGCCCGATTCTTGCCGAAACGAACCCCTTATTTTCCGATCGGTTCACCTCTGGGAAACCTTAAAACAGCTGCACCAGGACATCCACTGTATATCTACTCGGTGGTATCAGTGGCTTTGATCTAAGTAATTCAAGTGATACAATGAGATACCATCTCATCAATTGCGCCAGCGATCTCTGGCCAAAATACTGCACTTCTGTCTCGCGCTTTGCATTTATCTATTCGGAAATGAGCTTCATGTGTTCGCCGCACGATTTCGGGTCGCAGACTTTGTGGAATATTAATGCGATCTCCCATAAATATCAGTCCCCGTAAGGGCAATACGTCCTGGTTTCTATTGGTGTTTCAGCTTTTGTCAGTAGTCAACCGACCATGGCAACCTTGTGTAGCTCCTGGATTTCTGGGTCCTTCTTGGAAAAATTTGTGATTCTGTGAAGCCTGGCCTCAAATAAGGGACTTTGCAATAATTATCGGGGAGGGGGGGGGGGGGGGGGGGGGGGGCGGCATAAAGTAAAATCAAAGCAAGGATAGGGGGCCTCAAAGTAAAATAAGTCACTCAAGAGGAGGGGGCCTTAACATTTTATTTCAAGTGTTTATAGTTCTCTCTGAAAGACTTGATGATATGTTGTGGCTGAACTGCAATTTCAATCTGTTGCAATACGATTGTCTATTCTTCTTTATCTCTATAATATAGAGACGAATATTGTGATAAAGCGTTTCTGGCTTTTAAAATTTAAATAGCTCAATTTCGATATATTGAAATTCAACTTGAAACTAAAGACACCACTGCGAGGCTTAGAGGAATGACAGTAAGGATTTATATGGTTTATTCCCCTAAGCCTCGTAGTGTTGTCTTTTGTTTTAAGTTGAATTTTAATACATCGAAATTGAGGGCTATGGTCAACAACATTTGAACAGTAGAATATAGTTATACACCAGTGCAAATATTTTGCCCTGGAGAAAATATTTTGCTCCAGTTCAAATATTTTGCACTGGTTCAAAATAAATTTGAACCAGTGCATACAAAATTGCACCAAAATCATAATTTCACTACAACATAGATAATCGTATTGCAACAGATTGAAGATGTACCTCAACCAGCATGGTCTTAAGGTGGTCAGACATGAAAGATCATGTAGCAGGGACATGTCGCAGCGACAACAATTTGTGTAGTACACACTGAAGGACATGTAGCAGGGAGTGTAGTGGGGACATGTAGCAGGGAAAAAATCATAGCGCTTGCACACCACATGAAAATGTCGCGGGGACATGTCTCAGGGACATGTTGCAGCGACACGTCTCCTCGTGTGAAAAGATACTATCATAATTGTACACCAATCTTAGGGACATTTTGTCCCCGAGACATGACTCACGGAGTTCAACTTGTTGAACTTCATGGGACATGTCCCTCAGTGTGTACTACACAAACTTTTGTCGCTGCTACATGTCGCTGCGACATGTCCCTGCTACATGACCACTCGTTTCTGACCACCTTTAAGATCAGTGAGGTAAAGTGGCACTGGTTGCACGAGTTCTCCTGTACGCTCGTGGTGATCATTGCTGCATTCCACGAGAAACCCAAGAGAACGTTAACGAGGAAATGAGTTCCAGTGCAAGCAACTCGGATTCGCAATGCAAAGCGATTAAGAATCCGACACATTCCATCTTCGTAGTATAGACTTTCTTTCTCTCTTCCTCTTGCTGAGTTACCACGTATCCATGCAACCACGCCTTTGCCGTACAAAAATTTAGACGGTCAAGGTGTTTACACCACGCCGGTTAAATTATTGACCGTACCGGCTAAAAATTCGTCCCCGATTTTGGCGTTCAAATTTTTGAACGGCTAGGCGTCTAAATTTCCGTATGGTTAGCGTGGTTCCGTGTGAACGGAACACCTAACCGCACGAAATTTCAACCGGTCGAACGTTCGTACGGTACCGTGTAAACGTAGCCCAAATATACAACTTTTTTTGATAAAAATTAAGGAATGGTAAACGTGCAGCGTGCGTACATCGAGATATGGATGCACGACGAAGGCTGTTAAGCAGGAAAAAAAACGTGAGAGTCACTCACGGCGATAGCCGAGAGCGGTTCTAGGTCCTTGAGTGCTTAGCAAACCTCTCAAGTACATCCATTAGTCCATGTACGCACAACTGCGACGTTTATCGTTTTTTTTTATGCTGACAAATCATAAAGACAACAACTTATCAAAATTGCTGGCAAAACAAGCTGAGTGACGTAAGCGTGCTACCCACAATCAAATGGATAGCACGTATCAGACAATCAGAGTGCGAGGTATGATACAAAATGCTATACAGCAAAACAGAAGAAATAGTTTTGATATATAAATTGCAGGATTGTACGGATGGAGGTAGATTACAGTTCATTAAATTTGATTTCGTGACAGGCGGTCAAGAAATCAGAACTGCCATTCATGTGGTTTGAATTTTTCTATCCGTTTTTTTTAAGTCGTTAATGCGCATGCGCATAAGCGAGATTTAGGAATCAATACAAAAAAGGGACAGAAGGTGTTAACAAAGGTCCATTGTTAACTTTGTTAACTTTTGTCCGGGGGGTTAGTTGTTTCTTCTTTTTAGAAGCTATATTAGGACATTGAGGATATGGTTGGTTAAACCGGTTAGGATTTCAAGAAGGTCGTCACATACCGCCACTAAAATTTTTTGGGAGCACCCCCGGACCTATTGTTAATTTCCCTAGGGTATTGGGATGTCATGAACTTGTCATAATTATCTCACGCTACGTCACCACAAAGGTATTAAAGTTCTTGTTTAGTTTCGATATCTCACGTTACCTACGGTATCAATCTTTAAATTTGTTTTTAAGTGGATGTGTCCGAGATGTTCTACGCTCTTTGCGTCTTTTATTTATGTCGAGTTGCACTTGGGCCTCTTTTATTGTTTCTGTCTTATTCATCATGACTGTTGTAATATCTTTGTCCGCTTTTTTGAGATTTATACTCAGAGTTGTTTTCAACTCTTTTAGAGCTATGACCTCATCGCCTGACAAATTGTTTCTTATCTAGGATTCATTGTTCTACACATGTTAAATAAGAAAACACGCAACTTCATTCGTAACGGACAATACACTCCAAAAACCAAAAAATATCAACAGTTTTTCCAAGAATTAACTTCAAATAGCAATCAAATACAAACCACTTGATTTCTTAAACTCAAAAACATCCATTTAATCCCTGATAGTTACCAAACACATGATACCGGAAATAGAAAACTCTCGACTTCCAAATAAAAAAAGTCAGAACTACTATATATTCGCAAATAACCCATTTATAACATTAACTTATGCAGCCATTTCTTCTTCAACTCTCCACATAAGAAAAATCAATGTCCGCTTCACTTTCCAAAAAAAATCACATCGTTATCGATAACAAGATACAACTGCGTTAAATCTTTCCTTTAACAAGAATTGACAACTACTTAATTAGCCCATTTAACACGTACCGACGTACCGCTAATCGAAAACCGGAAAACATAGATATTTCTGCCGACTCACAACTGAAAAAGTTACAAGAAAATATTAAACATCAAACAACATTTAACATACCAATCTTAAACAATTTTGCAATGTCGCCAACCCTTACATTTAAACGCTGAGTTTCCGACAACCAATCTCTTTAAATTCTAATTCATCTTCATTTTGTTTCAACGTACCAATTTAAAGTTATCCTTATAAAAACACAGACCTAGGGATTGTCTTATCAAACACGTCAATCAAAACATAAAAGTATCTCAGCAAAAAAAAAAAGCTATTAGTCGCCAGCAAAACACAATGATTTCCCTCAACACAAAATAGCCCATAAGAGTACAATGTTCTTACTTAAAACGATTTACACCTTTTCAGTTCAAAAACAAAAGAGAGTAATCTGCAAGCTGTAAATCTAATTATTAGACAAATTCATTGACAATCGCACGAAAAAGACAGTATGGACTTTGCCTTTTGTTCTATTTTGGAATAGTGAATCACTGCCATTATTAGATTTAGGTACGTACATGGTAGAATGTATTGACGGTGATAAAAATTGCGCTTTGATTATGCAATAGTATGCAAGGGATCTCGTGATTTTGCAGATTTAGTCAAAGTTCAAACTATATTATTTTGTGCAAATTTAGAAGTTTCTGTTTGCTGCAATTCTCTCTACAGTTCTATTCGTGTACAAGTAAAATTTTGTTGTTCTGACTAGTTGAATGACAAAGCAAGCATTTTAACAACCATTTTATAAGCGATTTGTACGTTTCGATTCAAGACAGGCATTGGAACTTGATTACGGACTTAATTGAGAAGATATTATTTGAGTGCCAATACGAAGAAAATGTGTTTAGCGCAGAAAAACAAGATGAATATCAAGAAGTGAGTGTGTCGTACTCACGGCATTGGGATTCTGACGTGGAGAAGACAGTTATGCTAGAGTGTCCAACGTAGCTTCATTGCATTAGTGTTTAACGTACCTTCATCGCATTCAAATCGTGCCGTGGACATGAGGGTTACCTTAGAGTGCTTTTTTTTATCTTTTGTTGAAGTGCTGACTCTCTAAAGTATGCGTGGGAAACATTGTAAAGAAAAACAGTGTAAACGTAGCCGCCCGGGGGGGGGGGGGGGGGGGGTACTCCGACAATCCGACAATTAAGGATAGGTGTGTACCGCCAAGGTTCTCAAACTCTGACCCTATTTAAATGTAGAAAATCGAGATTTGATACCCTTTTTAAGACCCAATTCAGGCGTGTAGTACAGTTTTAACAGACCATATCTTTTTCGTTTTGCGCGTTGGGGTGGCTACTGCAATTTAGTGACCCTATCTAAGGAATATCTAAGGATCACAATACCAAAACGGATACCCGATTTAATAATAATAATAATAATAATAATAATAATAGAAAAATTTAAGGACTGAGCACCTCAAAAACCCTACCCTATCGGGCGGCACATACCTATATAGCGCATATGAGGAAGTACCCCTCCCCCCCTCCCCCCCTCCTCCGGGTGTACACGTGTAGGTATGTAGTTTATGTAAAGTTTGTTTGTTTTGCTGATAGTTTTGTCGCGGTTTTTGAGAAAAGGAGTAATTATTAAATGAATGGCTTTGAACGTCATGTCATGTTATCATTCGATGAATTTTTTATTTTCTCTTAGCGATCACGCGAACGTCTATTAAAGTTATCTAAAGTTTCTTTGTTTTTGTTGATGATTTTGTCGCGATTCCTTAGGGAAGCAGTAATTAGTAAGTTCAATTTATGAAATGAATAGGTGGGTTCATACTAGCGAAGTAAGTGGCTTTGAGTTCTCATGGTATGTTATCATTTGATAAACTTTTGATCTTAAATTACCGATCACACGAACGAAAAGGCAGTATGGACTTTACCTTTTGTTCTATTTTGTTCTATTTTTGTGTTGCCATTATTAGATTTAGGTACATGGTAGGATGCCGTTGTGCAGGAAAGACAGAAACATATCCGGTGAAGATTACAAGAAAAGATAGAAAAATATAGCACTGCGACAGCTTGAGACTTAGTAGACTACGAGTAGTCCCTCCTTTTTCCTCAGGGATAGTAGAGCCAGCGAAACGCGAGCACGCACGGAAAATCACCCCACGCGAGAAAGGCGAGACGCGCGGCGGGGAGAGAGAATCAAAGGGCTCTTAAAGCCATCTCGTTAATGCGTTAGAACGTGAGGTTAATAAAAAAAAATAGAAGAAGCGATAGTGAATGTGGTAAAGATGCCGTTGTAGCGCACCTTTACAATAAGTCTACTCAAAATACGTACATGAAAGCATCACATGATGCAAATCAGCCAATAGAAATTTATGTTCGCGAAATGGGCGTAGTTTTATTTTAGTAGCCATTTGGGGTATTAAAAACAGGAAATCACTAATTTTCGATTACAAAGTTTACATTTTCACGCTAGTGACTAAAATGGGGTCTATAATTTGGTTATACAATAGACGTGTCGTCTTTAGAAAATGTTATAGGCTGGGCCTTATCATTATTATTTTTGTTTTTGCAAAAGGAGGGGAACCTGTGCCCCTCTGCTAACAACTTTCCTGTACAGCATTAGGGGATCTGTTCTTATCAGTGCTCCACTTTTTCAAGGCCAAAACCCAGAATAATCCTCAACTTCGACGACTAAGGAGAGCTTTTTTTTCACAAGATTTGGTGCTGTTTTTTCACCACAAGAAAGAAAGCGTGTGGTAACCATCTGTCTTCGCTTTGGTGAGTGCGTGCTTTTCAATTTTGTGGTTTTGGTTTTGGTCTCGCGAGTTTTCTCGCCCTCGCGTTACGTGGAGATGGCCGCGCGTCCCGCGCACCAGCCGTTCGCCCACACTAGAACTGTCCGCTTGATAGCGCAGGAAAACCTGGCTCTTGATTCGCTCAGTATAGCGCAGTCGTTACCGGACTTTAAGGAAGAAATCGTTGGGGTTGTACCCCGCTACGGAGGAAAGTGCTTCGACATCACCCTCGACCCGATCTACAGAATCGGCCACGCGGTTGGCGGCATCGGGCTTTGACTACGAAAGCCGCGTTATCCCTTTACGCCTTTAAGGCAAAAAGCACTACACGACTACACGTGTCATGCGTTAAATTCCCCGATGAAAACCTGCTACAACTCCTGGAACAATACGGCGACCTCAAAGCGCGACTACGAGCACATCGAGAACGGTTTCCGTGTCGTAGAATTCACACGTTTAAAAAAGGCCCCGGGGGGGGGGGGGGGGGGGGGGGGGTACTCCCTATAATGGGCTATACGGGGATGCTCCGCCCGAAAGGGGTACCTTTTTTATGCTGGAGGTATATGAAAGGGTCGGGATTTCACGAGTTGAAGTATGTGAAAGAATAGGGATTTCACGAAGAATAGGAAATGGTAGCGAAAACACGAGTTGAA
The DNA here is from genome assembly GCA_024195265.1 of Dendrophyllia cribrosa. Lineage (NCBI taxonomy): Eukaryota > Metazoa > Cnidaria > Anthozoa > Scleractinia > Dendrophylliidae > Dendrophyllia > Dendrophyllia cribrosa. Next base: position 22,064,259 of record JAJLRJ010000012.1, on the reverse strand, counting down.
GCATAAAAAAGGTAGGGAAAACTGCAATTTAAGTAATATAAATAGGGCCTTTCAAAATATATCAAACAGACGCACGCAAAGGCTATATGAAAGGGGTACCATTGTCAACGAATGGTATATGAAAGGGGTACCATTTTCAATGAAAGGTATATGAAAGGGGTACCTTTTCTGTCAAAAACGGTATATGAAAGGGTAAGGGTTTGGACCTCGGGGCGGAGCATCCCCGTACAAAGCTTTGTTGAGTACCCCCCCCCCCCCCCGGGCAAAAGGCACGCAACTTAGTCACTCAAAGGCTCGAATTTTTTTTTAAGTACACGGGCCAGCCAATACTATGCTACCAGTGCCTGTCTTCCGAGCACGTTGTTAAAGACTGCCCCAGAGTCTCTGAGACTGCCCGAAAGCGAACGCCGTGAGGCGAACCACGAGGCTCCAGCGCCCGGGGGAACACCAGAGGCCCCCCCGGCCCCCACTACCGCAACCAGCAACGACATCCCCCCCCCCCCCCCCCTGTAACCAAAATAGGCCATTTGCACGATGGCGTCATTTGACTACAACTACCAGAATTCATTTAGTTTTTCCTTTCTTATTTTAATTTTGTAATCCAAGGAGCCATCATTCGCAGTAAAGAACAGTGGATAGAGCTGGGGGAAAAACAGACCAAGTATTTCCACCAGCTTGAAAATCAGCGACAGACACGCGACTCAATTACAGAGTTACGTGCTAACAATTCAACCGTGACTTCCAATAAAAAAATTCTTCGCGAATGTCGCGATTTTTATCGTAACCTCTATTCGGCTGAACAAGTTTATTTATCTAGCCAAGACTGGGTTTTAGTCCAACTGGATAAAACTCTGGCATCCGAAGACCACGAGAAATGCGAAGGTGACCTCACACTTTTCGAGTGTCAAGAGGCCCTTTCACAAATGCAATCAGGCAAATCGCTATATTTCCGGTTGAATTTCATCGTCGCTTCTGGAGTAGATCAGACATGCTAAATTACTCTTTAACACGGATCACTCTATGACACACAACGTCAAGGAATTATCCGCCTGCTTTACAAGAAGGACGACAAGTTAGACTCGAAAAACTGGCAACCAATTTCTCTGTTAAAAACAGATTAACTAAAGTACTAGCCAACCGACTACGTAAGGTTATACCGCTTATTTAAGCGAAGATCAAACATGCGGAATTCCTGACCGCAGTATTTTTGAAAACCTTTTTCAGATCTGGGATACAATCGACTATGTAAACCATAAACAGCTTTCGGCCGCTGTTATTAGCCTGGATCAGGAAAAGGCTTTTGACCGGGGTATTCACGGCTTTTTGCAATCCGTTTTAGAGCGCTTTAATTTCGGCCAAAATTTTCAGCGCTGGGTAAACATTGTTTACACGTTATAAACAATGGATGGCTCTCGTCGGCCTTTCCGCTCGAACGGGAGTTCGACAAGGTTGTCCGTTGTTGCATTATTATTCAGTATTATTTTATTTTGTATTAAATTTTCCACCGCAGAAATATACTCCCGCAGAAAAAAATTACTTGTTTTAATGATGTATATCGGCTTAACAGGAACTTTTTAACAGTGAACCTATAGAAACCTCCGGTCAGGAAGAAAAAAATGCAGTTTAATACCGATGCCTTGGATTTCATTTATACTTGACCAGAAATCCGCAAACATTTCCTCCAAGCAGAAATTTTAGCTGTCTCGACCCGCAAAAATTTCCTCCCGCAAAACAAATTCAGTCGGGCAATCCGCAGAATTTTCCTTCCGCAAAAATTTGCTCGTGCACGGTAGCTAAATCACCAAAACTATGACGTCTTTCCCATAGTATTGCATAATCAAACCGTAATAGCAATGATTCAGTATTCCAAAATAGAACAAACCCAAAGATCATGCTATTTTGCTCTGCCATATCGCTCATCAGTAAAACACAAACTTTTAACTTCCTTAAAACGTCTCCATTCGTAAAAATACACCGTGAAATTCTCAAACTGCGTTTCCCAAGGAAACGCATTTGACCTATTTTTACCCTTCTAAAGCAGCTTTAATGGCTTTACGACAAATGATTGAAAATTTTGAAACATTGATATTTCTCGATAGGTAACGTGAGATATCGAAACTTAATAAGAACTTTAATACCTTTGCGGTGACGTAATGTGAGATATGACAAGTTCATGACAAGTTCTGACATCCCAATACCATAGGGAAATTAACAATAGGTCCGGGGGTGCTCCTCAAAAATTTTAGTGGCGGTATGTGACGCCCTTCTTGAAATCCTAACCGGTTTAACCAACCATATCCTCAATACCCTAATAGCTTCTATAAAGAAGAAAGAAGTAACCCCCCTCCCGGACAAAAGTTAACAATGGCCTTTTGTTAACAACTTTTGTCCTTTTTGTATTCATTCCTAAATCTCGTTTATGCGCATGCGCATTAACGAGATAAAAAGGAGATGTCTCGCCTTTCTCGCGTGGGGTGATTTTCACGCGCGCTAACGTTTCACTCGCACTTCTATCCCTTAGGAAAAAGGAGGGACTACTCGTGGTCCTCGTAGTCTAGAGACTTAGTTGAGGCAAAAGATAGCGAGAATTGCTTTACAGTGTTTGCTTGGCTTTGACAGCGATCTGATGTCTTTCGTGATAAAGTTTCCTTTTTATCTTTGTGGAATGTCCGGTTTCCCAAAGATTATAAAGAACGGGAAAGAGCGAATCTCAAAACTGTCTTAAAATGAAATTAAAGTTGGAAAAATATATATTTGCTCAATTCTTTCTTTGAGGAATAGAGGAATTTTAAGAATATGCACTTTTTCGTCCTGACTGAATTTAAGTCTTAAAATAGCAATGAATAATGATAAACGATTATGCGTGAACGGACTCTGATCGATCAATGAGAGACATTGTAGCGACGATGAATGGCAACACGTGCGTTTAGAATCACCATAGGTCAGTCATAGGGCATGGTTAGTAATCAGTTCTTTTCTTCTTCAAAATCTCCGTAAAATTCTAAGATGTCTGTATCTTATATATAAAGATCTACAAACGCGGATAAACGTAAACATTTTTCCGATGCGTTGTGGCACACATCAAAGATTTAAATTGGATGATCCTAGCTTGTTTCGAACCGGTTCTGCTCGACCGTTCTGGTCATAATTAATTCTGTATCGCGATGATCCGCAATTTGCACCTACAGTTTCACAGTTGAGACCGGTTGAACCTCTCGAACTCCCCGTAATCTCGAACTCAAATCCATTTCCCTTCGGTGACCTTCGATTTGCTTTTTCAGTCATTTACTATATGAGTCTAATGAGAGTGCGAGATGTTGGAAATAGTGGGGTTCAACTGTATTTTCGAAAGTCTTCAATGCATGTATTTCAGAGTAATTTTCTGAACTTACAATCATGGGTGGCCAGCGGCCACTGATGTATGAAATCTTCAACGGTTACCTTCATCAAGTTCCTTCCCAAAAAGTCATAAAAGACCATAAAAAGAATTGACTTACCTTTTCCACCCTTCCGAGGCTTTTGAGCCTTATGAGATTTGTGACGACTTCTGGGTTTTTTTTTTTACGTTTTTTCCTTTCCTCTTTTCCTCCTTGTGTTTTTCCATGACTGTGTGTGTACTTGTGATACGGGAAGAGTTACACATTGACCCTTATTTGACGATATAAGATCACCAGAGATCACCAGAATTAAGAACACAACGGATGACTTTGAAATAAATGAGCGCCAAAAGTCAAAGGTCACCGATATGTATGTGTATACTGGGAGTCTAGGGTCTACTCTAACTGCACGTCCGATCCAAGAGAGAGGAAGAGAGGGGCCTTGGGAACGAGGTTGGTAGACGTTTCAATAACAAATAGATCATTAAAACAGACCGCGTGTTGATATGAACGATATGGTCAATAATGTTTAACTTTTACTGGTAAATTGCACAACTTTCTAAAGCCGCTGTCTATTCTCACTGTTTATTGTGTCGCTGTCGTTATTCGGTCATGTTAAAACGCAGACTGCAGACTGCAGACCGTGCAGACCGTGCAGACTGTGCAGACCATGCAGACTGTGCAGACTGAGTCTTTTTTTATCCTGATTATTTTGTTACTTTTCCAAAAACTGGAACACTTTGATTTGATTTTGACATTTCCCATTGTGCAGCAACCAATCAGAAGTGACTCGAAACCGCAAGAAACCCAAACAAACGGTTTATAGTCACGAAACCACGCTTCTCTGTTTCTTTGCAAAAGAATCGTCGCCGCTTCGCTGTAGTTTTGCACCTAAAGACACTTCTGTAACTAACCAACCCAAACGAGTACCCCTTGCTTCTGTTCTCTTTTGCAGTTATACCGTCGTAAAATTTAAAATTTTTGTTTTTTCTGCTTTCGCGGTTGCTTGGTTTGCGCGCGATTTTCTTCTCAACGGTTTATATGTCACGCCGTACAAAGCTTTCCCCCGTGACATTTAGTTGAGAAAAAATCGCCCAAACGGCCAAGGTTCGATTCGGAAGTTAAGAAATTTAAAACCTATAGAAGCAAAAGAAAAAAAAACAGTGGGTCAGGTTTTCAAACTTTATTAAGATTATTGCAGGTGGCGATTATTTTTCGATCCACAGAAACCCTCATGATTATCAGATATCATCGAATATTCTCGCCTTCAAATTTTGCAACTGCCGTATTGCAATTAGCCACACACGGCAAAGTAGCTAGCTGCTGATCAGCGAGAGATCAAAGCAAAAGAAACGTTGTGCAGTAGCTGTAAAACTTACCGTGCTGGGAATAAAAGTTGACAAGTTTACGGCAAGTTTAACCCATTCACACCTGAGGATTTTTACGGTTTCGTGACTATATTTAAAAAAAACCGTTTGTTTGGGTTTCTTGCGGTTTCGAGTCGCTTCTGATTGGTTGCTGCATAATGGGAAATGTCAAAATCAAATCAAAGCGTTCACGGTTTTTGAAAAAGTAACAAAATAATTAGGATAAAAAAGACTCAGTCTGCACAGTCTGCATGGTCTGCACATTCTGCACGGTCTGCAGTCTGCAGTCTGCAGTCTGCAGTCTGCGTTTTAACATGGCCGTCGTAATTTGTCGTATTTTTGAAGCGGGATCGAGTCGCTTGTCGCTGTTCAGAACGTCTCGTGTCGGCAGTTTTCGGGGCCACGTCGCTTGTCGCTTTTACCAAGGCCTCTTTAAGCCGAGATGTTTTGAAAACAGCTTCGCATTTTCAATTGGCTATAAAAGGAAACGAAACCTAATCACTAGCTCTATTCCTACAAGAGACACCATTCTGCCCGAAGGTACACAATTTTTGATTCAACGGAAAAAGCGACAAGTAAAATATTTTCATTTGCCTTTTTACAATGGTCAACCGTAGTGAAGTATTTAGAGAAAACATTCCTTTCTTAAGTCTTTTTACTAAACTTATTCACATGCACAAAGTTCTTGTTTTGTCTCATACATACACATATACATACACTGCACGTATAAATTGGCTGTTTAAAAACATTGCCAGTAAATCAATTTTAATCCCAAATGAAAATCGTTGCAATATATTTTAGTTCTGTTTAAATATCAATAAATAAAGATATTACTGAAATATTTTTTAACCTTTGTATATTTTTCCCAAATTTTGATTGATAAGAAAATCGCCATTGCAATGCCATACAAGTCATTGCTACTAAAATACTGTGAATACAAAAAATAGAAAAATTAACTAAGTAAAAGGGCTCTCTAGTCAAGATAGATTGAATGTAAGTCGTTTTGCCACCCCCATCCCTCCTCACAAATTTCCCCCGTTGCAACCAAATTCGCCCCCTCGTTCGCTTAATATAATCAAGTTGAAGTTTCCCCTCAGTAAAATGAAGACTATTTTGAACAAATACGCAAGATTTACATGAAAATTGTTTACATCAGTTCACACTCGTGATTCTTTTGTTGCTCATGACTTTTATTGATTTGGTGGCTCCTAAAAGAGCACTTAATTCCTCTATGACTGTAATGTCTAACTCTACGATTAGACCTACAGGTATTTTCAATCTTTCAACTTCAATAGACCATTTAGCAGCTTTACACATATTACCTATCACGTCTTTACTACATTTACCTATCAAAGGCACCCAACTATTCCAATTCTTGTTGTTGTTGATTTTTTATTAACCTTACATTCTCTCGCATTAACGAGATGGCTTTAAGAGCCTTTTGATTCCTTGCCTGTTTAGTTAACATGCCTTTCCTTTAAATTCTGGGAATTTTTTCTTCATACAGTGTATCTCAAGGCAATAAACCAACTTAACTTAAGGTGACTGGACACAGTTTTTATTTATTTATTTATTTTTTTTGCCGTGAAGTGAGTAGGGTAACAGAAGCATTAATGACCAGATCCTCGTACGTGCTATGATACACGACCACGTTATTGATTTGTCTTAACTTTCAATTTGGGGTTGTCTTTGATCTATCATTCTTTTTAAATTGGTCAGTTTGTTGAAAGCAGATAATGGGTTGGACAATTTCATGTTGCTAAACTATATTAGCTTCGATATTAGCTTCACAAAACTCTTTACAACCTACTCAGCTTCTTACAGTTTTTCTATTCTAATGTATTTGAGCCTAAAAAGCAGGAAGTTGTTTCATGCAAATATTTTTGTATTTAATTTGTAAGCAGCGTAGCAGCGTTCTCAGATGAAACAGGCGAAGAAAATTTAAAATGTACATATCGAATTTAGAAACAGTAACAATTTTAAAAACCAACTTTCATTGTAAGAAAAAAATAAAATCAAATCAGATTCAAAGCTTATTCTGGAAAAGATAATTTGAATATTGTCAAACGTTTAGAGGTTATTCAAGAAAAAACTTAATTAAACTTCCTTTCTTCCGGATGTGAGCAGTTAACCGGAGACTTACTGGCGATATTTTTTAGCTTTGTGGGGAAATAAAACAATAATAAAGGAACAGTAACGTAACATACAAGAACGTTAATTACACCACCGCAAGAAAGCAAGCTGTGGCTTGAAATAGTTTGTTATTTTGACGTGCGTGATTTTATGCGTTACCACGGCGCCAGCGAAGCTTATCATCGTGAGTTGATTAAAATATGTTTTGCAATTGAGCATTATAAGAGCCGCGCTGCACGCAAACGCCAAATAATCCCACATTTTAAACCAAGTCAGAATTCTCTTCAAATGTTCAGACTTCGCAGTTATGGAACTCGTTCTTCAGTTAACATGAATTAAAGGTAAGTCATCTTATAAGACTCATGCGAGACGTTAGGCGACAAGAAACATATTTTTTACTTTATTATGCGACTATTCATCATTTTGTGCCTTTTCCAAATCCTTATTAAATCATTTCCCAAGTCTGAAAAGAGCTAAATACAGTCTTACTTTATTATTTAACTTCCAATTAACCGGTGTATGTCAGTACATTAGTTCAGTTGGTTACTTACATAGATATGTATTTAGAATTATTCGTAAAACAAAAAAACGATACTACGTGTAAAAAAAGGTATCATTCAGAGATGTGATAAGTTCAAAAGAAACAAATGCTCATTTTAAACCGGCTTCCTCTTGCTAGTTTTCACATAACCGAAAGTACTACATTTGAACGGTCTTGGTATAAGATCACCTTCACCGCTGTGGGTACAGCAGTAGAAATTGAACAAATGCCCACCCTAAATCCCTACTTCTTTTCATGACCACAAAATGCTATATTATAGATTTTAAACGGTGGTATACTGAGATAAAATGATCAAATGAATTTATCACAACAGTATAAATTGAACAAATAGGCCAGTGTAAACTATCTTAATGCTTCCTCTACGTTTTGCGAAAGCTAATGCCTTTGACTTATAAGAAAATGCAAGAATTGAAACTGTGGAATAACATCCTCGTTACTGTGGGTCGATCACAGCACTAGAAATTAAACAAATGCCCAGTATAAACCGTATGCTTCCTCTACGTTTCGCGAAAGCTAATGCCTTTGACTTATAATAACAAAAAGCTAGAATTAAAACGGTGAAATAACATACCCATCACTTTGTGTTCGCAGCAGTAGAAATTGAACAATGCGTAGTCTAAACTACCTTAATTTTTCCTCTCCGTTTCGCGGAGGCTAATGCCTTTGACTTATAATAACAAAAAGCTAGAATTAAAACGGTGAAATAACATACCCATCACTTTGTGTTGATCGCAGCAGTTGAAATTGAACAATGCGTAGTCTAAACTGTCTTAATGTTTCCTCTCCGTTTCGCGAAAGCTAATGCCTTTGACTTATGATAAGAAAATACTAGTCTCAGAATTACAATGATGGACTAACATCCTTTTTACTTTGGGTTGATCACAGCAGGAGAAATTGGACAAATGCCCAGTCTAAACTGTCTTAATGCTTCCTCTACGTTTCGCGAAAGCTAAAGCCTTTGACTTATAATAACAAAAAGTTAGAATTAAAACGGTGGAATAACATCCCCATCACTTTGGGTTGATCACAGCAGGAGATTGAAATTGAACAAATACCCAGTGTAAACTGTCTTTAAATGCTTCCTCTACGTTTCGCGAAAGCTAAAGCCTTTGACTTATGATAACAAAAAGCTAGAATTAAAAGAACATCCCCATCACTTTGGGTTGATCACAGCAGTAGAAATTGAACAAACACCCAGTGTAAACTGTCTTTAAATGCTTCCTCTATGTTTCGCGAAAGCTAAAGCCTTTGACTTATGATAACAAAAAGCTAGAATTAAAACGGTGGAATAACATCCCCATCACTTTGGGTTGATCACAGCAGTAGAAATTGAACAAATGCCCAGTCTAAACTGTCTTAATGCTTCCTCTACGTTTCGCGAAAGCTAAAGCCTTTGACTTATAATAACAAAAAGCTAGAATTAAATCGGTGGAATAACATCTCCATCGCTGTGGGTTGATCACGGCAGTAGGAATTGGACAAATGCCCAGTCTAAACTGTTCCACGACAAAATAATACCTGTGGCGTTTTTCTTTTGTATTTCAAATAGTACTGCTTCTTTATCACCTGGGTATGACCTGCAGTTACGCTGAATATATTACACTACATCCATGCGTTTATGAAGCTGATAGATCAAAAGCATTTTTTTTCTCGTTAGACATATATAAGCATTAAATTTATTTCTTGCTATAGGATAATTTAAACCTTATCTATAGTTTAAAAGAAGGTGAAAATTTCATTAACAATAATGTCGCATGTACAAGTAGTGTAGGCGATCGGCACAGGAAACATTCTGGCTTCTCCAAAAGTAATTATTTAATATTTATCATTCCAATAATTAGCGAAATTGTATATTTTTGGTCGTAAAAGCCTACAGTAAAATTTATTTTCAAATTCCAAGAAGTCATCGTGACACGTATTATTTACTGTCGCATGTACATGTCCATTATGTATTGTAGGTTATCTCGACATAGGAAACATTCTGCCTTCCTCCAAAATCAATTTTAAATATTTATTATTCCACTAATTAATGAAATGATAAATTTTGGTTCGTAAAAGCGTACATTAAACGCTTATTTGGAAATTTAAAAAATCATAAATTTTAGTCGCCAAGGCTACTTATGTTATAAAATTGAAACGGTGGAATAACAACAGCAGCGAAATTGATTGCGTAAAATAAGCCATATCTTCTGTGAGCACAAGCTATAGTCCTGGAGTGAAACGAAGTGAACAAGCCGAATCTAAGTCCTTGGATTGAAGGTAAAAATAACTGAAAGTTATGACTTCATTATTATTTTTTATTTGAGTGGTTCGTTTTCAAGTTCCAATAACATTTATCGCCCTGAAAACTGCTTATAATATGTTCACATTGTCAACGTCTACATTAAAGATTAACATTTTGTTGGTTTTAAAAGGTAAGCAATAAAACTCTAAGTTGACAAAACAATTCGGGCTGGTTTGCAGGCTTAACTTTACACTACCATTCTATATATTCTGATTTTGAAATCTAGCTCGCGCGCTGTGGGGCCCAAAATAATAGAGATCTGAGTATCACGTCTGTTTTCCCGCGAACAGCACAAATTACAATTTTGCCGTCTGCCGTTTGCCGTTTCTACATGAAAGTGAATAGTTTCCCGTTCATCATGAATATGTGAATTATTTTAGATTTTTTTTTCTAGTAAATTTATTTAACGATTCGAGGAAAAGTAAAGATAATCAACTGCAAGCTGGCGTTTCCCGTTTGCCGCAGAACGCGGACCTTGATCTCTCTAATATCGAGACGCGGGAAACGGGCCCCTGATCCTTATTGATAAATACAAAGAGCAAGGCCTTAGGCCTGTGAGGTTTTTCTTGTGGAACAGTTACATATTTGACGCTTATACAAACAAGTTGCATTGGACCACGATTTAGATTACCTGGACAAAGACAACAAAAACTACAAAGCCACTACAAAGAGATAAAACTAAAAGAGAATAAAGGAGGCAAAAGCCCTGTACGTCAATCGAAGAAACAAATTGAGTTGTTTCCACATATTTTTTTCTTCATCAACATGACGAGATTTCTAAGTCTATATATATATAAGCTTAACTTGATTCCTAAAAATGTAAACGCTTACCTCTAGTTATGTATAGATGTACTTGGTTTCCGACGTGAGGTTGAAATATCTGAATGCTAACGTAATTACTAGAAGTAATTACAAGGAAATTATGGATTTTAATTAATGTTTTTATCAACAAAGTGGAAAAGAAACACACAATGTAAAATTTCGTGATTTTTATTTTTGCCTTAAATAAAAAAGAACTTAAAGAATAACGCCAAATCTGGAACTGTTAGTTTATTTGGCTACCAAAATGTAGTCATTTCATCCGCCGAAATACAAACGGAACGAAGGTTGCGAATATAAATACATCTTCACTTTGCCTTTTGAAGCATTACAGGTGTCTGGGCCAAAAGACACCTACATCCACACACGCACACCCCACCATCTCAACTCCGATAATACTTGACATACTGCTTTCTTTAATTAATGTCTCATATTTGCTTAATTCAAAGTGCCACTCTGGTCACATTTTCTAAGTTTGTCTTGCTACATTTTTCCAAAGGAAATAATGTATTTTATAACTTGACTAAACCGCTTTTAAAATCCGACCAAAAGAAAAGATTTTTTGTTACTATTATTGTATATTTTGAATTTTCACGACGGCCGCCACTCCGGAGTTTGCGTGCTCCGGGTCCTTTCTCTTCGGAAACAACTTTTTGTTCGATTCCTTTTAGAAAGAAAAATCGACTGTTAGACGTTTCAATGAAAATGGTAGCAATTTCCAGACTCCTAGTCGCTGCATGGCACAGAATTCGTGTGAGGGTCCAGGTGCGCCCATGGGCCAAGAACGTCTTAACTTATATGGAATTATCTCAGTTGTTGCTATCATCAAATATTTTTCAACCTTAGAAAGAAAGTTGTAATTTAAAAGTCGAAACTTAGGTAATTGCGTCTCGGCGTGGGGAATACTTTTGAATTCTGCTTATCGCATGTGATAATATAGCTCGGTTTAAGAAATTATCAACCTCATCTCGCGATGGAGAGGACCACATTTCCGGAGGAAAACAGACTCGGGAAGAGATTTTCAAACAACTCCGAATTTAACAAAACATTATGGAAAATATGTAACCCGATAGCTAAAAAAAACGTTAAGTGAAGCCGAGACAATCTCCTCTGAGATACTATATGATGCCATGCATGATATTCATCTTATCACCGCCTCCCCCTCCCCAAACAAAACAAAAATATCATGACCCCTAGCACAAAATGTTAAAACAGATAAGCAGTTTTAAGCGGTTTTGGGTTTGAAATGTTCAGAGTTGGCGCAGTGGTGAGAGTTCTCGCTTGACCACCAATGTGACGCAGGTTAGTTTCCCGGAGGCCACGCCATGTGTGGGTTGAGTTTGTTGTTGGTTATCGTCCTTGCTTGAAGATGTTGTCTCAGGGTTCTCCGGTTTTCCTCCCTCGACAAAAATTACATTCGATCCGGAAACAGTGGAAGTAAGAGCCACCTCGTGGATTACATTGAAATACCTATCATATCTATTTGAAGCGAACGAAACAACGCGTTCAAAAAAGCGGTGAAACTGAAGAGACTATGAAGTACTGGGACATCTTAAGCCGGCAACCAACTGATCACCATGAAGGAGAAAATTAAGTCTAGAATGTTGGAAATTAACGCAAAAGAAAAGGTACTATTTCCAATTAAAGAAAATCAACGCAAGTGTGGAGGTCTTGCATTCTATTCAGGAATAGTATCGTGATGTTCTAAAGGTATCTGTCAGAACTGACAGTCAACCATTCGTTGAATAGGTATAGCTAAGGGCACGATTCAGAATTTGGGCCAAAACAATGGCAATTAATGCTGCAGAAATTAACGCTCCATTTAATTAAGATCACGAAAATAACGCACCTAGAAATGTCCTGCACCCAGATCCACTACAGTACTATACATCCACTTTCCAATTTTCCTTCTGACAAAATAAATGAAGAGAGGTGAGGTGGGGGCAAGGAAGAGCCTGTAGTTGGTGTAGTTATAGTATTTGGTATACTTGGTATAGTGTGTGTAGTTGGTATAGTAGGTATAGTTGCTGAAGTTGCTGTAGTTACTGTAGTTGGTGTAGATGCTGTAGTTGCTGTAGCTGGTGTAGTTTCTGTAGTTGCTGTACTTGGAGTAGTTGGTGTAGTTTCTGTAGTTGCTGTAGTTACTCTAGTTGGTCTAGTTGCTGTTGTTGGTTTACTTATTGTAGTTGGTTCAGTTGCCGTAGTTGGTGTAGTTACTGTAGTTGGTGTAGTTTGTTCAGTTGGTTCAGTTGGTGTAGTTGGAGTAGTTACTGTAGTTGCTGTAGTTGCTGTAGTTGCTGTAGTTGCTGTAGTTGCTGTATTTGGTTTAGTTGCTGTAGTTGCTGTAGTTTCTGTAGTTGCTGTAGTTACTGTAGTTGGTGTAGTTGCTGTTGTTGGTATAGTTAGTGTAGTTGTTGTAGTTGGTGTAGTTGGTTCAGTTGCCGTAGTTGGTGTAGTTTCTGTAGTTGGTGTTGTTGGTGTAGTTTATGTACTTGGTATAGTTATAGTAGTTGTAATAGTTTCTGTAGTTGCTGTAGTTACTGTAGTTGCTGGAATTGGTTTAGTGGCGGTAGTTGGTGTAGTTACTGTAGTTGCTATAGTTGCTGTAGTTACTGTAGTTGCTGTAGTTACTGTAGTTGCTGTAGTTACTGTAGTTGCTGTAGTTGCTGTAGTTGCTATAGTTGCTTTAGTTGCTGTAGTTGCTGTAGTTGCTGTAGTTGCTGTAGTAGCTGTAGTTGGTGTAATTAGTATAGTTGGTGTAGTTGCTGTAGTTGCTGTTGTTGGTGTAGTTAGTGTAGTTGCTGTAGTTGGTTCAGTTGCCGTAGTTGGTGTAGTTACTGTAGTTGGTGTAGTTTCTGTAGTTGGTGTAGTTTCTGTAGTTGGTATAGTTATAGTAGTTGTAATAGTTGCTGTAGTTGCTGTACTTACTGTAGTTGCTGGACTTGGTGTAGTTGCTTTAGTTGGTGTAGTTACTGTAGTTGTTGCTGTAGTTCCTGTAGTTGTTATCAAACGTTCAGTAGTTCATAATAAAAACAAATCTGCTGCTTTTGCTAGCAAGGCACTCACAGACGTGGAGACAAGATATGCAAACATCAAAAGAGAGTTGCTCGCTGTCGTATTTGGTCACAGTTTTCTCCCTATATTTAACAATAGTTTTTATATAATGTAAATCAATGTGGAGTACAAATAAAATTGTTGTTGTTGTCCACACCGACCATAAGCCTCTTGAAAGCATCCACCTGAAACACCTGACTGCTGCACCTCCACGCCTTCAGCGAATGTTACTGAGATTACAACCTTACGACCTCACCATCCGCTACATACCAGGCAAGAATATGGAAATCTCAGATCCACTCTCAAGATTATCACCAGAGGAAAAGGAAGCCATTCCTGAAATGAATGTTCAAGTGCATAAGATCTACCCACAATTTAGTAACAATATGCTGCAGAAAATCAAGGAGCAGACCTCTTCAGACCTAGTGCTCAGCGCACTGAAAGAAATGGTCCACTCAGGTTGGCCTCCAAACATTCAGCAAGTTTCAACACTCCTAAAACCCTACTAGAAGATGGTATAGCCATGAAGGGCCACCGCATCATCATTCCCACCACGCTACAGAAGAAGATCTTAACAAAGCTCCACTCGGCACATCAGGGAACCGAGAAAACCAAGCTCAGAGCTAGAACCTCTGTGTATTGGAGAGGGTTAAACAAGGACATAGACGAGATCACCAAAACATGCGGAACATGTCAAGAGCTGCAATGTAGCCAGCAAAGAGAACCACTTATTCCCTCAGAGATACCGCTAAGAGCGTGGCACATCATTGGCACAGACCTAGTTTCACTCTAGATGGCTCGGAATATCTCCTTGTTGCTGACTATTACTCAAAGTACCCATTCGTCTGGCAGATACCGAGGGGTCAAAGCACCAGCCATACCATAGTTCGGATGATGAAACAATTATTCAGCGAACAAGGAATCCCAAGAGTAATAAGGTCTGACAATGGGCCGCACTACAGCAGTCAAGCATTCCAGGACTTCGCAAGAGATCTGGATTTCCAACATACCACAAGCTCCCCGCACTACCCATGCAGCAACGGTTTTATCGAGAGCCAAGTGAAGTCAGTTAAGACTACTCTCCTCAATGCAAGAAGGACCCGGGCAAATCCCAACATGGGACTTCTTTGTCTGAGAGCCACTCCCGTTGATCATAAACTTCCATAACCTGCTGAACTACTCTTGGGCTGCCCAATCCAAGACAACCTCCCAAGGAAAATCCCAAGAGACACATCAAATGAAGAGATCACCTCAAGGCTAGAAGAAATACAGCACCTTCAGAGATACTACCATGATAAATCTGTAAAGCAACCCCCAGAACTTGCCCCAGGGCAAAAAATAGCCATTCAAGACCCGGGACACTAAAGTGGAAACCAGCCGAAGTGAAGGAGAAGTTGCCCCTAGTCCCGCGCTCATATATACTGTAACAACCGAAATTGGTAGAGAGCTGAGACGCAACAGAGCCCGCATACGGGAAGCCCCCAGAACAACAAAGAAATTGAACCAGATCTGGATGGACAACTTGGAGCCCAAGCCACCACCACCAGCCCAACCTCCTCCGTTCCGTTCTCACCCCCAAACACTTATATGACTCGCCGTGGCAGGTCTATTAAACCGCCTGAGAAGCTGGACTTATAGCCATGCTTATAGCTATGTTAACTTTATGCAAGGAACGTTATTTTACTGATGGCTGGTTTTTTTTACAGTATGTTGAACTGTGATGTTTTCACTAATGATTTGTACACGTAGCTTTTTCAGTTAGTCTTCTTTGCATGCCTAGCTTTATGCTTCCCGCCTTATCTCACCAGGAGAAGGGAGATGTTATCCTTATCAGAACCTTGTCCTTATATATAAAACTAACGGTTATTAAGAGAGTTTCTCCGTTCGCTTTGTAAACCGAAACGCTGCTGTATTTTCAGTTTCACAAACACGGTTGGTTTATCTATTTTATTTCGGCGCTTTCATAATTCTCCTTTTCCTGTGTTGTCAGTTCGCCAGTAACGAAAATTATTTTCACAGCATTCAAACTTGTGTTCGGTAGGACGATGGTAAACTGACACATAGACTAAAGAATAAATTAACACGATTATAGTTTAAATTCAAGAGCCACGCAAGTTTACGTCGAATCGAGGAATAATCAAACTGATTTTGAAAGCCAATGAAATTTGCTCGTTTCTTTATTTTGAAGTACGTCAGTCCAATGAAGCCGTCTATCTTTTGACTTGAAATGTTTTCCTGTTAATCCTTTCTCTCCGAGGGGAAAAACGAGAGATTTAAGAGATATAAAAAACGAGGGGTAAAAAACGAGGAGCTTGTACTTACAGTAATGAATGAGAACTCGGCTTATAAGAGATATTTATGATCCAGAAATCCCGGAAGTTTACAAAGCAGCTTGCAGTAGACACATCCTTCCAACGAAAGCCTAATTTTCTAATATGTCAACAGAAATATCAAAAGGGACGAGATTTCTGCTCAGGCTACTAATTTCTGTTTGGTATAGTTAAGTTTGTTTCCAGGTTGAACATGCTTATTGAATGGGAAGGTGGGTAAATTTAACAGCTAAACAAATCTTGTTTGAGAGTAACGGTGGTAAAAATTAAACATTCACATCAGTGCTACTTCCAGATCTATGTTATGCTCTGTTTAACTAATAAAATCGTCAGCCAACTATCAATCTCTTAACACATGTTGTATAAATAAGAGTTCCACGTTGTGCCGGAAGAAATATTTAATGAAAATTGAAATCGATGAATTGACTGCTGTAACAAAGCAACATAAAATACCCAGTTAAGAAACAGACTTGGTTGACGGAGCAATAATAATATAAAAGAGATTACTAAACGTTATAATACAAAGAACAACACAAGAGAGTTTGAGAAGGGACTAGCGAACGGACACGAACTTTCGAAGAGGCAAACCCCACTATATCATCGCACTTGACACCAAGGCCGAGGGGAATAAAACAGAAGAAATTATATTGAAATTCATGGATGAATAATTAATTTATTTTGTTTTATTCCCCTAAGAATATTTGTTTTATTCCCCAAAGAATATTTGTTTTATTCCCCTAAGACTAAGACTCAAAAAATCAGAATTGCCATTCGTGTGGATAGAAGTTTGACTTTTTTTGTCTCTTTTAAGTTAACATGCCTTTTCTTTAAATTCTGGGATTTTTTTTTCATATTTCAAGGCAATAAATTAAATTAACTTAAGGTGGCTCCATATAGTTATTGCCCAGTCTTCCAAATAAAATATACGCGACCTTATTGCTGTCTTTCGAGAGTTTTGTTTCGTGATAATACGCATAATATACAGATACACGTAGCTTAGGCTTTCTCCTTTACAGAGAAGTCTAATTTGGCAGGCTTGTCTCGTTACCATGGCAACCAATGTTTGAGTTGTTGGGCTTGTTCTTCAAGGCTAGCAAACCCTTTAAACGGATTTTCTCGGTTTTTACACGGTAAATATTCACGATTTTTGGTGAAACAGAAGAAACACTCAGTAAGTCTAATCTAACAAAGCCATAAAAAAATCGGTACATAATTTTCGGCAATTTACTCACTTTTCGCTTTTTACGTTTATTGGGTTTGTGTATGTACAAAAATTGTTGTCTTTTCTTTGTGATCGAGAACAAAGAAAATCCTACCAATTTGTCAATTTTTATAAAAATTCACCATGTGGAATGCGCGCAATAAACGTTTTAGTTACCGTAAAAACCTCCTTATTTTCGTGACGTCATCAAAATAAACAAACGCGCGCTCGCGCTATTTTCGTGCCCATGCCTCGCGCGCCAAAAAACTATATGGAGTCACCTTAAGGAGGCTGGACCTACAGACAATGAATTTTATATATGTAGAAGTGACGTCATACCTACAGACAATAGTTTTATGCATGCAGAAGTGACGTAAGTTGTTTACTTACAAGTTGACTGCTGTGCATTGATCACTTTTTTGTGCGCGCTCTTGTCTTTACAAGTGCAGCTCAGGAATATGCATAATAAAACAATTATTGGATTCGGTTTTCGCATGATAGCGATAATTATCAAGTCCTCAGTTTGTGTTATCCGCCTCAGCCTTCGGCTTCGGCAGATAACACAAACTTTGGCCTTGATAATTATCGCTATCATGCTCAACCTCATCCAATAATTGTTAATTAAAGGTAAGCAATTTTATAAGACTCGTGCGAGCCGTTAAACGACAAGAAAGGTATCATTCAGGGAGGTGAACAGTTCAAAACAAAAAAATGACCATTCTAAATCGGCGTCCTCTAGTTTTCACATGACCAAAAATGCTACATTTGAACGGTCTTGGTATAAGATCGCCTTTTTTTCACCGTGGGTACAGCAGTAGAAATTGAACAAATGCCCACTCTAAACCCCTACTTTTTTCTTGACCACAAAATGCTATATTATAGATTTAAAACGGTGGTATACTGAGATAAAAATGATAAAATGGGTTTTTCACAACAGTATATATGGGCCAGTGTAAACTGTCTTAATACTTCCTCTACGTTTCGCGAAACGTAAATTCGTCAACAGAATTATAAAAAGGACGAGACTTCTGCTCAGACTACTAATTTCTGTTTTTTAATAGTCGAGTTTGTTTTCAGGTTGAACATGCTTATTGAATGGGGAGGCGGGTCAATTTAACAGCTAAACAAATATTGTTTGAGAGTGTCGGTGGTAAAAATTAAACATGTACATCAGTGCTACTTCCAGATCTATAATTTTATGCTCTGTTTAACTAATAAAAAGCGTCAGCCAACTAACAATCTCTTAACATATGCTGTATAAATAAGAGTTCGACGTTGTGCTGGAAGAAATATTTAATGAAAACTGAAATCAATGAATTGATTGCTACAAGAAAGCAACATAAAATACCCAGTCAAGAAACAGACTTGGTTTACGCATCAGGTACAGTGCATTCAAACTTAGTTAATGTATGCAATAATAATATAAAAGAGATTACCAAACGTCATAAAACATAGAGAACAAACAGGTGAGTTTGAGAAGGGACTAACGAACGGACACGAAATCTCGAAGAGGCAAACCCCACTATATTATCGTACTTGACTCCAAGGCTTAGGGAAATGAAACAAAAGAAATTACATTGAAATTCATAGATGAATAATTAATTTCTTTTGCTTTATTCCCCTAAGACTTGGAGTCAGTTGTGATTTTGATATATCAAAATTGGCTTATCAAAGGAACACTGCTTATTAGACACTGCGTATTATTAATTACTGTCCAGTCGAAATGACAAAATTTCGCTTATCTTATTTCTTTGTTCTATCGCCAAATACTTCCAAATATACAACTTTTTTGGATAAAAATTAAGAAATGGTAAACGTGCAGCATGCGTACATCGAGATTTATAATTCAACACATTGATACACTGTCCAAATATGGTAAAAAAGTTATCGATAAACGCTATGTCTACATGCCGTATATCCAACGATTGAGGTAAATTTCGCATTTGACAAGAAAATGCAAAAATGACAGATAGGCCCCGATATTTTTTCTTCAAACTGTGCTTTGTTATAAATGTGCTGAATTATAAAAGTATTATTGCGCTCAAGCTTGCGTGATATCGCCTATAATAGTTAAATGGATGCACGCGGAAGGCTGCTACATGTAAGCAGGAAAGAAGCGTAAGAGTCGCTCGCGGCTAGGTTCTTGAGTGCTTAGCAAACTTCCCAAGCGCATCCATAAGTCCATGTAACCACAGCTGCGACGTTTACCGTTTTTTTATGCTGACATATCATGAAGACAACGTATCAAAATTGCTGGCAAAACAAGCTGAGTGACGTGGGCGTGCTACCCACGGTCAAATGGATAGCACGTATCAAACAATCAGAGCACGAGCTCTTCTTTAGTTTTGTTATAAAATTCTATTGAGCAAAACAGAAGGCGTAGTTTTGATATAAAGTGCAGGATTGTACGGATGGAAGTAGATTACAGTTCATTAAATTTGATTTCGTGACAGGCGATCAAGAAATCAGAACTACCATTCACGATGTAGAAGTTTGACTTTTTATAGCCTTTTTTTTCTTTTTGTCTCTTTAGTTAACATGCCTTTCCTTTAAATTCTGGGATTTTTTCTTCATAACTCAAGGCAATAAAGCAACTTAACGGAGGCTCGACACAGTTTTTATTTATTTATTTTTGCCGTGGGGTGAATATAAGGGTAACAGAAGCATTAATGATCAGATACTCGTACGTGCTGTGATACACGTCCACGTCATTGTTTTTTTTTTTAACTTTCAATTTCGTGTTGTCTTTGATCGATCTTTTTTTTAATTGGTCAGTTTGTTGAAAGCAGATAATGGGTTGCGACAATTTCATGTTGCTAAACGATATTAGCTTCGATATTAGCTTCACAAAACTCTTTACAACCTTCTCAGACAACTGATAAAATATTTTCTCTATCAGTTTCTCTATCAGCTTCATACAGTTTTTCTATTCTAATGTATTTGAGCCTAAAAAGCAGGAAGTCGTTTCTTGCAAATAATTTTGTATTTACTCTGTGAGCAGCGTGGCATCGCCCTGATGAAACAGGCGAAGAAAAGTTAAAAAGTACATTTATATCGAATTTAGAAACAGTAACACGCATTTTCGTTAAAGAAATTTCAAAAACCAACTTTTACTGTCAGAAAAACATAAAATAAAATCAGATTTAAAGCTTATTCTGGAAAAGATAAAATGGATATTGTCAAACGTTTAGTAAGATCCACTTCAGAGGCTATTCAAGAAAAAAAAAATTAAATTTCCTTTCTTCCGGATGTGAGTACTTAAACGAGACTACTGGCGATGTTCTTTAGCTTTGTAGTGAAATACAACAATAATAAAGGGACAGTAATGTAACATACAAGAACGTTTTAAATTACATCACAACAAGAAAACAAGCTGTGGCTTGAAATAGTTTGTTATTTGACGTGCATGATTTTATGCGTTTCCACCGCGCCAGAGAAGCTTATCGTGAGTTGATTAAAATATATTTTGCAATTGAGCATTATAAGAGCCGCGCGGCACGCAAACGCCAAATAATCCGAGATTTTAAACCAAGTCAGAATTCTCGTCAAACGACTTCGCAGATATGGAACTCGTTATGGAACTCGTTCTTTAGTTAACATGAATTAAAGGTAAGCCATTTTATAAGACTCATGTGAGCCGTTACGACAAGAAACATTTAATATATTCATTACTTTATTTTACGATTTAGTCATCCTTTTTCAAATCCTTATTAAATCATTTCCCAAGTCTGAAAACAGCAAAATACCGTCTTAGTTTATTATTTAACTTCCAATTAACCGGTGTATGTCAGTACATTAGTTCAGTTGGTTAGTTACATAGATAAGAATTTAGAATTATTCGTAAAACAAAAAACCATACAACTTGTAAAAAAAAAGTATCATTCAGAGATGTATTAAACAGTTTAAAAGAAAAAAATGCCCATTCTAAACCGGCTTTCTCTAGTTTTCACATAACTAAAAATACTACATTTGAACGGTCTTGGTATAAGATCACCTTCACTGTGGGTACAGCAGTAGAAATTGAACAAATACCTACTCTAACCCCCTACTTAATTTTCATTACCACAAAATGCTATATTTTAGATTTAAAACGGTGTTATACTGAGATAAATTGGCCAGTGGAAACTGTCTTAATGCTTCCTCTACGTTTCGCGAAAGCTAATGTCTTTGCCTTATGATAAGAAACCTACTGAATTTAAACGGTGGAATAACATCCCCATCACTTTGGGTTGATCACAGCAGCATAAATTGAACAAATGCCTAGTCTAAACTATCTACGAAAAGGTTTAAGTGATTCTAACTTTCTGACCTAGACTGGTGTTCGTTGCGCTGTACCAAATTATTTGAGAAATCTAAGCCGAGAGGTTAATAAAGATCATGTCAGATCTTTGCAATTTCAAATCGGTGACAAAATTTTCGATCCAGCGCTAAGTAAGTGTAAAGACGTCTATGGTCTCCTAATATCCAATAAGGCGACAGAGTCCAGAGCTTCATAAAGTTGAAATCAAAATTTTCTGTTGATGATGTGGAAACAAAAAAGGCTTTTTCATTAATAAAATCTTGTATCTGTGAAACATTTGTGCAATGTTTTCGGTTCAAAATACTGAATGACATTTTATTCACAAATTCGCGCTTAGCTAAGATAGGTTTAATTCAAAGCGATCTTTGCACTTTTTGTAATACTTCTCGGGAAACAATTGATCATTTATTTTTTTACTGCGTTCACTCCCGTGCATTTTGGGATGAATTTGAATCTTATTGGCTCTCAATAACTAAAGAACAAGGGAAACTCGAGTTAAAAACTATTTTAATCGGTGTCACATATACTAAATGTCATTTGTTTAATTATTTAATTGTTTTAGCTAGGTAAGCTACATTTATGGAACTGTCGTAGGAATAATAGTCTTCCTTTTTTCTCTTCCTATAAAGAACTAGTTAAAAGAAAATATAAAACCGAACGTCTCATTGCTGCGAAATATAATAATCTGAAGATGCTTGAGGCTAAGTGGAAATCTGTTTTAAACTGTAATTTTCTAACTACATAGGTGCATAACTAAGAACCAATTGTGGAACAAAGTAGTGTAAGAATCGTATTGTAAGGAAGTATTGTATTGTAAGTAGTAAAAGTATTGTAAGTAGTGTCCGTCTTTGTTTTTGTAAGTATTGTTTCTTTTGTGTGTGTTGCAATAAAAAAAAAATCTAAACTATCTTAATGCTTCCTCTACGTTTCGCGAAAGCTAATGCCTTTGACTAATGATAAGAAAATGCTAGAATTGAAACGGTGGAATAACATCCCATTACTGTGGGTTGATCGCAGCAGTAGAAATTGAACAAATGCCCAGTCAAAACTATCTTAATGCTTCCTCTACGTTTCGCGAAATTAATAATGCCTTTGACTTATATTAACAGAAAGGTTGAATTAAAACTGTGGAATAACATCCCCATCACCTATGGTTGATCGCAGCAGCATAAATTGAACAAATGCCCAGTCTAAACTATCTTAATGCTTCCTCTACGTTTCGCGAAAGCTAATGCCTTTGACTTATAATAACAACTGAGCTAGAATTAAAACGGTGGAATAATTTACATCTCCATCACTGCATGTGGGTTGATCGCAGCAGTAGAAATTGAACAAATGCCCATTCTAAACTATCTTAATCAGCTTCCTCTACGTTTCGCGAAAGCAAATGCCTTTGACTTATAATAACAAAAAGTTAGAGTTAAAACGATTGAATAAAATCTCCATCACGGTGGGTTGATCGCAGCAGTAGAAATTGACCAAATGCCCAGGTTAAACTATCTTAATGCCCTCTTTCACCTTATATTCAATTCTGTATTATTATCTGCTAAGGTTTGGAGAAATAAATAAATGAAATGAAATAAATGAAATGCCCTCTACGTTTCGCGAAAGCTAATGCCTTTGACTTATAATAACAAAAAGCTTGAATTAAAACGGTGGAATAACATCTCCATCACTGTGGGTTGGTCGCAGCAGTAGAAATTAAACAAATGCCCAGTGTAAGCTGTTCCACGACGTAGAAAATTTATCTATAGTTTAAAAGGCGGTGAAGATTTCTTTAACAATACGCACTTTTAATGTCGCATGTACATGTATGTAGGCGATCTCGGCACAGGAAACATTCTGGCTTCCTCCAAAAGTAATTATGTAATATTTATCATTCCAATAATTAGCAAAATTGTATATTTTTGGTCGTAAAAGCCTACATTAAACGTTTATTTTCAAATTCCAAGAAGTCATCGTCACACGTATTATTTAATGTCGCATGTACATGTCCATTATGTATTGTTGATCATCTCGAAACAGGAAACATTCTTCCTTCCTCCAAAATTAATTTTAAATATTTATTGTTTTACTAATTTATGAAATGGTATATTTTGGTTCGTAAAAGCGTACAGTAACGCTTATTTGGAAATTCAAAAGTCATAAATTTTAGTAGCCAAACCTACTAATGCTATACGGTGGAATAAGATCTCCGAGAGATAGAGAATAGTCCTGGAATGAATCTGAGTCCTTGGATTGAAGCTAAAAATAACTAAAAGGTATGACTTCATTTAAAATATCCCTTTAAAAAATGATTTTTTTTTTATTATTTTTTTGACTTGTGAGGTTCGTTCTCAAGTTCCCGGATAACATTTGTTGGTTTTAAATAGTAAGCAATAAAACTCTAAGTTGACGAAACAGTTCGGGCCTGTTTGCGGGATAAACTTTACACTACCATTCCATATATTCTGATTTTGAATGTAGCTCGCGCGCTGCGAGCGGCCCCCCCCCCCCCCCCCCCCCCCCCCCCCCAAAAAAAAAAAAAAAAATAGAGAGATTAAGCTTCACGTTTGTTTTTAGCGCGAACGGCACAAATTTAATTTTTACCGTTTGTCGTTTGCCGTTTCTACGTAAAAGAGAATAGTTTCGCGTTTGTCATGAATATGTGCTGTGATCCTTATTAATAGAGACAAAGAGCGTGGCCTTAGGATTAGGAGGATTTTCTTGTCAAACATGATTTTTTTTCCTCGACAATTACATTTTTGACGCATGTACAAACAAGTTGGAACTTGATTTGGATTACCTAGACACAGACAACACAAACTACAAAGCCACTACAAAGAGGTAAAACTAAAAGAACAAAAAAAGAGGCAAAACCCTGTACAATCGAAGAAACAAATCGAGTTGTTTCTACATTTTTTTCATCATCAGCATTACGATATTTCTAAGTCTATAAGCTTAACTTGATACCTAAAAGTGAAAACGCTTACCTCTAGTTATGTACTTGGTTTCCGACGTGATGTTTAAAGATCTGAATGCTAACGTAAGTACGAGAAGTAATTACAAGGAAATTATGGATTTTAATTAATGTTTTTATCGATAAAGTGGAAATTTAATGGAACACACAATGTAAAATTTCGTGATTTTAATTTTTCCCTTAAATAAAAAAAAAAATTAAAGAATTACACCAAATCTGGAACTGTTAGTTTATTTGGACGCCAAAATGCAGTCATTTTATCCGCCGAAATACATAGGGTACAAAGGTTGCTAATATAAATACATCTTCACTTTGCCTTTTGAAGCATTACAGGTGTCTGGGTCAAAATATTTCACATCTACATCTACATCCACACACGCACACATCACTATCTCAACTCCGATAATAGTTCAGACATCCTGCTTTCTTTAGTTAAGTCTCATATTTGCTGAAAGTGCCACTATGATCACATTTTTTAAGTTTGTCTTGTTACATTTTTCCAAAGGAAATAACGTATTTTAAAACCTGGCCAGACCGCTTTTTCAATCCGACCACAGGAAAACGATTTTTTGGTAACATCATTGTACATTTTGTATTTTTACGGCCGCCACTCCGGAATTTGCATGTTCCGGCTCTTCTCTCTTCGGAGATTACAAGATTCACTGGGTAATCGACAAAAGAAGTTAAACGACAACTTTTTGTTCGATTCCTTTTAGAAAGAAAATCGCCTGTTAGAAGTTTTGAATGAAAATGGTAGCAATTACCCGACTCATAGTCGCTTCATGGCACAGAACCCGTGTGACGGTCCGGGTATGCCTATGGGCCAAGTTCGTCTTACCTTATGTGGGATTATCTGAGTCTTTGCTAACATCAAAGATTTTTCAACCTAAGAAAGAAAGTTGTAATTCAAAAGTCGAATCTTAGGTAATTGGGTCTCGGCGTGGGGGATACCTTTGAATTTTGCTTATCGCATGTGATAATAGCTCGTTTTATGAAATTATCTATCTCATCTCGCGAAGAGAGGATCAAATTTCCGGAGGAAAACAGACTCATGAAGAGATTTTCAAACAACTCCGCATTTAACAAAACATTATGCAAAATATGTAACCCAATAGCTTAAAGAAACTTTAAGAGAAGGTACTAAATTTAACGTGAAGGCGAAAAAGTGAAGCCGAGACGATTTCCTTTGAGATACTTTATGATGTCAAATCGAAAGATATTTAGGAAAACTGTTTTTCGTCATGTTTGTTTACCATTGCTATGGAAACGCTGATTAGCATAAAAAGAGCATCGTCCAAAACTTTCATCCAAGGCTAACATCGGGTATCAAATTCATATTCATTGGACTAAAGTAAGATTACGTATAAGCATATTCAAAAAGGGAAGTATGATCCCAAAAAACCTACTTGTAGCCACCTTTACAGTAGCGTAGTTCAGAATGGCGTATTGGGTTTAAGGAGGCTCGAAAGGGTTTCTTACGGCAACCTTTTCTGGTGGCATTTGAGAAAGAGGAACTATTGGCCAGCCTAAAAATGGGGCTCCATCCCCTGCGAGTCCCAGACGCTGCAAAATCGTGTTCAAAATCGATGTGTCAAAAACACATTTTGTTTATGAATACCTATTAGCACAAGTCCACCAAGGCGATCTTCCTTCATTAATGACCTCAAGTAGGTCTTAAGTCTTCTCAGCGCACTGAAAGAGCTCTCTACAATGGCTGTGGTGATTGGCAAGGCGAGGAGCGTCGTGAAGGCCCTTAAAATATTTGGCAACTCTTGTGGCGGCAATGAGAAAGTGTTTCAGCAATGATGGAGTGTTTGGAAGATGATCTTGCACTTTCTCCCAACAAGATTATTACCTCATGCTTTCCTGTAATTTGACGGATATCATCTGGTACATGTATGTCTGGAACATATGCACTCAAAATTTATTTGACGCTTACCCGAGCTCGGCTGGAAACCAATTACAATTATTTTTCTTTTATCTCGATCACTTTTTTTTCCTTCTTGTTTCTTCTTTTTTTCTTTTGTTTGATCCTTTCTTTTTATTTCAACAAATATAGTGCGTGTAACGATTTCTATATAAAAATCACATAATTAATTTGACTGGTATAATTATCTAATAAAGCCTTTGTTGTTATTGTTATCTTCGAGAGTGAAATTGGTTTGAGAATGCGAGAATCCAGTTCTGATATTTTAATATCAAAACTGGATCATTTAAAAATGGTCTAAGAATGGATAGTACATTGCTCGTTTATTTGTAGTACTCACTGACTGGACAGACGGAACATTTTCGAGGCTCGATGCGATTGCCGGCCAGCAAATATGGGCTTGGATATTGCAACACCATATTTCTCTGAAATAGGTAAAACCTGTTCCAATGCACCTCCTTGCATTTATCAAGAAGTGACTGGATTAAAACATTGGCCTGTGCATGTGCTTGAAGCAAATCCAAATCAACACTCTATAGATATGTCGTCAAAGGCACGATAAATAGGCCATTTCCGCGTTACGTTATGCCTCGTTGTCAAAGCGAGGCTAGGTGCACAACCATTCATATGGAAATGAGTCTTTATTCAAATGCAAATAAAGCCCATTTCCATATGAAAGGTTGTGCACCCAGCCTCGCTTTGACAACGAGGCATAACGTAACTCGGAAATGGCCTATTGAAGCAGCCATTCAGAAGAAATTAGTGACATGAACTCAATGGTGTTGCTAAAGCCTCTTGCTCTAGAGTCGTGCAAAGTGTCGAGAACTTCAAAAGCCAAAGAATTTCAGGATTTTTTTTCCCATAGATTTTAAAAATATGACAGGTGGGCTGAAAAAATTGTAGTCCTGGGCCTAGGGTCTAGGACCTATAGGCTCGCTACGCCCCTGATTACCATATTTTCTCTATTTAACTAGCGTTTATTTAAAACTTAGCCTTATACACCCTTATTTGAACCCAGCGTTTGACCATCAATACAAAACCTGCGTCCATAGGTGTTCAGTAGGCCAATTTCGATACATTCAAATTCTAACTTGACCGCGAGGCTTAAGGGAATCAAACAAAATAAATTAATTATTTATCTGTGAATCTCAATATGATCATTTTTTTGTTTTATTCTCCCTAGTCTCGGAGCCAAGTAAGAATTAAGAAATGGTAAACGCGCAGCGTGCAACCATCGAGTTATGGATGCACGCAGGAGGTTGCTAAGCACGAAAGAAGCGTAAGAGTTGCTTGAGGCCATAGCCGAGAGCGACTCTAGCTTCTTGGGTGCTTAGCAAACCTCTCAAGTGCATCCATAACTCGATGGTTGCTCAGCTGCTGCGTTTACCATTTCTTTTATAACATAACCAAAAGAGAAAAACCTTTTTCATCTGTTTAGATAGAGGTAGTCGGGGGAGTGACGAGTCTGGCGAATGTGTCGTGATATGCGTGCTATTGCGAGTACAAATCATTCTTTGCAAAGACTTCTCGTTAAAAAAATCTCGCTAATTAAGTAGTTTTTCATCTCAATCTGGATTGTCAAACCTTTTTTCGTTAGCATGAATGACTTTTGTACACTTCCTCTCAATATAAGGATAAAAATCTTTACAAACTCTGCCAAAAAAGAAAATTATAGTCGCGTAAATGTTGACGCGTATTGCATTTGAGCGCGCGCTAGCTTTCGACAGCGTTCACTCATGGGCAAATAGTAAATAAGATAAATCAAAACCACTTGTATAATGGTTTTACAGTTGCAATCATTTATAGTGCTAGCCCCTGAAGAAGCTTTGTTTTGCAAAGCGAAATATTGGGCACTATTATATTCCACTTTTATTTCATTTTATTTGCTTCTGCTTCTGTTTTTCTGCCGTAAGGATCAGTTTGCCGTTTCTTTTGTTTTACTAATAAGATATTGACCAATCAGAGCGCGCGCTTTATTTTTCTTATGTTATAAATTGTACTATACCGGAAAAGGCCTATTGCTTTTCACATCACGCCTAGAGAATGCTATTGTTACCCGATACGTACTCACAATGACAAGACCAGTTCCATTGTAATCTGCGCTCTTCTAGATGTCAGTTATAGTGTTCCTCAATTCTAGAAATCACAGAACACACTTCTAGATGTCAGAAAGATATCTCAGATATCAGATATAGTGATTTTTCTCATCAGAACTCTCTTCTAGAACTCACAGAACCCACTTCTAGATGTCAGTAAGATATCTCACATATCAGGGACATATCAGAAATTAGCACGTGGGAGGGGGGGGGGGGGGGGGTGGAAAACATGGGAGAGTCACAGTTTTTGAGCTCTTCAAAAGGGAGGGTCATGAAAAAAAAATAGATAGCAAAAGAGGAGGGGCACAAAAAATTAAAAATTTGTGATCATAAAGAGATGTTTTAATATTATGTAATGAGAAGAATACAAACCATGCATGAAAATCGTGGCACGCAAAATATTTCCAGTCATAACAAGACAAGCTATTGAAAGTATAAATGTAACAACCCAGCACAAAAGCAGCTCATGTTTTGCATTTGCAAAACGTCAATTGTCAAATATCTCAAAAGAACTGATCTCAGCATCACCATCAGCACTGCTGTCGTCATGATCATCATCGTTATTATCATCATCGTCACCAATATCATCATCATCATCATCATCATTATCATCATCCTCAATCTCACTCATGGTAAATGTCATATATTGCTTGAGAGTGGCCTTCGCAGCCACAGTGAACAGTCCCTTGTCAAAAGCATATTGGATGTGAGGCAACTGTTTCTTTTTTAGAGTGCTAATTCCTTCATGGCTCTGCATCACTATCATTACGTTGGGGTGCAATGGTTCTAATTATCAGCTTACAGTTAGCCTCCATTCTGTTCTGTTTTGCTTTCTTGGACTTCCTCTTGTTTTGTTTCTGTTTTCGTTTCCTACTTTTTGGCTTAAAGTATGTTGCCTTAAATAGACGAGTGCACTTTTCTTATAATTCTGTTAACTGATTATTAATTTCCTTCACTTTGCTGTGGAGAATGGCAACTTCTCCCAATTGTTTTTCAAAGAACTTATGGGTAGCTTCTAGATTTGAAATGATTTGTTTAGCCTTTTGGATGTTATTGTTGATTCTAATATTATCACTAGGAATTAAGGTATAATCAGCGTCAAGAACAGCCCCCGCTGCAGCAGAATTTTTTTTGTTCATCATTGAGTTTATCTGCTTGTCAATCTCGTCAATTTGCTGTTTTGAGTGATAGAGCTCCCTTCATGTTCAGTGAAAGGGATTGGGTATTCTTGCAGTGTTTGAACTTTGACATCCAGGTAGTAATGAATTCATAAACTCGGCCCTTGGCGTTGTAGGATTGGGAATAAATCCCATTGAGGTCGATTTCCATGTAGGAGGTGGTCGATAAGATTTCAATGGCCCCATCTCCATAGGCTGCTGTTTTGTGACCTGTCCCTGTACTGCTGCATCACTTGAAGTGTTATCCACTGTAACAACATTAGCGTGCTGTGATCTGAAGGGGAGGATCATAGAATTTTAGGACGAGTTCCAGGGAAGGGCATTTCAATCCCTTACCTAGGGAGGGTCATTTTATTTTCATCGCTTAACTGAAAATATCCAAAGAGTAAAACTCAGCTGCTCGAAGTGCGCTTAAGGTAAGCGTTTCTTCGTGATCATCACATTTGCGCGGCGATATTTTTACTGTGATCAATGCGACTGAAATGGCTTAATGACGGCGGCGATGCTGATTTTCCTTTCGTAAAAAGGTCGATGCCAAGTTTACCGGTCAATGCTATCATTAGTACCTAGGGCTTTTATAACGTTTGATGGCATTTCTGCCCTAGTTTATATACTTTCAAGCAAGGGATACTTGCCGGTATTATATATTCATAAGTGTTTATTGTTCAGTAAATAAATTGAGTGGTTGTATTTCAAATAATTCAGATAATAATATGCGCACCTTTTTAAATGTAGACGTTTTTGCGAAAAGCATCGTGATTGACAAGTTACTTTGTAAATTACAAACTTACACTGCCAATATTATTATCAGAGCAAACTATAAATACTTTTACTATTACAGACCTTGGCCACTCTTCCTCCAGTCCCATACGATAAAAAAACCTGTCTTAAATTGACACTGTCCGGCCGAAATAATGAAATTTAAATTTAAAAAGATTCTTAAGAGCAAAACAAAAGTTTAGGGTTGCATAGAAGGAAGTGGATTACAGTTCACCAAATCTGACTTCGTGACAGGCGGTCGAGAAATCAAAGTTGCCATCCTTGAAGAATTTTTAAGCCTTTTTAAGCCGTTATTTTGTCTTTTTAGTTAATATTTCTTCGCTTTCGATTTATTACTTTTGGCGATTTTTCCTTCCTATTTCAAGATAACAAAGCAAGCTCCTTGCCATGATCATGGAAGCACGATATATCAGCCAGGACAGTGTCCCTTTTGAACTCGTGAATACGCGCATGCGTAATGAACGTGTTATCGGTAACGGCGGCCTACGGGTTTTCTAATATGTCCTTACAGCTTATGCGTTCCTATCTCAACGAACGGAAAAACTGATTCAAAATAAACGGTATGACAAGCACATGGAAGGATCAGTTAAGGGGCTGCCCACAGGGTTCATCGCTTGGTCCGTTGCTATGGAACTTGTTTCAAAATGACCTGTCTCTAAACGTACACACTAGTAACTTGTTCATGTATGCTGATGACCATCAGGTTTATTTAAGTGGACCAAAAATCCAGGATGTAATCCTCGATCTTACGAAGGAAGCGGAAAATGTTACGCAGTGGTACAAGGCAAACTTTCTCCAGGCTAACCAGAAGAAATATCAAGTTTTGACCCTGATGCCCCCAAGGGGCGATAAGGTCGTAAAAGATGAATGCACCCTTAACATCGATCATCAAGAGCTCAAACCAACAGCAAATCTGAGGATTCTAGGAGTAAATATTGATGATGATCTAACTTTCAGTGACCACATCAGTGACATCTGTAAAATAACCAGTAAGAAAGTAGGAGCGCTGGCAAGACTCCGCAACTTGATCCCATGTAAGACCAAACTCCAGTTATATCTAACAGCAGTTCTTCCCAATTTAACGTACTATCAATCAGTATGGCACTTTTGTAAGAAATCGGACAGGCGAAAGTTGGAAAGGGTGCAAGAACGTGCTTTAAGAGTTATTTTTAACAGCCAAACAGCCGACACTTATGAAGATCTACTACGTCGTGCAGAATTGCCCTCCCTATATAATAGGCAGCTCCAAGATATTGCGATTTTAATGTACAAAGTTCGATATGGCCTCGCTCCCAACTACATAGCGGAAATTTTTAAGACTCAAAATAAAAGGTACTCTTTAGGAAATGCTGACTTTGACATTCCCCGATACACCTCGGTGAGATACGGCAAACACTCCATAAGATACCTTGGTCCATATCTCTGGTCAAAACTAAAAACAAGTGATCGGCAGCATAGGACATTGGACAGTTTTCGAAAATATATAAGAAAGAAAGACCTAGCTACTTTGATTGAGGACGGGTGTGTTAATTGTAATATTTGCATTACTTAAAGTATGTAAATTGGAAACTTATTTTAGCGTAGTTAATTCATCTTTTTAATGACCTTGTGTATTGATTGATTATTTTATATCACGTTTTAATGTAAATATTTTAGACAGTGAAGAATTGTAAATTTTTAACTTATCTTAGCATAATTCATATTTATTTTTCCTTTTTTTTTAGTGTCCACAATTAGCTAGTAAGCTAAATACTTTGACACTTAAATAAAGTTTATTATTATTTATTATTTAACTCCCTCGCTCACTCCTTGCATCAGCTGTAAACTTAGTGACGTAATGCTTTGTTGCGAATGCGTTTCGTAACAAGAACAACTTAAATCCAGCGATAACAATAACTAATTTGTTGTAAACGAATATAAACAACAATAAGCTTAAAGATGTTTCGCATTTGAAGTCTTTAATGCAACATTAAAATCGATCTAAGAGGATTTTCAAATCGAGACACGCGTTTTGATGCGTATCTACCTTTAAATAACAAAATTTAGTCTCGTGAGCTACCGCCGGGATTTGCACTCGACAGGCCTGGGTTCAATTCACGCTCAGCACCTTTTTTCGAACCGGATATTATAAAAGTGATTTACTTTTTTTTGCGTTCGTCAAAAATCCTTATGTTTAATTTTAACGAAATATCGAACCCTGTCAGTTTGAATACATAAGCTTACCGCAATGTTGCGTTACGTGTTAGCATTTCTTATTCACGGGTTAGCTCTTGGGAGCCTTTGATTAAAATGCTTAGGGATAAGTGGATTTATTGTCGCTAATTGAGAACTTTTTTTTTCGTAGATATTTTTCGACGCTGCTCATGTCCCGAGTAGAGATGAATAACAACAGCTCATCTTCATTCCAGAATCAAACCCAGCAACATCAAAATGCTGGTTTGAAATTTTTGAGCCATCTTCTTCCAATCGCCATTGCCATAACCTTAACAAATGGATTAGTGTTCGTCATGTTTTATAGAAGAAAAAGCCTCCGCACTGCATCCAATCACCTGCTGTTTGGTCTGGCGATGTGCGACTTCTTGACAGGAGCAGTCAACATTCCATATTTCATTATTTTTTCTTTCGGCGTAATACCGCATGGCACTATTTTCTCTTACACGCTTTATATATCGCACACTCTTATGGCCATCTCGGCTGGCTACCACATACTCGTGATAACAGCGGACAAGTACTTTGCTATCACAAGACCTTTAAGACATCACTTGGTTACCAAGAAAACAGTATGTAAACTAGTCGTGGGAATTTGGATGATATCTGCAGGTATTGCTACCGTTCCTTTCACATGGAGAACACGTCCTTCGCCCACCATTTTTTATATCATTCATTCTGCGTTCTGCCTTCTGATGGTGTTCTTTGTGCCGTACGTGTTTATGGTATATGCTTATGCGATCATGTTCAGAGTTATTTCAAAGCGTACAATCCCCGAGCTGTCAAATGACAGCATCAGATCAGCCGGATTCCAAAAGAAAAAGATCAATGACTGGAAGTGCACCGTAGTTTTCGCTGTCATGGCCGCAATATATGCGATTTGTTGGTTGCCTTATTTCACTGTTATGTTGATTAATTATATCAGACTGTATCTGATGCTGGGCAACTTGGCATCGATTAACAAGGCTTTTGAAGTAATTGCAATCATTCGATACATAACGTCTGTCACCAATCCATTGCTTTACACGTTTTTCAAGCGTGACTTTTGGAATGCTTTAAAAAATTTGCTCATAACTAAGGAAGTAATCATTCCTACGTTTGCTTTCACAAAGAGAGTTCGAAACCTTACTCTAGGAGATAATGATTACAATTTGCATCATTCAAGTTTTCTTGATGTAAACGTAACATTGGTGTCTTTTAACGGTAAAGTCAACGAAGCATACTCGTCTAGTTCAGAGGAGCAAACCATTTCCACGACTCCGTTCTAACGGATGCAGTCTAAAATACTCATTACTGAGTGTAGACGGATATGGCAGGACCCTGCATATGGTTAATAAAAGCCAAAAAAAAAACTTGGAAAATAATTACGATTAGTTCCCTACGGGACGAAAACCACACTATGATTAAATTGTAACGTTAATTAGGTGCGATTACACACACCACGGTAAATGGCATTTCCCGTGGTAGATCATCCCGCGGTGCATCACACTTGGGTTTAGTATACCGTGTTAACCAGCGGTAACACGCGATTTGTGATTTGCCAAGGTAAAAATTTCCTTTGCGGTTACGTGTTGATGTCAAACAGAGCATCGTGATTGGCTCTTGTACCTTGGCCATTAACACACTATTGCAACTTACTACGTTAAATGTCATGGGCGCTTCGTGTGATCTTTTTTATGTATCCATGGATATCTACCACAGGAAATTTACCTCGGGAAATGTCGGTCACACTCACTTAATGCAGTTTCCCGTGGTGAATGGGTCATTTCATGTACCACGGTAAAAGGTGCCCCGTGTAACCGCACCTTATGAAAGATTCATTTCCCATAGAAGTGAATGTACAAATTAACTTGATTTAGAGATATTGGTGCGTGTTTATAGGGCAACCGTTAACCCTTTCTCTCTCAGAGTAAATTATAGTGACATGTAGCGCAGTTCTAGCTTTTTAGTCTGTCAACGAAATCCTATATCATGGCATGACCATTCAAATAAAATCTCTTTGGCAGTACGTTTTGCATGGTATCATTTGCAATATTTGACAAAATGCGATTTTGGATTTTTCTTAAATTTTAATTTTCGGTACTATTAAGGCCCCGTTTACACGGGTCCGGACAAATTTTTGCACGGACAAAAACTTGCACGGTTCCACCTTGCGTTTACACGGGACCGGCGGAACTGGACGAATTTTTGAACGGCTAAGTGTGCAAGTTTCCGTGTAAACACCACTGCAATCGGTAACAGAATTTGCACGGATCCATGTAAACACGTGGTCTAGGAACAAAATTCGTCCGTACAAAAATTTGTCCGGACCCGTGTAAACGGGGCCTAAGAGTTATCTCAGTGGCAATTGCACGTGCCTCTATTATCAAGAACATTCTTGACAATTGTAAATGGCGACACACCTTGGTCCCTATGTATCACCTGACATCAAAGACAATCGAGCGCATCGTGCGTAACAGTGTATTTTGCACGTAAACAAATGTTATTTCAAATCTATGAAGTGTGACAGACACGAGACTCTATATTTTATGCAGAAAGCAGTATTATTCATTTTTTCGGTTGCAATTGCCCATCAAGAGTTTCTTTAGTTCAGTCACTTTTGAAAGCATTGATTCTGCGAAGGTGAAACCAATGATTTTTTTAACTTTAGGAGTTAAAGGGTTAATTGTCCTATCTTAGTGACAATTACACGTGCCTCTATTATCAAGAACATTCGTGAGAATTGTAAATGGGCGACACACCTTGCTCCCAAAGTATCAACTGATATCAAAGACAATTGAGCGCATCGTGCGTAACAGTGTATTCTGCATGTAAATAAATGTTATTTCCAGTCTATGAAGTGTGACAGACACGAGACTGTATATTTTATGCAGGAAAAAGTATTATTTGTTTTTTTCGGTTGCAATCGCCCGTCGAGTGTTTCTTTAGTTCAGTCACTTTTGAAAGTATTGATTCTGCGAAAGTAAAACCAATGATTTTTGGAACTTTAGGAGTTAAAGTGTTAATTGCATGTTGCGGATTCAAAATATCCGGATACGTGTGGAAGGGGCCTTAGTGACAATTGCACGTGCCTCTATTATCAAGAACATTCATGAGAGTTGCAAATGAGCGGCATACCTTGGTGCCTTAGTATCAAAGACAATTGTGTGCATCGTGCGTAACAGTGATTTTGCATGAAGACAAATGTTATTTCCAATCAATGAAGTGTGACAGACTCGAGACTGTATATTTTACGCAGGAAGCAGTTTTATTTTTTTTTTCGGTTGTAATCGTCCGTCGATGGTTTTATTTAGTTTAGCCACTTTTGAAGAGCATTGATTCTGCCAATGGCGGATAACAACACCTTTCATGAATCAGAGCCTCTGTACACTGAAATCGCAAAGCTTGTTCCTATTGCAGTGGCTATCGTGATGACCAATGTCTTGGTTATTGTTCTTTTCTACAAGCGACGGTATCTACAAACAACACCGAATTACCCGCTCCTTAGCTTGGCTGTGTGCGACTTTATAACCGGGTTTGTTAATATTCCCTTGTTCATCATCACAATTCTGACACCATTAATTCGGTCTCCAGAAGCAAGACATTACTTAAGTTACCTGGTGTTCGTCTTCCACTCTTTAACGGCGACAGCAGCAGTGTATCATATTCTGGTGGTTATTGCCGAGAAGTACTTTGCTATTCTATGGCCTTTAAAGCACCGTCTGCTTTCCAAGAAAACTATGTTCAAAGTGATAACGACTGTCTGGTTGGCGTCCTTTGTGATCGCTTTTATCCCTTTCTCCTGGATAAACATTAGCAAAGGATCCTTTCGAACAAAGCTTTTTCTGGGTCACGGGATTTTCTGCCTCGTCACTGTGTTTTTCTTATCTTACGTGTTCATTGTTTACGCGTTAGTCATGATGTTTAGAAAAATATTTGGCAAAAGTGAACAGAAAACGCCTTCACTGCTGAGACGAAACACTCACACCAATCACAGAGTCCGGGTTTGTGTCATATTCGCTGTGATGGCCTCGGTTTTCGCAGTGTGCTGGCTGCCATGGTTCATTCTGTCGCTGCTCGTGAATTTACGAGTTCGACTGGAAAACCTTGAAAACTTCATGCAGTGGTTCGTACCCTTTAGGTACTTAACCTCTGTCATAAATCCTCTGCTATACACATTTTTTAAGCCAGACTTTCGTCGGGCTTTCAAAGATTTACTGTGTAACAAACTTATGTGTAGAAAAGGGCATCCTTTGGCTCCGCGGTTCAGTATGGCGTGGCGAAGAAGTTCATTTCGAGGAGAAAATAAACGACAAACAAGCAAAAGCGTTAGTATTACAGCCCTTCCCCTTGTCAAGCGAGAGTCTACAATCAGCACAATGGAGACCGATGATGGTGTTTCTTCAGTGTAAATAACTTAATTCAAAAGGGTACGACAGTAATACGAGGCGCTTAATGCGCCGTTGTTAATCGAAATTTCTCATCCCTTGCATGCTCCACGGCAAAAAAAAAAAAATACAAATAAGCTAAGACAAAATAAGTTTGTTAAAATTCGCGCGTATTATCTGTTAAATTATCGAATAAGTTGTATTTAATGAGCAGATATAATTAGATGACTTTTGTACAACGTTAAAAGCAATTACAAAAGTCACTGCAATGTAAGTTGCGAGTGACAGACGAAAATCGAACAATTAAATTCTATTTTTCCGGTCATCGATCGTGTTCAAACACAAAACTGTTTGTGAGTTGTTCTATATTTTCTAACCAAATGGAATCTCATTACCATTTGATTTTGTTCAATTTGGTTCTGAAATCGAACCGAAGATAAACCATAATCCAAAATAGTACCACGATCGGTAAAGCTTGATCTACCGGCTCAGAGAAGCGATAATTTCTTAGAGTGTTGCCTATACCTGAGAAATTAAATGCACGTCTCGGCTTATTTTACCATACATTTGTTTAATAGTTATTTTTTTTATTATATATAGGGCATCTATTAATAACTATTGTTTTTGCTTTGTACAATACTGAATGCATGAGCTACCCTATTTAAATAAAGGCATCGATCTAGCTATCCAATAAGGCCCGGTTCAGATGCCGAACTTTTCATGAGCCGAACCTAATACCTTGAATTAAGTACATGAAAAGTTCAGCGTCTGAATCAGTTAAGAACGGCTATTTGAATTTGGATCATGGAACGGCTCAGCCGTTCTTCCCGCCTGGCTCAGCTGGAATTCGGCTTTGAAACGGCTTTGATTCAGACGCCGAACTTTTCATGAGCCGAACGGAACCTAATGCATAAATTATGATAACTTATTTTATATGGGACGACTGGTGCGTTTTCTGGCATCGTTTGCCATGCGTACACTTTGCCTGAAAACCGCCGACCTTTCGATTTGTTTCTCTTCAAACTGAATTAAGTTCGGCTAAATCAACAGGCGTACTTTTGTTAATTTGGGTCGGTCCAAATTCGAAATAAGTTCGGCTCATGAAAAGTCGGCGTCTAAGTTTGTTCTTGGCTTCAATCAGTGGCTTATTATTCCGTGCGACAAAGAGAATAACTACGACGTTTTCATTAGTGGGACTAGAAACATCATTTCATATTATTCCAGAACAGAAGCAGCAAGGTGAAGAGAAAAATCTAAATAACTTGACTTGGTATAAATTTCATTCAGGAACTCACCAAAAACGTTAACTCGAAAACAGTGACTCAAGAAGAAATGGCCCTGATCATAATCACGTTAAGCTGATAACAGGCTGCAACTGTCTGGGCCGCATACTGTAAACTTAGACTGGACTGACATTTTGTAAAACGAGGACTATGCTCATGGTTATGCTTATGCTTATGTCGCTGGTAAAAATCAGGCTTAAGGTGGCTCGTAACAGTTTTCGGCTTTTTGAATGTATAAACTTTGCAATTGGAAAATTATAACAAAACATCAGGCCAAGGTCATAATTAAATTATGGTAAAATTAAAATGTACATTTAGTTGTTGACCAAAAGTGACTGTTATTTCGTCATCGATGGTTACCATGGTAACGATATGTGGGGATCATTCAGACCTACTACACTGATGTATTTAGCTTTTGAGGCTTATAACTAAAAAATTAACCCGGTGACCCCCATTTTTTTTAACGTGAAAACTTTTGGCACTTAAAGAGGAAAGTGTAAAATTATTTTAAAAAAATTCCTTGGAGCATATTTTTTATAAACTAAAAAAAGACAATTTGCGAGTGGTGAAAAATTCCCTCCACAGAATTTTTTTAAATTTTGTCTAATTTTTCCACTTCATAAGGGAAAAATATTGAAACGTCAATAAAAAATGGGGGTCACCGGGCTTGTTTACTTGTGAAAGCTTTCGTTAGTTTCACAATATCCACGCGTGAACTCGCGCAATTCAAAATCTGAATTGTACAAGATCGACATTTACTCATGCTCAGTCAGGATTACCGCTGCCAATGCGAGTACACGCGCGGACACCTACAGACCACATTGTGCGATCGAGCAAACGTTTTCGTTTCCTTGCCGTGGATTTAGTAAGCTTTTACGCTTTTTACCCTTTTATGGAACTTCAGAACTTACCATTAGGTTTCCTCATAATGTATTGTTAGAAGGCGGAATTGTGAGCTTTATTATGTTGAACTTTTGCATCACAATCGCTCTTATTATTCACGGTTGTTTTCTTCTTAGTGCTAAAAGATTCTCTTTGTTCATGTGTTCATGATGATAAAATTGACGGTGGATTAATCAGATGGAGACTTTTTTTACCAAAAGTCGAGTGAGTTTTACAAAGATCATCGTAATTGAAACCACTGCCAGCGACGTTTTTGAGCCATGGATTTTTTATCGGGTTCCGTCGCTTGAATTGAACGACTTGTTGCTGAATACG
Source organism: Dendrophyllia cribrosa (assembly GCA_024195265.1). Lineage (NCBI taxonomy): Eukaryota > Metazoa > Cnidaria > Anthozoa > Scleractinia > Dendrophylliidae > Dendrophyllia > Dendrophyllia cribrosa. Next base: position 22,024,816 of record JAJLRJ010000012.1, on the reverse strand, counting down.
AGGAAAAAAGCACATGGCGATATAATTAGCCTCACTTGCATGCGATCGATAGCTTGATGTTTTGTTGAAAGTTCTACAATTAACTTTGAAGTCTAGTCCTAGGTTTGATTTGTTCTCAAAGTGATGGTAATTAAGTTTTTTGTCCATAATCACGAATGTTTTGTTCTTCGTGACGTCTGAATTGAGCAGGCATACGTTGGAGACTTGCTGCATGGGAATCGCTGCAAGTACTCTCAAATCTTTTCTCAACTAAGGAAAATATGATTCTACAAACCTTGGTTCATCATAGCAAAATGTTGAGTTTACAGTTTGTCCTGATGGCTGCATTTCTCAGCTGTAGTTTCATTATACCCGATATCAGTATTCCGTTTATTTTCCTTTTTTATTACACGTAACTTCGTTTTGTATTCATTCGTTTCTACTTCGTGCTTGTTTATATTTTTGCAGCCTTGTTGTTATTTTGGTGAAAACTTAGTCTGATGAACTCTTATAACTCTAACTAGTCCTATGTATGATATATTATTTTAACTGGTTCGAAATAAAGTTTATTTTTGAAGCTTAAAACCAAAAATTATTTTAGTTGTCAATCAGTATACATGCATGGCGCCGCGTTAATGTCGATCGTGTTCATCGGTGTTTGTTCGCTAAGATCTCTGGGCCGGTTATTTAAACGAAGTCTAACTTAGACCGTGGTTTAAGACAATTAATGCACCTCCACATATGTTTATAAGTGAGTAATTTTAAGTCTATAAATGTTTTTCTAGTCTGTGCTTTCTGCCTTCTGGACACTGTTTACAGTAAATAACATTTACATTTAAAGTGCATATGAAGTAATTTTTTATTTTGTCTTTTTTTGGAGGCTATTATGTCTTTATTTCGAAATGATAAAAGAAATTTGTCAGAAAAAATGAAAATTTAAGGCCTCTTTTTTGCCGTCCAAAGTAGCACAATTTGCAGAAATCAGTGTCCCGGAGACTGGGAACGAGTTGTCGATATCCACTGTGTTGATGACGTAGAAAATACTTGAGATTCGTTCTTTTGTATGTTCACAGTGTGTTTCGTTCCATTTCTTCAAACGAATGTCAGACTGTGATGAACTTATGTCTTCTACAGAGTCTCTGTCAGACAGACAGAAAGTCGCCAGGTCGAAGATTTCTTCTTTGCCACCATGATACTCTTGAGTTGAAGTATTTTCTACGTCACAGCCTTGTAATACAATAGCTTTGGCCGCGCGCTCGATAGGGACACTTTCTGGCGGAAAATTCAAAACTTTCAAGCCGAATAATTTCACAATGGGAAGGATCTTTTCGATGAAAACCACAAATTTAGATAAAGAAAGTAAAGCACTATCAAACCACGGAAATTCCTTTTTTACTTCATATGTACTTTAAGGGTTGGCGAGTTTGAAATTGGTTTAGACCGGAGTTTTGTTAAACACCGTCTAAATTTCGTTTAAATAACCGGCCCTCTGTGTTTTGCGCTATGATCAGCCAAACCAGAAGCCGGCTCGAAGATCACAGAAAAGGCAGCTTTTTTTTTTCGAGCTCGGAAAACTAAATAGCCTGCCAAGTGAACGAAAACTTGAAAATGAGAAAATACTATTCGGTCGCCATTTTTTATTGCTGTCAAGTTGCATTTTTTTCGTGTGTTCCGCGTGTGTTTAGAACCCAGTCGGCGCGCGCCAAAAAACTGTTACGAGCCACCTTAAAGGGGCATTGTCACGCATATTTTGCTGTGTTTCCCTTTGCTCAAACATAAAATTGCTCTTGTAACGCCAAGAAGAAAATATCAAGGGATTTTTTCAAGGAAGAGCAAACCATAAGCAGTTTTTTCTGTGATTTTTCCACGACACTTGGGAGGAACTTGAAAAATTGGCCAATTTTCTCAAGTTGCAATCCATTTCCATCCTGGCCATCTGCAGCCGAAGATAACGAATACTAGTTTCTGTGCACTAGTAGAGTATTTGTTAACAAAACTGGACCATTATTTTTAAGTTTCTATTGAAACAAATGTGTTTTTGTCTTTTCAAAGTGATACTAAAAATAGGAGACATAGCCCCTTTATAAGTAACATGTTTACTTAATGCCTTATGCCTTATGCCTTATGCAAATGATTATGTCGGGACCGTTTTCACTGGATATAAGCGCTGTTAGGTTTCCGCTTATGCTATGTTGCTAGTGAACTTTATGAACACATTACAAACACGCAATTGGATTAACCGTTTGATAAAACTGGCCTTAGCATTAAAACGGTCAGGTTTTTTAAGTTGATATCCAGCACTCGTCACTCCATTGTATATCATGATCATGCCTTCAAAAAAAAGCAGTTACGCCAAGGCAAGAGAAAATTATCTAAGAGAACAGATCCCACATGCGAAAATCATTTTACATCTGTTATTAGTTCGGTGTCATACTGCGTGGGGTAGCGTAGTGATTGGTCAATTAAAATGACGTCATGTAGTTTTAGATTTAGCGTGTTTGTTAATCGGGCTGGAAGCCAGCGCAATTTATAAAATGACTGTGTTTGTTAGTCACAAATGGACACCCCGGGGGGACTCACATATAAAAATGAAGGGGGTGCTCGTCGGAAATTTTCAAAAACATCCTAAAAGGTACTTGAATCTCGACGAGCACTGCTATCATTTTTATATGTGAGTCGACCTCCGGGATTTTCAAGTATTTTGGAGATTTGAGAGTAGATAAATTAATAGGTGACGTAGCAGGCGCAAATGATGATGGCTGTTGTTGATTCTTGCTGCGTAGGCTAATAAATTGGTTGAAAGGTTGTTTATGTAAAGGGTATTTGCTGTTTATAGTAATTTGATGGAATCATGAAACAATGTTTGAATTGATTAAGGGTTCTTGGCTTGCTTTTTATTGAACAAGAAGCCGTACACAGCTTGAACCGTACACAGCTTTAACCCATTGCAGTATTGATTCGCGAGTGTTTTGAGTGCTTTTACGGAGAAACATAAAACTAGAAATACGTGTCTCGCAGAACCTCGCGAAGCTCGGGGAGGGTGTACCGCAAAATTTTAGCAACGGGGGAAGCCAAAGATGGAATTTCTGGTTAAATTGGAGAAGTTGGGTTGCATGGCCATAATGGCCACGAAATTTGAGACATTCTCGTTCCCAGTCTCTTGTACTCAGTCCCCTGTATTCCTAAAATAAAATAGAATAAAATAAAATAAAAGGGAACTGGTACTGAGATTTGAGCTGTAGGTCGCTGTTACTGCTATGGGACTGGGTACCAAAAGACCCTTAGGCCCTCCACCCACCTCTCTTCATTAATTATTGCCAGAAAGAAAATTGGTCTGAAAGTGGATGTATAGAACTGTTGTGAACCTGGGTCCCGTGCAATATGTAGTGGTGTTGCATTAATTTTGATTGGATAAGAGTTGGTTTATCAGGAATACAGCTAACTCCTGCTGTCTCAAATTCTAATTTTGAAGCTTGTGAGTGCCATCTACCAAATTAACCTGTTCCCCTTAGATACTGATGTAGTTT
>JAJLRJ010000012.1:21958810-22011310 GCA_024195265.1 Dendrophyllia cribrosa | reverse complement strand
AACCCTAATGATTACGGTCTTCACAGCTTAAGATCCGGTGGAATTACTTCTGCAGTGCGTAATAGTAATAACTCGGTTCCTGAAAGGCTGCTTAAATTACACGGTAGATGGAAGTCTGATTCTGCAAAGGATATGTATGTTGAAGAGAGCATCGAGAGTAGGTTACAAGTAACTAAGTACTTAAGTTTATAACATTAGGGACCACATATATTTACAGTTATTCTGTTTCATATTAGTTAAACATCAGGTATTTAGAGACACAGTATTTAGCTTTGCATTGTGTTATTTCAGTGATTCGACACTTGTGTTATCAATTATACTTACAATTATGATGTAATAACTACATTCTGTTTCATAAGTTAAACATCAGGGCCCGGTTGTTTGAAAGCCGATTAACGCTAACCAAGGATTAAAAGTTAACCGAGGATTTCATTTCTCCGATAAAAAAGTTTTCTTAAAAGCTAATTTTTAGTTTATGAAAAAGAAAAGTCAAAGTCAAAACTGAAGGGCAAAAAAAATTTGTAACAACTTTCAATGATTAGTTATTTAACAGGATTCAAAGTTGACGCCAATCCTGGGTTAGCTTAAGGTCGCGGGGGACAGGTTCCGCTCATCAGTATGCACAAAGTGCACAAAGTGCGACGGATGATACCGAAAATGCGCGAAATATTCACGAACAGGCTCTGTAATGTTTCTGCATCAATAATTGCATTGCAAAGCGCTGTCTGATAAAATACACTATTTTTCAACGCATCGTTCTTTCTGCATGAAGTGTTAACAATAGCCCGTGGATTAAAATTAGCAAAATTACCATAAATATATATATTTTTGCATTCGTGTTTGCTCGGGAAGCCTTCGGAAGCGTAAAAACAAGCAATTTTGTGTCCAAGAATTCAGCGCGGATAGAGAATTTCATGAGTTGACACTGCAGGGAGGTAAACTAGGTGTATTGTAGATTGTCATATCTGACTCAAAATTTTCAATTAGACTTTCAAAGGAAAGATATGAGGCTTCAAATTCGAACATGGACAATTGTACTCCTTTAAAAGCTAATAATTTTTAATTAAAGTTGAAATCAAAAAATCGGAGTCAGATATGACACAATAGACGTTTTGACGGATCAGTGAGTGGTGAAATAAACTTGCTTTGTGTTCTTCTCGAGGAGCAAACTTGGACACAAAACCACGTTTTAAAAGAAAATAATTTTAGTGACTTACAGCATTGCCGTAAAGCGCGATCCCTTCAATAAAAAAACAATCCCTATGCACTTCCATTATTCGACAATATCTCTGTTAAATTTTAGCGAAATCGGCTTTCAAACGTTCACGATATAACGGTTTTCAAAGTGACACCCCTGCTAAAATTTTGCGTTATAAATTTATTCATGACCAGGTATCCCCGCGACCTTAACCGTGCTTTGAACAACCCGGCCCAGGTATTTAGAGACAAAGTATTTAGTTTTGTATTGTGTTATTTCAGTAATTCGACACTTGCATTATCAATTATACCTACAATTATGGTGTAATAACTACATTTATTATGTATTAAACTGTGCTCTTGGATCCGCTCGCGTATCCTACCATATTCCTTGTAGTGCTTTATTTGTATTATGGGAGTTGAAGAGTAAAATAATTTACGTTCGTTTGAGCGTAGCGAATTAGAACGTAATTTATATTTTTTGTAGCTCGATTAGAGAATGACGCCCATATGCTAATGAGACAATAATTTTAATTAAACAAAGTTTCGACTGTGCTATCGAATAATAGAAACTGATAGAAAAAAGTTCGCTTTGCAACGTATGGTTATTTTGATTACAAATGTAAAAGTTGCGAAGATGGCTGGCCAAGTCAAAGTCTGTAAAATTCCTGTTTTACGTGCGTTGTGGCAGTTTAGCTTTAGGCGCATAACAATAAACGGAATCAATATATTGGAAATGTTTATACGCTAAAAATATTTGACAAACGTCTCGAGACTTGGGTCTTTTCATCAGTGATACCAGTGTGCATTCACACTGTCGAAGAGACAGAACTCTCGAAACGTTCGTAACATTTTCAAACATTTTTACCGCATAAAATTTTCGCATATTATTATAGATGGTTTTCACTCACGTGACCTTCAGTCCTGTGGGACTCAAATGACAAAGGCCATGGCGGCCATGTTGGAGCACATAACAAAAGAGGTTCATTAAAATTCTTTTGTAGGTGTGCTCCAACATGGCCGCCATGACGTAACGTGCAAACCACCTATTGTGATTACTATTACAGGCGCTACCCAGCTCTCTCAACTATTGTCAATAACAATATTGAATTTACGAATTTAAGAAGAAATAGGCATATTTTGATATATTAAAGTTTTTACTTAATTCCAAGGCTTAAGCAAAAATGCATTAATGTTGAGGAATGAATAATTTATTTCTTTTCAGTGTTTCATTACCCTTGGCCTCGGAGTCATTTTAAAGTTGTGATATATCAAAATAAGCCCATTGTTGGAAACCTTAAAGGTACCAGAATCTCGTTTGATGAGGGGTGGCTCAAATGGTTTCTTACCCCTAAGAGGCACCTATTCTAAACAAGAGATTGTGAGTCTAGTTCCAAAAACAACACATGTTATATTCTGTCATTTTTTCGACAGAATGCCCTTAAAGGTGCCGCGATAATTTTAACGGTTATCATTTTAGATTTTAGCACCCTTAGCGTCACCAATCTACGAATTTTGACCCCTGAAAGGTACGACGAGGATATATGACAGTCCGTCCTACCAACTCCCCCCCCCCCCCCCCCCCCCTCACCCCGAGGGGGGGGGGGGATTTTGCATCAAGTTTGTCACCGACACCGACCGTTTGCCCCATTTTAATGTGGCGGCCACTACCCTACCGTGAAACCTTCTATGTCAAATCGCTATCATCTCAGTCTAAATATGAAACATTTCAGTGACCTATATATAAGCTACCTGCTATGTAGTTTTCCACTCAACGATTTGGTTGAAGAGCCGATTCCAGGCATTCCAGAGTTTAAACGAAGCATTGTTGTTGCAGATGAATCTAGAATTTGACCTTTTCGTAATGACTGAATATTCATCTGTACGAACGCAACAAATTGATTGATAATTCATAAATAGTCGAGTTTGAAAGTATAAAATAATAGAAAACAAAAGTAGAAAAAAGAAGACCCCGGCCCCGCGTTTTACCAACAACCTATTGTAGGTATTTTGTGGTTATGCTAATAACGCATTTAATTAATTTTAATAAGTGATTGGCATGTTTATTTGTAAAACAATTTCTTAGTATTGTTTGTTTCATTGCAAAGGAAGTTATTATTTGCATATACGAGTTCTTTTCTGAAATGTTTCTTTTGCGCGAGGGTGCGGATTTTCGAATCGTGATTTTGAGAAATGCCATCAACGGAAAATGCTTTGCCAAAGTTGACAGGTACGGTTGATAAAACTTCTGACAATTTTTTTTTCAGTGGTAAAGAACGAGTAGAAATAAGCAGCTTGTATCTCTGAACCACTCGTTTTCCTAGCAATTTACACGGGGGCGCTGGTGTCTTTCAAAAAACGGCTTACTTGCTAAACTGTTGGTTGCTTATTTTGTTGGAAAAGTTTCCAAACAGACAAAAGACACACTAGTTTCGAGTTTTTAAAATAGCATTGCATCTAGCATATCGGGCTCAAATTTCTAGAGAAAGCTAGTAAGTGTGCTATGCTCTTTCAATATTCCGAATTGATTTTTTTTGTAGCTCGATTGGAGAATCATGCCCATATGCTAATGAGGCAATAATTTTAAACAATGATTCGCCTGTGCTATCGAATAATAGAAACTGATAGAAACACATCGCTTTGCAACGTACGGTCCGTACGGTTGTTCTGATTACAAAATGTAACTGTTGCGAAGATGGTCAGCAAAGTCAAAGTCTGTAAAATTCCTATTTTACGTGCGTTGCGGCAGTCTAGCTTTAGGCGCATAAAAAGAAATGGTATAAAAACATTGAAAATGTTTATGCACTAAAAATGTTTGAATATATATTACAAACGTGTCGAGACCTTGGTTTCTTAATCAGTGATATCAGTGTGCATTCACATTAATCAAGAGACAGAACTCTCGAAACGTTCGTTACATTTTCAAACATTTTTACAGCATAAAAAATTCCCATATTTTTATTCTCATTACTATATATGCGCTACACAGCTCTCTTAACTATTGTCAATAACAATATTGAATTTATAAATTTAAGAAGAAATAGGCATATTTTGATATATTAAATTTCTTACTTAGTTCCGAGGCTTAAGGCAAAAATGCATTAATGCTGAGGAATGAATAATTTATTTCTTTTCAGTGTTTCATTACCCTTGGCCTCGAAGTCATTTTAAAGTTGTGATATATCAAAATAAGCCCATTGTTGGAAAGCTTTTTTCATCAAGATACTTTTGTCAAATCGCAAAATTAAAGAAGGAAAAAAATGCTGGTTATTTTCCGGCCTAGGTCAGTCCTTATAGAACAAAACTGTACACGATGTCTTGAGTACGGCCCGCGTACGTGTACCTCTCGGCAGGTACAGTTAAATGACATATTATACCCAAGCACAGTAATACTGCCCCAGTTTTCAAAACTTCTGTCGCTTCAAAGCGATGAAAGCTACTTTCGCTGTTGTAGTAGATGAGGATGAGGATAACAATGGTTCCAGAAAAAAAACATTGAAAAGTACAAAACGTGGTTTGACGACAAGCTGTTCCGGCGTTATAAGAACGAAAATTTAAGTTGTTTCCATTCGCTTGTTTTATAACATGTTTCTGCACAAATTGGTATGGTTATAATTTTTACTGTTAAACTATCTCGATAAAAAAAACTGAAATTAAAGCAAATAACTATACAATTTCTTTCACTCAGCTTGAGGAAAACAGAAAGCCATAAACACGCCATTCCGTAAATTTCATGTTAACAGCGCCCGCGTCTTCAGCGAAATTTTTTTTAAGGATACTAAACTTTGACTTTAAAGATATGCACGAATATTTGTCCTCGGTCATTTTATGCTCTAAGAAGCTCAAACTTTTGTCGAGTGAGCTTCGGTGCAGTGTTTTCTAAATTTTTATAAAGAATCTACACAAAGTAAAGACGTGCTGCACTGCCGGTGTCACATAACGCTAAGATATTAATTTAACATGGCAAGCTGCCACTAACGTTACGTTATACGTATTTACTACAATAAATTGAAATTCGAACAGCACATGTTAAATCTACAATCGGCGAAACAAACTTTGGATTGAACCACAGTTAATCGAGGGACTGGTTATGAAAGCTTTCAGACATGAGTGGTGATAAGAGACTTCAGTGGTGATAACAAAAGTGGTACAAGTTATGTTGAAAGTACTAAACCGTGCACACCTTTTTTATCACTTACTATAACTAAATAAATAAATAACTTAACAAAAACGTTAACATCGAGTAAAGAAAATTAATAACCATCGCTATTACTGTCACATGCTGCATGTGTTCACACAAAGGCGAAACATGCTTAGTCATGATCACTATGAAAAGTGACTTCAGGCGACGCATCGAGGGATTCATGATCGAAATATGTTTATTCTGAGAATAATTGATACGCCTCAAGTGCACTTTCGAACAATGCTGTAATTTACACTAGGGCGAAACATGTTTAGTGAAACATTTTTCATTCGTGATTAGACTATGAAAAGTGTTCAGATCAGGCGGTGATCATGGTCGAAACATGTGTCTAGTATGAGCAAGATTGAAACTATCTCACGAAGTAGTTTAGAATTTAGCCAGACGTTTTTTTTTTCTAAACGCTTCATTTCCATTCGTTCCCGGAGGGCTTGACAAGAGCATGGCTGCTGTATCGGGAAAAGGGGCTATTGAACTGTGAGTGACTTCCACGTGCAATTTTAGTAACAAAAGCATGTGTAAATTTAAACAATACATTCGTACAATTATATTCGTGAAAGATAAAAAACACAAATAAAGCCAAATTTCACGTATTTAAGTCTGCCGCTTGATTTAGTTTACTACACTTTTCACTACAAACACTAGACAGAAAAGCAGCCATATGTAAAGTGACAAAATGGCAACACCTGTTTAGTGTGATTAGACTCCCACTCCCTAATTAGGCGTCAAGAGAGAATACGGCATTAATTCGTACATATTTACATGAAATAAAAAAAAATTGCCTAGCGGCGGGATCCACTTAACAAACAACTCCGGGTGTGAAATATTCAAAAACTATAATAACGGCAAAACCACAGCTTCAAACCAATGAAGAGTGCCGAATCTATCGTAGACCTGGATCGATAAAAATCTTGAAATAGTATAGGTAAAAACGGCCTACTTATCCCACGGCAAGGAAAATATTCGTCAGGCTAAAAACCTTGTTTGAATTCCTGTAAATTTTGTGAAAAGGACATTACGTGTATAATGAACGATAAAAATAAGAATGGCTTCTGTAAATGTCACTATGTGATTCAGTTTCTTTTTAAACGGAAGATCTTAAGATTTAAGACAATTATTAAAATAAAGTTTTTCATCGTGAGGACATTCGTTTAAAGTTTTTGTACATGTTGCCGTGGAAGATTACTATTCTTTTGAACTATCCGTTTGATCTCATAAAGCCTCACTCTTCTCAGGCTAATATTTGTTGGCAAGATCATCAAATTTCTTCAGGCCACTATGACCAAAAACTAGTGCATGCTATTAATCACTGTTGTACAATAGCTGTATTGTTAATTTGGCGCCGTTAAGAAACACTTTTTGCCATTATTCTAAATAGCTGTCAATTTTATGCATTAAATTGTCTCTTTGGATCGTTTTAAATTCGTAATGAGTCATTTTTGAATTGGATCTCACAAACACCTCTTAGAGCCAATCCGAGGTACTGGTAAAACTCTTCGATATTCCCTGCACTTGAACTAAAGTGACCCGACAAAGGTAACTAGTTTTATTAGAGAATTATTGCTGTTAATTGTATTTTTGTACTACTTTGATTAAGAATAATGCAGGTAGACTCCCAAATTCACAAGAAGCCTTAAATTTGAATGCAAAAGTAAGAACCATTTTGCTGTCAGTCTTCAATGTTCTAAGCTTTTGAACGTGATATCAGTAAGTGGATATCATTCAGACATTTGGCAGCAGCATCAATCGAGCCTTAGCATGTCATTGGTCCGGTTATAAGTACTCCATGTATGCATCGACTGTTCTTTTACAACGCGTTCGCCTTTGTTGACCACGATATGACGTATCGTTCATAACGTTTGTTTGTTCTGACTTCTTCGATATCTGCAATACTCAATGATGAACCAAGTTTTTAATACACCGTAAACACTTAAAATGTGATTTTTATTGGGTGTCGCTAATACGAAGATCCAGTTTTGGTCTGATGTATTTGCTGAGTTGTTCGATTCTCGTTATCATAGATAATATGATCACGCATCATGAAACCTGCTCAGGAAAAGTTGAGCTGCTAAAAACTAGAGTCCATAACGAATCTGCCAAATTAACCGGTAGGACAGCGCGTGCTTGAACTGCAGCGATCCGCCTGTATTAGTCGTGTGCTGTGTTGTGGTATAAGAATCTTTGTACATAAGCAATCAATGCCTATACTTACTTATAACTTTAGGGGGCACAATATTAGTTTATCTAGACGTGCCCCTCTCCTCTCCTTCCTAATATAACGTGATTCAAATTTAATTATTAACATCTGTAAAGGTTTGGAGTAAACAAATAAATGAAATGAAATCAATGCCAGTTCACTTTCAAGGAAAGGATAGAAACGCAACATTTCTGAAGTTAACGACAACTTCCAATGATTTTAATAACTTAGTATACACTCTATTTGTGATACACTCTATTTTTGGGTACCTGTGCCGAGTAGAAACCCTGCCGTAAGCGCGCATTAAAGAATTACCAGATGGCGTTGGCTTTTATCAGGTTTGACTGTAACCAAAGCTAAAGGCAATGCGTGGGCCGCTCGTTGTCGTGGATACTTACGTTCGCCTTCTTTTGACCTTTTCATCACCACAAAGGGCCGGCCTTGTCCCTGGAAATCCTTCATAATATGAAATAATGTTTCAACAAGGCTTTTCATTGACTTTCATACAATAAGACTAAACTCTAGAAAGCTCTGATCAGACCTTGGCCTTGGCCTTAGATGAAGTGCCTTGAGACGTGATTCGAATTGGTGACCAATACTATAGTTTGTATCGTATAGAATACAAAAACACTTCAAAAGCGCGTTCACTACTAAATGGATATCTAAAACAATTGGTGTCTTTGGGACTCTAGTGTTCCATTCACTGCGAAAATGAAATTTTAGTTACAGGCTTGCTTGGTTTTATGTGGACCAATAAAAGTCTTTTAACCGCCGACTTGCCTCAATGCGCAAATGCTTTGTAAGCGTAGTTAACACGCATTTAATTGTTTTGAAGGCATCCACTTCAGGCTACAGGTCAGTTTATTAAAACTATCAATTTAACGTGTTTAAATTAAGCTTTGATGGTTCGCTTGTTCGCCTCTCTGTTATACGGAGCTATAATCATTTTGCTTGTCGTAAAAGGCGACTTCTCATTTATTCGTGTCTGACGCTGTCTCAGTAGACTACGGGCAGTCTCTCTTTTCTAGCTTAGTCCGTCGAGCGAGAAACGAAAAAACATTAGCGAGCGGATAATGGTCACGCGAAACTGGGGGCGAGGCAGGCGCGTGACCATTATCCGCTCGCTAATGTTTTTTCGTTTCTCGCTCGACGGACTAAGCTGGGAAAGAGAGACTGCTCGTAGTCTACTGTCTCAGTGATCGGATGGGCTTAAAAGGTAAACTTTCCCGCCGAAATAGCAAAATTTCGCTTAGCTTATTTCCACGTTATATCGCCAAATTCCAACAAATATACAACTTAGTTGGATAACAAGATTCTAAATAGCAAAAAAAAACAGTAGTTAATTTAGATATAAAGTGCAGGATTGCAAGGATTGAAGTGGACTACCGTTCATGAAATTTGCCTGATTTTTTGACGGCCTGTCAATAAATCAAACTTCTCACTGATTCTTGTGAAATTTTGACTTTTTCTAACCGTTATTCTTTCTGTTTAGTTCATATTTCTTTGCTTCTATCACTTTTGTCGATCACGGTTTTTTCGAAATTCAAGATAATAAAGAAAGTTAAAGCAAGCTCCTGGCTATAATCATGAAAACACGATACATCAGCCGGGACAGTGTCCCTTTAAGTTTACCCCTTTCATTCCCAGCAGGTCAGTTTTATTTGTTGTGTTAGTCGTGCAACCGCCATTAAACAATACTTAAACCACATATTATTGTTTACTGTTCTCTTCATTGGTTATTTACCTCTTTGTGCGCGATAAAATTGGTCTCAGATTTAAGTGGTTGCATCAGCATGTTATCAGCGAGTTAGCGAGTTTAGGTTGATGAGTTTATTGAGCCAAAAGCACGTGCACATTCAGTCTAAATTAATATATTTCGTACTGTCGAAGCTGCTATAAGAATTAGATATGAGGTTAATGACTTAAGGTTATAGAGTTAACTGAGCCAAATACACGTGCAAATCGAATCGATTTGAATCATCAATATATTTCGAATCATCAATATATTTCGGACTAAAAGTTAAATGCAAAAATGTAAAAAGAACGCCAAATTTCTGACGGCGAAATCCGCCGCTTGATTTACTCAGGAGCAGCCAACAAACCGTTTATGCCTTTTCTCTTCCCCGTTACATGAAGCTGACCCCCAAAGCTGCCTGTCTGAATTCTGTTTGCTGGGCAATGATAGACTCAATCTCGTTTGGCCTAGTATGGTTATGGGCTTTTAAAGTTCACAGCCGCTTTTTATTAAAATACCATCTTTCATTAAAAATTATTGATACATGGTCTGGCCCAGTAAAGCTAGGTGAGGGCAACAAAAAAGGCACCAAAAATATAACACATCGGAAATACACTAGCAAGAAAAGTGGACCGGCAGGACATGGTGAAAAGGAGTGATGAACAAAAAACACATCTTGATCCGCGGCTGACGCGAAACTTATGACAAACACATGGGATGCATGATCATGTGACCAATGCATGAGCAATAGAGGGGATAACGACAATCATCATTTACTCCTTCCCTTATTCTTGTAGTTATTCAACAAAATTAGAGAAATCAGAGAAAAGACTTAACAGTTACATTTGCAGGCAAATATTTTATTTCCTTTAAGGGGAAAACGATAGGTTCAGAAAATGAACAAGATTTGGCATCATGTACGTTGAACGTAAAATTTAAGCCTTAAGTTTAACGTGTGGCACTAAAATTTTGCGGATTTTAATTTTTGCGATTTTTGCAGATTTTTTCACGATTAGCAAACAAAAGTTCCCGCAAACATTTTCTCCCCAAAAATTTACTCCACAGTCGAAATTGTATTGAACACAACTTCTTGCAAATCGCAAAAATTAATTCCCAGCAAGAAAAAAAGCAGTTTTTCCCAAATACAAATAAATAAAAGTAGTTCCCGCTAAACGCAAAAAGTCGCCCATCCGTAAAACTAAACTCTCGCGAAAATTTAGCGCCACACGGTAGTCTCCGCAATACAGTGTGTCACAGCGACTATATTATCCTTAGCTTGCCTCTTTAGGCAGCAACAAGTAGATAAATTTACATCAAATGATCGTGGCCAACTGTTTATTCTACACGAAAATGCTTGACCCTTATTTTATGATTTTTAAACTGTAGATTTTAGTGTTGAAACTGAAACGGTTAATAATTGTTTTAACATATTCAGACCTTACTTAAATAAAATATTGTCAACGTTTAAAACTATACATTTTTTTTTCTTTTCCAGTGTTGTAATTTTAACAAACAGCAGTCTTAATTGCGTGAAGTTGAAGACAGTTTTATACCATCGGCAAGTCACAGACTGAATTCACTCCCTCTGTTATTGCTGCGTTTTAACCACAAAGAAACACCGAGGTTCAAATTGTTTTCCAGAAGAGATTTACAGAGAAGTCTTAACCACAGACCCCACAGAATGGAGGCAAACATCTCATTGGAAGAAATCAATGATATTTCTACTCAATCGAACCAATCAAATGCCGGTCCTATGATGAATAATCAAACTAACGTGCAAGCGATAGCTGAACTTGTTCCCATCGCGTTAATCATTATCATTGTAAACATGTTGGTTTTTGTCGTGTTTTATGAAACTAAAAAGCTACATACACGAGAAAACTACATTCTTGTGAGCTTAGCCATTAGCGACTTCATGGCAGGAGCACTAGATATTCCCCTGTTTGTGATGGTATTTTTTACGCCGATCATTTCCTCCAGCACAGTACGTTTCTACTTGGGTTTCCTTGTGGTGGCGCTTCACACAGTTACAGCAGCCTTGTCGGTGTATCATATATTCATTGCCACTTTGGAGAAATACTTGTCCATTATCTGTCCTGTCACTCACCGTCTGGTTAAAAAAAGCACAGTAAAAAAAGCATTGCTGATGGTTTGGTTTGTGTCAGCAGTTATTGGCTTTCTTCCTTTCTCTTGGATTAACAAAATTTTCGATCCTTCAGGAGATAAGTACTTTTTTGTCCACAGTATCTTATGTCTTGTCGTGGTGTTTGTTTTGCCGTACAGCTTTATGATATACGCGTTTGTTAGGATTTTCAGAGTCGTTTCGAGACGCAATAGACAAAGAAACAAACGTCGCAAGAAAAAACTCACTCAAGAGAGGAAATGCGTTATTTTGTTTGTCTCCATGGCAACATTATTTGCCACTTGCTGGCTTCCGTGGTTTATAATTATGTTGCTTCTCATTCTTAAATTTAATCAACAAGCTCTTGAAACACCTTCCCATATTTTTGCTTTAGTAAGGTATTTAACTTCTGTTATCAATCCGTTCTTGTACAGTTTGTTGCGACCAGATTTTTCTGAAGCGCTAAAACAATTGTCGAAAAAGCTGAAAAATTCTATTGCACTACAGGCATCACCCGTGACAGTGATTTTTAGCTCATGGCATCGGAGAAGAAGCTGTGGACAAGCGCTGCATGAAATTTCCCATGATACTCCATGATATTCAATGTTAATCCATTCACTCCCAAAAGCGACCAAAACAGAAGCAAGAAAAAATACAAACGTTTATAAAGCCAAAAAATATATGTCAAGAAACAAGAAGTAGGTCTCCGTCTTTAGGACGCCCTTATTGCTTGTTTCTTGGCTTAAACGGCTTTCATTAAAGTCAAACACGGAACACTGCATGCCCAGAGGGGCTCGATCCTCACTCCCTCCCCTTCGCCTGCATCTCATTTTGCAAAGAAATTAAGGCAACTCTGTCAGTGACAAGTACTACTCACGACTTTTGAATAATATTTCATCCACAGACTCGCACTTTACGCTAGAAACGGCTTGTACATCATTATGATACCTTTGTAAATGCCTTAACTTGCACATCATACCTTCGTCAATGCCTTAACTGTTAGAAACAACGTACTTTTACATCATACCTTTGTAAAGCCTTAACTTGTACTTCATACTTAGTCAATGCCTTAACTGTTAAAATCGACTTGTACATCATTTAAAGGATGCTCTTTAGAATTGATCTACAAACTACCTCGTATACAGCATAACAAACAAGCACCACTAGAAAGCACTGCTTAAAAGCTTTTATTTAAAGGGTGCACTTTACGATTTCATACAGACTCTTAAGTTTGCACCACCTTGTACAGCGTATTAAATTTAACAGTCGCACAGGAAATTACTGCACGATATAATCATCTTTCATTTGAATGGTCACACTTGATTACATTTAAATGCATGGTTACACTTTAAGATTTTTTCTGAAAGACTCAAAGGTCAGAACCACCTTGTACAGCAGCACAGAATAATACTCAGCATCTTTTTCCAGTAATACTCATGCACATTTAAGGATTCCATCCAAAAGTTTGAACCACGTTTTACAGCATAATAAACATATAGGGAAGTATACAGCTCAATATCTTTCATCTGAATGGTCACAGACCTAAGGATTTCATCCACAGAATCGAAAGTTAGAACCATTTTGTACAGCATAATAAACAGCACCACAGGAAAATACTGCCCAATGGCTTTCATTTAAATGGTACACTTAAATTAGCTGAATTTCATCCGAGAACTCAAAAGGTAGAACAACGTTGTACAGCATAATAAACAGCACCATAGAAAGGTATTGCTAAGTAGCTCTAATTCATTTAAAGAGTGCACTTTAGTAGGAATACTACAGAAACTACCTCATTGTACGGCATAACAAACAGTACCACAGGAAAGTACTGCTCAGAGGCTTTCATATTTCATCTACAGTCTCAAAAGTTAGCCGACCACTTTGTCCAGCGTGATATACAGCAGCAGAGGTGATTACTGCACCATAGCCTTCATTTAAATGGTGCACTTTAGGATTTTATCCTCTGACTCAAAAGTTAGAACAATTATTTTACAGCATAATAAATGATGCCACAGGAAAATACTGCTCAATAGTTTTCATTTAAATGGCCATGCACTTTAGGACTCAAACTTTTAATTAGCGGCACTGAATCCCGTTATAGTTTTGACTGGGTTTAAAAGGGTTAAAGCGATAAAACCGCAGACGCCTTTTTTAAAAAGCATTTAGCAACTGAAATATAAACTGTATATAATTATCATGGTTGTGTGAAAAGCGATCGATTAATGTAAATTGTATAATAGCTATTTAATATTTTTTGTAATATTTCTTCAACATAAAAAAACTCATTGAATTTGATAATGGCTAATACAAACAACTAGAATTTTGTTGTAAATTCAAACCCTTGTTAGTCAGAAAGCTGATCGCCAATAAAAACAGACCTTGTTTTTTTCTAAAAGAAAGCGCGATGGTTCAGTGGTTAGCGCGTCGGACGTTCAACCTTTCGCTGCTTCGAACCCTGGTCTCTGTCATCGTTTTGTTTCCTTAGACAATAAACTTTACTTTACATTGTCGTTCTCTCTATCCGGTGTATAAATGGGTACTGTCGAAAATAACGATAAAGTAACCTTGCGATGGACTACCATCCCATCCAGGGGGGTGGGGGGGGAGTAAAATATTGTCAGTCGCTTCCGGATAAAGGTGATTAAACTAGTTACTCAAATGGGGTCTACGTAGCTTACACGTGGATTTCAAAGACCACGAATAAGTGTAGTTTATATTGTTTCAGATTTAAACGCGGTTGAGCCAGAATCTGCGACGACCACGTTTCAACTTCGATCATCTAAAACTCGTGATGCAAAGTTGTAAATTTAGAAAGCGCTTTGTTGCCCTGAACATTACGGCCGCCATCTTTTCAGTGGGTTCCAATCTTCAACCGCACGTATTGACTACCGGTTCGGTTCGGTTCGCAATTTACACTGGGCATGGAAACCTATCATACATGACGATCTACTTTCACTGATCCACTTTCAAGCTAGGAGCAACACGGCAATTTCGCTCCAGCACCGAATTAAGCGTTTTGTGTGTGAGCAAAAGTCCAATTCGATATTGTTTTCATTCCCAAACGAGAGCTATCCCGGTATAATGTAGATATACCCGTAACAGCTAAAATGTTTTCATTTCGAAATTTCGATACAAAGGGAAAGTAGAGTATCTCTAAAACAGTCTATTTATTTATTTATTTATAAAATTTGCCAAGAGGATTGGATCCGCACTCACAGAGCAAGTTCCACAACGAGGTCCAGAAAAAAAATTGTATTACAAATACTAACAAGAATGACAATACTTTAGAACCGGCTAGATAAAAAACGGCAATGAGGAAAAAAACAGAATTGGGGAGGACATTGATAAAAAAAATCAACAACACATACGATCAAGCAAGCTGTTCAATGGTCGACTAGAGTCGCACTTTATATACACACTCTTGAAGGTCTGGGGGGTGTCGACATCATAAACAGACTCAGTAAGATACAGTACATGTAGTGATTAAAAAGAACTTTCTAAAGTGCGCTACTGAACAGTCAATGTTCCGGAGGTGGGTTGGTAGAGTATTCCAGATTCTTGGGGCCCTAAAAACTGTTCTCAAACTGAAGGTGACGGTGTTGGCTCTAACCGTATTTAGCAGTGTACCCTGGGAGGAGACAGTGCGCCTGGGTCTAGTGGAATTCAAGACTGAGATGAAAGGATCCGATAGACTAACTAAACATTTGAATACGTACAACAGATCTAAAAATTCATGCCAATAACATAATGGTAGTAGCCCTGTTTTCAAAAGCCTCTGTTTATAACTAACTTCAGACCGAAACGGCAAAGACAGAATGAATTTGTTGCGCGCCGCTGAATCCTTTCGATGTCAAGAATAAGATTGACAGCTTGAGGAGCCCACACCTGCGAGCAGTACGCGAGGTTGCTGCGAACTAGTATTGTGTAAAGTAACTTGCGAACTCCCTGATCATGAGTGTCGAATGCTGATCTCCGGATGAAGCCAAGCATCCTATTGGCCTTCGAACAAGCTGCCAGAACTTGGGAGTTCCATTTCAGATGTCTTGTAACTAAAACCCCAAGGCCCTTCTGAGCTTCCATCGTCTTAACTTGGACATCGGATAATTGATAGGGGAAGTGAAACGAGCTAGCATTTCTGGTAATAGAAAGTAGCCCGCACTTGGATTTATTAAGATCCACTTGCCAGAGATCACACCATTGGTTAATGTGGTCGAGGTCGCGCTGCAGGCAAGCACCATCCTCCATGCTTTCGATTGACCGGTTGACTGAGTACAATTGAAGTACCTAATAAATATTTCATCAAAGAAAGCGCATCACGGAACTAATTTTAAGAAAAGAAAAAGATTTTATCGATATTAAAAAGAAATTCAATTAAATCTCCATCAGATAGACCGAAGTAAATGCGATGCAACCTCGTTCCCAGGGTCTCTCTTCTTCCCGCCCCCTGGAGCGAGAGAGAGGGGGCGGGAAGAAGAGAGACCCTGGGAACGAGGTTGAATGCGATGAGTGTTGCTCGCCTGCATTATCCTGAAACTCTTGTAGAGAATACCATCAGACACTTTATCGAAATGAAAGTCACTGAGGATGTATGTACTAAACAACAAGTATCCGATGAACATGATGCTCCTATCTGTATTGTCTTGCCGTTTAAAGACCAGAAATGAGCAAATGCGGTAAGACACGAACTCGGTGATCTCAGCCGAAATATTGATGCCGTTATCCAGCCCGTTTACACAAGTCAGAAGATCAAAAGACAATTCAAACCGAAAGAACACAAACCTCCAATTGTTAATCAACAAAACGTTGTTTGTTATCACTAGAAATACGTGTCTCGCAGAACCTCGCGAAGCTCGGGGGAGGCTGTTTGAAGTCTTTGTATTCGATGCTCTCGTTGTTTCTTCGTTGCTCGATCGCACTGTTTCGGTGGTTAATTTTCTTGGTCAAGGATTTCCAGCGACTTGTTGAATCCAGCGTTGTTGTGTTTGTTGTTCTTTCTCATTTGAATCAGAAATTGGTCGTGTTTCACCGAGAGAAAACATCTTTTCACAGAAGACACGAGTAAGCGGGTATAGCCGCCAGTCCGGCCGCCATAAATAAACATAAGAGTGCGCCATTGTCAGCGGTCGCGATTTTTGTTGCCAGGCAACTGCCGGACACCATCATATATATATATATATTTTTTTTTTTCGCTCGAATTCGCGCGGCTCAGCTCCCGAGGACCGACAAATTTATAAACCTCGCTTCGCGAGGAACAAGTGTGGTCTGTGTGATGCAGACTATGTCGGCTTCACGAGTCGGCACATACAACAACGTGTGGAGGAACATACGCGATCAACAATCGGCAATCACGTAAAGGACGAGCATGGAAAAGATCCAGAGACCTCGAAGGAAATTTCAAGATTTTAAAAAAATGTCAGAGTAAACTAGACTGTTTGATTTTTGAAATTCTTTTCATTCGTGAACTTAAACCGAAACTGAACAAACAGAGTGATTCGATCCGTGCAAAAGTGTTTACCTGATTTATTTTGTCCATTTCGCATTAGCTTTTCTTTTATTATCCTTGCCGCAATTTTCTCATATTGTTTTAAGGTAAATATTTTACAGTTTTAGTCAATATCTCATTAGCATTTTTACAATTGATTATTAACAATTTCATTCCTCAACTTGAAAATGACCGTTGAACGTTCGAAACGTCGTTTTTTAGCGTTCACTTTTATAGTGAGATGTCATTATTGAAGATTTTGTCATTGAATGTGCGAGGGCTGCGCAAAGCGGAAAAAAGAGGAGCTACGTTTTCGTATCTCAAACACCAAAATTTTCTGCCTTCAAGAGACCTTTTCCAAAAAAGAGGATGAGAAAATTTCGCGTGCTGAATGGGGTGGCCAAGTAATATTTTCTCATGGCTCAGAGCATTCCAGAGGTGTATGTATCCTGGTTAATCCGAATAGCACCTTTTTGCTTGAATGTAAAGAGCGTGATCCAGAAGGACGTTTTATTTTTACCAACTTAAAACTAGGAACCGAAGAGTTCTCAATAGTGAATGTTTATGCACCGACTGGTTATCGCCAGCAACTTCCCTTTTTAAGAAATTTAAGCCAATCGTTGATGTCAAAAGCTTGCATAACCAGAGTCATTATAGCAGGAGACTGGTATACAGGGCTAAACTACCAGGATAAAAGTGGAGGCTTACCATGAAAAGAAACAAATTATAGAAATGGATTATTAAGTCTAATGCAGCAGTTGAATATGATCGACATTTATCGTACACTACACCCGAATACGAGAACGTACACTTACGAGTCTAAGAGTCTAAAATTAAAGTCCAGAATCGACTTCTTTTTAGTAGCAAAACAACTCTTCAATTTTGCGAAAATAGCTGAAACTCGCATGTCAATTGCACCTGATCACAAAGCTATGTTTCTCAGTTTACAAATTGACCAAACATTTAAGCGTGGACCTGGGATTTGGAAATTTAATAATACGCTATTGCAAGACAAAGAATATGTCGATCTTAGAAAATGGTCACACCCACTCAGCCAATCAGTGCCGAGTATTTGTGTGCTCTATATTCCATAAACTGTCTTAAATTATGTAAAGAGGCGGGGGCTTTGAAACCCAGGGAAATTGTGGGGTAAAATAACTACTCATTAGTAAGCTCTATATAGAACATACTAATGAATTCTTTTGTTTTCCTTCGTTTAAAAGCCTAATTAGTACGTATGCTCTATATAGAGCATACTAATGAGAAAATAGAGCATACTAATGAGTGTATAGAGCATACTAATGAATTACAGGCTGCTAATTTAAACAAAAACAACTTGCAGTTATAAAAATGACAATTTTATTTGAAGTTTTCGCTTTACATAACTTAAGCAAGAGATTAATCACCAAAATAACAAAACCAAATTCGACTTAACAATTTTTAGGGAAAATTAAACGAAAGACTGGTCTCACCGTGCTTTGGAATTCTGTCTCTTTCTCTTTGCTCAATTTCGTTCACTGTGGTAGGCTTTTGGAAACGTGCATTTTTATCGAATTCATTCCCCAAGCACTCGGATATGTCTACGCTCTCAAAAGAAGTAATTCATGAGTGGCAGAACGGCCTCAAGTTCCTTGAGCTCTGTATACTGGCTCATAGCCGGAGCAAATGAGCCATCAAAACAACAAAGAATAAACAAAGCTCCAAAGAAAGAAAAGCATTGTTATTCGTAAAATTCTACCAACATTACGGCGACATCCAAAACAAAATAACAACGTGATTCCCAAGTGTGAATGACACAATTAAAATACGCTCATAAATACAATCTGCATAAAATATGGTTTCTTCGCGGATGTGACCATTTTCTAAGACGGTTAGACAATGAACGCTCGTGTCCTATGGGATATAGCACCTCTCGCATCAGATAGAAGTGCCACTCGGGCTACGCCCTCGTGGCCTTCTATCTATGCTCGAGGCACTATATCCCATAGAACACTCGCGTTCATTGTCTAACCCTTATTTATATAAATAACAGCTATGCGGATATTCAAGAAAAGTAACACGATGTTGAGAACAAACAACTCTACTGGGAATTACTAAATGTCAAAATGTGAGATTGTTAAATGACCTTATGGAATAAACCGACCTAAAAAAAAGTCCCAGGAATCTTACTTTTCATAGACTTCGAAAAAGGGTTCGATACTTTAGAATGGGATTTTATCCAACACACTTTAATTAAGGTTCTTTAACTTTGGCCAAAATATCCAAAAATGGATATCTGTGATGTACAGAGATGCTGAAAGTGGAGTTATCAATGGCGGTTATATGACAAATTATTTCAAGGTATCAAGGGGGTACGCCAAGGTTGCCCTCTCAGCCCTTTATTATTTATCCTATCTGTGGAACTACTGGCGCAGAAAATACGTCAAAATCCTAGAATTAAGGGAATCGAGCTTCCAAATTCGGAGGAAGTCAAACTTAGTCAATTTGCCGACGACACATCGCTAATATGTAAGGACACAACGTCATTAACAGAGAGTATGCCAATTAACTATTATAGCGCGAAAGCGCGCGTGATATCGCCTAATACTTAGCCGACGAGGCCGTAGGCCGAGTCGGCTAAAATTAGGCGATATCACGCAAGCTTGAGCGCTATAATAGTTTTATAATTCAACACATTGATAACACAAAGCACAGTTTGAAGAGAAAATATCGCCGACAAGCCTTTTATTTTAAAAAAAGCTTAAGCTTATAATAATTTTAACGCGCGAAACTTGCAACATCACACAGTTCAGGAATGAAAGTGGCGCCTTTGTCAATATTGTGCAAACTTGAACACTATAACTGTTTTATAATTCAACACATTGATAACAAATCACAGTTTCGAGAAAAAAATCATTGAGATATACAACCTTTCATTAAGTAAAAAGGCTAACAACAATATTTTACCTCGGACCATTTCTTAAACAACAAACAGCGAATGCCGAAACTTTTGCCAAGCTAAAATTAATTTAGCGTACACAATCAGTTGAGAGTTTCTACGAAGAGCTTTCGTCTACTCAAAGAACGGGACAGAGTAGTGACCGACTACAAGAATTAAAACACAGTAAAATGGCATAGAATGTCTTAGTTACAAGTGTTTCGTATCTTAAAAAGTTCAATTCAGAATCAAAACAAATTGAACAAACACACGGCTGCGAACCTAAACATAGCGGCGAAAAGTCGGAAAGAACTGCAGCGTACAAAAATTCACAGCTAAAGGATACAAGAAACGGTTAAAACATCGTACCTGTAGTTGATTTGGCTTTTTATTACCTTCCATCAGCACCAAATTTTCAAACATCGAAGTACAAGCTGAGTCGATCAATGTTGTTTACAAACTTGCTCGTTTTTTAGCTCCTATACCAGCCGTAATGATGAGATCAGAAACTTTTCTGAGAAAGCATCAAGTCTATATCATATTCCAGAGGTGATTACCAAAGGAATTTTACGAAAATTGTGCTCCTTCATTCACTCCTTGTCGAGCGGTTAAACTTTGAACCAGTTTTCATTCAGCTACGCCAAGAAACACTGCGACCGCGACAACGCGAAAATTTCGCGCCTTTTTTGTCCTGACCAATCATGTGAACAATATTTTTTCTCTTTTCTTTTCTTCTCTTTTTTTCTTTCTTTTCCCTTTTTTAACTAATAGTTCACGCACTTTTTCGCCCAAAAACACGAAATTGCAGGCAGCAGTCATTTTCACTTTCCTTCAAAATGCCAAATTTACCGCCATCGCTGGTTATACGTCATGTGGACATAACATACATCGATAACTTTTTGACCATATTTGGGCAGTGTATCAATGTGTTGAATTATAATACTGAATAGCTTTGGTAAAGTACCAGGACTTAAACTAAACACTAAAAAGACAAAGGCTTTATGGATAGGTTCGCTGAAGGACAATAAAACAAAGCCTTTAAATATAAATATAACCAAGGAACCAGTCAAAAGTTTAGGAACACATATCTCGTATAATCATCATAAGAATAATCATGAAAATGTTTTCATTAAAATTCAGAAAATGAAAACGAAACTGAACATTCGGCTATCTCGTGATCTCACTCTTATGGGAAGAACTTTGTTAGTTAAAGCTTTAGGTATTTCAAAGTTGATTTACTCCGCCTCGATGTTAACAATTCCTGAAGAAGTAATTAAAAGAGTTCAAGAGAAACTGTTTAACTTCCTCTGGAGAAACAAAAAAGATAAAATAAAAAGAGATGTCCTATTTCAGCAGCCAAGCAAAGGTGGCCTAAACTTCCCGAACTTTAGAACTACACAGGGACCGCGGAGCAAGGTGAAAAGTGGGAGGGCTGACAATTGAAAATAATTTTTTCATATTGAAAATCGAAAAAAAGTGGGGGCGGGGGCGCAAAAAAGTGGTGGGGCCGCGGCCCTACCAGCCCTTCCCCCTCCGCGGTCCCTGCTACAGTGAAAGCGATTCCGTTGAGTTGGATAAGTAGATTGCTAAATGACTCAAATGATGGTTGGAAGGCTATCCCAAATGCTTTCTTTAACAGATATGGGGGTCTGACCTTTTTGTTGAAATGTAATTATGACACCAAAAACTTAGATAGAAATGTTTCATCTTTCTACCTAGAAATGCTTGATTACTTCAGAGAACTGCGTTCAGCTTACTCAGTTCACGACGAGTACAATAGTGACCTTATTCTATGGAACAACCAAAGCATAACTATTGAAGGAAAATCACTCTACTGGAAGAACTGGGTTGAATATGGAATATACTTTATCCATGACATCTTAAATGAACAAGGGAAATTCCTTGCCTATGATGATTTCAAACGCAAATATAAAATCAATATAAACTTTATTAATTACTTTCAAATTTTGGCATCAATTCCGACAAGGTTTAAAACCAAATCAGCTTCCACCCCAAGGCCACTAGGATCCTTTCTCGATGATCGCAATGTGTTTAACCTTTCCAATACTAAGTCCATTTTACTAGATAAAATGCGTTGTAAAGATTATTACGCTCTGTTCCAAGAAAAAAACAGATGTTGTTCCCACATCTGTTAAATCCTGGTCCAAAAACTATCCAAACGTAGCGAACAAATGGAAGGGATTATTCCGTAATATATCTCGTTTGTCTGTAGATAATAAAATAAAACAATTTTCTTTTAAATTATTACATCGAATATTAGTGACAAAAAAAGGAACTTAAAAGGTTTAAAATCGCGTCAAACGATCACTGTTTCTTCTGTAAACGCCCTGACTCTCCTTAGAATACGCGTTTCTGGAATGCTCTATTGCCACCAATTTATACAGTGAAAGTACACTATGGTTTAACAATGAACATAATACTGACTTTGACCTGTCCAGTCAACAACTGCTTTTCAAAGTTATAACCTGCCCCCAGAGACCAATACTAAGCCGAAAATTCGGAATCTTCGCAGTACTAGTTCAAAAGTACTTTTATTCATCTCGAATTGATCGCTTTTTACCAGAATTCACTGCGCCACGAACACATTTTGGGCCAGAATGCACTGCGCCACGAACAATAGCCTCGCTTGCTGCTTCAAGCTGTTGGCTGCGAGATTTGTAATATTTTGGTCCAACATGTCCCAGTTGAAATCGGAACTGAAGTGTCGAAGACTACCGCGAGTTGAGCGAGGACTGTGAGGCATGGTGATAGGACCGTTGGATAGCAAAGATTTTCGAAGATTGTACGGAATAAAAGACAAATTTATTTTGAAATCACTCCGACAGCGGTCGATGAGACTGAGCTGAGCGCGTGGGACGCGAAACCTGAGCTGAGCGCGTGGAGACGCGAACACGATACGTCTAGTTAGTAACGCAACATATTCATTATCAATAATTAAGTTAAACCTAAATTTTCACACCTTCCTCGTGGTGAACGCGTCCTTTGCTCAACGATATTCTACAGACATTGCAAGAACTTGATGCGTGAATTACAAAACAAAATTTGTCTTATCAGCTGAAGTTTTCGTCGATTCAAACCGGTTACATTTGCTTTGCTTCCCCTCAAAAAAAAAGAAAGAGAAAATTCTGTAATACCAGCGAGGCGATAAAACAGCATTATTACAACAAATTTACCGCAGCAATTACTATCTTTTGGATACACTAATAAATAATAATTATAATTGCTGCGGAACTAGCGCAGCGAGTGAGCAGCAACATAATCAGGATTTAAGAGAAATATATGAGAAAAAATATATAAGCTACGAAAAATCTCGAATTGATCGCTTTTTACCAGAATTCACTGCGCCACGAACACATTTTGGGCCAGAATGCACTGCGCCACGAACAATAGCCTCGCTTTCATAAGCTTAAGACGTAGCTTTCCATGCATGGTGATTCAAGCTTTTGGCTGCAAGATTTGTAATATTTTGGTCAGTTTGGTTCAACATGTCCCAGTCGAAATCGGAACTCAATTGTCGAAGGCTACCGCGAGTTGAGCGAGGACTGTGAGGCATGGCGATAGGACCGTTGGATAGCAAAGATTTTCGAAGATTGTACGGGATAAAAGACATTTATTTTGAAATCACTCCGACAGCGGTCGATGAGACTTACTGAGCTGACTGAGCTGAGCGCGTGGGGACGCGAAACCTGAGCTGAGCGCGTGAAGACGCGAACACGATACGGCTTGCTGGTAACGCAACATACTTAACTCAATAGTTAACCTAAATTTTCACACCTACCTCGTGGTGAACGCATCCTTATCTCAACAATATTCTACAGACATTGCAAGAACTTGATGCGTGAATTGACAAAATTAGTCTTAATATCAGCTGGAGTTTTCGTCGATTCATCCCGTTTACATTTGCTTTGCTTCCCCTCAAAAAACGGAAGACAAAATTCTGTAATACCAGTGAGACGATAAAACAGCATTATTACAACAAATTTACCGCAGCAATTACTATCTTTTGGATACACTAGTATATATATAATATTTCTTTTTTCGCTTTCTTTTTTTGCATTTATTTTTTTTTTTTGCTGCGGAACGAGCGTAGCGAGTGAGCAGCAACATAATCAGGATTTAAGAGAAATATATGAGAAAAAAAATATAAGCTACGAAAAATCTCGATTTGATCGCTTTTTACCAGAATTCACTGCGCCACGCACACATTTTGGGCCAGAATTCACTGCGCCACGAACAATAGCCTCGCTTGCTGCTTCAAGCTGTTGGCTGCGAGATTTGTAATATTTTGGTCCAACATGTGCCAGTCGTAATCGGAACTGAAGTGTCGAAGACTACCGCGAGTTGAGCGAGGACTGTGAGGTATGGTGATAGGACCGTTGGATAGCAAAGATTTTCGAAGATTGTACGGAATTAAAGACAAATTTATTTTGAAATCACTACGACAGCGGTCGATGAGACTGAGCTGAGCGCGTGGGGACGCGAAACCTGAGCTGAGCGCGTGGAGACGCGAATACGATACGGCTAGCTAGTAACGCAACATATTCATTATCAATAATTAAGTTAAACCTAAATTTTCACACCTTCCTCGTGGTGAACGCGTCCTTTGCTCAATAATATTCTACAGACATTGCAAGAACTTGATGCGTGAATTACAAAACAAAATTAGTCTTATCAGCTGGAGTTTTCGTCGATTCATCCTGGTTACATTTGCTTTGCTTTCCCTCAAAAAACGAAAGAGAAAATTCTGTAATACCAGCGAGGCGATAAAACAGCATTATTACAACAAATTTACCGCAGCAATTACTATCTTTTGGATACACTAGTTTTATAAATATTGTATGTAAATTGTATTTAGTGTAGTTGAATGTGTCTTAATAAAGTATATATTGTTGAGAGATTTGTTGTCGCACTTGAATTTTATTACATGAACGTGGCGTATGTTTTAAGAGTCGTGTCGTATTGACTAATCTTTAAATTTTATCCGAAGAGATACTCAGTTGGGCAAGTGAGGATAAACTGAACTCATGTTGATTGACTTCTGGGATCAATTTAGAAAAACTTTTACAAGTGTAATTCACAAGTGTAGCCATTGTTTCAGAGGTTGACAATAATAGCTACAATTACAAGTGTCACAAGTTGTAATGAATTGACCCCTGGTCGAATTATCTTACAACTATTGAGAGAGGTCTTCAAATTTATTTTAGATGAAGAACAATTATACAATATTTGCTATTTATTATAGCCTAATACTCACTTGAATACTGATCAGTGAAGATTATGATAAAGAGTTTTCTGCTCTCTGTTTAGCAGAAATCGAGTTATGTTAGAAAAAGAAGCGAGGTGTATATAGAGGATGTACATAACGTAAATTGTCACAGTCCCGTTCATGTGCGTCCTCTTGATGTTTTTCGCGGTAAAGTTAACGCTGAACATCCAATTTCGATTTGAATAATAAAAAGCAAGTCCGGACAGTATTTTCGAAATGAGAGCAGTCAGTGCAAAGCTTGCGTCGTTCTTCGATTTTAAATAAGGAACAACGATTAGGTGTTAATTGCGCACTCGTTTCTCAGTGTTCTTTCCCAGACCGCAATAGCAATGTGTTTTAAATGTTTGGCTGTCTGCAAGGTCATTACAGACTGCAGCGTATACGCTACTTTATCTAAGATATTATACTTATTTACTCATTTTTTGGCGCCCCGTTGCGTTTCTCCGACAGTCTCTTCTACTGTTCGTTCATGTTCTATATACAGTGTATACGGCCTTTCAATGTTCATGCTTGTCAAGATGACAGGCCTCACTTAAACCATTACAGAAAAGTCTTACAATGTACTTTTAATTTTCCTAAATGGCGAATTCATTCAGACTGTAATGACACTAATTCTGTGACGAGTTTTTAGCGGAGCTCTGCGGGCCGAAGGCAAAATTATAGGAAATCCTTTTAGCGGAGCACTCGCCGGGCCAAAGGCCCGGCTGCGTAGCCCCATACTCATAGAACCCATGCCCGTCATTTTTTTTGGTCATGGCCAGCGGAATGTTTCGCGGGCGGCGTCTGTTACATGTTTGAGCGTCGCGCAAGGCTAGCTCGCGGGCACGTATGACGTCGCAAAACATGCGCGAATGACGCCACACGCGCGGCTACACAGTCGTCAGCTCGGTAAACACTTTAAAAGTTGGATCTTTCGCAGTGTTTAGCGGAGCAGTAAAGTCGTTATTTCCCTGCATTTTTCCGCGGTTTGCTACTCAAGACAGGGATACTAAATAAGGGATACTCAGAAGCCGCTTTAGTGGAAAAAGAAGAGCTTTCAGGGATAAAATCTTGCTTCGAGGAACCCTCATACGTTTTTTATCAATGCAGGAGCAATGCGGGGAGATGCCTTGTTTTTATTACGGATTTCAGAACCGAAGAAGCGGAGTTTTAACGAATTTCCAAGCAGTCCAGTGACTTAAAGGTAAAATAAATCACATTTTTCGATGGGAATTTATGTTGATATCAATTTGTGGTTGACTTTTCCTTTGTGTTCTCTTAAATTTGGGAGGCATCGTTTATGAAACGTGCTCAAATTAAGTCGTGTTGTTATCTTGAATTTCATCGAGGACAGCTCTGCCTTGATGCGCTATAAATAGTACGTGTTGGGCTTTTAAACATAAACTAGTGGAGATTTGAATAAAAGTTTTCGAAAAAAGATTGTGTTGTCCATTTTTATGTGTTTGTTTATTCATTACATAGATTGAAAAGCGATTTTAAGTAAACAAAACAAGACTTAGATTTTCTGTCTTCACTCGCGTCGCCTTATGCAAATATGTTTGTGTATTTTTGCAATTTTGATTTCCTAATCAGTTTCTCGGGCAATTTTTGACAAACAAAAACTGTATTTTATTCGGAAAGTAGTCGTCCTAGTTATTCTAGACAGAGAAAGTTGTTTTTGTGAACTTTTGTATGGTCTAAATGTACTGTGCAGACGCTCGGGTAATACTGTTTTTTGAGAATTGCTAAAATTGAAAAATAGCCCGGTCGTCAATCTTAATTCTTGTGCTTCCGACCTTTCACCTTAGTTCAGTTTAAGCTTGTTCAAAGTGCGACGCTGTTATTTTAGGCTCTGCCTATCTATATATATTACGGGAAGTCAATACGGAAAAAAAGGTTGTATTTCATTGCAGAGTGACACCCTTTTCTGGCCGAAAACTCGGGATTTTATTCATTTGACAATAATATGAATGCCTAAGATGAGTTGAGTTTCATCTAAATTCGAAAATATATTCTTTGACGCCTCAGCATGTCAAGCGAAATTAATTTTTTTATTGGTTAATTTTAAAGTGTATATCCTTAGAAACTCCCGGTGGTAGTAACTGGCGGGGTAGTGCAAAATTACAGTCAGTCAGTATGTCAAACAACACTTTAAATTATACCAAACCAATCAGAGAGTATTTGAGCATGCTATTTGCCCAATAACATGAATCATCAAGTTGGCAGTCATGCAAACTATTCAATTCTTTGTCAATTCTATTTGCTTTTGCTTGTTACATCTTATTATGCGTATCGAGTGGTTCTTTAACTTTTTAATTTACAAAGAAAATAACTGTTGGGGACTGTTAAGAACATTCGCGCTATCTTTTCATGCGCATCATCACTGCGCACACATTTCATGTCGTAATCACATGCCATGAGATGAACGAAAGAGCGAGGGGAAAATATAAACACATAAAGGCTGGTAACAGTTGCGTTAACTTTGCTTAGATTTTAAACTCGAATGGATGATCGGTGACCCCTATTTTTTAATTGTTAGTTCGGTTTCTTTACCGATTTTCTACACGTTCTTGAGCAAATGAACATCTGTGTTGTGGAAGGTTGAATATTTTCAACTTTTTTTAACCACGCGCCAACGAATTCTGCTCACATTAGCTGTAAACGTGGAAGGATGGCACTACAGTTGAAATTATTTACTCGATAAAAAAACGCACTTGCACAAAATTTGACTAAGAAAGTTAGTTTTCGGTGATTAATCTTCCCTATAACTTAAAGTCACTAAAAGCTATGTCAACGTGTAAATACATGGTTATTTTTTTACGAGTCTTATCTCCAAAACGAAGTCGGTGATTTTTTTGGCATTTCTAAAAACGGCGATTCAAAATCAAGCTGCGGTAAAAGCTTGTAAAAGCTTTGCGCGAGCTTCCTTAAAGCCGACATTGTCGCATGCGGTCGCATGCGATGTGATTATGATAAACCTGAACGTTAATTTACACGTACCGATTTATCAGCCCGATTTGTCGGTCACGAGAAGTCGAAGTAGTCTGGATCACACTTGTCCTATATATACGCTAAGATATTCCTACCAAACAGAGAAATTGTGTTTTCCTAGAAGGATCTTGTTTTTCGATTAGCTTTGTTTTCCATTTTCACCATTTTGCCACGAATATACGATGGTGTTCGCTTGTCAGGTAGCATTTTTATTCACAAATCGGGTCCGACGCGCGAAAATCTGTGCGGCGCCACAGATTTTTCCGAAAAAGTGTTAAGTTAACGCTGTAAAAAATCGGTGTATATTTGCCTTTAACGATACGAATCGTACCGTGTAAATCCAACCGACAACTGGCTTACGAGTGTCACGTACGACATGATTAAAAATCCCACAACACATCGAAAGATGTCACATGAACTGTGTCGTACATGATTTTAGCATGGCGAGCAGCGCGCGCTACAGAATCGGATGCAACAGTCATAAGCAAAATTTGTACCGACTTCAGGGGAAAACGACAACCAACTCGGGTCAGACGAGTTCAGTGGGAAAGAAGGTCTGCTATCCCCATTCTCGATTCGCATTTATCGTGCATTTGTTTTTCATGTGCAAACAGACTTCTTACAAAATTAATTATGAAATTAGGTAGACACCCAAGACACGGACTAAGAATAAAATTATTTAAAAAATGCTTTTCAATTAAAACAGAAACCTTTTCACGAATCTTGAAAATCTGTGTTTTAAAATCCAAACCATTTTGTTCATTCGGTTATAAGAAGAATTAAAAGAATCGATTTTATAACAAATAATTACTCACTCAACTGAGGTCCTTGACTTATCCGAAAGATTGTTTGTAGCAAATTCATATTATCTTAATATCCCTTCCCTCTAGCATGGAATAAACTTCAGAAACTGTTGTGAGCCTCCGCAGCCGGCACTCAAAGTAATTTTCTTCGCGGTTTTTACCTTTTGCAAAAGCAAAGATCAGGTTGGAATTTGGAAAAGTTAAGTTGGCATCTGAATAACAGTGTATTCAGTCGTAAGAAAATGGAGGCTTGAACGCTATACATTATACGCTATTAATGCACCTTTTCATTGTTTTGAACGGGTTATTATTTGATGTAATAATCCGCATTCATGCTCACTGAAATGAAACAACAGGTCATTATTGTGGTCAGTGAGGTGGAACAGGAGGTTAATGGATAATGGCCGCGCGAAACTGGGGGGGGGGGGGGCGCCCCTGTTTCGCGCGGCCATTACCGTTCGCTAATGTTTCTTCGTTTCTCGCTCGATGGGCTAAGCTGGGAAAGAAAGACTGCTCGTAGCTGTCGTAGTCTAATCTAAAGCCCATATCCCCAAATTCCTGATTATTACTACTGCTGACTGTCAAGGAACTTTTTACCCTTATCATGTAAGAATTGAAACGTTTCAAAAGTATACTATTCAAATTTCGAAGTGACTTCGCTAGCTCACATTTTTTCAAAGATTGCATCCTCCTGATTCCTTTTTTCTGTTTTGCGGTAACTTGAGAAGTTTATACGCATCTTGTTGTTAAAAAGTATCCTACTTGGCCAGTAAAGAATATCACAAACGGCGCTTCACATCGCATCACTGCGTTTCATCGAGGCCATAGTTGATCAATTCTTAGTAACGCTAAACTGATTGTAACGGCAAGAAAAAATTCGCCCACGGGAGTCATTAAAGCCGTCGTCAGTTTGATTCTTCCCATTACAATGATTAAAATTCTTACACAATCCTTACGGTATTTAGACAATCACTACTGTCGCTAATGAGCAAAATTTCACAGCAACTCGTTGGTTTGCTTGTTCTAAAACAATGAAAAGGTGCATTAAAACGGATAATGCCTTCGCTCCTCGGCCTTCATAAAAATAATGACCTCGCGCTACGCGTTCGGTCATTATTTTTAAGAAGGCCTCGGAGCTCGGGCATTATCCCTTACTTATACGCTATTTGGTGACAATTTCAAATATAATTTTCAGGTTCCGCTGGATTTCCAGCAGGTGTTTCCTATTGGAAGTATTACAAATAGATTCAATTGTTCCTTAATTGTGGCAACTTCCGTCAAAATATACTTCTAATTTATAAGCCCCAGATCTTGTTTTGCTCTGTAGTTACATATACGTAACATAACTACGGGATCATTTCAAAAACAAACTCGATCGTTGCCCAGTTAAACAAAAAGCGAATTTCAAGGCTCGTAAATTAATGAGCGCGAACCAGAACATTTGATTTACAGGCCTCTCATCAGTTCCTTTTTTGCTCAAATTCTGTGAGCATTACAGACATCTTGCCTAAACACTGGAAACTGAAACTTTAAGGTGGTGTATAGCTCAAGGTAAGCGGCTTTGGTGTATCTATTTATTAGAATTTCAAAACCCAATCGAGAAAATGTATACAACCATTCAAGGGCTGTCTTCCAAACTGAAGCAACTTTACTGTTAAAACCACATCATATCAAGTACTGATAATAAGGATTAATGATGGCGTTTCAAGCTTTATCAGCGAAATCAGGGTAAAATGATTTAGATCTAAGAAAAAACGCCAAATGAAAACTGTGTTTCTCTTTTCAATTCAGTTGATAGGCATTGACAAATGAGCATATGTTTTTGTCTATTTTCAAACGTTTCTTGATATGAAGTCAACACACGGCACCAACATAAATATTCACAGAAATCTTAAAAATGGAAATTTAAAGAAAATGATAGAAGGAAAACTTGAGTAAAACAACTGTTCCTCTTCTTAGTCTCGAAAAGTTAATCAGCTCACTTAGCATATATAATTTTCTCTTTAATTTTAGAAACGTTTATCCATATAAACTTATCACACGGTGTCAACATGAAATCAACCAGAGAAAAATTTACCCATTCATTTTACTGAAATAGGTTATTTCACCCACTAAACTCGCTATAAGCGATCAGTCAGTCACCCTATAATATCTTGAACAGTTATGAAAATCCCGTATCATTGCTGGTTTTTGATATGAAAGTAATCGTGAAATTGCGACCGAACATAAAACTATATTTTTGGAAGACAAAACCATTTTCTTACAAGAAATCACAATTTCGTGCCAAAAGCAAAGTACGACTGCACACTTAACGTCATTCAACGTAATGGTACGAAATTAAAATAGAAGTGAAAATGCTTAGAGAGATTATTACATCCATTGTTTCCGAACCGAATTGACAGAAGTGACGTAACAAACACGTCGTAATTTCCACCCATTCTCGCCAAAAGGATGGCTATTCAACAAGACTATTGCACGGGATTCTTAATTACTAAAACATTAAAATCCATGAAAGATACCCAGCTGTTGCAAAAATAAATTCAACTAAATCTGAGAAAGAAAAAACGTAATCGTACATCATGCTTCGGGGAACATGCGGTTCATTTGATCTCGCCAAAGCATGTAATTAAGTGACTGTCCGCCTAAGATCCTCATAACCAAAATTGGTCATGAAACAGATTTTCTTCAATTCTTGCATGTGAATTACACTTTGTCTAGTAACTATAAAAATACATTTCGTTTGGTCTCAAAATGTTTTCTTCGGCAATTTACAGGGGGGTTCCCTGGGGGACCAAATTTGATATTTTTTTAGTCTGAAAAATGAAAAATTTCCCTAACTTTGGCAACTTCTCACAACACTTAAAATTTGATGCAGAGCTAAATTCTACTGTTGTTTGACAGGTACAAGTCCAGTTATTATTACAACGTTATAAAAGTTTCCATATCGTTGTTCCAAGTGGTTAAACATTAACTTCTATCAACCCACTTTCGCAGCTTGTAATAAAACAGGAAAAATGGGTTCACAAAAATTCCTTTAAACCAAAAGTGGATCGTCGTACAGCAATTTCCTTGCAGCCATAGAACAATAAAGACTAAATCTTAAATATCATGAAAAAAAAATTGTGCGGCCAGTTGGTTTTAAGACCACGAGGACGCTTTGAAATAACGGTATTTACGAATTTTGCAAATTAGGAACCTTAAACTTAGCGTGCAATACAGTGCAAATGTGACCCGAACAATGTTGTTTTCCATCAGAGAAACACAAAAATAATTCCAAACTACAGCAGAATACAAAATTATACTAGTATACATCAGTATACAGCAGTATTGAAATTGTTGATAGCCTTCAAAGTGCCCATTAACTGTCCTCGATGCACACAAAATCCTGCAAAATACTGCTTCGTTCAATGACTGCTAATTGTGCTCGAGAAGTAAGTTTACAAAAGAGTCTTCATTTCTAATTATTAATCTGACAATAAAGCATCAAAAAACACGACATAATGCGTGTATTGTTAATTCAGAGCTTACTGCCTTGAACTGAAATCAGTGACTGCCATCTTGGTGTATGCTTTCATTTGTACTTGCGGCCTTTTCCACACTCAGTTGCTCGTCATTCATTTAAATTTTATCCATGCTTATCACTGAGAGTGCATTGAGGAAGCCTGGAAGCGTCAATCTGCTTGAGTATGGGTAAATACTTGAATCAAAACACTGATTTCCTTCACGCTTTCGCCATGGTAGCTCGCCATGATACATGTGTCAGGATGGTATCCGCTGACCAGACAAACATGAACCATATGCACGGCGATGCACGGCTGTAATTACAAATGACGCGTGTTTGTTTTTATGCCGACAACACTCGCGTGGCAAGTCTGGTTTAACTATACTAATACATTTTTTGTTCTTTGTTTGTCTGTTTGTTTTCATAAAACGAAATAGTAGTTTCTGCGTTTCTTGCGTATGACTATCCGGGTTATGAGGAGTTGCCACACCAAATAATTTCGAGAGTGATGTTGATTTCATCGATATTGACATTATATTATCATTTTAAATGAAATAGCTGTAGCATTTACAGAAGCTTTATTCCACTGAGGAATCTTATATAGATGAGGGTATAAAACTATGTTTAGCTCTCGAATTCAGTGGAGGTTGTTGATTTGGCCCGGCAAAGATTGCGTGACGTGATTCAGGGGCGTTAAAGCGTTCTTCTTTTACCTCTGTTTTGTAATCACCGTGATATATCATAAAGTAGTATTCTGTCTATAATTTTTTTCTTTACTGTATTTCTTTTAAGACCCTCTTTGGGTTTGTCTGTCTACATACAGTCAACTCCCGCCCTGCGAACACCTCGCTATTACGGACACCCAGCTAGTACGGACAGCACCTAAATCCCCAGCAAAAGTTACAGATATCTGACTGAAACGAACTCCCCCTATTGGGAAATCTCGCTATAATGGACATTTCATTCGGCCCCAACGTCACAATGTTTTTGTTTTACTCTCGTTATAACTGGTATCGAGCGGCACCTTTCAATAGTTGAAATGTTTTTGTGTGTCATCGCCCTTGTCTTTTTTGTTGGATTTACGCTTCTTTTGTCCGCGGCCATCAATTTCAAATCCTAAGATTTCAATTATGTGTAATTGTTGAAAGGTACCGCTCGATGTCAGTTATATCAAGTGTCAAACAATAACATTGTAACCGTTTATGAAAACAAACAGACAAACAGAGAACAAAAAATGTATTAGTATAGTTAAACCAGACTTGCCACGCGAGTGTTGTCGGCATAAAAACAAACACGCGTCATTTGTAATTACAGCCGTGCATCGCCGTGCATATGGTTCATGTTTGTCTGGTCAGCGGATACCATCCTGACACATGTATTATGGCGAGCTACCATGGCGAAAGCGTGAAGGAAATCAGTGTTTTGATTCAAGTATTTACCCATACTCAAGCAGATTGACGCTTCCAGGCTTCCTCAATGCACTCTCAGTGATAAGCATGGATAAAATTTAAATGAATGACGAGCAACTGAGTGTGGAAAAGGCCGCAAGTACAAATGAAAGCATACACCAAGATGGCAGTCACTGATTTCAGTTCAAGGCAGTAAGCTCTGAATTAACAATATACGCATTATGTCGTGTTTTTTTATGCTTTATTGTCAGATTAATAATTAGAGATGAAGACTCTTTTGTAAACTTACTTCTCGAGCAAAATTAGCAGTCATTGAACGAAGCAGTATTTTGCAGGATTTTGTGTGCATCGAGGACAGTTAATGGGCACTTTGAAGGCTATCAACAATTTCAATACTGCTGTATACTGATGTATACTAGTATAATTTTGTATTCTGCTGTAGTTTGAAATTATTTTTGTGTTTCTCTGACGGAAAACAACATTGTTCGGGTCACGTTTGCACTGTACGCTAAGGTTGAGGTTCCTAATTTGCAAAATTCGTAAATACCGTTATTTCAAAGCGTCCTCGTGGTCTTAAAACCAACTGGCCGCACAATTTTTTTTCATGATATTTAAGATTAAGTCTTTATCGTTCTATGGCTGCAAGGAAATTGCTGTACGACGATCCACTTTTGGTTTAGAAGAATTTTTGTGAACCCATTTTTCCTGTTTTATTACAAGCTGCGAAAGTGGGTTGATAGAAGTTAATGTTTAACCACTTGGAACAACGATATGGAAACTTTTATAACGTTGTAATAATAACTGGACTTGTACCTGTCAAACAACAGTAGAATTTAGCTCTGCATCAAATTTTAAGTGTTGTGAGAAGTTGCCAAAGTTAGGGAAATTTTTCATTTTTCAGACTAAAAAAATATCAAATTTGGTCCCCCAGGGTACCCCCCTGTAAATTGCTGAAGAAAACATTTTGAGACCAAACGAAATGTATTTTTATAGTTACTAGACAAAGTGTAATTCACATGTAAGAATTGAAGAAAATCTGTTTCATGACCAATTTTGGTTATGAGGATCTTATGCAGACAACCACTTAAAAATTTACTCTACCATAATGATACCGTAAAGAAAGCGTACAGAACCTGTTAACGCGTCTTTACAAAAATAATAGTGCGTAAAGAATGCGTGTTGCAACTGTAATCGTAATCTTCTCGCACATTGTAAAAAAAGTCGTAAAGTAAATGTTTACAATACTCAGAGTACGTACATTGCAAAAAAAATTCTAAAGGAAATTAGGACTTCCCTAAAGTGAACAGGACCGCTCCAACCTTTACGGAACCATTTCGAATATCTGAACTATTCTGAAATTTCGTAACCATTTTTCTCAGAACCTTTTACGAATGGCAGGCCCGATGCTGAAAAGAGATTTTTAAGGATTGAAATATCGCAAATGGAATATTTTTTACTTCATTTTACCATCTTATTTTTGATGTACTAAATGACAAAGTAAATTTCTGCTCTCTCTACGACACCATACCCATGATACAGTGCAACAGCGTGATAGCGTGACAGCGTGACATGTCAAAATCGGTAAACATATTCCTCTTCACAGGAGAAAATTGATACCAACAAACATTATTGATTATGTGATTTTTTGTCTGACTATTGATTGGCCGCCAATTATTTGGTAACAATTAGTCATTGATTGGTTTTGATTGATCGATTGCTTTTCTGATTGCCATTGATTGGACACCCATCATAACTTGTAATTCTGCTAATAGAAAAGTGGGAACATTGTTTAAGGGAAATTCTCTTGTAGTGTTCTGTCGCCCCAGGCTATTAACTTTTGTCTTCGGGTGACAAAATAAATGCTGGGCCCACAAATTTCCATTTTAGTATAGTTGGGCCCTTTGATCTCCCACGTCCTTCGATTCAATTTTTATTTAGCTTGTCCCTCAATTCTCCTTCATAAACATCTTTCAGTACCAATGTCAAAACTTGAGTTGTCGGTCTAGTTTGGCTCCTAAACTTTACTGGTATTATTAAATCCTACAAGATGCTGGATCAAAGGACCACTGTGGGCATCTCGAAGAACATGTAATAAAACTTCTACGGGTAAACGGTGTTCAAAAAATGCAACCATCTTTATCACAATCAAAACTTTTGGAAAGGTTTCCAATTTACAGGAGTGAATGGCATTTGAGCCATACCCACAACATGAGATTCGGGTACGTTTCAGGGATACCACAAGCCTGAATTACTCCCTCGCTCACTATCCGTATAAAAGTAAACTATCTTCAGTCATTACGTTTATCTTCGTTTTTGGTTTCAAATTCACATTCACATATTTCTTCAGCTATGATTATGAACACATTTCACCTCGGTCAGTTTTTTGGGAGTATAAGTTTGCGTGTTTGTCCGAGGGTTAACATTAACCTAGATTTTCTACAATATGAGACTATCACCTGGAGAAGACGCTCATCCTAAAACGAAGAACTTAAAGGGGCAATGTCACCTATTTTAGTATCACTTTGAAAAGCCAAAAAAAAACAT
The DNA here is from genome assembly GCA_024195265.1 of Dendrophyllia cribrosa. NCBI lineage: Eukaryota > Metazoa > Cnidaria > Anthozoa > Scleractinia > Dendrophylliidae > Dendrophyllia > Dendrophyllia cribrosa. Next base: position 21,974,944 of record JAJLRJ010000012.1, on the reverse strand, counting down.
ATTTGTTTCAATTGGAAACCTAAAAATAATGGTCCAGTTTTGTTAACAAATACTCTTTTAGTGCACATAAACTAGTATTCGTTATTTTTGGCTGCGGATGGCCAGGATGGAAATGGATTACAACTTGAAAAAATTGGCCAATTTGTTCAAGTTCCTTCCAAGTGTCGTGGAAAAATCACAGAAGAACTGATTATGGTTTGTTCTTCCTTGACGAAATCACTTTATATTATTTTCTTGGTGTTCTAAGAGCAATTTATATTTGAGCAAACTAAGGTACTTAACTAGTAGTAATCATAGATTATAGTGCGTCTCCTTATCCCGTGGCACCTCGTCTTAGCCTAGTACTTCAGTTTTATGAATTAATTCAGCCACTGTTGAAAAGAGCTATGTCGCGAGATATGTCACGCAGGCAAAAACGTCGGGCCGTCATCAAACACATTCACGCTATCGCCGTGGAATCGGACAAAATCCTGCCGTGCTGTGTACTCCGAAAGGTCTCAGATTTTTCCGACATATAAATAGTATATTTGTCTTGATTTCATTTCGGTTATTTCTCCGATTCTGAAATCATACTCCTCAGTACATGTACCAATACCGGAACCGGAAATGAGAAATTTCGACGTTTAAGTCACGCAACATTCAACGTGAAATTTCGCAAGATTTTTCGGATAAAATTACAACTACCAATTGCAAGTAAGACACAAGACTGTTGAATATAATTTCTTTATTAGCTAGACAAATTTTAGTCACAAAACTGCGAAATCTTTAGTCGCAAATGCGCCCGATACAGGCGCAATTTCGAGCACTGTAAAGTTAAATTATCTGCGTTCGCCTGGCGCGGCCGGTCAGTGAATTATTGCTACAAGACATAAGCGAATTGCACCGTACCGTAGAACATCGCGAAGAACGACGTCGGTATTTAGGTGAAAGCTTCCCAAATCAGGCAGAGAACCACAGCAAAATCAAGATAGAACATTGAAAACATACCAGAACGGCAGTGAGGAAAATCTGTAACTTCTTGCTTGATTCCAAAGAGACCCAACAACTTACTTGGTCCGGAGAAGAACCTTCGTCCAATTTTTCCAGTGCGTACTTTTACTAGGCATTGAAATATTGAGCCGTACGATTCCAAAATCGGGAAAATATCCGAAACTGAATCAAGACAAATAGATTATTCACATGTGACATTTCGGAACCCCAGCTCCCCAGGATGATGCCTGATTTCCACGCGATGCTGGATACTATTGTGACGTTTCAAAATGGCGCAGATTTGGTACCGACACTTTTCTCGATTCGTTCCGCTTAGCCTAGACGACGCGCTAAGAATGCTGGATACTATTGTGACGTTTCAAAATGGCGCAGATTTGGTACCGACACATTTCTCGATTCGTTCCGCTTAGCCGACAAGATTAGGAAGCGTCTCCTTCGTCGACGCAATTATCAACTATTTGGTGTATTTTGACCAAAACACAGCAAAATCTGCGTTACAATGCCCCTTTAAGACGGAAGAGGAGCACATAAAAATAAATAGGGGAGGGTCATCTTTTTTCACAGAGATCCAGAAAATTCCACCAACTCCATGCCCACTGAAAGAGAAATAGTTCCTTGGTAACCTACAAGGTACAACGAAAATGCTGACAGTTTAGCAAAATTAATATTATGCAAAGTGATATTTATCTTTTCTCGTTCCCTTCAAAAACAAGAATCCTACACAGACAATGAGCGAAAACAAACTCATGTAAGGGGAAAATTTCGCTTTCCCGGATGGTCCTTCCTTTATCACATGATCAGCCCAAACATATTTTTAAAAAATTAATTAAATAGAGGTTCCTCAGCGAAACGCTGAACAAATTGTTTGTTATACGACAGTTCACCACTCATAAATCTAAGTTTTTTAAAGAGTTTTTCCTAGCGTGTGGTCAGAAGAGTGTAATAACGTGCTATATTGGAACTCGTTTTGATGCGTACATTTATTTGCACTCAAGAATGCAATGTCTAATAATAATGGCTTTTATATGTTTCTAATTTGTTGCAGTATTGATAAAGATATACCTTTAAATAAAACTGCAATAGAACACGAACCTTTTAGCCAATAATATATTCATTTCACTCCAATCCATCGGAAATAAAATTACATGCTACACATCACTGTACCTTCAAAATTTTCATACTTTAACTAAAACGTCGGCAAGGGTGACCTTTCTTTTGCAAAATCTAAATCCGGATTTTTTTTACTTAAAATCAGGTTTTGTTTTTCTTCACTAAAATATGAAAACAGTTAATGAATTCTCTCGGAGAATTATAGATAAATATTTCAAACCGGATACTATGGATTCATGATCAGAGCATTCTGTTTTGACGGATTAAAAAAAAATACGCACAGCCAGCGGTAAATCGAAACAATATTACATCACGTACTGCCCCACGGGATCTGTTTTTACCGGCATTTTATCCCTTTTAAAACACCGGGTATCTTTTGAGCAAAAGATACAAATGATACGCATATATTTATGAAATAAATTATGTTATTGCCAAGCGCGTGACTGAACCTTTTTAGGCAAATGCTTGTTTAAGGCAGCAAAGACGCATTTAAAGACAAAGTTATATGCTCGAAACTGATATACGGCTTGCGTGCTTTTTTCTTTGGTTGTGTAAAACCTAGCACAATATTGCTTTTTAAAGTTGGTTTATTTTTAAAATCAATTTTATAAATATAACGTCGTTTCTCACGGCACATTGTCAGAATTAACCAATACGTAAAAGCTTTTAGCTTTTTCTACAAGTCACCTGTCAAACTATTGGTACATGTACTTGATCCAAAACACGCAAAATAATAACTGCACAATGTAGAAAAGATCACAGAAAACTAAACGTTATCAGCACTCTGCATTCTGTTATCGAAGGAGATCGGATCAGGATTGAATGTCAGGTCTCTTTTAAAAACATTTATTTTATATTTGTTTAAACTGATCTAAGTCGAGTCCTAAGTCCAGAGCTATGCTGGATAGTAACAAACGTTTTTATTTGATATATTCACCATCAGATATTATACTAAATTATAAATTATTGATTACAAATTATATTACTCTTTACCGGCCCTTAGAACAGAGAACAAAACCTAGGCATAAAATTTCTTCCCTCGACTCAATGCCACATTTTCCTTCATTAAGTACGAATTACTCCAAAGCAGTGGAAGAATTATCGTGGAAGTTTGGCAGGTAACCGGGGGTTGCGGTACTTAGGTATATTAGGGCTCGTGCGATTGACCGTATTCCGGAATAAGAATAAACAGTATAGTCTCTGGGAATTGTTTGTTCAGGCACATTTGCAGTATAAATCTGTCAAAACATGCTTATAATACGGCAATAGGGGATGTTTAATATAGACTCTTGTTCTTAGGCCATCGTAACTTGATTAAAATAAAACACAAACAGCGGTGATAAACATGGTAAACCAACGCATTTTATAATAAACTTGACGTTTCGTATGCTAAGCAACATACGTTTTCAAAAGTAACCGTTACAGTGTTTGAAAACTGTTTCTATAGTTCAAAATAGGGGTCTGGAACCAAGATTAAGAAAAAAAAACATTCTTAACAGTAATTTAATAGTACGGACTGTCAGCCCTAAGAAGCTACAGCTAATAAAGCATCAGCTTTTCACTGCTGACTTTAGCATTTAAGGACGTTCGCGCGAAAATCTTCCAACATTGATTTTTTTATAAAACTTTTGCTGCAGTTAGGCAATGAGTTACTCGTGTCAGAAATGCAAAAAAAATGGGGGCTCACCGACCATCCAAGCGAGTTAAATCTAAGCAAAGTTAACGCAACGGCTACCAGCCCTTCATGTGCTTAGATTTCTTCTCTTGCGCGCGCGCTCGTGCATGACGTGGCATGGCGTTGCGACATGAATTGCGAGCGCAGTAAGGATGCGCATAAACAATTAGCGCGAACGTCCTTAAAGAAGGCTGTAGTTCTTGAATGAGCAAAGTCTTCTTGATTTTACAGTGAAAGTCCGTTTTGTCGGACGCTAAAATATCAAAATGATCCCAATTAATGTTGTGACCAGTGATTTTGATATGATCAGCAATGGCTGATGTATGGTCACTTTTAGTGAGGGCCTTGAAATGTTCGGGTTTTTTGTCATGAAGTCGTCATCATGAAGTCGTCGTCGAGCGGTTCAGGTGGTCCTTGTATGGAAAGAAGGATTTAATGCGGCGTGTGTTCTAAAATATAATTAGTAAAACAAACCCGTTCCTACAGTTCCCAAGAAGGATATCATTATCCTTTTACCTTACTTAAGTCTTCCCAGCAACCACGTCACCAAACTTCTTCAATCCTGTGTATACAATTTCTATTCTTGCATCAACCTTAAAATTATATTTCAGAACACACGCCGCATCAAATCCTCCTTTCATACAAGGACCGCGTGCACCGCTCTCAAATGTCTAAAGTTGTCTACAAAGCTGGTTGCTGGGATTGCGATGAATTCTACATAGGGAACTTCATGACAGAAAAACCGAACATTTCAAGGCCCTCACTAAAAGTGACCATTCATCAGCCATTGTTGATCATATCAAAATCACTGGTCACGACAATTTATTTGGGATCATTTTGATACTTTAGCGTCCGGCAAAACGGACTTTCAGTGTAAAATCAAGGAGACTGCTCATTCAAGAACTACAGCCTTCTTTAAATGTTAACGTCAGCAGTGAGAAGCTGATACTGTAGGAACGGGTTTGTTTTACTAATTATATTAGAGAACTTAAGATCCACGACGAACGAGACGACGACGACGTCTATAGACCGCGGGAGGGCTGGACTGAGGACGTCGGTTTCGGTGGAAAAAAGAAAACTTAAGATGCGGCCGGCAGGTAGACGACGACGACGTATTTCGACTTGACTTTTTGAAAACGTCTCGCTCAAGATGACATCGTTTAAGGACCGTGGATTAAACTTTATTAACTTTATTAACGACGAAGAACTTCCAGTTTTGTTTGACCTGTTCGAGCCAAAAAATCCTGATTTTTTCCCCATGGAGAATATCGAAAGTTCGCGCTGGATGAAATGGTCGAGTCCGAGTGTTTGGCCGAGTTCCCGGCACATTAGTATATTGTGTTCGGAATTCCATACAAAGTTTGGATTCCTAAAAATAAACACGATACACAATTAATTACAAGAGTTGGCAAAAAAAAAATGTATTTGGCCGTAAGTGAGTCTAAATAATCGCATGTGCAAAAAAGTTACAAAATGAAACGTTTCACTGCTAAAGATTCGATATATTTTTACATATTACAGAGGCGAAAATTACAGAGTACAAGTGATTAAATTCTTCTATTCAAGGCTTGCGGCCAGCTGCTTGCAGTCATGAATATTTTTTTTCGATCTAGTTGTTTCGACCGTAAGGGCAAGTTTTAAAGATAAACGTTATGCTGCCAGCACTTACAGTTGTGTTCTCAAGTCAAAACACAATTGAGTACTTATAATTATTATTCAGGTTCTTCATTCCTTTTTACAACCTCATGGGCCTTTATCACGCCCCGCCATTTTGTATTAAAACAAAAGATTTACCCCCAAACCTCGCAGTGAAAACGTTGAGAACGAGGTTAAGCAGGGGAAAACAAAGCATTTTATTCTCCTGGGAATCAACATGGCCGCTGAGTGATAAAGACCCATGGGAAAATAAATTTACGACTTACCGGTTCGCCTTTTCCTCTTGTCTTGCCGCCAGTTAGTAAACAACACGAAAACACGCACGTTTATATGCAGTCAAATTTTTAATCCAATTCGCTTCGTAAAATAGAAAGAGAAGCTTAAATGAAACCACAAAAGATAAAGGATGAAAAAAGATTACAAAAGTGACAAGTCAGTGTAAATTTTTACCCTTGAACTGTGTTTTAACAACTCCTTTGCACGACGACGTGAAACTACTGGCTTGGTCGTCGTCGACGAGAGGACAACAACGGAATTCGCGGGAAAATCGCGTGAATCTCACTTCCGGTCGTCGTCGTCCATGCTGTCGTCGTGGATCTTAAGCTCCCTATTTTAGAACACACGCCGCATCAAATCCTTCTTTCCATACAAGGACCACCTGAACTGCTCGACGACGACTTCATGACGACGACTTCATGTCATAAAAACCGAACATTTCAAGGCCCTCACTAAAAGTGACCATTCATCAGCCATTGTTGATCATATCACTTTAGCGTCCGGCAAAACGGACTTTCAGTGTAAAATCAAGGAGACTTTGCTCATTCAAGAACTACAGCCTTCTTTAAATGTTAACGTCAGCAGTGAGAAGCTGATACTTTATTAGCTGTAGCTTCTTACGTCTGACAGTCCGTACTATTAAATTACTGTTAAGACTTATTTGTTTTTTTTCTTAATCTTGGTTCCAGACCCCTATTTTGAACTATATATATTAAACAGTTTTCAAACACGTCACTGTAACGGTTACTTTTGAAAATGTATGTTGCTTAGCATACGAAACGTCAAGTTTATTATAAAATGCTTTGGTTTACCATGTTTATCACCGCTGTTTGTGTTTTAGGGGATGTTTAGTTTTCCAGTGGCTTCTAAATCAGTCCTGAAAAACGCGATCATTCTTCATATTCCTTTTCCGGAATACGGTTAATCGAACGCGTCCTTTAAGTTGGTGATCGGGGGGAGCGAATTAGGCCAAGTTGTTAAGCCCAAAAAGTCCCATTGAAATCCTTACTAAAATCTTTCAACCAAAGAAAGTCACCACAAATTTTCTAACCCATCGCAAAATTCAAATACAAAAAGGCGATGGCACCTATTCGTCACTAATATACCTGAGTACCCCACTGGGGGCAAGTATCAGCCTCGACATTAATAGAGATCCAGTAATAAATCGATTTAGTATACAAGTGCCAAAATTATATTGTTCGTCTTTGCAATTGATTTAAAGGGGAACTTGTGTGGTCAGTAAGCCGACTTCCGTTTAATTACTTGCACCATTATGTGGTATAAGTAATAAAACACCGAAATGTCACCGTATAAACTTTACTTTAACCGTTATTTATGTTCCTTAACAAATGATACTGTATAATAATATTTCGTGGTTGTCGTCACTTGGACAGAGAGTGCTCGATACATATAGTAGAGACGATGTGGTGTTATTTTCTGCTTGTCAGAAAAATCCAAGTCAACGTTTCTACTACAATTAGTTTTTCCAACCCTATGTGAGCCTACAGTGTATATGTTTCGTGCCCAAAACGATATTTTAATTCTTGCAAAAACAGACGGCGTTAAATTTCCAATGTTACGAAAATTTTGAGGCGAGATTACGGATTTTTGACATGAATCCTTGCGAACACGGAAACCACCAAAAACTGACGTTCTTTTTTTCTTGAAATTTCGGACCAATACACGATACAACGTGTAAATAATGTCAAATCAGGAAATTACGACGAAGCTGACCCAAAAGCAAAAAAAACGCAGGGAAATAACCTCAAAACGTGAATCGGAACTACAATCCGACAAAAGTGTTGGGAAGGTACGTTGGCAGTTTTTACCATTGGATTATTTCTCTCCCCTCCCCCTTTTACAATGTTGGTTATAACTGGACTTTTCTAATGCAAAATTGTTGGCTGAAATCCCAACATTAGAAAGAGAGAGTGGGGAAGACTCTGAAGAGTGACAGTTGATCATTATTTAACGTTAACAGAGCATCGGTGTAATTCAGCACTTATGCTATTCACTTTTACAACCTTTCTAACCACTTTCGTTTCCAATTGTAGTCGACTTTGATCACCCAGTCATTTAGTTTGAAGATGGCGATAATTTTTTAAAAAAACGTCTTTCATTTGTTATCCTAGTCAATGGAGTGACACCGTTGATCATTTTGGTTGTAAAATGCTTAAAATTGCAATAATTTCGAAAGTTGGTTAATACAGTTTTCAGTAAGTTCACGGGAACTTGAAGTTCAAAGCCGAAGTAAGGTTTACGTTTTATGCTGCCATCAATCATAACTAAGCCGGCGACAAACATTGTACCCCTGAAAACAAAAACTGACAAAGTGGATCATATTTTTAAATATGAATTAAAATTCACCAATCACAACCCACAATCATGACCATGTGACCATCTTGCGCAAAGCATCGTTGTTTCCTGTGACGTCAGTTATGATATTTGCGGCAGTGCAAAACGAAACTGGTTGATCGATACTTGAACTTCAGAGTCAAGTTCGCGTGTTATTGAAAATCGCAGTAATGGTCTACAACCTTGATGATGTGCATTGAGTCCTCAGTCTGTTTCTTCTCACTGGAATAGAAGTGTTTTGCATTTACAAATACGTAAAGCATAATGGCGTAAATAAAAACAGAAGATGGCACTTCACTTTTGGTTTAATTTATTTCAATGTGACGGATAGTTAAAGGTTGTAACGATGGCAATAATATTTTATAACTTCCGCTTACAACGTTAACATTTCTTCGCGTGATGTTTTCAGCTACTTCTACTGTATTTGTGTTTCCTAATAATCTCACACGGAACGACTCTACAATAGGCTGAGTACAAAACAAAATTAATTAACCGCCGTTTATCTCGACCTCCAAGGCAGTTGTGCCAGACCGCATGCCGATGTGGCTTTAAAGCTGACAGGAAAAACAACGTTTTAAATCAGTTCATGTATATTTCAGTAGATGTTTTTAGGAGTTGTAGGACGAGCAATTCACCCACGTTAACTTTTTTTTTTTTTCAGTTTCTGAGAAAGACGCCGACATCCGCTACCTCTACTTCTTTACACTTGGTATCGTTACACCCAACCATTGTGAGCCGGGTAAGTACTTTGGAATTAAAGGTCTTGGCTTAGGAAAGCATCCTAAGTCTTAAAGGAACTCCAAATTATATATCTTTTGAGACGACTAGTATCCATGAATACTTCCTATGGATGTTTTTATGTTTTTGTCTTAGACTGTGCTAGAATTACAACTGAACATCTTATTTTGAACACGAAATGCTCTTAGAACACCAAGTAGCAATTTTAAACAAAACTGGACAGGATTGTTTTACGTTTGCACTAATATAAACATGTCGTTTAACTTTTTAAAATAACACAAAAAATGGTGACATATATAGTTCCTTTAAATGTTGCAAGTCAAAAATGTCCTCCTACGGATATCGCAATCATTCCAGTATACCCTAGTTAAGACTAGAAACTTTTCTTTTAATTTAGTAAAACAAAAAAATTGTCATTTCTTAATGCTGTCAAGCAAAATTAGGTGACCATGGCCATATAACCGTTCACGTTCTACAACAGTTGTTTTATGGCAACCTACAAACTGTCTGGAAGGTCAGGGCTCATACATTTTATAAAACAATGAAAGGAGGGGTTGGGAAACAATACATTCGTTTCGAGGAGGGTTAGTTACTCTCGAAGTTTAAAGCTAAAGAAAACACCCACATTCTATCCCCATGTGTATATTTTTTCAGTCCTGTCTGTGGCATTCATACCAAGAGAATTCTGAGTGATATGCCGGTTTTTCAACCAGGTGCTCACTGTGCTGCAATCGAAGGCTCAAAATCAATGGGTTAAAACCAACTTGTAAGTACGAAACGCTCTAAATAAAGATTCTTTGCCAAAACAAATTCGTGGTATACAGTCAGATGTTTCGAGTACGGCCGAGGACACTACTTAAATATATATTTTGTGTATACAAAACAAGATTCTGTTAAGAAACATTAGGATTTTGCGTTACCCGAGTGCAGGTTGAATATTTTAGCGAATACCACGATGTGATATGTGTTATATTTAAGATCTACATACGCAGTTCAGAATATAAGACTCAAGGATATATTGTCACTTGAGGAACATATCCATTGACGACAAGTATAAGGTAATGACCTCTAGCGGCGTCAACATGGTAAATAACTTTAATGACAAAAATCGCCACAGGTTTTCTTTCCAACAAATTTACCCTTATGAAGCCGCGAGACTTCACACATTAAAAACATTTGCCGTGCTGTCTTGAAAAAAATTATTTGAAGTCTGCAAATCGGTTTTAATTTTCGAGAGCTTGTCACTTGAAAAATGAAGAACTCCAAACTAAAGAAGAAAAAGAAATATCAGTTATTATTGCTGACTTTTCCTTTCCTTCCTTCTTCAACTTTTTTCAATCTTTTCGGTGATTTACAGGGCAAAGGTGACCAAGTGTTATTTCAATCGCCTTCATAAATAAAAATGTCTTTGAAATCCATAGCAACTAACATAATTTAAATCTTTGTTTAATTTCAACATGGTAAATAACTTTAATGACAAAAATCGCCACAGGTTTTCTTTCCAACAAATTTACCCTTATGAAGCCGCGAGACTTCACACATTAAAAACATTTGCCGTGCTGTCTTGAAAAAATTTATTTGAAGTCCGCAAATCGGTTTTAATTTTCAAGAGCTTGTCACTTGAAAAATTAAGAACTCCAAACTACAGAAGAAAGAAGAAATATCAGTTATTATTGCTGACTTTTCCTTTCGAATTCCTTCCTTCTTCAACTTTTTTTCAATCTTTTCGGTGATTTACAGGACAAAGGTAACCAAGTGACTTTAATCGCCTTCATAAATAATATCTTTGAAATCTATAGCAACTAACACAATTTAAATCTTTGTTTAATTGTTTTTTATTTGAAGTTGCTTTTACCTTGGCATAATTAATTGTACGTTATTGACATGCACTTACAGTTGCTTATTACTAGTTTTTATTCCTTTAAACGTTTAATTTTTATTACAGAAACAAATAATTCACAAATGCCGAACATGCATGGTAAAGAATTAGAAAATTTTGTCCACAGAAAATTCTAATCACAGTGATGCTATTTTAGGTTTCATTACATCTTTCAGGGAAAAAGAATTCATCATCCGGAACTAAGTTCCACAGTTTAAATCAGCAGCACTGCTCTTCTGGAATACCTGACTGAATCTCAAGAATAACGTCCAGACCAAATGCAGTCAAAAGAAGTCGCCATTGTCTAAACAACATTTTGAACTGGTTCAAACCCTGTTAACGTGATTATGACTGAAAAGTACGAGTTTGCGTCTCCTTCAAACGCCACAGCTGAAAATGTAACAGCACGACCAACTAGAGTTGATAGGTACCACTACACGGAAATTGCAAAGCTCGTATCGATTGCAACAGGAATTATCATCGTTAACAGTGTAGTGTTGTATTTGTTTTTGAAGAAAAAAAGCTTGCGAACTACTTCAAACTATCCACTTTTCAGCTTGGCTCTTTGTGACTTCCTGTGTGGTTTGGTTGTCATCCCTTTGTTTACAATATTGTATTTCACACCACTGATTGAGTCCTTTGAAATTAAATTCTATCTAGGATTCCTGGTAACTGTTCTTCACAACTTTGTAGCCATCGCCACTGTGTACCACATTGTAGTTGTCACAGCAGAACGATATATGGCGATTAAATTCCCGCTAAAACACCGAATGATTCACAAGAAATGCATTCACAAAGTCTTAGCTACTGTTTGGATTTGCTCGCTGCTGGTCTCGTGTATCCCGTTTACCTGGATTGACAACATATACCCAGTGTACCACCCAATATCGTCAAAACTCCTTCTCGGTTTTACCGTATTCTGCCTGGTGTTTGCCTTAATTGTACCATACACCTTTTTGGTGTTCGCATTTGTGAATATGTTCAGAGCCATCAATGGTACATCATCGAATGGGTCTCAAAACACGAACTTCAAGGGACGAAGACACATCCTTGTACAAACGAAATCAACCGTTGAAAAGAAATGCGTGCTGCTGTTCGCCATCATGGCCTCGGTATTTCTCCTCTGTTGGATGCCCTGGTTCGTAATATTTCTACTAAACCAATTGCCGAATTCATCGATGGCAGTCCCATCAAAAGTCGCTGTGCTGATCAGGTACATGACGTCTGTGGTCAATCCATTGCTGTACACCTTCCTTAAAAGAGATTTTCTCCGCGCTTTTAAGTTTGTCTTCAAAAGATATGACAGTAGGCGAGTTTCGACGTCCTTCACAACCTTTTCATTCAGACGAACAGCCTTTAAAACGGATGCTAATGAAAACCAAACAGTCTCTACTCCAAATGGAGATGGTCCACCACTGCTGGCATGCCAGAGTCCATTGTTTTTTGAGAGTGCATTGTAAACTCTACTGACCATGGAAACTGAGTGAGTGACAATATTGACCAACTGATGTAGTGATGCCGCTAGATGTGTTATGAAACATCAAAGAGTATATATACGTACATAGACTTTATTTAATTCGGATTAACAGAGTAGCATAGACATGCTAATATCACCGAAAGCTAACTAAGTAAGCGGCCGATTACATGGGGAATTTCAGCCCGGTTAGGCGGGCTGAGATTTCAGCCTGGTTTCTTGAACAAATCTTCTTACAATGACGTTTGGCACGGCTGAGGAACGGCTCTCAGGAAGAGCATATGTATGAATGGAGAAACCGTGGTTAAATAAAGATTATGTATGTATGTATGTATGTATGTACGTTTGCGATTACATGAAGAAAGCCGTAATCAGAATGAAATTTCAGCTCGGGTTGAAAAGCGAGGTCACCTAGGTAGAAAAGTGTACTTGGGCATGCGCAATGATTTGCTTTCAAGGAAACAAGATGGCAGCTACAGCTGTTAGCCCGGGATGAAATTCGTCATGTAATCGCAACAAAACTCCAGCCCGCCTACCGGGCTGAAATTTCAGCCCGGGCTGAAATTCGCCATGAAATCGGCCCCAAGAATAGACATATAAATAACTATAAGATCCTTAATTAACTAGCTAAACTGAACAAAAAACGCAAGGTCAGCAAAAGTACTAAGTAAAACTTTAAAATCTTCAAAAACAGAAGTTGATCTGGTCTTTTCTTGAAAATCATTCCAAGTTCTAGGCACAAAGTATCTAAAGGAACGTAACCCATATGATGTCGTTGAGACCCTTGGAATGTTGAACTTGTTTGTTCATCAGTGTGTTTCATCAAGATTTCTAACATCGAGAAAACAGTTGTTCTGGACAAAAATTCAAGTTGCTGCAAACCTTGACAAAACAATTTCCCGAGTGTTAGATATAGCTTCTAAAGAGATCGTCATATACAGGGAAAATGATGGAATGATTAAGACTGGGTTTCCAGACTACTGCCATGCTCATGATTTTCTTCATTCAAACTTGATGAGTTATTTATCTGTTTGAGAAGGTTATGTTTCCATGCTCTCTAAAAGTGGAACATAAATCAAGTGCCCTTTCACATACTATCCTGCCACACATAATCAGTCCGGGCCATAACCATTTCTGGATATCAGTTTCCCGTGATGTGATTGGCTGAGGAAAAACCAAAACAAAGCCAATTTGACCACGAGAGACTGGGCGCCAGTAAACGTCTCGGATATATTTTCACGTCGCCATATTGTAATGCGACGGTCGAGTGATACCATTTACTTCTGGTGTTGTTACAGAGCTTGAAACGAACATTTAATCAGCTTCTTCGCGCTCGGGTTAAGTCGCGCTTATTTTTTAAAGCAAAACCTCTCAGTGCTCTGAATTAACATGGCCAGTGAAACGCTGAGTGAAACGAACGCGCTGTCACGTACTGTACTTTTGTTTTGACTTGAGCTTTGCAGTTAATGTACAGTGGGTTCTTCTTTAGCTTTCTTTAACATTATGGAACTGTTCAGAATTGGGGGTATCTTGTTCATCGTTAATTTACTGCGATATATTTGATGAGATGCAAATAATTATGAATCAACATTCTGCAAAATTTGAATGTCTTTGGTACTTCAAATGCATTACATTAAAATATATTTTCCGGGCAGCTGTTCAATCTGATGCAAGCAGTATCATCAAATCTGTAATAATTTAGCTGTGTAATAAATTTTTATGGCAAATCAAAATTTCTCCATGTTGTGTATTAAAATTATTGTCTGGTCAATTTCCATGCTCTGCAGATAATCCTTTTTCAGGTAAAATATGAAAGCTATCAGAAAAGATAAGTTTGTGTAAATTATAGTGTTGGCCAGTAAACTATTTTTTTGCTAATATTCAACAAGGGACGTTGGATGGACCTGCTAAATTAAATGAACACTGTTTTCTACACACAAAATATTGTGAAAATGTTTTTTCAAGTTAGAACATTTTTCATTCAACATTTTGTTTCAGGAGCAGTGATTGATAGTTTAGCTGGGGCTTAAGTCAGCCAGCATTAACTTAATTGGCCACCATATACCAAGCTACTCCAATAGATTATGGTGTCACAAATAAAAGCAACCAAAAGGCAGAGTGATTAAAATTTATTTTCAACACTACTTGACAGTACAAATATTGTAAAGAATTTTAACATTAATTGTCCTGTCTCAGTTTCTTGGCTGATTGTAGGACCTGGAACAAGTGATATTACAGTTTTGATTTGTATTGATTTCAAAAATATTGTAGTGTATAGTCAAACCCCTGTTAAGTGGCCACCTTTTATTAAGCGGTCACTTATCAAATCCCCAAAAATAAATCGCCCCCATACTTACTATGAAATTGACCTCTATTACAACTGTTGGCAATTTCTAAGGGAGACCGCGATTACATGTAATATAGGTTTGACTGTAATTACAAGTGGCAAGAAACACTATTAAGGTAATTTTCTTCATACCATTGCCATTATTTTTTTTTTTATTTGTTTTTCATCTCTATTTCATTTGGTGGCCAATATGTGAAATGGTTTTTATAAACTATACATAGAGATTACAGCATTGGAGATTTATAACTTCACTGCTGGTAAACAAAATTGCTTTGAGTGTGTGTTATTCAGTTGGTTTTATTATGTTCTTGCACTACATATGATTGCTGTGAGTACTATTAGTATTTTGATTTTCGATAAAAAATAATACACAAAGTTCCCAGGAAAAAAATCCTCTCAATGACAAACCATGGGCTCCAACACCATTTACTTCTTTTAATTGGATAAGGTATAGAATAATACAAAAAAAAATAAAAATCTGAGCATTCTTCTATAAGCTTTGCCCTCTCCTCTTGATTTTCCTTTGCCTTTTCAGTGCCATTGGACCATGCCCTTTAGGGGAAAAGAAAGAAAAGTCTCAAATTTCCTGTAATTGCAATGCAAGTGAATTTAATGCTCCAATTTAACGCTGTCCCTTCGGGACTTAAGGAGTTCCAGCATGTGCATCACATTTGGAAATGCAAAATCTAAAATGCATTCACTGGATCCCTTTTTCACATTGTTTGCACATGAATTATTCAATCAGTACAGCATGCAAGCCCCATATGATGCCCGATTTAGGGTGTTAGCTCTATTGTACATTGTACACATTCATTGTATTAGGTAAAATTATGTATTCTAATATATTCTATGGTATTGTATTCTATTGTATTGTCGTTCTTTTGTGCTCTAATATTCTATTGTTTTAACAAAAGAATAAGTGTTACCCCTAAATCGCGCATGGTATAGCAAGCCCACACGAAGCCTGCAATAATAGGCCATTTAAATGATGATGTCAGTTGCTCAAAATTCACCGCCAAGCTTTGTTCACATTTACACAATTTTCAAATTCTGGCACGTGCATACGGTTTACACAGGGGTATTCCTTTCAGTTTTGCTCATTTGGGATTCGGGTTTTCGATAAAATTTACCAAGCAAAGCTTGGTGGTGTAATTAACTAGTCTGGCATCAACATGCATAAGGGTTATTATCATTGTCATAAGTTTAATAGCATCAACTGCATATAATCAGAAAATGCTAAGATAGATGTAACAAAAACAAAGCGGTTGCAAGATCAGCATACAGTGTAAAATAAACAAATTATTAAGAGAATTAAATTCAGATGTTTTGGCATAAAATAATAGTGGTCCGCGGCAGATGTGTGCCACAAAGACGACAAAGTGTCTCGAGATATTGAATGTGTTCATCCATGCTGTTGGCCTGCATGTTAATCTGAAATTCACATCAACATAATGAACATAATGATAAATACTTTAACTTTAAAATGCCCGGCCACAACGTATGGTTAAAATTTAAGGTTTACAAAACACTCCGATACATGTAGATCTGAACAAAGAGAATCGGCCTAGTAGTTTGCACACTAACAGACTTTCAACTTCCGTGCACTCGAGCAAAAACCTCGTGCACTCGACTGG
>JAJLRJ010000012.1:21871310-21953810 GCA_024195265.1 Dendrophyllia cribrosa | reverse complement strand
TTTCAAAATGCTATGTTTTTTTTATCCATTGTTGTGGACGGCAGAGTCGTTATAGGCCACTCCGAAAAATACCATAATAATCTATTATGTGCACTCACCGGGGTGTAATTATTCAAGTCTCCTTTGTTAGAAAAAAGAATGGCGTTCAGAGTACATGAAGGAACGCTAGGATGTAGCATTGTGTGTTCGTATACAAATGTGCACCGTATGCAAATTGCCAAGGAGTTGAAGCATAGCACGTGCAGTTCGTGCTGAAAATAAAAGAAATTGGAAAAATCAGGCTTTCATCAAGCACCACCCAAACCTGCACTTTAAAGAGTATTGTGGTATTTTTCATAGTTTCTGGAGAGGAAAATTCACTGGTCCATTCTGAGCTTCTATCAGACACTGTACCTCTCATCATCATCATCATCATTTTATTAAACAAATAAATTATATACAAAATTATATGCACCCGCAGGTAGCATCAAGCTAATCGAGGCGGGTGCTTTTAGAAATAAATAGATAAATAAGAAATCACATAACAAATAAAATACGGAGATAAATAAAGAAACTGAGTCTTACAAGATTTCGGATAATTATTTTCACACGTCAAAATAAAATAAAACAAAGGAGAATGTCAAGAAAGCATGTCTATTATTGTGGGCACGTTAATATACGAATCAGCATTATCAAGTGTTTTGAGGAGTAATTTTCGTAAATTATTTTTGAAAGCATTTGTAGGGAGTGTTTTCAAGGTGTTCGGCAGCGCATTCCAGACCTTTGCGCCTACCCTCGAAAAGGACTTTCGTTGAATTTCCAATTTTGCACCTTTAATGTAAAAGTTGTTAGAAGCTGAAGCTCTGGTGTTATAAGAATGCACTTGGGAAACATTAGTAAACAGATTCGTGATATTCTTTGGCGCAAGCTTATTCGAGACATCATACATTAATTCTGCGCCTTCATTGTCAGGCCACGTGCACCAAACTCAACTTTTCGATTAGTCATTATGATCGGACGAGAGTTCAGTGAACAATGATCCGCTTGGATCTTAGATCTTAAAATAATAGTTTTGAAAGCTTTTTGGAAGTCTCTTTTGAAAAAAGTGTACAGAACAGGATTAGCAATCGAGGTCACATATCTGATGATGAGAAAAGCGTGCGAGCATTGTATCAGAACTGTTTTCAATTCTTCGCTGATGGGAAACCAGAGAGTGTTAAAGATACTGAGTAAATACCATGGAAACCAGCATACGACATTAACAAATGCCATCAGTGCGAAAATTATCAGACATCGTTTAATATTGTGTACACTCCTGCCATGGATAGCTGAGTTTCTCTTGCCTCCTTTAACTGCAGTTTGCAAGTTATATGTCCCTTGTTTGATCTTTCTGAACATAACAACTTGAGAATAAACAATGAAAATATAAGGTAAAAGAAACACAAAAACTATGCAGAATATTGTGTGACCCATTTGAATTTTGAGCGTTGCTTTGTCTACAATGTGGTCGGAAGAGGATAAAAATTTCCACCACCACGTGAAAGGCAGAAAAGACACCAGAATTGCAATCATCCATATAGCAACAATTATCTTCAAAGTCGATCTCTTTGTTATCTGCCGATGACGAAACGGACGAACGATCGCAAAATATCTTTCCATAGTTATGGCAACGATATGGTAAACAACTAGAACAACTACCATGTTATGTAAAGCAACCATGAAAGCACCCAGAGTGACTCCTCCTGGTGAAGCGAAGACTCTCATAATCACAATAATGGCGAGAGGAATGTTGATTACCCCAGTCATGAAGTCGCAGACCGCAAGGCTAAACAGCAAATAATTCGTTGGCTGTTTCCTGAGACTTTTTTCTTTAGCGAATAAGCGAAACACGACACCGTTTACCAATACAATTAAGAAAGCAATCGGTAACAATTCAGCAATAACACTGTCGTCCAAGCTGGCCGAGTCGGCTGATACAGCTGTCGAGTTTGTATCGTCCATGATTGATAACTTGATGTAACTTGTCTCTAAACAATCTGAAATCAGTCACAAATATTTTTTTAGGTGAGCAAGATACGCCAGTTCCAAATTAAAACGTCGACAACAACGATGAACCTGCAATTGAGAACTAATGTTGGCTTACTCTCGTGTTATTCCCACTGATACTAGAAGACTGACAGCGAGATTTATATGTATATGTATCAAATATCACTTTGTAGCTAACGGCCAGGCTTATAGCTCGTCCTCAAACTGAATTTCGTAGACTACAATTCTTCCATAACTTTACCGAGACATTTCACTGACAGATGGCACTTTAGTGCTCAATTTAACCAAATTGCCACGAGGTCTGTTGAAAAAGACATATTCAAAATGATAAACGATTTACATAATTAAAGCAGTAAAATTTCGATATAATTAAGTGGGTGGAACGTATTGGCAGAACCGATATTCCCATTAATACTAAAAGACTGGCAGCAAGATTTGCGATGCTGTATGTATCTCCCTATGTATTGCAGCCGACAATCAGGATTATTATATGTCTCATCCACGAACTAAATTTGATGTATGTTTCCCTGATATTCAAGAGAAACTTTTTTTGACAAATGACACTTCAGTGCCTGTCACTTCAGCCAAATTGCCACGAGGTCTTTTAAAAAAAAGGTAATAGATGCAATTTACATAATTAAGCAGTTATATTTTGTTATAATTAAGGAGGCTCAGCCAGCCGTTAAAATAATTATTGTCCTTATGGCTTTGCTTTGCAATCATTATGTTAACGGCTAGTTGTTTTAAAATAATAGGTAAGGGCTTTTGTGGAATTATGTTGCTTTTTGCAAATTATTTGCTTTTATTACTGTTTTGCGTATCATGCCCTAAATATAATTTTTGCTTTGCTCAAACTGAACCATCTTATAATTTTTTTTGAAACATCGTCTGCGTTAGTGATACGTGAGTACTACAAAATTTGAAAGTTTCCTTTTGAATTAAGTGTCTGACTAGATTTTGAGAAAAACGACATTGTTTGAATTAAGAGAAAAAGCTGACCGGCGATACATTTTTTAAACTTGAAGTATAATAGCAAACGAAGCATGTCTTCCCTGCGACATTTTGACAAATCAAATCAAGTCACATGTACCAGATCGCAAACCAGTAGAACGTGGGCTCAGATTTATGAACGGAGTAATGGCGGACGGATTTTACGTGATTTTCGTGGGTTTTCGGCCAGCTATTTCTGGGTTGTGTAAGAATATATCGACCTAATTTATAGCAATTCGCATTTGTTTAAACCTATTAGATACATTTGCGTTAAAAAAAGCGGAAAATAAATACAAAAAGTTTCGTCGTAGTGGCACTTTAAGATAATTTGATCAAAACTGGAATTTTCACTGGTGACACTAGTCATTAGCTGTCGCACAAGAAGTTTTGTACGCGTAATCAGATTTTTGTTTTGCAAAAATTAGCTTCGAAAACACGAACTTTTTACTCCATAAAATGCTCAAAAAAGCAATACAAATTCCGTAGAACATCTCAATCATGTTTCTTAAAGTTACAAACGTTGACAAAATGAGTAAATGGCGCAAATTTGTCGAGTTTTTAGCCAAAAGCTTTGTGCAAAATCATGATTGCATAATTTGAGCGAGCACAGCACAACTCCATGTAAACAAACCGTTCGAACAAACCAAAGCAGCTTTAAAACTCACTTTCGATAAAGGGATCGATAAAGGGATCGTCGAATTAAAAGACCGCTGTCCCGGCTGAAATATCGTGTTTTCATTATTATGGCCAGGAACTTGGTTTAAGCTTGCTTTATTATCTAAAAATTGGAAGAAACCATCGTCAAAAGTGATAGAAGCAAAGAAATATAAACTAAACAGACAAATTAATAACGGCTAGAAAAGTCAAAATGTCACAAAAATGGCAAGTTTGATTTCTTGATTTATTATCAATAAATCAAACTTCATAAACTGTAATCCACTTCAATCCTTGCAATCCTGCACTTTATCTCCAAACTACTGCTTTTGTTTTGCTCTATGGAATCTTTTTATCCAACTAAAGCCCCAGATCGATCTTTTGCTCAGTTTCAACACCTCAAATGATTTTATATTGCCAAATGAATGGCTGAAATGTTAAAAAAATGTCTCAGGGCATCACTGGGGGGGGCATTATATGCCTTTTTGTGTTATTTCCTTAGTTAAGGTTACAGTGTACCTTCAGATCGAAAATTTATTGAATTTTTTTTTTTGGCGTCAAAATAAAGTTTACAGAATGAACTTTCATCCAAAAAAAATTATCGAAAAATAGTGAAAATTGACGGAGAAATGACGGCATAACTTTTGTGGGCGGAGTTTGTTTATGAAGCGATATGTTTTTTTTTTTAAGCGCTGTTTTCTCAAAGTTAATTTTTCGCTTGTAGGGGACATTTTAAAGAGCTACAGCTCAAAGGGAATTTGTTTGATGTTCCTCAAATTTGGACAGAAGCTAGGCTAACACATAATTAACAAAAATATGTCGGCGAATTTCTTATTTCCGAAAACTTTTTCGCCATGAGCCATTTCCGTGCGATCACTCCAATTTTTTTTCTCCCTTTTTCGAAAATATTCTGTAACTTTTCACTGCAATTGAATATGGGAAATCGCCGACACGTTTTTTTAGCGCTTCGTGTCCGGAAATCCGAGAACAAATCAAATTAGCAAAATACAATAATCGCTTTGAGTTATAGCGTTTTAAAGCCGATTCGGACATTCGAATATAGACGTCATGAAAAATTCGACAATTCATTTTATTAGCAAATGTTTCCAGCTCTATAAGCTTTAATTTGATATCTGGTTTAGGTATACTAAGTGTAATCTTAAGACGCTACAGCTGTGATA
Organism: Dendrophyllia cribrosa; assembly: GCA_024195265.1. Lineage (NCBI taxonomy): Eukaryota > Metazoa > Cnidaria > Anthozoa > Scleractinia > Dendrophylliidae > Dendrophyllia > Dendrophyllia cribrosa. The sequence goes on along the minus strand of JAJLRJ010000012.1, from coordinate 21,948,960 downwards.
CTGGAGACACCCCCGAAGGTACACTGTAACCTTAACGCTCTTGGGATGGGCCACTAAAAACTCAAGGAAACTGGCCCGACTGGCCACCAAGCACTGGAATTAACTTTTAGCCTGCAGTTAGGGGTTAAGGCTACACTAGGGCTAAAAATTCAGTTAAGGTTAGAATTTACACTTGCTTTGGGTAAAAGGGCTCACCTCACAGTTAGTTTTACTATCATTATAGTAAAAGTGTTACAGGCAAGCCTCTCTAATACTAACATTACCTGTAAAAGAAGAGAATAAATCGTGTTAAAACCGTGATAAGACCTATTAAGACCTATTGATGTTAGGTTTAGTTTAGATCAATAAACTTTTTAGTAAATTGATCATATGTAGTTTCAGATAGTACTTTACTATGTACAATTTCACCACTCAAATAAAACCCCGTCACTACAAGGCAATGTAAGATTAACACAAGCAAGAATTCAAGGCAAAGTTAAATTCAATAAAGCTATCTAAAATTTGAAAGGTAGGAGTCATTAACGAGCGTTCATTTGTGAGCACATGTGACCAACACTAGCGTGACATGAACTACTTGTACATGTATTCATCGAAACCATGATGGAAACAGTTCCTCTCAGACGCAGCCATTAAACTACGATAAAATCGCAACAAAGAAAACACTGTTGTGAAAGTAACGTCCCCCCGTACGTTTAATTAAGAAGGAATTAATATAGTACAACATAGATTGTATTTTTAGATCGTATTTCTTCCGCACTGCATTCAGGGCATCATATTTCTCCTCGTGTTTGTTTCAAAGCGATCATGCACCAACTAGCATTCCGTCGACCGGCTGGCTTTTAAAATGCAGCACCTTTTATCCGTGAAGACAAGTTAAATAACGTTTGAATTCAAAGGTTAAAAGCTTCGAAAGGAAGCGACACCATTATATGCCTTGACAAGCATGTTAAGATTCTATACTCACGGTTCACGCTTAATTGTGTTCATTCGAAATTCGTTTCTGTCTCAGTAACGTAACAATTGATCGATATTTTGATCTCCTTTGGTCAATGCAGTTCACATTGTAAACCTGCAAAGGAAATGATTCACTTACGTTTTCTTTGGCGTTCAACTCTACTTATTTTTGCTTCCTTCGATGCAGGATCTGCTTGCGAAATATTAAAACAACACAGTCACATGTCTAGTCAGTCAGTCATTAACCGCTAACAACGTTTGCCCGCTATGAATTATGGGTATTTTTAGAGCAAATCGTGAAGGGAAGCAAGACATTCTGTCTTTAGAGGGATTTTATTAACACTGCAGCGAACCAAAAATCAAAGCTTAAAACTTCGCTTGCCGTATATTCTAAATGTACCATTTGGCTCGCTGCAGTGTCTTCACCGTTTGCAGAGCGAGGCTGAAACGTTTTGGCACCACCGGAGTGGTCTTTCTTTTATGCTCTCGGATCGGTTCATCGGCCCGATTACACCTCTTTAAGCCATCTCGTACTTAGATGATGTACCAGGCACTCTGCAAACGGTGGATTTTTTCGAATTTCAGCCTCTGAGCCGTGATTCAACCTATTGGTTTGCCCGCAGCTCTCATCGAAACGTTTGCACATTCGCACATAACGTTCGAAAAGAGGAAGCTTCTGCGCAGGCTCACGGCTTTAAAATCTGATGCCCAGTACTTCGCGGACAACGGAAGCCGAAGTAACGCAATATTGTAACGCAAACTGATCATGCATGAAAGGCAACTATATATATACACAGGACGAAATAACGACTTTAAGTGCAAGTAAAGGTTCATTAAAGAAAACTTAAAGAACAATTTCGACTATCTTTAAGTGCACCGTAAATTACTTAAATAAGCCTTTACTTGACAACACTTAAAGCTAGTAATGAACAATTTAAGTTGCCTTTAAGGGTCTTTAAGTTGTTGGAAAGTTGAATTAAAGATAACGTAAAGGTTCTTAAACACATATTAAAGATACTTACTAACTTTAATACATTTAAGAGTATTTACGTCTCAACTTAAAGATTTTCGCTACCTTTAAGTAAAATTTAATTTTCTCTTAAAGATTAGTAAATTCATTATTTCGTCCTGTGCCCATTCACACCAACGGTTAAACATGTTCAAATGTTGTTTAGTTTAACTATGTTTTTAGCCTCCATCTTGAACGTTTTTACATGTATATGGCTCAAACTACCTGGAATGATAATAAAAGTCGTTAAGTTGTTTTTAATAAAGATTTCACTCCAAATATTTCGGGAATTTAGGATGTATGTTTCTAAACCTGTTTTAAACTAAACAGCGTTGGTGTGAATGAGGTATAAGTTGTATATGTTGTGGTGCAATTTTTTCCTTGGTGCAAATTTTATTTTATTTGCACCACAACATATATTTGGTGGCATTTGGCGATATAAGGCGTGGAAAAAGCTAAGCGAAAAGTTTGCTATTTCGGCGGGACAGTCCCTTTAAATACAGCATTGTTTTAGCTGCCAAACCTAACAAATTAATGTAATCAACACTTTTGCCTTTCCTTTGGCGATAATTTTAAATTTTGCTTTATATGCGAGTAACGCAATAAATTGCCGAGAATAATTTTCAACCATTACAGGCTGGTTTTTGAGACGTCAATACGTCTTTATATTGACGTCTCAAAAGCAGGCAAAAGTATCTGAGAATCGTGATACAAGTTGGTAATTAAAGCTTTGTGGATTACATGGACCAAAGCGTTAGTGTTATTCAAAAGCCAAAGGACATATTTATATCAGTGGAAACCCAAACATATACCAATTATTTACCATTGCTCTTAGAGTAAAGGCAGGTGTTTTAGGCTGCATATTTCCAGGATGGAAATGGATATCAACGGGCAGTTTTGACTCAAAAACGTCCAATTCGTCATGGCATATCTCCCTTAAGGCCTATATGGTGTGAAATGTATACACTACTAGCAGTGATCAAAAATTTAAATAAGTGCGTTCGAAGTTCAATGAATTTAGCTAAAATCGAAGGAAAAAGATAGGAGCAAATTAGTTGAGACATTAATTGAGAAACACGAAGTATTTAAACAGCAAACATTTGGCGCAATGGCCACCGAGTACAATGACTCGGTTTGTTTGGTTTGTATTTGTGACCGCTAGGGGACAAAGCACAATGGCTTGGTTGATTTGCTTTGAGACAACTTTGGGTCAGTGTAATCGGTTGATCTGCTTTGTTGTTCGGCAAACTCGAGGACATCAATTCAAAGCAGGACAGCAGCGAATTGATGTTTGAGAAAAATGATTGCACTTACCGAAATAATCGCCCAAAGATATCCACGCTTGATTGACGTCAACCCACGGACGGACGCACGAGATATTTTCCAGCTGAAAATAGTTGCGTGCGCATGAAAATAGTTGTGTGCGCATGTCCACAAGGTGAGCCCGCAATTTCTTTGGCCAGCTTTTGGGCTTAAAATTGGTGCGCGCGCATAATAGTTATTCAAAATGGCGCAGATTTTGAACATCGCCCGTCCATTCATCGAACCAAAAAATCTCGATTCTTCACGCCTGGCATGCACAGGTATCCCATCGACCACAGGATACCCAAATCAGGTTGAAGTTAGGATGGCGTTCTCCCGACGTCGAACGCAATTAACACCGTATGACCGGGATCGTTTCAAGTTTATTTTAGCAGAGTAATCGTCAAAAAAGCTGTATTTTAGGCATATCACTCGCAAATGAGGAAAATTCTTTTGGCATGGACTTAATGATTTAGGCCTTGTATGGGATTTAAATTTGACAAATATGATAAACTTATATCACTGAAAATATAATTATAGCGACTTTGTGTTTTACGAATGGCCAGGAGCCGAGAAACCGCCAAACGACCGAGGGTTGTTTAATTGATTAATTGCCGCGGCAAGAGCGAAATAGCTGCGCATTGTTATCCATAAAGGATCAATCAACAAAACCGTTCTGATTGGTTAACGAGGTATATATCTGCGTACAAAGTTGGAGTGGCTAAAAACATGCGAGATGGTCGACACGCGAAAAATATTTCAAATATCAATGAAAATTCCTTGAAACAGTTTTGTTCGTCATGATCCCTTTTTTGGCCAAATATCACGAAAATCCTTCACACCCACTTAACCCTATAAATTATTTCAAAAATAGAGGGTGATATTTAAACAACACAGCGCCTTCACAGGAGATCAAACCACCTCAAAGCACCGCGAGCCAATGAATCAGCAGCACTCCTTCGCGTCAACTATTAAAAAATATAATTCGTTGGAAATTCAGTCACCTCGTTCAACAAGTTCAAGTTCAAAGCAAATTAATTTTTAAACCCAATTCTAACCAATTTTGGTTTGATGGTGACATTTTTTCCGGCCGCAAGTGTAAAGCCTAATTGCTGTTTAAATGCCACGAAAAGTTCCCCGAGGCAGCTACTCATTAAGAAGATTATGACACCCTTGTGATTAATTAACTTTAATTTTAAAATGCATTTCTTAAATTAAGATTTTTTTTTAATTTGTTATTTGAAATGTAAGAGTAAACACTAAACCTTGTTTTGGTCGAGGTTTTTTTTTTAATTTTTGTCAGTCGAAGGTTGGAAGTACCCTTGAGTCAATGTACATCGCACTACTTCATTTACAGTTTGATAAGCGCTCTGGCTTTTTCATTAATATATTAAACACCTCACCATGTTTACCATAATTTCACTTTTAATAAAGTGAGTGGAAAAAATTAAAAAAAAACGATAACTCCTAAGGACATCTTGTTAAACTTATAAAGAAATAATAATAATAAAGAAAATTTAAGGCGTTTTTTAATAAACATGCATCGTGAAAATACAAGACGTACTCAATAATTGATCAATTAATAGCAATTCTTTATCAGATTTGATTCCTGTGTTCAGAGATGATCTTTTGATCTCAATTAATAACGACTCGAAAAACAAAAGCTGACTAAAGTCAGAGTTCATTATTTACCACAGTCGAAAGACTGTAAGATAGTGTGTTGCGTGTGATGATTTGACTTTATATCAGGGTTTTACTGAGACATGTCTCTGTTCTGTCTTGCTGCTACCGGCTTCTGTCAACGCAAAGGACGCACAGAGAACTGTGTTCTGTTCGAAAATTCTTCGAAAAATGAAAACATTTAAAAAATAAACATCCACAAAACTACATCTACATCTAAATTTTATTAAGTCGGTAAAATCCTTGTGGACAGCACACCAGCTGTACAAAACAATACTAATCTAAATTAAAAATATTAAAGATTTTAAAGATTAGATTTTAAAGTTAATTATAACTTCGCGGTATGATGGCATTAAGCTGTCAAACATGGAGATGTTTTACTGTAATCGTGTTAGAAGGGACTTGCTCTTCTCTCCACAGTTGGGATGCCAACACTTTAGACGGGCTTATTAACTCCTCATCTCGGCATGGTCGAAGAAGACGATAATTTCATTCGCTTAGGATAGCAATATTTATGGAGCACACCATTGAGCTTTCTGGTTGTAAATTTTTTGGTTCCAATTTACCTCAATATACATTATCGAAAATGTTGTGACTGATTTTTCTTCAGACGAGAAGAATTTACATTTTTTTTCGAACGTTTATTCGTCCGAACATTTTTGTGATTAAAGTAACCGGAGCTGCAATAAGGAGTTCATACTTCGCAAGTTCTACTGTATTTACGTTTCTCGCTTGGAACGAATCTACAATAGTAAGATTAAAACTATATCAACGAAAACCTGTTTAAAACAAAATTAATTATCCGGCCGTTTATCTCGACCTCCAAGGCAGTTCTGCTGGACCGCATGCCGATGTGGCCTTAAAGCTGATAGGAACTCAACAACGTTTTATATCAGTTCATGTGTATTTCAGAAGATGTTTTTCAGAAGCCGTAGGACGAGCAACGCTAAAAGCATCAACATTCGCTCCTTCTACTTCTTGAAACTTGGTATCGTTGCACCCAGCGATTGTGAACTCTGTAAGTACCTTAAAATTCAAGTTCATGGCTTGGGAAAGCATCCTAAGTCTTAAACAGACTCCAACTGATATATCTTTGGAGACGACTAGTATCCATGAATACAGGCTTCCTATTTTACGACCTGTCTTTAATTTCCCGTTTAATGTAGCAAGTCAAAACTATATCGCAATCATTCCAATTTCCCTACTTAAGACTAGAAACTTTTTTCAATTTGGTGAGAAAAAAAGGAATCCTTTTTAATGCTGTCAAGCAAAATTAGGTGACCATGGCCAAATAACCATTCATGTTCTAAAACAATTGTTTTATGCGCAACCTACAAACTGGCAGTTGCTGTCTGGAAGGAGGACTCACTAATCTTAATAAAAAAAATTAAAGGAGTGGTTGGAAAAGAGAACATTCGTTTCGAGGAAGGGGTTAGTTACTCTAGAAGTTTAAAGCTCAGTAAAAAAACACCCACATCCTACGCCCCTGTAAATAATCAACGCTCCCTTAGCAATCCTCCGTGTCACATTTGTTAGTTCTTTAGATTGGATCAAAGGTGTTTGTGCAGTCGCTGAATTATACAGGGTCATAACTGAGTTAAATCCTCTTCAAACAATGAAGGGAGGTCCAGAACTATACATGTAGCATAAAAGGGCGTTTACTAAAGTGCCAAGTCAATGAAAATTGAGCTCTTTTTTTCCTGCCATTTTTTGGCTTAGAATAGCGACTGGAGTTCAAAATACTTCGCACTCATTGACGAGAAAAAAATTACTCGTACCTAGTCAGTCTGTTAACGATTTGGATTAACCGCCATTACGAGTCTTCGCTCCTTGGTACTAATATAATGGTTTCTTTTATATAGAAAACGTGAGATAATTTTAAGGACGATTTTATTTGAGCCTTATAAAACACGTAAAGCAACTGGCAGTATTGTAGTATGTTTTATAAACGCGGTTCGGTATTACATTATAGTCCACGATGTAATGTGAGACATTTAAGGTCTACATATTACATATTACGCGGTTCGGAAGATAAAACTCAAGGATATATTGTCCCTTGAGGAAAGTATCCATTAGCGGCATGGATAAGCAATGACCTCAGCGGCGTCACTACGGTAAATAACTTTAATGACAAAAAACACCACAGGTTTTCTTTCCAACAACTTTCCTTTTATAAATTTATATAATTTTCGAGAGCGAAAGATCAGTACATCGCTTTCACAATGTCCAGTTTAAAAGGAAAAAAAAGAAAAAAAAAGAAAAGGTTAAACAGGCTAGCAGACTACCATACTGAGCTATCTGTGCAAAAGAAATTCAAAATCCATTAAAAGTCTGCAGATCGGTTTTAATGATCCATCAAAGGACTCCAAATGGGAAACATCAATACATCGCTTTCACACTGTCCTCTTTTTCGGCGGTCGAGTATTCTCTTCTCTACATTTCTTTGCATTTGGATCGAGCAAAATACATGCGCAAGCTGGTCAGCGGAATTACCAAAAGAAGTTTGGTATGTACTTGGTGTATCCCTTATTATTTTGTATTTAAAGTGCCCCTGTGATCAAATTTTTGATTTTCTTTTTTTACATTTTCGTGTACTATTAAACTTTCTTACTCATCTTGCCAAATTTCAATCCATTACGAACATCAGAAGTCATTTTATTTTAACTTTTATTTCCGAGAATTTACGGCCGCTATTAATCAACCTTGTTCCAAGGCTTGGTTGCGAATGGGAGAAAGTGACGTCAAAGACTCAAACATACCTCACGGGTTGAAATTATAATAACAATCGGCATAGAAAATTGCACGAAGAACAAGTCCAAAGTTTTTGTTGCTTTTCGCGTGATTTTCAATCCTTATTACTTGGGCGTAGCGACCAAGTATTAAAATGCAGTTTGGTCGTCCACAAATGTGCAGTATTGCGCAACTCTGGGGACGGCGGGATTATTCAAATCTTCACCGCTCTCACACGTCCGAGGCGTTTTTCGTTTTATTTGGTGGGATTCATTTAGAATTAAGTGGAAACGTGGGCAAGGATGTATAAAACAATTAGTTTATGTAACTACCTTTTCATCTTTCCAGCTCAAAATAACGAGCTTCTTTTCGATCGTTGAAAACTGATCAAAACGCTTCGTGCCTGAGCAAAATTGTGTTCTGCGGTTCGTAGTAGTTGACAGTTCTGCGGTTCGTAGTTTTCAAACGTTTAGAACTTTTTTTAGTAAACTTTCAAAACGTTTAGTGAGTTGACAGTGTATTGTCAATATATGAAACTTTTAATAAACAGTGAAAATGACAACCTTAACTTTGAAGTACTTGGGTTAACTTTTGCAAATTTCTCTCGTTTGACCGTGGTGGAGTACACCTGTTGTTTGTTGATGCGAGGCGAACGTCACAAAGTGCGAGTTGTGTTTTCTCTGTTGCATCTAACAGTTTCATATTCAATATGCGTAAGAAAATTACTCAAGAGACACTGCGAAAGTATTTGACACTCGCGATTAATTCTACGATACCTTCATGACGGAAACCCGCTAAAACATGTTAAAACGAACATGAAGAAGATTATTTAGACGAATACATACATAGCGCTTATTTAATAAGAAGTGAACAGTGGACAGCGAAGGAAGAAATATTAGCGTGGTAGGAATCCCAATTAATTTCACTTCTTTCGGTTGTTTGCCTTTCATTAATTTTTATTTCGTGAAGTTGAAAGAACAGAACAGCCAACTGAAACTTTGGGTGCAAAAATTCACCGCCGAGAGAAGATGTAACCAATGCACGCGGTGTCTTGCGAGACGCTTCTTGCGAGTTTTGCTTCCGCTAGTGAATGTTTCTCGGGCGAAAATAACCTTAAAGCGATCACTTTTTCATTTAATTTTCTTTTCTGTGTTTCGGATACAGAGGAATAAAAACTGGATATATTTTCGTGTGTCTGATTGCGAGATGTTTTACGAAACAGCTGCGTTATGCGTTACTGGAAAGGTTTCAAATTACTTTCACATTATGCAAATTGCAACATTTTTACCTCAACTGAAAAAATATATTTCAAAGGGCTAAATTTGTTTCTCTCCTCCTAAATTATCACTTCTGTCGTTAACTTTGATTAAATTTATAAGTTTCATTCAAACTTTATTATAATAACAGCGGGAATACTTCCAGCAAAACTTTCAATTGGAAAAGTTGTTTTGACATCGGGTCCGGACCAGGCAATTACATCATGGCTTCGAAAGGCCACTTTGCGGCTACATTTGCATTCACTTCAAAAGTGTCGGAAACACAGACCAGCTAGTTACAAGATTTCGCTAAAACCAATAACAACCATCGGGAAACTCTGACATACGGCCTTTTTTCAACGGTAAGTACAAAGCTTAAGTAGGCATCAATTTGTATTTTTCAGTATGTGCTCGTCTTTTGACACAGTGGACACGCTACTTTAATAATTTGCGTGCGATCTCACACGCTAAGTGTACTGTGTCTTCTTGTTTTAGACGGTTAACGCGCTTCTTCTCAATCCCAATCATCAAACCGTGAAATAACGTGCATGCAGATTCCCAAGACAATTATTCTCCAATATGCCTAATACAACGACGCCCAAGTATATGCTCCTACAGCGTCTTGTTGTTATTATAATTTCAACCCGTGAGGTATGTTTGAGTCTTTGACGTCACTTTCTCCCATTCGCAACCAAGCCTTGGAACAAGGTTTATTAATGGCGGCCGTAAATTCTCGGAAATAAATGTTAAAACTAGAAGTAATCACAGATTAAAGTGCGTCTCCTTAGGTACCTCGTTGTGACATGGCATTGGCGTTTGACTTTCAGGCATGTTTCTGGTTCAAAACACGCACTAAGCATGCGGGATACTATTGTGACGTTTCAAGATGGCGCAGATTTGGTACCGACACTTTTCTCGATTCGTTCCGCCTAAACGACGCGCTAAGCATGCTGGATACTATTGTGACGTTTCAAGATGGCGCAGATTTGGTACCGACACTTTTCTCGATTCGTTCCGCCTAGCCGACAAGATTAGGAAGCGTCTCCTTCGTCGACGCAATAAAATGACTTCTGATGTTCGCAATGAATTGAAATTTGGCAAGATGAGCAAGAAAGTCCAATTGTATACGAAAATGTAAAAAAAATGAAAATCAAAAATTTGATCACAGGGGCACTTTAAACACTTTGTATTTATTTCAGTAGAAAAAGAAGATAAAAACAGCAGAATAGGGAGTCGAACCCGGGCCGTACGATCTGCTCCATGCACACTATCCACTACACCACCGAGGACTAGCTGCCGGAAACTGTAATTTTTAAGGGATATAAGATAATATGCTGCTAGCCCAGACCATATATAAGAACCCTTTCGATACACTGGAAATACTGGAATCAGTGCTTAAACCTAAATACTGAAATCAGTGCTTCAACCCTAGATACTGTAATCCGACCCTAAATTACACTGCAATATATCTAAATACATTACAATAAGGGATACATGAAGTACCATACATTATGATCAGGGATACACACCAAGTACCTAGGAGAAGTTTACAGTCGATGGAAGCAGTGAAAATGTGCATTAATTTATTTCTGCCATACTGAGCTATCTGTGCAGAAATAATTAGTTCCGTTGAAATTTAATATTTTATCCGCGTCTATGTTCAAAAATCCATTAAACGTCTGCAGATCGGTTTTAATAATTCATCAAAAGACTCCAAATGGGAAACATCAATACGTCGCTTTACACTGTCCTCTTTTTCGGCGGTCGAGTATTTTCTTCTCTATATTTCTTTACATTAGGATCGAGCAAAATATATGCGCAAGCTGGTCAGCGGAATTGCCAAGAGAAGTTTACAGTCGAGGCAAGCAGTGAAAATGTGCATTAATTTATTTTTGCCCCACTGCAATAACTCGTTCAACGTTCCGAGTATTTAGAAAATAAGGCAGCGAAAATGCAGCCCTATGATTTGATACATCGCTGGATCCTTGAGGGAGGGTTTCACGGTTCGGCGCATGTGCAAGCTATGACGTAGCCCATTTAATTTCATTGTTTAGACCAATCGGAAGCGAGAAGATAACTCTGGCGGGATATTTGCCCTTGAAAATGTCGCGGTCAGTCAGCTGATTGTACATACCCATGTGCGCCATGGAAGCCACCAGAGCGTAGAATAAATCCTTCGGGTAAAAGGATTTAATCAGTGTTGACTTTGTCGGTGTAATCCGTTGAATTTTTCTGTGAATTTTGGTCATCCTTTGCTTTGTTTTGACTTATTATAAATGTGATTATTGAAGTAAATGTGGGTGGTTTTTTAACCGATAAAATTGGCAAAAAAGCGAATAAAGCATTTTAATCTGTGCTCATGCGCCGAACCGTGAAACCATCCTTTAATATGCTACCAATTTTCATTCAAACATCAAACAGACGATTTTTCTTTCGATAATTGATGATCTATTTTTCAGTAAATCTTGTTTGTAAATCTCTCCTTGTTTAATCACTGACGTCACTTCCGCTGGCTATCTTTGCTTGCGTTTGTAAGTTTCGAAACAAGCAAAGTTAATGACCGCCATAAAAAAAAAATCTAAATGTGCAATCCTAAAATACGGATTGAAAAACGGTTTCGACTTGTATTCATATACCTTGTTTACTAAACAACAAATTCGAAAAATTTGATCCAACTGTTGCTTTAAGGTTCTGACTGAGATTATAATTGTTCAAGAGTAAAAAAATATATATTATTACGTTAATCCTATGCAACACCAATGAAAAAAATACATAAATTATGTTCTTTCACCTGCCAAGAAAAATATATTGACCATAAATTAATCTACAATTTTAAGTAATTTTACAGTCACTTACATGTACAGAAAAGTGAAAAGTTCCCCAAGGAACATTAGACTTTATGTAATGTTTAGATACAGTCTTTGATTGCCTGATTTTTTCCAATCTATAATAATAATAATTATTATTATTGCTCTGAATTATAAATATTTTGACAACTTCCTTCGCCGTTTTACAAATGCATGCACAACATTAATTTTTTCTTCCAACATTGAAGAATATTGTAGAAACATTGTAGGACATTTTTTTACAGAAGAAATATCAGTTATTATGGGTGACTTTTTCTTTCTTTTCTATCTCCTTTTTGTCGATCTTTTCGGTGATTTACAGGGAAAAGGTGACCAAGTTGTTTAATCGCCTTCATAAATAATGTCTTTGATAGCTTTAACATGGCATAATGGACGTTCTTGACATGCACTTAAAGTTGGTTATTACTAGTTTATACTCATTTAACTTACATTTTTAATTACAGTGAAAAATAATTCACAACTGTCGAACATGGTAAAAAATAAGACAATTTTGTCTATAGAAAATTCTAATCACAGTTGTGCTATTTTATAGGTTACTGAGAAGGCTGCTTCATTATTTCTTTCAGGGAAAACCAATTCTCAAGAAAAAGGTCCAGACCAATAATTGCGGTCAAAAGAAGTCACCATTATCGAAATAATATTTTAAACTCGTTCAAACCACGTTAAAGTGATTATGATTGAAAAGTACGACTTTGCGTCTCCATCAAACGCCACAGCTCAAAATGTAACAGCACGGCCAAATAGAGTTGGCTACAACTACACGGAAATTGCAAAGCTCGTATCGATTGCAACTGGAATTGTCATCGTTAACAGTGTAGTGCTTTGCTTGTTTTTGAAGAATAAAAGCTTGCGAACTACTTCAAACTTTCCACTTTTCAGCCTGGCTCTCTGTGACTTACTGTGTGGTTTGGTTGTCATCCCTTTGTTTACCATATTGTACTTCACACCACTGATTGAGTCCTTTGAAATTAAATTCTATCTAGGATTCCTGGTAACTGTTCTTCACAACTTTGTAGCCATCGCCACTGTGTACCACATTGTAGTTGTGACAGCAGAACGATATATGGCGATTAAATTCCCGCTAAAACACCGAATGATTCACAAGAACTACATCCACAAAGTCTTAGCTACTGTTTGGATTTGCTCGCTGCTGGTCTCGTGTATCCCGTTTTCCTGGATTGACAACATATACCCAGTGTTCCACCCAATATCTTCAAAACTCCTTCTCGGTTTTACCGTATTCTGCTTGGTGTTTGCCTTGATTGTACCATACACCTTTTTGGTGTTCGCGTTTGTGAATATGTTCAGAGCCATCAATGGCACATCATCGAATGGGTCTCAAAAAACGAACTTCAAGGGACGAAGACACACCCTTGTACAAACGAAATCAACCGTTGAAAAGAAATGCTTGCTGCTTTTCGTCATCATGGCTTCTGTATTTCTCCTCTGTTGGATGCCCTGGTTCGTAATATTTCTACTAAACCAATTGCCGAATTTATCAATGGCAGTCTCATCTGAAGTCGCTGTGCTGATCAGGTACATGACGTCTGTGGTCAATCCATTGCTGTACACCTTTCTTAAAAGAGATTTTCTCCGCGCTTTTAAGTTTGTCTTCAAAAGATATGACAGTAGGCGAGTTTCCACGTCCATCACAGCCTTTTCATTCAGACGAACAACCTTCAAAACAGATGCGAATCACAACCAAACAACCTCTATTCCAAATGGATATGGTCCGCCACTGCCGACATTCCAGAGCCCACTTCTTTTTGAGAGTGCTTTGTGAATTCTACTGACCATGGAAACTGAGTGTGCCAGAATTTACCAACTGATGCAGTGATGCCGCTAGATGTGTTATGAAACACCAAAGAGGTTTTTTTTATCAAGATTTCAAACACCGAGAAGACAGTTGTTCTGGACAAAATTCATGTTGTTGCAAATCCTGACGAACAACCTCCTGAGTGTTAGATATAGCTTTTAAACAGATCGTCTTATACAGGGAAAATTATGGAATGATTAAGACTGGGTCTCCAAACTGCTGCCATGCTCATGGTTTTCTTACTTCAAACTTGTTGAGTTATTTATCTGTTGCAAGTGCCGTTCACTTACCTTCCCGCCACAAACAATACGATGAAGAATGCTTCATTGTAGGCAACTAATTATTTGAAACGTAGTCTTTTGTTGCAACATTACGTGTTGCAAAGGGTTTTAGGCTTACAAAATATATCTGTCGTTAATGAATAGAGGCACCCAATGAGGAATGTTTAGGAACACGCTTGGAATGGCGTTGTTACTACTCTGTTCCCACACCGTTTAAGTGTAGTCCTTCACAAACTGTGAAGGGCCGTGACTTCCATTGCATGCATGACCTAACAAAAGGAGAACTTCACAATTCAAATTTAAACTTCAAACTTTCGGTCAATTGGGACCTTACCCACGGCACCCTATCTTATATCTCAAGTTATACTCCTTTTGAGCCAGCCTTCCTCGGCGATAATTTACGAGGGAGATTCAATTGAGCTAGACAACAGTCCCGCGAGAATCAAGAGATGAATGTTTTTCTTATTAAATGGAGATCAGTCTACAGTAAAAACACATCTCCAAAAACCATAAAAAGTTCTTTATTCACATCTAACATTTTATTTTTGAAACTTTAACTATTTGGACACACAATTACTACATTTAAAAACATATTTGGCTTTACATAAACAAATATACTTTATATAAACAACGGTATGTTTCGATCGATGAAATAGAACTAGCAGCAATATTCCATGTAGATTGCTCACCTCAAATTTATCTTCTTGTTCTTCGGGGCGTCGTACTATCAATGAAACCGTAAGTCCTGAAACAACTAGTTCTGAAGACATACGCTTAGTTCCACTAATATCCCGAAATGTTCCATCAAATTGCAAATGATCAAGATGATCTTACAAAATCACGGGAATTAACTTTCTTAAAGTTCTGCATATAGCAAAAGGCAGAACCAACTAATTTACGTTGCTTTATCTAGTGTAGCAACTCAGTCTCTCCTCTGTAGAGACCTTCTTTCGTGTTGCCTTGAGTGTATAAATGTTTTATAATTAACAGAGTTCAATAAGCCGATAACACAAAACAATAGTCAAATGATAGTAATGGCACCACGAACTACAACTTAAATGGTTTAGAGCGAGAGCTTGCAACGATGTCTCAGAAATTTAAATGCCGCCCCAAATACTTCCCGTGGCTCCCCGCTGTCCGAGCTGTCAGAATTTGGCCAATCAGTACAAACCGGAACCGAGCGTTAATGTCAACAGACATGAAAATTAAAATAGTGTTGGTAACGCAACACACTTTTCGACAGCCAGACTGTCCGCTTCTCTGTTTTCTTTGTAGTGTATCTCTGGACAAAATTAAGATAAGTTTTTCCAAACTCTCTGCTTTCACCAGTCTGAAGGTGTTTCTCTTTTGAATGCGTGTTTATAATTCTGTGAATAGCAAGATGTTTATATTGAAAAGGTTTCAAATTACTTTCGGACTTATGCAAATTGCATGGCGAGCGAACGAAAGCAAAAATAAATCACCGGCCAAAACACTAGAGCTTTTTCGATAGCCGTTCAAATGGCTAAAAATCTTTTACCTAAACGGTCTCTAACATTAGCCGTTCAAACGGCTGAATATTTTTTCCCAACGGATAACCCTAGACGTTCGAACGGCTGGAGATTTTTTTGAACGGCTAGTAGCAGCCGTTCGAACTGCTGAATATTTTTTAAACGGCTAATCACGGCCGTTCGAACGGCCTCCTACCGTTCGTGAACGGCTGATGAACGGCAAGGCAACGACTCGAACGGAAAGCCCTTAGTATCGTTTTCGCGTAAGAGATCACAAATGCTGGTCGATAATTTTCTCGGCTGACCCCAAAAAAGCTGAAACTTCGCCGACCTTAATTCTTCACCGGCAACAAGAGCCTCAGACATTCCAATACTTCTTTCTTCTGCTACCTGGTCGTCGATCGTCGTGATGCTTTGTAAAGGACAGATAACCAACACTGTTTGATGCTGCCACCTTTTAATATTTGCAGCCGCGGCAGCAAACAGTTGAAATATAAAGCTTTTGCAATAGCCCGTCGGCAAAACAGCGAGGGCCGGCATCGCTACCTCTAAGTAGTGCTTCAACTGCTTGACATTGCTCGGGTTTCAATTCCACAGGAAACTTCAGATATTTAGAAAAATTCTCGCACGCTTCATGAATGCAATCTCCTCCGCTCTCCGTCATTTTGTTTGTCTTCATCACGACGCACGAAGAATGACACCATGACAACGTCATTATCAAATTAAATTTCAACCAATCATCGTTTTCCGTCCACTTTTTGGACGGAGACATTCAAATTTCTGAGACATCGTTGCAAGCTCTCGATCCTTTCCCTCCCCCACCCCTCCCCTCTCCCCCAAACCCGAGCCCGAGAGCTTGCTCGCAGGCTAGAAAATACTATAAGTTATTAATCTACAGGAGAAACTTTTCCTTTTATGAATGTCATTAGAATGTGAACATTGTTTGCCAATGCATTTTTCAAAATGCTTGCCGTTTAGTGTGCGTTTAGTGTTGCCGTTTGGTGTGCCGTTTAGTGTGCCATTGAAAATAAAATCGAACCTAGATTTAGGGCATTAGGTGGTTAGCCATATATTATGCAACTAGCCTCGAGAGAGGATAATCCTAGATTGATGAAAAACAGGTAGTCCTCAATTAAAAAGGGGGAATATTGTAATCCAAAACAAAACACAATGTAACTATTATAAACTAGAAAACCAAACAAAACTAAACATTGTTTCGCTTTAAACAGGCCGGGTATCAATACTGTAGAATCTCGATAACTCTAACTTCTTCACTGGAGGCAGCATGGTCGAGTGCCGTGGCCGAGCGCCGGACTTGAAATCCGGAGGTCCCGAGTTCACCACTAGCTGGAATTGTTTCACGGTAGACCCGAATGATATCATTGAAAATTATATTTTCAATTCCCAATACAGTTTATCTACTCTCTATATTGAAAGCACTTAAAAGTGAGAACTTTCTAGAAGCATAAGAGCGGACTTACTATCTAGTGTGAACCCATTATGATTATCGTCCAAATGTTTTTAAAACACTTTAAAGTGAGAACTTTTTAGTAACATAAGAGCGGAATTATTGTCTGTTGTGAACCCACTATGCTTATCGTCAAAATCTGCCCCTTAAAAACGTGCGTTTTATTAAAAAAATCGCGCTTTTCACAAAGCCACGCCCGGTTTAACAAACAAACACAGTGTAATCACCTTCATATTAGCTAAAGGTCATCGTTAAAAATGACTAATATATCACTATTCCCTTGCCTGGACGGTTTCTAAGTTACAGTGAGGAAAAGAAATGACAGCAGTAATACGAAGGTCTTGGCATTAGAGGGATTCAATAACATGATAACTAGCACTACGACGTTATCAAATAACAGGGCCTGTTAACCACGTGGAATGCTCGAAAAAGTTGTACTAAATTCTGTGTGCGTCCCTTTTAAAATGCTAAGTGAAGAATGCAAACTAGAAGGCCATTGCGCATGCGGAGAGGACCAATGTTGACCGTCAGAGCAATGAGATTTATGATGCAATTTAGATTTAAAACTTGATTTGCAACCCATTGAGGCGGGTTATAACCGCTATTTTCAACAATTTTTTAAATAAACATAAATTAGAATTAAGAACGTGCAGTAAGTTGGAGTCATCTGGCAGTTTAAGTTCCATGAAGATCGGAACTGAAGTAGCGATGTTTTTAGTCTCAACGTACAGGATCAATATGTATCTCTAGCTTTGTCCTCATGAGATTGAATGCAGTAACAAGAAGCTGTACACAGCTTGAACTCGTGGCGCCTTTAACTCATTGCAGCATTTATTCCCGAGTGTTTTTGTGTCTAATCAAAGGCTCCTAAGAGCCAACCCGTGAAGAAGAAATGCTAACGCGTAACGCGCAACGCAATATTGCCGTAAGCTTACGTTTTCACACTGACACGGTTCGATATATTTTTATTAAAAAGTAAATGTACATGTAAGGATTTTTGACGAACGAAAAAAAACAGTACATCACTTTTATGTTTAGTCCAAAAAAAGAAAAAAAAAGGAAAAAGAAAGGATTTGAGCGAGACTCGAACTCGGGCCTTCCGGGACTAAGCCACGACCTCAATCCACAACGCTATCGAGGAATACATGCTCAATAGAGACTAAATTTTATTATTTTAGGTAGATACGCATCAATTGCAAAATCCTTTTAGATCGATTTGAATGTTGCACTAAAAACTCCAAATGCGAAACATCTGTAAGCTTATTGTTGTCTATATTCGTTTACATCAAATTTTTAAAATTATTGTTATCGCTGGATTCACGTTGTTCTTGTTACGAAACGTATTCGTAACAAAGCATTTACTCACTAAGTTTACATCTGATAGAAGGGGTGGTGGATAAAACACTGACCCCCAGTCCATGGACTACACCGATGGACTACCCTAACAATGGACTAACCCTAGGTCTAGGGTTAGTCCATTATTAGGGTAGTCCATTTGGGTAGTCCATCGGGGTATTTCATGGTCTGGGGATCAACGTTTTGTCCACCACCGATGGAAGGAGCGAGTGAGTGAGTGAGTGAGTGAGTGAGTGAGTGAGTGAGTGAGTGAGTGAGTGAGTGAGTGAGTGAGTGAGTGAGTGAGTGAGTGAGTGAGTGAGTGAGTGAGTGAGTGAGTGAATTTTATTTAGCCACCGTTACCGATAACCCGTTCATTACCCTTTCACGTATACAACGGATTTAAAAGTATAAAGACTACACTACCGGAGCAAAAATCCCACAGGAATAAGCGGCGAACACAATATCAAACGGTCCTATCCATCCATGAACGCCTTTCTTTGTCTTGAAAACGTACAATTGTACGCTGTAGTTCTTTATTTTGCTTGTCAAGTCAACACACGGAGAGATTTTGCGGTATGTATTTCATGGCTGAAAGCCATATAGTCGTCGACATAAACTTAAATTGCGTGCATAAATTTGCATGCGCTAATGTGACACAAAAAAAAAGAAGAAAAGTCAGAGCCGGATTTACAACTCGTGTGCTCCGCCACGTAATAACCGGTATGCGGCTTGCGAAAAAAGACAGCCAATGAGATCTAGTTAGAAAATTAAGCGAATAGTTATTTCATTCCTTCATTGTTTAACAATTGTATAATATTGGCCAATAAAATGTAAATTATTGCTGAAAATTCAGATGCTACAATTAGCTGCAAAAGTAGTTGAGACACAATCATTCACAAGTGCTTTTTTGGAAGAAGTGCACCATTGCTACCTTTCCTTACCCCTCCCCCCTTATCAATGTTGTTTTGTGACTGGCGCAATGTCCAAAACTTTGAACGGGGGAGGGGGGTTGTGAGGGAAATATATTGTTCTTTTGTTTTTCGAGGCATCATTTTTTATAAAAGTGAGTTTTTTTTGTGAGAGTGTCTCAACAATTTTGCAACTAATTGTAGTAAATTTTCTTCCTAAACTTTCAATCCTTTGTAAACTGCCCATTGCCCAGCGCTTGCCTCTTTCCAGTCCTCGACAAACTCCTCGCCTCATATATCACGTCCAACCCTGTTCATCTTAAACAAGACGATATCCACATTCGTGCGGTTGAAATGTGGCGGAGACTTGTGGTGGAGAATGCAATTCACACTTTTGAGAGAAGAAGTTTCCTCTTCACTAGCTCAAATCCACTTAGGTCGCTCCGCCGTACGAAAACTGGAACTAAGCGCCGGCATGATGAGGCGGAGATTTTTTTAATTTTGATGACTACTCATGCAGCTTGTTATATAGGAAGCCTTTAATCGCTAATTTCACTTCAATCATATGCGTAAACGGTCTGGGGAGCAGACATGGGGCAAGGAAGAGAGCAGACGCCTCCCAGCAAAGTCGATTTCCAAATTCGATTTCTTTGTCTGCCGATGACGAAACGGACGAATGGTCGCAAAATATATTTCCATAGTAAAAGCATAAAAGAAGAGCTTGGAGTCTTGTCGGGCTGCCGGCCGTCACGCGCAATTCACTCAAGGCTGGTTGTAAAAAGTTCGCCGCTGTTTACTTGCCGCTGTTTCCCTTCCGCGGGATGAATTTATGAAAGGGCATTGTTTGGTCGCATCCAATCAGAAAGGAGAAAACGGCGTGACTGTTGGTGGTCGGCACTACAAATTCCAGTCAATCAATATAAAATCAATCAATTTTATTTTACTCATAACAATAGATATATACATTTTTACAAGAATACACTAAACAAGAAAAACTACAGATAATAATACTTACAAAATATAAATTAACATTAGAGCCTGGAGGCTAAATTAACCAAACGTTTCCGGATCGGTCGAGCTTCGCGTTTTGGACGGATGTCAAATGTAATGATACGAGAAGAAATTTCTAACTTTCAGCTTGTCTGGTGCGTGGTTTGGAAGCTAGCTATGCGAGGGAAATTTCTTCGTGAAAATCGACTCTGCGTTGGACCGGTCCAAAATCCAGTTTTCGTCCTTTGTCTCTTCTACTATACGGTCAGGTAAACGTCCGACGCAAAAGCCTTCAAATCGCTGAAACTCGCCGATTTCAGCTACAAGAACGACAACACAACATTTCAGGTAAAAATACGTTTATTTTGATCTCATATGTAAATATTTATCGCAGTATATTACGATAATATGAACCCTTTCGATATTCCCCTACATTTCCTCTAAATTTAAAAATACGAACGGTCACATAGTTTGTGTGGGTGCCCTGTGATGCCACGGGTTCTGATCTAAAAGAAAATATCTTAATTTAAAATGTTTACAATCTATATAATAAAAGCAGCTATATTTTGCTGTAATTAACTCTCGGACGTACACGCAAACTTATACCCCCACCGTGATACACTGAGGGGGTGTTGTTGCAACCCCTCCCTTGGGTTTCTGCGGTGTTACAATATATCGGAAATATTTTACCTCCAATAGATAGCCTGTGATGTGCTCTACAAGAAAAGGTAAATATTATGGGTTATGGCACTGCTGGGGTCCGTGACGTCATCCGAAATGGCCGCCAAGGTAGCGCCATTTAACTTTATCAGAAAATGCGAAAATTGCAAATAATTGTTGCTAGAGTTGTAAAATATGATACAGTTAAACATATTCCTACTTTTGGTTGGTGAAAAACAAGCATTTTTATTCAAAAATAGCTTGACCTTATACTATTTATGACGTCATACCTCGTTGCCATAGCAACCGATGGTCGCCAAACTGAAATGTGTCTAAAGAATAAACGAACAGCTACTGAAGACATGTGTTAACGATAAATGCATCCCCCCCCCCCTCCCCCCCTGTACGCCCGAGGTTTAAGTGAGTGGAATAAATAAAGAGCGATAGGTCTTCTATCTATGCTTCGAACATTTAGCTTTCTGCTGTTATAGTTCACAGGTATTTTTAGTTTTTGCGTGCAAACATAAAGCCATTTATTTTCCAATGATTCGTTCTAAATTTTACAATATAAATGCTGTTCTTTATTGGCTGAAGCTTAGAAAATATATTGAAATGTTCATATCGAAAAACTTAATGGAAATATTCTACCGTTTTCTTGTAGCAACCTGTTTTCTGTATCAGTCACCTAACTTCATTTGCCGCCATGTTTGGAACTCGGGTCCTGTCGAGTACTCTCGACCCAGTCTCGCTCCCCATCAAACATCGCTCAAGAGAAATGAGCGCGTTTCACTGCCCATTCTTTTAAGCGGTCTGGTGCACTTCACCTAAATTTCTACCATTGATAATTTATTTCCCAAGATCTACTCATTGGTTCTTGTCTCTGTCAGTGACGCTGTGGTAGTGTTTATACCAAATTAAAGTATGAATCTAACCATAATAAGGTGGGTCCTATGAGATCGCAGTCGAGGGACATCTCCATCGAAACTCCAACAGGATACTTTGTGCGGAACTTGCGACCGGGAAACATTAATTCTGCCGAGGGTAGTTTCGTGGTGCAGTGCGGCGTAGCTCGATAGCAGCGTAGAAATCTGTGTACTTCCTGGCTGAGGTTCTGCCCCGTCAGTTTGGTTTGCAAATGCGATAGATCTCTTTGCTCACCCTCATAAACTGCTACGGCTCTGGATTGGCCTGGGCTTTTGGGTGTCTTGCTCTCATGCTTAAAACCCAAGTTGTTGCTGAAGTCCTGAAACTCCTCTCCACTGAATGGTGGCCCGTTATTGCTGCCCGTGATCACTGATATTTCAAGCGATGAAAAGATACGATCTAGTCTTGAAATCACTGCCCGAGCAGCTGTGATGCTTACGAACTCTATTTCCTCTGCCCAGTGTGACTGCTTGCATATGACCACGAGGAGGTATCCGCCGGCACTAGTGGGGCCCAAAAAACTATGGCAACCTCTCTCCAGAGTGCACTTGGTAGTGCAGATATTCACAGTGGCTATCTCTCGTATGTTAGTGTGACTACCTGACATGGGTGGCAGTGTTGAACATACGCTTCTACCGTCCGGTCCATACATGGAAACCAGACTCTGGTCCGCAGGTACCCTTTTGTCTTTGTAACTCCTTGGTGACCCTCATGGGCGAGAAGGACTACTTTGTCTCGAAGTGCCCTGAGTACCACTATGCGAGCTCTGCGTACTGCCAATCCCCTACCACCGCTAATTCTGTGAAGACTGGGTCGAACTGTGGACCGAGAGTCTTCCTTTCTGGCGTTGTGAAGTAGCCTCTGGTCCTTCAGCTCTGTCAATTGTGAATCCCGACTTGTCTCCTCTAGCAGCTCGTTCCATGAGTCTGTATCAGACAATGAAGCCTGCACATACACCTAATGTCCTTCTCAAAGACCTCCTCGCCTTCACTTACAGTCCACTCTGCTCGGTTGTCTGTACTGGTTTCTTGCACCATGATGGCTCTGGGTGTCTGGAGTTGTAGTCCGCTTCATTGCTCTTTGCGTTCGCCTTCTTTCCTTTCCTTAGTTGAGTTTATAGTTGAATCCCTGCAGGCGGACTCTCATCCGTTCGATTCTGAAACAAGCCAAAGTTGGCCCATACAGTTTTCAGTTGTCTGATTGCATCAAGAGTTAAGCAGGGACTCGTTTCCTCATCACTTTCGGTCAGCGACTGCCTCAAACTGAGGGCCACGGAATCAATACAAATTCGGTGATATCATATAAACTCTTGTTCTTAGGCCATCGTAACTTGATTAAAAATTAAACACAAACAGCTGAGTGATAAACATGGTAAACCAACGCATTTTTATGATAAACTTGACGTTTCGTATGCTAAGCAATTTTTATTATAAACAATGCTAAGCATTTTTTATAATAAACTTGACGTTTCGTATGCTAAGCAACATACATTTTCAAAAGTAACCGTTACAGTGTTTCAAAACTTTTTATATGGTTCAAAATAGGTGTCTGGAACCAAGATTAAGAAAAAACAATCTTAACAGTAGTTTAATCATGAGTACGGACTGTCAGTCCTAAGAAGCTACAGCTAATAAAGCAACAGCTTCTCAATGCTGAGGTTAACATTTAAAGAAGGCTGTAGTTCTTGAATGAGCAAAGTCTCCTTGATTTTACAGTGAAAGTCCGTTTTGCCGGACGCTAAAATATCAAAATGATCCCAATTAATGTTGTGACCAGTGATATCATTTTGATATGATCAGCAATGGCTGATGTATGGTTACTTTTAGTAAGGGCCTTGAAATGTTCGGTTTTTCTGTCATGAAGTCGTCGTTTTGTTTTCCCTATGTAGAATTCATCGCAGTCCCAGCAACCAGCTTTGTAGACAACTTTAAACGTTCAGGCGGTCCTTGTATGGAAAGAAAGATTCGATGCGGCGTGTGTTCTGAAATATAATTTTAAGGTGGATAAAAGAATAGAAGGATTGAAGATGTTTGGTGACGTGATTGCTGTGAAGATCTAAGCAAGGTAAAAGGATAATGATATCCTTCTTGGGAACTAAAGGAACGGCGTTGTTTGGCTTGTTTTTATTTCTGTTCAAAACGTCGTTAACGTTGTACTTGATAATATAATGCCTTAAGGGTAACCATTTTGTAGCAAAAGTTTCTTAAATTCATTAGAGCGGATTGCAATAAAGAAGCCGAGGAGCAAATTCGGAGGCAACGATAGGTAAGTGTGCGGATAAGATTAATTTTGTACTTCCGAGGTGTGAATGAATCCCATTTAGTGTAGAGGCCTGTAAATGTACATGTCTTCTTCCGGTAAATGGATGTCATGAAAGTTTTGTTGGGGCATCGTTTGAGCAGGATGTCTAAAAACGGAATTTCATTGTCCTGTTCAAAATAGTGAATTTGCTACTGTTGTGTGGCGACTGTTTAAATATCTCAATAGATCTCAATAGATCCTGCCTTTTTGCACAGGCAACCCAAGTTTGTGTTAATCGTGTCGAATTTCAGGAATCGATCCATGAGAGGGTCAACTAAGTGTACTAGTCTTTTGTGTCATGATAGAGGGAGAACTTCAAAACTGCCTTTGAACAATTTTCAAGTCCCAATAATGATTAGAGATTGGAACATTCAACCTCGTTCCCAGGGTCTTTCCACTTCCCATCCCCTGGAAAGTAATTTGCATTTTTGCTTTGTTTTGCGTCTAATTTATGGGTGGCCAGGAACCACACCAGCAGGCTGGTCCACAGACCACCTCTTTAATAAATAAAAAGGAAAACAATCCAGTAGTCAGATCGTGGGCTACCACTACTGTGTGATTTCAAGGGTAGTAATACTGTACATGTATGTTTACTCAGTAATTGAGCTGAAAGGAACACTACACTGTATAAGCTGTAGAATTGAATTGAAAAAGCAGCAATTTTTAACACTGAACAATAAACCCACCTGTAGATCTAGAACTGAAGCGAGCCGTCATTAAATTGTTCGGCCAATTCTCTGATAAGTTTAATTAATTTATGATCCATGCTTCCCCAGGCTGTAGAAAACAATGCAATCTCGTTTATCATCAGTAATTGGTATAACAATATCCACGGCAAATTGCTAAAATACCGATAATAAGTTATAACCCTCCCCCCAAAAAAAAAATAAATATATAAAGTACTAAAATAAGCCCTCCCGAAAATCCTTCCCATTCTTAGACGCAAAAATTAAAGGCCATAATTCACTGATTGATTGGTTACAAAAACGTCTGTCACTTTCTTATGGAAGCTAAAACCAATACTATTTAATAGATAATTACTGAGGCTCGCAGCATTATTAGGTATATTGCAGGAAGCTGAGGGCGCAGCCCGAAGCTGACTGCAATATACCTAATAATGCTGTGAGCCGAAGTAATTATCTATTATAATTATTGTTTCTCATCAAAACCCATTATTTTCTCTCTGCATTGTATCTTCGATTTTAGCCACTCCTTTGGCTGTTGTATTCATTCTGAATACAGCTATAACAATGAAATTAGCACTTATTGTTGCTACGTATACAGTGCGATGGCCATTACGTAACCCCCAAATCCTGAGTTGTTGTGAAGATTATTTAACTAATAACAATTGATCCTCATAAAATCCTATTGTTCTCCCTATACATTGTATCTTCGATTTTAGCCCCCATCTTTTGTCTGTTACATTGATTTTGAATACAGCTATAACAATGAAATTAGCAGTTATTGTGACTACGTACACTATACAGTTCGGTGGCGATTACATAACCCTCAATTCCTCAGTTGTTGTGAGGATTATATGTGAACATTATTATTTGAATTTATGTTCACAAAAATTTGCATACTTTATAACCCAGATTACTCAGTCATTTTATTCAGTGCCTAGCTCACTTGTTGGAAGCATGGAGGATTCATCGGAAGACGAATCAGCGATTTTTATAACGCAGAGCTCGGAAGATGATGCTTCGGCAGAGCTCAAAGGTGAATGAAGAAAAATGTATTAAGGAATCGAAGATGTTGAACAAAAGTACAGTGAGCAAAAAGAAGAAAAGGAGTTAAAGGAAAAATCCATTGAGCCAGAAACAAGTGAAGTTTGTAATCAGTCAGTTATGCTTAGCACTAATTACACTAAAATTGTTATTTCGTATAAATGAGAAACCTTGTATGAGGTGTAAACAAGTTACGATTTATAATAAATTGAATATCTTTGTGTTCACATATCTCCTGGAATAATTTTCTTGTGTACTGTTTATTTATTTTAGAAAGTTTTATCTTCAGTTGTAAATTACATAGTGGGATTCCAGTTTAAACAAATGTTAGCGGCAAAAATAATAAGGGTAAGACCCAAACGGTCTTTTCATAACGAAATCATCAGGGGGGTTACTTAAACGTGGTAAAATCGGGCTAACTGCAATATTTTTAATATTGCAGCGTGCACACTGCAATATTAAAAATATTGCAGTTACATGTCTGTTTTAGCACGTTTAGTATTACCCCTGATAATTTCCCCTGCGAACAAAAAGGACCGCCCCCATTTTCCTCAGACACTTGGAATCAAAACTCCTAATCACGCTGCAATCGTTGATATAATGCAGAGAGAGAACAATAGGATTTGATGAGGATCAGTAATTATTCTTGTCTCCTTGTTTTGGCTTTTACGATCCCCAGTACGATCCCTGTTACAACCTGCATTACTTCCGGTCGCTATTAGGACTTAGTCCTGCGCGATCCCGCGCTTGGCATAGATAATTATGACGGGCGTAGTGTTAAAATCGTTTAGTTAGCACATTTCTTCGTTGTTCGTTTCTTCGTTGTTCATTTCTTCATTTCTTCGTGTAGCCAGGATCTTCAATGTCAGGTATATAATATCGCGTTTCTTTCGTTTTCTTCCTTCACATATTGTAAGACAGATTTGTAATTTATGTTCTAGAAACCACTAGTATGGAAGTATGGAGAATGGTTAAGCTTATGATGTTGTAATTTCGTGAAATATACTATACCACCAAGTTTCTACTGGTGCGTTCAGTACAGTTTCTGACAGGAGAGCTACGGCTTTACGGTTCTTCGCTGTACGTTGTCTCTAGTTTAAAAATGTCAACGGTCGATGAGTTCGAAAGGACGCGGCAGCCAAGTTCACGTCTCGACGCCGAAGCCGTAAAGTTTGAACGACTACAATCATTAAAGAGATCTCGTGCTGGACATCTCGTCCATTTGAATAAATTGTGCAAAGGTGTTGAGCTCTTAATGCAAACCGCCGGAAATTATTCTGAAGCTTGTGACAAGAAAAGGAATCTTGATGTCGCTTTCGCAAAATGTTTGCAAGCATACGACGAGTACTATCAATTTGTTGATGATGGTCAAATGAAGTTCGAAGCGTTAAACAACTGTCATAGTATAATAACTGGCAAAAAGGAATTCGATGAACGTTTTGAAGAATGGACTCAGTCGGTTCAACGCATGAACGCGGATGAAAACTCAGTTATGTTATATCAACAAGGTAATGTTAACGATGAGGAGTAAGTTGGCGTGCGTTCGCAAGACGCCGCGAGTAGTCGAAAGTCGAGGAGTTCCAAGACACGTTCGCGCTCAAGTGAAAGATCGAGAAAGGCCAAAGCCTAACTTCTTCAAAGAATTAAAAAATATCTTGAAGCAGCAGGAATTGGAACGCCGACTTGCCGAAATTAAAGAGCAGGAAGGTGAATTGAAACGTAGGATTGCTCCCTTGGCCGAGTAGCCGAAGGCGAGATAGAGAAAGCCAAGGTAATTGACGAAATCTATCAAGACTCCGAATGTTCCAAACGTGAGACCAAGGAAGAGTTGAAACCATCTTACCCAGAAGAAGCATGTCACTCACTTCCTTCTGCAACAAAACCTCATGTTGGATCGAGTGAGAACGACGACTCCAAACAAGTTATGAGAAACTACACCAAATCAGCACTAAATCCGAGTGCTCAGCCCTGGGTTCCGGAGCCTCAAATAAACGTGGCCATTAGTGTAGATCTTGCTGGTTCGCAACAGTTGCAACAGGTATTGAGGAAGCAACAAGTGGCAATGCAACCAATGGCCTTTTCGATTCGGCAAAGATTTGAAATGCCTAAAAGAGAGCTTATGACCTCCGATGGAAATCCTCTAAACTACTGCATGGTTATTTATCAAGAATTTTGAGGTCAATATTCATTTGCCAAGAGAGTGGCAGATGCCGAGTCAAGACTAGCGTACCTTATACAACATTGTACTGGAAAGGCCCGGGAAGTCATTAAGAACTGTTCCATAAATTCCGAGCCAGAACAAGCTAGGCCACCAGAAAGCCCAGGAGATTTTGTATCACAGGTTTGGCCAGAAACATGTCATCGCGCACGCACACATCACCGAGATTGCGAACGGTCCCCAGCTCAAGAGCTCGGATATTGTTGGTTTGTCGGACCTGGCCGTACAAATGCAGAATTGCGCGCTGACTCTTGTCCGAATGGGTTACGAGGCAGATGTTAACATCTCCGACAATCTTGTAAAAGTGGTGAAGCGTCTCCGTGTTCAACTGCAGTCCAAGTGGGCCAATGAAGCTGGATCCTTAATCTTAGCTGGTACAGAACCTACCTTCTCGGACTTGAACAAGTTTGTAGAACAGAAAGCTCTTTTGGCAAATACAGTGTATGGGAAGATAGTTGGATTGACACCGGAGGAAGAACAGAGTTGTAAGGTTAGACTCAAGCATTCCAAAGGAAACGCCTTTATGATGCAGAATGAGGGTGTCGATGTAGAATCTTGTCAAGGAAACACAAACGAGGGGATCGATGTAGAATCTTCTCAAGGGAACACAAATAGCCGTATCCCCTTTATGTTCTGGTCAACACAGGCGGTCAAAGTGCGAAACAATGAAATCAAAGAGTCCGGAAGAAAGGAAGAGCTTTGTTAGGCAAGCAAGACTGTGCGATAACTGTTTTGGTAGAGGTCTACCATGGAATGTCGAAGTATGGTGAAGTATGGTGAAGTATGGTGAAGTGTCAGGTGAATGGTTGTGGATGGAAACACCACACGATGCTGCATCAAGGTCGCAAAAAGGAAAACAATAACAACATCACCCCTGCTGCCCCTTCCAACCCTGCTGTCCCGTCTTCAATAGAGTCCGGAGCGAGTGCCGTCAGCGGGGCCGGGGAGGCTGGTCAGTGTAATGCTTCAAGAACTGGCAAGAACACTGTTAGTTTAAGAATTGTTCCGGTCGTCGTGAAAGGAAAAGGTCAGGACAATGAGATTGTGACAAACGCTCTGCTGGACCCTGGATCGAATGTGACATTATGTCATGTGAGCTTAATGAAGAAACTCGGATTAGAGTGTCACCCAAAGGAACTTTCATTGGCGACCGTCAATGAAACACCCGGAATTCGAAAGGGATTCTAGCTCTCCCTTACCGTCAGAGGATTACGAATGAATGAAGATGTTGAGTTGAATAGGGTCTGGACAGTAGACACATTGTGTTTGCCTCAAAGTTTTGTACCGACCAAGGAGGATACCGCCAAGTGGCCCCATCTCAATGGAATAGAGTTTCCGAGAATACCATCTAATGAAGTATCGGTGCTCATTGGCAATGGCGTCCCGGAAGCCCATTGGGTGAATGACCAGAGGCGTGGCAGACGAGGTCAACCCTATCCCGTGTGTACTCCACTAGGGTGGACTTTGATGGAACCACTGAGCTCCTGCGATAGTGACTGTTTCAGTGTAAACTTTGTTCTACACGACAACGCAATGCTTCATCAGCAAACGGAGAGAATGTTCAGAAGTGACTTTAATGAGCCCATGAGTAGTAGAGGGAGTTGGTGATTCGGGACCACCAAAAATAAGGCCCCAAATGCCCGAGTTACGGCCTCACACGAGTCATTGTCATTCCTCGTGTGAGGCCGTAACTCGGGCATTTGGGGCCTTATTTTTGGTGGTCCCGAATGCACCAACTCCCTCTACTACACACTGTGAATGCTGGTCCGGTACGAGACCACCGCCCAACCCCAGCCCACATGGCATAGAGGTCCGGTACGAGACCACCAATTGAAGAAAATAAAACCCCTGTATATAACATGGCGGCTCAACGTCTTGACTTCAACCCAAGGAACCAAGATTACTTTGGTGATTGGTTACATGGTTATAAGATGAACGTCCCTGTTGATTATCCAATCAGGGACCTCAATTCATTCTTCATAACTAATCGGGCGGCTTTTCTCCAGAAAATTGCACGCGAAGTCACAGAGCTTGGCGGGGTGAAGGTCACTTTGTCATTCGATGTTCACTTTTCAATGGAAGGCGATGATGGGCGACGAGAAATTAATCACTTCTTTTGGAACGCTAATCCACTGATTGTAACACATCTCTATCAGCTTCGAGAGGAGGGCACTCTGGAAGGCATTGTCAATGGTTTTGGGGAAGAGATTGCCAGATGGCAGCAGTTGGGTTCTGGTTGGGTGATTGAGAAAATCAAAACTGTTTACCTTGAGTTCGGGATGTACCATCCTCTACGAGGCGGCACATTTATCCCAACACCATCAAAACTCAGATCAAAGCTGGCAATCATCAATGTAAAAAAACAGAGATAACCAGTGTCTCCGCTGGGCACTGCGATCTGCATTGTTCCCTGCAAATGTTCACTCAGACAGGCCAGGCAGTTATCCCATTGATGATGGTCTAGACTTAACTGGAGTTGATTTTCCAACGTCATTGAGTCAGATTTCCAAAGTTGAACGCCAGAACAACCTTCCAATCAATATCTATGGATACAATAACAATAAGGTGGTTGTGATCAGAGTCAGTGAGCTAGAGGATCCCAATCTGCGAAGGATTAATCTGATGATGCTCACAGACACACATACACCACATTATTGTTATATCAAGAGCATGAGCAGGCTTCTACACAGCGAGTTCAACGCTGGTCGCCGCATGCATCACTGTGACAGGTGTCTCCAAGCCTTTTCTTCAGAACGGGTTCTCACCGATCATCTTTTCTATTGCAGAGGAGTCAAAGGCAGACCGACACGAGCTGAAATGCCAAAAGAAGGCGAAAACTTCCTCCACTTCGAAAACTTCCAGAACCAGATGAAGAAGCCTTGGGTCATATATGCTGACTTTGAAAGCATTGTCGAAAAAGTCCACGGTTGCATACCAGATCCCCAACAGAGCAGCACCACTGCAACATCCGCACATAAACCCTGCGGGTTCTGCATGTTAGCTGTTCGCTCTGATGGAGAGACAAAGGGACCTTATCTATACAGAGGAGAGGATGCTGTGCCAGTCTTTCTTGATAGCCTTCAACAGCTGGAAGGAGTGATCAGAGATGAGCTGCAACACAAGGTTCCAATCTCCATGTCAAGAGCAGACTGGACAGAATTCAACCGTGCAACAGATTGCCACATCTGTGACAAGTCTCTCACCAAGAATAACCACAGGGACGCCGTTGCGGCCTATGACCCAAACACCGGAGAATACGCGGGCCTTATCCATCGTCACACCAATAAATGTTTTCAAAACATTTTCAAAACTTACATCCAGGACGATGATGGCAAACTGGATGAGTTCCCATTTGTTGGACCAAGAAACAAAATGCAGGCCGCCCCAGGTAATCTATTCGAGCAGGTCGACTGTCTTTTCTGCGGGGAGTCTCTAATCCAAGACTCTGTTCGAGACGCAGTCAAAGATCATTGCCACATCACAGGCAAATATCGGGGTGCGGCTCACAGTGCCTGCAACATCAACTATTTCCGAACCAGCCCGAAAACGGAAATAATCCCGGTAATCTTTCACAACTTGAAGGGTTATGACGCACACCACATCATGAGTGGAATTGCGGATGTGCATTCTGATTTGAAATGCATCCCAAACAACATGGAGAAATACATCTCTTTCTCCCTCGGCAAGCTGAGGTTCATTGATAGCTTGCAATTCATGCAGTCAAGCCTCAGTGCCCTGGTTGATGCAAACAAGCCAGAGTCCTTCACAATCACTGCAAGCCATGAGAAGAACCAAGCCAGACGCGGCCTTCTCCTGCAAAAAGGGACTTACCCATACGAATACATGGACTCTTGGGCTCGATTCGATGAGGCCTCTCTCCCGTCGAAGGATGCTTTCTACAACGAGCTCAAGAAGGAAAGCATCTCAGACAAAGAATACGCCCACGCGCGAAAAGTGTGGGAGGTATTTGGATGCAAGACGCTTGGAGATTACCACGACCTCTACCTTGAGACAGATGTGCTTCTTCTTGCTGATGTTTTCGAGAACTTCAGAAAGACATGTCTGCAGCACTACAAGCTTGACCCGGCACATTATTATACAAGCCCTGGTCTCTCATGGGACGCTCTTCTCAGGTATACGAAAATCAACCTGGAGCTTCTCACAGACG
Source organism: Dendrophyllia cribrosa (assembly GCA_024195265.1). Lineage (NCBI taxonomy): Eukaryota > Metazoa > Cnidaria > Anthozoa > Scleractinia > Dendrophylliidae > Dendrophyllia > Dendrophyllia cribrosa. Next base: position 21,916,873 of record JAJLRJ010000012.1, on the reverse strand, counting down.
TCAACATGCACCTCTTTGTTGAAAGAGGCTTGCGAGGCGGCATATCAATGGAGAGCAGGCGGCACTGTAAGGCCAACAATCCCTATCTTCGTGACCACAACCCCAACGAAGAGTCAAGTTACATCATGTATCTCGACGCGAACAATCTCTATGGATGGGCCATGAGTCAGCCTCTCCCAGTTGGCAACTTCGCATGGTGCCCTGTCTTTCCCACACAACACCAGATCAGGAGGTGGAGTCCAAACAGAAAGATTGGTTACATTCTCGAGGTGGATCTTGAGTACCCCGAGGAGCTGCATGATGAGCACAACGCTTATCCTCTTGCCCCAGAAAGACAGGTCGTTCCAAAGGAATGGATGTCGCCATACCAAAGGGCCTTGGCAGAGGGACAGCCAGAAGACAAGACGCAGAAGCTGCTCCTTACCCTGAACAACAAATCCCGGTACGTGTTGCATTACAGAAATCTCCAACAGTACCTGGATCTTGGGATGAAGTTGGTGAAAATCCACAAAATGCTCAAGTTCGAGCAGAGGGCTTGGATGGAGCCATACATCTCCCTGAACACCGAGCTCAGGAAGAGGGCCACTTCCGACTTCGAGAAGAACTTCTTCTAGCTCATGAACAACTCCGTCTTCGGTAAGACAATGGAGAACCTCAAAAATCGAATCGACATGAAGCTTGTCCGGGCGAACGAGCGAGACAAGATGAGAAAGCTTATCGCAAGCCCACTGTTTTCCAGAGCAACTGTCTTTGGACCCAAACTGGCGGGGATCCAGATGCAGAGGGAGAAAATCCTCTTCAACCGCCCAGTCTACACAGGCATGTGCATCCTTGATCTCTCCAAAACACTGATGTACGACTTCTACTACAACCATCTCAAGCTGAAGTACGGTCCGCGAGTAGACCTACTCTACACAGACACAGACTCTCTGCTCCTCGAGATCAAGACGGATGATGTCTATAAAGACATGGAGAACCTTCTGGATGAACGCTACGACACAAGTGATTATCCCAAGGACCATCCACTCCACAGCCAGAAGAACAAGAAGGTCATCGGCAAGATGAAGGACGAGTGCGCAGGTAAGCCGATCTCGGAGGCTGTGTGTCTTCGCTCAAAGATGTACTCCATCCTTCTGGATGACGACAAAAACATCAAGAAAGCAAAGGGCACCACCAATGTTGTCACAAAGAAAGAGATTACCCACCAGAATTACAAGGACGCCCTCTTTGACCGGCGAACCTTCAAGCACGGGATGGACAGGCTCAGAAGCAAAGGTCACCAAATCTTCGGTGAGCACATCACTAAGACAACGCTCTCTCTCTTTGACTCCAAGCACTGGATTAAGGAGGATGGCATCAACACGCTGGCATATGGTCACAAAGACATCGGCGGCAACTGAGTGCCCGGCGGCACAACCATCAGCTCCTCACGAACGAAGCCTCGCTTAGGCCCACCGTAGAGATAATAAACCACTGGCTCATTCGGCTTGGTGACAATCCTTTGTATTTGGTAGACCTTCAAAGACCAGATCGGGTCGGTCGCACGCCTCCCACCCCCTTCCAGCCCGCCAGGCTGGTACAGATATCTCACACTCACACGGGGTGGGAGCTTCTTCTCATTCATCCCCACAGGCCTAGCATATGGAGTCGCGGGCTTGGAGGATATTGCTTTCTCTTTGATCGCATCCTTTGGCTTCTTACCAGTGAGTTTTGTTACTTCATTGTTCAAGGCCGAGACAACATCTGGCAGTCTTTTGACCCATGCAGTCGAACGGCCAGAGGGCATATTCATTTCAACGGCATACTGATAACCAAACAGCCTTTCAGCCAGGGTTCGGTTGAATCTCTCCACAATTGCTTGGTCTCTGTGGATATCAACCCGCCCGCGACGAATGGTCGTTTTGTTGTTTTCCATGGTCTTAGTCACAGCTCCCATAAACTCTTTCCCAGGGTCAACTTGCAAGAGTTGAGGCCATTTCAAAGGCCCACGTCTGTAAATCTTCTGAAATGCCCTTGAGACTTCTTCAGACTCTTTCCAAGTCAGAGGCTCTGCTGCTTTATATCGGCTAGCCACATCCACAAGGGTTAATGCGTATTTGTAAACCTTTCTCCCGTGTGGAAGTTTGTCGTGGGGCAGGAAGAGACGATCTGCTTGATGCACTGCATTGGGTGATGAGACATCAAACTTGGGGCGAGGGATAGCGCGTGGCGCTGGGAGATAAACTTGCCAAAGGGCTTGTTTGACCAGCCATTTTTTTGCGACATCATCAGAGACCTTTGCCGCTGCAGCTAGCTTTTTGACAGCGGCAAGCCCTTTCCAATACCCTTTCGGGCTGTAATAGATCTTAGAGAGTTTCGCCTCCATAGGGGTATATATGTTTGTTTAAAGAAAGCGATAAGCCACATACCCACCCGCAAGCAGGGTGCCTCCAATGAACACAAGTTCACCATTCTGCTGTTGTGGGCTGGGCTTGTAGAAGTCCGAGAAGACAGGCTCTTTGTTGTCTTTGATTTGTTTATCTGGTTGCGTTTGGTGCATCTGGTTATACAAGACCAGGGCTTGGTCGGTGGTTTGGAAGTTTTTGCTAGCTTGGTGTTTAACCCGATCATTGGCTGCAATCCAGTCGAGGAGCTTGGTGCGGTCCTTCTGGTATTTGGCGTAAGCCGCTTGGTATTGTTCAAGGGCGTGGTCATGTCGGATTTTCTCATCCATTGCTGCCTTTCCATTATCACCAGACAGATATTTAGCGAGATAATTACCGCCAGTGAAAGCTGCCGCATTAAGAACAGCGCCAAGAGCCATTATTGCAATCGAGGCCATTGTGTATACATATGGTTTTACATGTTGTCTGGGAGGATTTTCTGGTCCTCGAGATATTTCTTCAGCGCGATGCTGCCAGCCATGACGGCTGTGAACTTGACATAATTCATCAAGCTTGCACTGGGGTCGGCAGTGAAGTTCTCTTTGATGGTATTTTTCCCAATCCAACCAATACCAGCGACAAGGCCAGTGATTGTTGCGGCGTCGAGGATAGACTTCACAAGCTTGTTGTCAGACATGGTTTGTGTCCAGTATACATATGTTTTTTATTTTTCTGACTCAGACTCTACCTCGGCCTCGGCCTCGACCTCGACCTCGGATTCGGACTCGGGGCTCCTCGACTCGAACTCGGGGTTCCTCGACCTCGACCTCAGACTCAGACTCGGGCTCAGACTCAGACTCAGACTCAGACTCAGACTCAGACTCAGACTCAGACTCGGGCTCGGGCTCGGGCTCGGGCTCGTTGTGCCTATTCATGGCTAAACCGCAAACTGTATCAAAGGCGACCGAAGTAAGTCCAAACCAAAGAAGAAACACACCTCCGATTGCAGCAGAATTCATCAAAGCTTGGAAAGGATTCATGGTCAGTATATATATATGTTTTTTTTATTCCATGTTTTTTATTCCTTGTCTTACCGGAATTCGAGATGGTGGTGTTGCAGTGGGGGTTGCTGGTGGTGTGTTTGCTGGTGTTGCTGGTGTGTTTGATTTGCGTCCAAGCCTTTGCATTATGGCTTCGCGCTGGTAATAAACACCAGCAGCAGAGACAATCAACCCACGAACCCCAAGAATATAAACGATTGAGTTGCTGTTGCTGGCACTTGTTGTTTCAAATGTTGCAGAATTGTTTTCACTTGTTGAGGGTGCAGGCTTTTGTGCTTCGGCCTTTTTCTTTGCCTCCTGGGCCAGGCGGTTGCGTTCTGCTAGCCTTTTGCCAGAAGCAACACGCCCGGGGTTCTTTTCTGTTGCAGGCATTGTTTTCGGAGCCTCAGAGGTAACACGGTCATGTGTTGGAGTTGGAGTTGGAGTTTCTTCAGGGATCGTCTCGAGTGGTGTGGCCATTCTGTATATATGTGAATTTTATTTTTTACAAGATGTGGTACGTGCGCTGTCAGGTTGCTTCAAGGTTGCTGCCAGGTTTCTTCAAGGTTTCTGCGAGGTCGCCACAGGCCCCAACCCAACTTCATCAAGACCCTCAAGTGGATAGCCTTCACTGTCTCTGGTTGGATGTGTGGGTGGGGGCTGGGGTTCCAATTCTATCAAGTCAGTCTTGTGATCAGGCTCTCGTTCAAACTTGATGTGTTTTGTTGTGATGAGAGCAGCATTGGCAAGCGCCAGCAATCGCCCGCATCGAATGGCAATAGCCCCAGCAAGATTTGACAGCTCCTGGTTGATGATGTAGTCGTTCTTGAGTTCTTTCTGCAATTCCTTGACATCCTCAACCGGGGCCACCATTCCAACGCCTTTGGATATGAGCATGATGGCTGAATCAACTAGGGATTCGGTTGTCTTGTTGCCGATGTATGCCTCGTACCTTTTACAGTACTTGTCAACGTCCTTGTCTGACAACCGCTTGACATGATCGTGTGTGAGCTGCACACCGATAGCTTCTTTGGCCTTGCCTGTTGAAACAAGGATTGCCAGCTTCTCTCGTTTAGCAGCAATGTCATTGTCACCAACTATCCCTGTGGGAGGTGTGGTTTCAGGGGTGGCCTCCAGCATCTGCATTACTTCGAAAACGGCCTGGTCTTCAGCTGCTTGTGCCATCAGCAAGGGTATACATATGTGTTTTTATTTTTCGATAATTCTCTTGATGTCTGGCAAAAGGGTTTCAAGCTCTCGTACCACCCCCGCCATGGTGTCTGGCATAGAATTCAACCGCAATGGATATCTGTTAAGAAGCATGAGGCGCAGCTCTTCCTCACCAGAGGCTTTGATAATTTTGTTTTGCGCATCAAGTGTGTGTTTGTGCAATTCATCCAAAAGCTGTGAAAGCACAGCGAGCTTGTGTAGACTGGTTGGCGCATTCATGGTATATATGTGTGTATATATTTGTGCAATGCATTATTTACGCGGTTGTGTGACCGTGTTTAAACCTTGTACTCAATTCCATACGGGTATCTCAGAGAGAAAACCAGGTGGGAGAACTTGCGGGATTTGAGCCTTGCAATAAACTCTTTGTACTCCTCGTGGGAGAGCTCGCCGGCATAATCTTCAAATATGGCTTTGGTTGTCTTGCTGGAGGGCGTGTAAAAGAGCACGATCGCTGCAATGTTGTCACGATATGGCTTGGCAATGCTGGTGATCTGCTGGGTCAAGACCCACACGGATATGCCGTCATGCCTTGCGCTGAACCCCAGATTGACCAGCTGGCTCGTGCGACCTTTGACATCTTTGGAGGCGGCGCAGTCATCGAGTATGAATAAAGTGTTGGTACCTGTGAAAAAGAAGCTCACCAACTTCAACCAGTCTTCGATTTCATGTTGCTGGCAGACAATGACGAAGATGTGTGGATCGCGGTCCACGAAACCATCGTATGTCTTGTTCGCCACAAATGTGGAGCAGAATAAAACGATGTAATCAAAAGAACCCCTAAAGGCGCCTCGCAGTTGGGAGAGAAGATACTGTGTCTTGCCAGAGTTAGTGGGGCCCACGATTAGTGCGTTGAATGGCAACTTTCTTGGGTCCATAACCAATCGATATATTAGTTGGTTTGTAAACTGGTGGGGAGTGGGCCTTTGCCAGAAGTCTTTGTATTTCATTGTGTGATAATGGTCTGGTGGATGGCAGGGGAGCCTGCTTGGCATAGAAGTTGATCTTGTTTGTGGTTTGTTGCCATGGGGCTGGCCATGGGGGGCTGGTGGGTATATATATGCGTGTGTTGTTCGTGTGCGTGTGTGTTGCGTTTTCTTAGTACTGTACAGATTCCAGCTGCCTGTCCATGATGTTCATCTGTGAGTCTGAGAGGGTGAAGATGTGGCAGAGTGCGTTTCCCGAGCCTGTGCCGTTTCGTTCGATCTCGAGTTGCACGCCATCTTGTGTGTTGACGAGCCGTTGGCCGTTGCCGTGCAGGGCTGTGTCCCCCATGGCCCGCAGGTCAATCCAGAGTCCAAACTTGTTGCCTGTGAGATATTTGGTCAAGTTCATGTTTGGCCTGCCACGCGTGTGGAGGGTAAAATGCCGGGTTATTTCATTCCACATGTCTGTACCACTGATGCCCTCGTTGTAAAGCCTGTTTGGAACACCGTTGACTGTGACCTTCACTTTGGTGATGTCGGGATTGAAATAGTGCTCAGAGTCCCTGGCACCAGCCGTGTAGGGGTTGATGAACAGCAAGAGGATGCCCTTGAGAGACCGACGCTGTGGGTTAACCCTAAGATTCAGCCGAGTGTCACCACTTTTTGAGAAGGGATGCACCCGATCTCGCATTACGAGGTCATAAGCGAACTCCTTGCCACTGGTGTAAGTGCTTGTTGCCCCGTCGGCCAGACTCTTACTTCTAATCGTCTCATACTCCAGCTGGATGTTTTCCAACTTGTACACGAGCTTGCTTGTGTCTGAGCCACGGACAACTTGGTTTGCGGGGGCGAGGGTTAGTTCGAAGACCAGATCGTTATACAGTGCTTGAGGATATATAACACCGTGGTCAGTTAAGATTTGGTGATCCAGCTTGATGCGATACTTATTCTTGTATATTGTCTCTAACGTATTCTCCGCATCCACGCCTGAGGTCTTCTTATCGCCAGCACCAGAGCGAATCTTACACAAATCCACACTCTGGATGCCCTCCATAAGCATATTTTCCCGCTCATCGGTTGATCGGAAGAGATCTTCGAAGATCTTGTAGATGTCGTACCCAACCGTGTCCTGGACAGTGGTGGCTGCAAACTTTACAACGAACCTGTCAACCAGGGCCCGAGAAACATTTTGCACGAGATAGTTGTTTGCGTGGTCCCCGGCTAGGTTGATGTTAAACACCAGTGCAAGTGAGCCGGACACAATGACATCGTGCTCGCCCAGCTTAGGCACCGAGACGTACAGTGTCTCACCGGGATTGGCCTCAGAGGGGTTGAATGTGATGCGCTTGACGGTTCGCTCTGCTTTCATGGCGCCCAGTGTCTTTTCACTGTGAGATGGAAGTAAATTCGGTTGCACAGCCATGGTATATATTTTGTGTTTTTAAAAATTTATATTTATATATCATCATGGCTGGGCTTGACGTCGGAGGAGATCCAACTGAGACAACTGATGAAACCAGTCGCACCCCAGACACAGGGGATGCCGGTGATGATGATGAGGCCCTTGAAGTCATGTGGAATCAAATGACAGAAGAAGAAAAACAAGAAGCCCAACGATGGACCCAGGACCAAGACACCGGTCCCGACACCACGCAACCCTTTGAACTAGGCGGTACATCCACCCCATACCATGGCGGTGAACAGCATGAAATGCATACAATGACTCCCGAACAAAGTGGGTTGCCAAGCACTCCTGACACCGACCCTCTGCTTGCGGGCGATGAGCTAGACCAACGTCTTCAACAAAGACGGCAAAATTCTTCTTGGGACGACCTAACAGAAATGTACCCAAATGCTAACAAACAAGCCATCGAAACATTTTACGAACCAGATAAAAAAGGAAACCCAAGGCAGTATGTTAAAATGGTTGGTAGGGGAAAAAAGGCATATCCCCTGTTTTCACAAAGTGCTGTAACACGGCAACTTAGGGAAAATCCACAGCTTTCACAAGAAATCAAAAGCTATCGTGGAAAGTCAATGCTTGATCAGATGAAAGACTTTAAAGCAGAACGTGACAAAAAGCAACAAGAGCTGCAAGCAAAACAAAAGCAAAAACAACAAATGGAAAAAACGCTTGCAGAAAGAGACAAGGTTCGTCAAAGCATGGACGAACTTAGAAATCAGATAAAACATATTGATGGCCAGATTCAGGATCTTGAAAATCAACTTGGAACGCTGGATACGGATGCAATACAAAGGTTAAAAGATCAAAAGAAAGAGCTTGAAACAGAACATAAAAAGAAAAGAAAACAACTGTTACAGTTTCAGAAAACTGCAGAACAAGCAGAAAAAATACAAGAAGACATCAATAAACTCACGGTAGATAATAATAACATAAACAGGAACATAAACGAACTTAGTGTAAAAATAGACTCCAAAAAGACACTTGACGAACTGAAACAACAAAAAGAAGAGCTTGAACAACTAAACGCTGAAGACAGACAAGTGATTGAGGATGAGAACACTTCTCCCTCTGAAAGAGAAGGCGCGAAAGCCCGAGTTGCAGTCCGCGATGAAGAGCTGGCAAGAGTCAATACACAAATTGAGGAGAGAGAAAGGGGCATGCCTTTGAGAGAGAGGGTCAGAGAAATCTTCAAGAAATACGGGTGGACCCTGCAAGCGATTGTTCTGGCAGCTGGCATCACCATCAGCGCTGTGGTACTCGCCACCTTGAACGGCCTGGCAAAGGCCACCAAGGCTATTGGAAATGGGCTTAAAGAGCTTGGTAAAAAAGCAGCCAACGCCCTGCCTGGCCTCATTGGCTCAATTGTTAGCTTCATCTTCAAAGCGGCTGGGTCGGTCATTTCCTTTCTGGGTGAACACGCCTGGCTGCTCATCCTTGCCGTGGTGGCTTTCCTTGTTGAAAGGATCACCAAGCGTGCGAAGTCTTGAACACTTATCTGGGCCAAACGAAAAGCCCTGCCAAAACAAGCGCACCCACAGCAATGAGTGTCTTGTTTACGTGATGTGAGTCGGGCTGTGGTGTGGGTGCGGGCGTGGGTGCGGGCTGTGGTGTTGGTGTGGGTTGTGATGAACTGCTTGTGGCTGGGGCTGTGGCGATGCCCTGTGCCTGTGTGGCCTGTGTATGTATCGGGTTTGATGGGTGACTGTTTGGTGGATTAATCTTTGTTGGCCCACCGCCCATGTGGCGAAGGGAGGCTTTTTTTGTGCCCAGATTAACACCACTGTTCACCCCCAGTTTCATCCCTTGCGTTGCCTCCTGTAGATTGTTGTTATACCCGATCACGCTCTCTGTGTTGATAATCATGCGCGATGGCATGAGCCAGCTTCCGGGTGCTGTCGCAAAGTCTAAGCGAACTTTCGTTGCTTGGATGGCAAACTGGTATCGCTGTACGCTTGTTGCGATGTCGTTCAGTATTATGGCCTCCTCTAGATGGGTTAGGAATACTCTCTGCGTTTCGAACGCCCGGCCTCCTCTTCCAATGATGCTGCTGCGGGTTTTGGCTTGTGAACCAAGAATGCAGTACACAAAGGCCTCGATTGATTGGTTCATACGCGCGAGCCCTGGCTGTGTTAGCCCCTGTGCGTAATTTGGCACAAAGTGCTCGAGCTGGGTGTCCGCCCCTTGATCGTTGCGAACGAAAGATATTCCATTGGCGCGATAGTTGGGGTCTTTTCTGTCAGTGATTCGCTCATCATCGAACAGAGCTAGATCAGAGTCTGGATAAGTGTAATCGGTAGAGGTGGGGCCACCACCGTATTCCCAAATGTAGACATTCCCAAGCCCGTGGTTCTTACCGTATGTGTAACGGAAGTCAGAACTGGGGTCGATACCGAACTCGATGCAAATCTTCTTGTACGCGTCGATGTTGTACTTGTTGTCTTTCTGGGGAAATGGAGGGTCGTCTGGCAAAGCACTCACGCTTTGTTCCCCACCCATCTGGTAGAGTATTCGCCTTGTTGTGAAATAAACGTGAAACCGGTAAAACGACCGTAACTGTGGTGTTAAAGATAGACTGGAGTTCTTATCGAAGAGAATGTCACGCGAGATTCCACAGCCGGTTGTTGCACACCACAGTGCGAAGGAGAGTTGTTGTGGCCAAAAGCTCATATGAGGACCACCCATCCACTTTCGGCCGTATTTCGCGGTTGTGAAGGATATCTGTGTGTCCCTGAAGATATTTCTGTATTTCGTTGTGAAATACTCAGTTGGAGTGACGTAAATCCTTTGCTCTTTGTCGTTCAAGATTGCGCCAATCATCATGTCTTTGTCTATTGTGGTGGAGAAAGCAATGGCCGGGATTGACTTTTCTGGTTGACCCAACGATAACTGATAAGGGAAACCACCATCATAGACAAGGCCAAGAGCGTCTCTTTCGGCGCCAGTCCAATCTTTGTGGGGCATTTCTGTAACGAGTGCCCATGAGCCAGGGGCCTTTTTGTAAAGCACTTCTCCTGTGGCTGTTTTGTGGTCGTCACCATACTCTACTTGCACTTCAAAATGGGACATATCAGCGTTAGGGAAACGCTTTTTGAAATCTGAAATTGCCTTTGCCTTGGCTGCGGCGTAGAGACTGGCAGCCTCCGGCGAACTCAACCAAGCCATTTCAGGATCTGGGTGTGGCTTTGGCGCGACATGGGTATAGGAGTTTGGGGTTGAATAAAAAGGGGGTGGGGGCCCGTAATTGTGGCCGCCGATGTTTATACCAAGATTTGAATTAGGATTAAATCCACCGGGCCGTCTGCCAAACATGATTGTATATATTTATATTTTTAAATGTTTTCCTGTGTATATATTTATGTTTTTCCAATAAAACTTACATATACACACCATGGTTGTGCTTACAGTTACCACAACTTCGAACCCCTACACTCTGTACTTTGATCACGTGATCCAGAATGCACACTTCATCCGCCTCCTGTCTGCCTCGTTTTACAATTCGTGGCATAACTTGGCAGAAAAAGTGAAAATAGCCGCAGTCGTTTCTGGTGATAACCCAAAGACTACCATCATTGACATTGGTCCTGGGTTTGTTACTCCTAATAGCCTTGCAGACATGATAAATGGTAAATTTAAAGAAAAGGGTATTGCTCTGCAGGCAAAACCATATGAACTTGGCGTTCTTTCTATTTTAAACCCAGGACAAAAATACATAATATGGGTTTCCCCAAATCTCTCAAGATTGTTTCATATAGACTTAAAAACATATCCTAATTTTACCATAAAAGGTTTCAAACTTCCAGGCACATACTTTGTCTACTGTGATCTGCTTGACAAAGAACAGAACCTTCTCAATGGCAAACCTTCAAGCTTATTGGCTCGTTTTGATGTAACCGGAAAACCTTTTGAGAAGATCAACTACCAAGGGCCCCAACATTTTTTTTTTTTTTCATTATTCTTACATTAACTTACAATTTACTACTGAATTAGGGAAAAAAAATTATATTAAAAAAAATAAATTAACTTATTGACTACATTACATTACTCTACAACACATTACGATACCTAACTTTACGTTACAGTGGACGAAAGTTTTAAAAAAACAGTAGATTCCAGCAGTGCAAAAGTAATTAAACACAAGCTTATACAATCGTTCGTTCAATATCTATTAACGGCTTCCATTTTTCACTGTGGATTGTAAGTTTGTTGTTCTTTTTTGCAATTGCTCGTTCAATACATTCTATGTACTTTAATTTATTAGTGACATGAGACAGTAGCGGTAATGATAGTTTTAAACGATTTTGGTATATGATCTGTTTCCCAGTAATAATGATGTGATTCAAAAGCGACCAATGCGACCTCTTTTGTGTTAGGCCGAAAATAATGCCACTATCTGTCAAAAAATCAATATCAATATGTAACGTCCTAATCCAGAGAACAACAGACCTCCAAAAGGTTATAGCGAAATTGCAGCGACAAAAGAGATGCTCGAGAGATTCTTCTTGTGTTTTAGAGAAAGTGCAAAGAGGCGACTCAACTAATTTCATTTTATATAATGATGTATTAGTATAGATTATTCGATTGAGTAGTTTATACTGAAAGATTCTTGTCTTGGTATCAAGGGTAACTAGATGCGGAATTAAGTAAACAACATCCCAGTCGAGGTTAGTGTCAGGAAACAAAGATGTGTATTTGTAACGTGCCGATGGGAAAACCTGAATCAGCTCAACTAATTTCCAATACAGTTTCGAGGAGGTAAGGGAGTCAAGAGAGACATTCACATCAAAATACAGTGAGTAATCAAGATCTGAACCTTGGGCAATAGTTGAGGCATCAAATCTCTCAGCAGTGGAGTTAAGTAGGCTTTTCCATGAAGATGGAATAGAATTAAATAGGCCCAAGAAGATAAGGTAGTCATTAACATTAAGGCCTTTACTTTCAAAAAAGGACCAGTGTTTTAGCTTACCATTATTCGTTAAAACATCGGCAAGGGATATTATACCTTTGGAATAAGGTTTCTTACAAAAAAAGGGTTTTCCTCCGATACGCAGAAATTGATTGTTCCATATAACCTCTCTAAGGACGTGCTCTTTAGTCAGAATGGGTTTCGAGGAAAAATTGGCCCATACAGTAAAGCATTCCACATAGAACTTTGGAAGAGTGTTAGGTAAGTCAGCGATGTTAAGATTGCAATGTAATATAAATTTACCACCGTAATCTTTTAGAAAAAAAGAAAGGACTTGTTTCCATGGGCTGTTATAATTTTCAGAATATTTCTTAAGGCACATGATACGTTGAGTATCGATCAATGTTTGTATATGAGGCATTCGCAGGCCTCCATTATTGTAGTCACTAATCAAAGCAAGGCGTTTAATCTTATCCTTTCCTCTCCATATGAAGTTATATATGATAGAGTTTGCTTGTTTAATTATATCTTTGGTGAGACAAATAAGGGATGCACGGAACATAAATTTAGGTATAACAAATGTTTTTATAATCTGAATTTTTCCAAACAAAGTAAGACCTCTCCATTGCCAACCCTTTAAAGTTTTAGTAAGTGTTTCCAAAATAGCTTCGAAATTAAGTTCCTGTTTTTTGCGCCAATCGTACGTAAAAAAGATACCTAGGATCTTAATAGGCTTATTAAAATTTTTAATACAAACGTCCGGAGGATTTATATTCATTCGATCGCTTCCAAGCCACAAAGCTTCCGTTTTTTCATTATTTAGCTTTAAACCAGAACAAGTTCCGAATTTGTTAAGTGTTACCGAAAGGCATTGGAAAGAAGTAAGATTTTGTAGAAACGTAGTTAAATCATCTGCGAAAGCTGTTAATTTGATTTCTTTGTTATCAATCATAATACCTTTTATGTCTTTGTCATTTCGGATTTTAATGAGCAACAGTTCTAAAGCGATAATAAAAAGGTAGGCGGACAATGGGTCGCCTTGTCTCGCGCCTCTGTGTACCTCGAAAATCTGGGTTGAAAAACCATTATTCAGAACGCAGCTCGATATATTGGAGTATAACACGGTTACCCATTTAATGAAGGATTCGCCAAAATTAAATGACTTCAATGCTTTTAACAAAAACGACCAACTTAAGGAATCAAAGGCTTTTTCAAAATCTAAAGCAACCATCAATCCAGGTAATTGCATAAGTTTGGTGTATTCCATGATATCATCAATTGTACGGACGGCGTCAAATATCGTTCGGCCTTTGACATAAGCATATTGGTCTGCATGTATAATGTTTGGTAAAACTTTTTTTAAGCGGAGGGCGAGGGCTTTGGAGGCAATTTTAACATCAACGTTTAAGAGAGAAATTGGACGCCAGTTTTTAATATACCTTTTGTCTCTATCTTTCTTATCAATCAACTTAATAATTGCTTGTTTTTGTGTATTAGATACTTCTCCATGATCAAAAGAATAATTTAGAGAATCAGTTAGTTGTTGACCCAGCAAATTCCAAAAGCGTTTGTAAAACTCGGGTGTAATACCGTCGTTTCCAGGAGCTTTGCCATTTGAAAACTTATTAAGGGCAGCATAACACTCAACGAGGGAAAGCTTCCCTTCACATAGCCCCTTTAAGTTTTCAGCTAGTTTTGGTATATCGCTGTTGTTAGTAAAATCTATGCATGTTTCTTCACTCACGTCGGATTCCTGATAACTATACAGATTTTGGTAATATTCCCGAAGCTCTTTCATTATAGCATGTGGATTAACGATTATTTTACCTTGACTATCGAAAAGACGGCGAACAGCAGATTTACCAAATCGAGATTTTTCTAAGTTCAAAAAGTATTTATGATTTTTTTCACCCTTCTCGTGCCAATTTACTCTAGATCGCAGAATACTTCCACGAACTATGTAATCATACAGAAGTTCATACTCATATTTTACAGCCACAAGGTTAGCAATGTTTCTTTCGGACGGATCCATATTGCAATCTAATTCGCATTGTCTAAGTTTCTTTTCAGTATCCACCAAACGGGCTCTACGCTCTCTAGCCTTCTCTTTGCTATATTTTATAGTTACTTGTCGTATTTCATACTTAATTAAGTCCCACAAGATCCGTTTGTCTTTAACTTCATCATATTTAGCTAGCCAATCAGGATATTTTGAGCTGATTAAATCAACATAAACAGCATCATCCAGGAGACTAGAGTTGAATTTCCAGTAGGAGGGGCCGAAAGGTTGTCTATCTAGACTATTGAGTGACAAGGTAACTGCCGAATGATCAGATTTTATAGCTGGAATAATATCCGTTTTAGCTATGTCATCCTGAGCTTCTATGCTGATGAGCCAGTAATCCAAGCGACGTCTAATCAACGGGGTTTTTTGAGTCCAAGTAAAATTCTTTTTTTCAGGATTTTGCATTCTCCAAATATCAATTAAATTGTACGCCAACATCAGCTCTTTTATACATCTCACAGAAGGTTTTGTCTCAATTCTTCCTCCTAAATTGTCGAGTTTGGCATCAAGGTGAGTGTTGAAATCACCACCTATGATAATCTGGTAGTCTGGGTCAACGTCAAGATCACCTAATGTAGTTATAATGCCTTCGAAAAACCTGCATTGATCAGAACTGTTTGTTGGTGCATACAGATTCACCAAGAGGAAGGGAGAGTCTTGAATAACTGCTTCTACAACTATATATCGACCGTCGGTGTCTTGTAATACATTTTTAATTTCCATATGGAGCTCATCATTAATTAGAATGAGGACACCTCTGCTATGATTTGTGCCGTGTGCAAACAACATTTTACCTCGCCATTGAAACTTCCATTCGTTCTCAGTATCTCGAGTGCTGTAGGTTTCTTGTAAGAAAGCAATGTCGGCTTTTTGATTACTGATCCATGTGAATATTGATTTTCTTTTAAAAAAGTCGCGAATCCCTCAAGCATTCAGAGATAATAAATTGAAATTGTAATTAGCCATATTCATATAATAGTGTTAAAATCAACCTAAACAATGAAAAATGGTGCCATAACGTGAAAGACAAATGAAGGATATAAAGCTTTTGAAATTTAAAGCATCTGGAAAGTTTACATACATATAAAAACAAGACAGACAAACAAAAACCTAAAAAATACAAAAATAACAACAACAAAAAAAGAGTGATGAATATGAATAAAAATATTTGGCGACTGGGAATAAACACATATAACACAAAACATAAAACAATACATAACGAACCGACAACATGCCCCATAACACGATGTATGGGCGTCATTTCTACCTAGCCAAACGTGTTACTTTTTTTGTACTCCGAAAGAAACGACAAACATAATAAGCAATGAGAAAAAAAAAGGTTAGGTTTGAAAAGAAAAGAACCTAACAAATTGAATACTGCCTATGTCACAGAGTTGTTGACTTAATGCAAATTTAGCGAAACCGATATAATTCTAGTTTGCAAGGGAATAACTATAGCGCAGTAGGAAAAAGAAAGATAATATATCGCCATAGAGAAAAGTATTTAATCTAATGGTTTATCTGGGGCAAAATATTTACCGTTAATAAAAAGTTTATCAGGATGAGCCTTACTAAAATAGGCGGTGTGGCCTTTCTCCCTTGCCTGTTTAAGTTTTTTTAATTGTTTTTTCCTTTCTTCGTACAGTGGTTTCGGGATATCGTCGAACACAGAGAAATCCTTGCCTTGTAGGTTTTTGCGGGCATGATCCATAACGAGTTCTTTATCCGAATAACGGAGAAACCTGGCAATTATTGGTCGCGATTTGGAGCTGTTAGGCTTGCCTAGTCGGTGGATACGCCAACATGGCGTCTGGCATATTGTCGATAGCTCTGGTAAACATGTAAATGACATCACACTGTCGATCAGAGATGAAAAGAGCAACCTCGTTGACTTCAAAGGCATGCCCTGGGAATTTGAAATTGAAATAAAATAAAACTTATATATACTCGCATCTGTCATGGTTGTGTTGACATTTGTCACGACTTCGAACCCATGCACTGTGTACTTTGATCACGCACTTCCGAGGCCAAATTACATCCGGCTTCTATCTACCTCACTCACCAACTCGTGGTTTAACTTGAAAGAAAGAGCGGTTATCTCAGCACCTGGCAGTAATGGAAGGACTACTGAAGTATTCTTAATTCCGGGGTTTTACACAGTGGATAACATTGTGAAAGATTTCCTTGAGATAAAAACGAATAGACCAGTTATTGATCTAACAGTTGATACAATCACAGCAGAAGGAATAATGTTAATTAAAAGTCCCAATAATGTAACGTTTAGTAAAAATCTGACAGATTTTCTGGGTATAAGTGGTACACCGTTTTGGAGTGCAGTTGTAAAAGGGTTTACATCTCCAAGCACTTACTTTGTCCACTGCGACCTGGTTGACAAAGAACAGAACTTGCTCAATGGCAAACCTTCGAGTGTGTTGGCGCGCTTCGACATTCGTGGGAAATCATTTGAAAAGGTTCATTACCAACCAACACAACAGAACGTCTTGCGTGACGTCTCGTCTAGTGATTATGTTAACTCTATCACACTGTCAGTGAGGGATAAAGATGACAACCTCTTTAACTTCAATGGTAGACCCTTAGAATTTGAAATCGAGATAAATTAAAAAATCATATATATACCCCACGCCATGAGTTCTGCCAATGTGCTACCATCGGCCCCCGAATACAGCGAGACACAACAGCTATACCCGATGCGTGAGATCACTCAAATCAATGCAGAAGATTTCCGGCTCAAAAAAATCTCTGACTTGCTTAAAGAGCTGTCTGACGAAGCCGAGCATTACAGACAAGTCGCAAAGAAATATAAACGAACCCAATCCTTAGTTCATTACTCGGCGGTTGGCCTTGGGTCGCTTTCTGTTGGGCTGTCATCAGGGGCCCTTGCCACTGCATTGACTGGGTTCGGAATTATTGCAAGTCCAGCACTTGCCGGCATCGCGACCCTCTGTGGGCTGTCCTCTGTTGGCTTTACAGCTGCTAACAAGCGATTAGAGTGTAAAGTGACCAAACACGAGAAAATCTATACACTGGCCCTGGCTAAACGCAACTCTGTCAATGAACTGGTCTCAAAGGCTCTGGAAGACAAAAGGATCAGTGATGCAGAATTCACCATAATTACTCGTGAGGTGGAAAAATATCACGAACTCAAAGCTGCAATCAGGAATGGTGTTAAGGCTAAAAAAAAACGTTGGCACTCAAACACAAGCACCAGACCTCGAGAAACTCAAAAAGGAACTTCGCAAGGAAGTCACACAAGAAATTCAAAAAAAGATACTTCTCGCCGCAGCCTCCAAATCCGATTTGAGAGATTGAACTCTGGTTTTAACCTCTACATTTCTAAGGATAAAACCTTTGCACCCAATTGAATACATAACCCGGCTGTGTACAACCATGGAGAAGTTCGCTAAACAACTGGCTGATGTTCGGTCCTTGGACACTAAAGGCGAATACAAAACCAAACTCGATGAGCTTGATAAAGAATACAAATTTATCCTCCTGCGCTCACTCGAAAACTACACCAAGGAAATACGGCGTTCAAACCTGTCAGAACGCCTTCATATCATCAAGGAGTATCTTTCTCCCGAGGCACAATACCTCCAAAACTCACCTTTCACCCTTGTGAATGAAAGGACAAAAATTTGCCAAAACTGCAAAGGCAAATTAAACCTCAGGATGTTTTCATCAGAACTTTGCTGTGAGGACTGCGGGCTCTTAGAGCCTCTGGATGGTGTGACCTTCGATTATAACGGGCTCTATGGTGGTGATTACACAATTACCAAAAAAAGAATGACCGCCAAACACTACAACTTCAAAAGCTATCTCAACAAACATCTGAAAATTTGTGAACACCACGTCTGCTTGTCCAATGATGAAATATATCATGCAAATGAGACATTCAAATTCATCGAAGAATATCTGCCGAAAAGAATCTCCATGCCCTTTGTGGCCCACAAAATCTTGGATGCAATAAAAGGACCACAACGGCTTGTCAATTACTTCTGGCTGCAAGTCCCAAAAAAATCAATGTGGAAGCACGAACAAAGCTGGAAGATCATGCTTGAAAAGATGGATCACGTTGAGTGAGCACTGCCGGGACAAATGGCTCTGTGCATGCCCATGTCCACTTCTGGCGAGAAGTGTCCTTGACATTCATCACATGTTTGTGAAGTAAATATATGGAAATAGCAATCGTGTTGCCAGTGATAATGATTTTTTATTGCACGGCATACAGATTTCATCCTGCATTGATGAAGGGCCCTTGCAGCCAGGTCACGCTGGAGACTTATTTCAGTCAATTCAAGGATGTAATCTTTGATCATGTCTGCCAAATAATCCCAACGGGATTCACCAAAAGACAGTTGCTCCATTGGCTCAGTTGAGGTATAGGCTGGGGTATGTTTTTTCAATTGACGTCACTTTTGAGAATAAGAAGGCTTCCAACACTGCACTGTCATCACCCAAATTGTTTGGAACAGTTTTCACAGGGTATGGTTCGTTTGATGCTTTCTCTTCAGAGTGTTCTGTTATCTTTTTTCGAAGGATTGCCAAGCTGTTATGAAAACGCTCGACTGACGTTTGAATGTTGCTCAAAAAGTTTGGTTGCTTTGGAGCCCAAGTCTCAGTTATATCCAGGAGCTTCCAAGCGAACACAGCCACTGGTTTAGGGCCTTCTGAACCCTCTGAAAACACTTTTTGCATATGGGCGTAACGCAAAAACTCCTCATCTTCGTCCTGTTTTCTAAACGACATCCTTACAGCTCCATAACAACACCATATGTCCTTCTCAGCAATGGAAGACATAATTCTCTCAAATAATTGTTTTGATTTGAGGGAACCGACATCGATGATTGCCTTTTGATTTCTTGTTATTGTCCGTTTGCTAAATAAATAACAAACTCCCCACGCAAGTGTTGTGTCGCCATTCGTTTTGAACTTGTTTCCTCCGTTTAGAAACTGGTTGTGTGCCAGACTTGGTTCAAGCTGGTTTAAAGAGCACAATCTGAAATAACCGTCAACAAACAAGCCTTTGGAGACCATGTCGCCACTCAAAGCAAGACCTGTTTGTATCTGATCGCTATAATAGCCAGGAATTCTGTTCATGGCTATTTTCCTCTTGAACGGACATTTAAACTCTAACAAGCTTAAGCCGTTATCTTTGTCTAGAAAATATCCGTCTGGACTGCAAGTGACCTTTCGATAAAGTGGATGATCTCTTGCTAGATTAAGAGAGATGCTGTGGCCAAAAACGGAAACAGAATGTTTTTGCTCAAAATACTTGCGTATAATCGGCTCGAACAGATTGCCCCAAGCACAAGCCGCATTGTTGAGCATATGCGTTGGCTGTATTTTCTTCATGAGCAAACTTCGCCGTGATTCAAACGGCGACGATCCTGTCAAGGCAGAGATCTCTGATGCCCCGATGGAGTTTTGTCTGGCTGAGAGCCAGTCGGCGCTCTTTTGTTTCAGACCAGTGTTCCTCGATTTGAGAAAGTTCATGAAATCTTGTGTTGTCGCCATCATTGGTATGTAAAGGGTAAAGGTTTTTTCAATTGGTGATAACCACACAACTCTGTTTGAAAAGCTGCGAGTGATGTCTTACCTGCGATGAAATCAGAAACAAAGCTCAAATCTCGGATCCTGGGGAAGGGGTTGAGAGCCTCCAGGCTTTTGTTTTTAAATGATTCTTGTTCTTGCTCGTCAAGCCAGGCATTCAGATCATGCTGGCTAATGTTTGCAAAAACATCTCGAACAACCTCACGCTGTATAAAAACTCGAGGGTTTCTTTTCGCGGGAGGGCAACCATTTCTTAAGTGTCTGTAAACCGTTTGTTTAGACAATCTTCGATTGCAGCCGGGACAAATCTCTTTCGGTCGTGGTTCTGTTCGCATCTTCTTACAAGCGTATTTTTGATGCTCAACAAGAGAATGACCTTGTGTGAAGTTTAAACCACAATGTCTGCAAGGGTTGTATTCGAACGTTCCCTTGTTCTTTGCATATAAGTCATCACCTTCTTTCAACTCAATTCCACTCATTTTCAAAAACGCAACGGTAGTCATTGATTCGTTGCCGAAGGGCATTGTCGCCTTTATAGGAGGTGTAGGGATTTCTTCAATTGGTGGTCTCGTGCCGGACCTCTATGCCATGTGGGGTTGGGGTTGGGCGGTGGTCTCGTACCGGACCAGCATTCACAGTGTGTAGTAGAGGGAGTTGGTGCATTCGGGACCACCAAAAATAAGGCCCCAAATGCCCGAGTTACGGCCTCACACGAGGAATGACAATGACTCGTGTGAGGCCGTAACTCGGGCATTTGGGGCCTTATTTTTGGTGGTCCCGAATCACCAACTCCCTCTACTACTCCATGGTATCTTCAAAGGTGGCGATGTCGGTTGAGGATCAAAGAGCTTTGACCCAAATGAAACGCTCTGTAAAGCTCGTAGACGGTCACTATCAGTGGGGAGGCTGCGCCATTTAAAGAAACGGATTCAGAGAGACCTGGACCTTTTCGAAAAGTATAAAGACGCCATAAACGGCTATGTCTCTAGCGGTTATGCGAGATAAGTTCCTGACGACGAGCTGGAAGCAGGAAAGGTCACACCAGCATGGTATCTTCCCTTCCATCTAGTTTTTCATACTCAGAAACCAGACAAAGTGAGGGTCATCTTTGACTGTGCAGCGACGTTTCACTCAACGATCAATTAATACAAGACCCAGATTTGACAAATGGGCTGGTAGGCGTCTTCTTGCGTTTCCGTCAAGAACCTGTTGCTATGGTTGCAGACGTAGAAGGCATGTTTCACCAGGTGCGAGTGTCTCCAGAAGACTACAATGCGCTGAGATTCTTGTGTTGGCCCAGCAATGATATCATTGAAGAACCAGTTGATTACCAGATGCTGGTGCACTTGTTTGGGGCCACATCGTCACCGAGTTGTGCTAGTTTCTGCCTCAAGAAAACTGCCTCAGAAAACCGGAGTGAAGTTGACGTAGAATCTATTGACACTGTTTATCGAAATTCCTACGTGGACGACTGTCTAAAGTCGGTTTCCACAAATGACAAAGCTGTGCGATTGTCTGGTCAGTTACAGGAACTGCTCTCAAAAGGAGAATTCCGCCTCACCAAATGGATTAGTAATGACAGGAATGTGATCGCCACCGTTCCAGTAACGGAGAGAGGGCCATTGGTCGTCGACCTGGACCTGGAGGGTCTGCCTGTAGAATGCACGTTGGGTGTCCAGTGGAATATGGAGACGGACGGCTTTAACTTCAGAATTATGGATAAAGGAAAGGCCCTCACTCGAAGAGGAATCTTGTCCGTCGTCAGTTCGATGTATGACCCTTTAGGGTTTGTAGCACCCATTATCCTGCCTGCCAAGAGTTTGCTGCAGACCTTGTGTAAATTTAAATACGGCTGGGATGAAAAACAATTCCGAACGCAGATGCTGTTGTTTGGGATGGATCGCTGGGAGACATCTCCAGCTTGAGAACAATATCGATTCCCAGATATTTCAAGCCACCGGGATTTGGCGAAGTAACCAATGTGCAGCTACACCATTTCTCAGATGCATCCGAGTATGGTTACGGAGCAGTATCGTATCTCCGAATTGTTGATGCCAAAGGAGTTGTACATTGCTCATTCCTCCTTGGTAAATCTCGCGTAGCCCCCTTGAAAGTGGTTGCTGTCAAGTTGAACTGCCTGATTCGTAACGAAATTGAGTACCCCATACAACAGTCATTCTACTGGACGGATTCTACTACAGTTTTGCAATATATTTGCAATGAATCGCGCAGATTCTAGACCTTTGTTGCTAACAGGGTTGCGATGATCCATGATGAATCAGCCCCCAGCCAGTGGAGACACGTCAATACAGATTTAAGAGTGAATGCCATAAAATATCGAGCAAAATCGAAATTCAGCGGTCACAATAAAAATTTGCTTTTCGCCCATATTAATATTTGGTGCGTTGGGAGGTAATACTAAGTAAATAATCGTGATGTAGTTTGTTTTTGCATCCAAGTGCAGAACAAAGGAAACAAGACAAAGTAAAGCAGGCAAACGATTCCACCTGGTAGTAGTAGAAGATGATATTGAAGATGAATTCTTTATCGACATGGTCTCTCTCAAAATTGGATCACTGAATACCAAGAGTAATGGCGGATACCCTGATGACCTCTTTATTGAAAGAAGCAAAGCCAAGTTAACCATGTACAATGGAGCAGTTATGTATCCTGTGGGGAGGTGCAAAATCAAGTGCACAAGAGATGGTTCATCTAACACCCTTGAGTTTCAAGTCGTTGACGGAGATGTTAGACCACTTTTGAGCGCAGGAACGTGCCAAACGTTGAAATTCTTAAAAGTGCTGATGAAAGACTCCCTCCATCATGTAGACACAGTGACTCAAGTTATCGATGATGACAACATATTGAATGAGTATGCAGATGTTTTTTAGGGCTTTGGATGCCTCATAGACCCCTACCGTACAGAGATCGACCCAGCAATGAAAACAGTCATACACCAACCCCGCAAGATACCTTTTACACTCAGAGAGCCACTAAGAAAGGAATTAGCAAGAATGGTAGTGGAAAAAATCCTGGCCCCAGTGAGCGAAGCAACAGACTGGGTATCAAGTATGGTTACAGTGGTCAAGCCCAACAAGCTCAGAACATGTATTGATCCTAAGGATCTTAACAGAGCCATAAAGTGGCATCATTATCGTCCTCCGACCATTGAAGAAGTCGCCACAACCCTCAGCAAAATCAAAGTTGTTCTCCGTATTTGATGCAAAAAGCGGGTTTTGGCACGTGCAGCTAGATGACGCCTCTAGCATACTCACCACTTTTAATACACCCTTTGGTCGGCATCGCCGGTTTCGCATGCCTTTTGGTATCTCCTCGACACCCGAGGACGTCTATAAGAGGATGAATGATACCTTTGGAGACATCAAAGGCACTGCAGTGATCGCTGAAGACCTTTTGGTGTATGGAGAAGGTGACGATAAGGAGACTGCCACTTCAGATCATGACAAGAACCGACGCATCGTCCTTGAAAGAGTTCGAGAGAGAAATCTCACCCTTAACAGAGAAAATATTCGCCTGAGATTTACTGAAGTACCTTATATATGCCATTTACTTACAGCCAGTGAACTGAAACCAGACCCGACGAATGTAGAGGCAATCCTGATAATGCCAAAGCCAACTGATGTACAGTCAGTAAAGAGGTTCCTGGGAAAGGCAAATTACCTTTCAAAGTTTTTTCCACAGTCAAGGAGCCACTGAGACGTTTAGAAGACAAGGATGTTGAATGGCAGAGGTGAGGCAGTTCATCACTTATTATCCTGTGCTGCGCTACTATGATTTATCAAAGGAGGTTACCCTACAGTGTGATGCTTCACAATGAGGTCTTGAAGCTGCTTCGTTGCAGAAGGGCCAGCCAGTAGCTTTCGCATCAAGGGCACTCGCGCCCTCTGAGAAAAACTATGATCAAATCGAGAAGGAACTTCTCGCAATTCTACATGGTTGTGAGCGGTTTCATCAGTATCTGTTTGGTAGAGAGATCATTGTTAAGTCTGACCACAAGTTTCAGAAACCCAAGAAACCCAAAGGGACTTCAACGAATGATGATGCGCTTGCAAAATTATCAGCTGAATGTTGTTTACAAAAAAGGCCAAGAACTGTACATTACATACACTTTGAGTAGGGCGTACATACCCTTACCAAAACATGTATCGCATAATGAATTAGAATTCATCCGATCAGTAGAAGAAATCGATATGACTCAACATATTGCTGTGACCAAAGAGCGTCTTGCGGATTTTCAACAGAAAACTAAGGATGATGCAGTGTTGCAGCAACTGACATAGACCATTCAGCTGGGGGGGGGGGGAGAGAATACTAGAAATGCAGTCCCATCACAAATCCGAGCGTTTTTTATTCTTACCGTGACGAACTGACAGTGCAAGATGAAATACTCTTCAGAGGGACCAGAGTCATAGTACCAGCAGTTTTGAGATCTGAGATGCTTACGAAAGTCCATGCTAACTATACCGGCATCGAGGGCTGCCTGCGTCGGGCAGGGGAAATCTTGTATTGGTCCGGAATGACTGCAGCCATCAGAGACTGTGTCTCAGCTTTCGGAACATGCAATTTATTTTGTATGGAACAAGCCAAAGAGTCACTCGTGCCACAAAGAAGTACCTGACAGGCCCTGGTCAAAGATTGCAGGGACCTATTTTCACTGGATAAAATTGTAAATATAGCTCGTTAATTCAGTTTATTTTTTAAAAACTGCCAGAAAGAGTTTTAATAAAATATATTAATTATTAAGAAAGAGTACATCATCAAATTACTCCAATTTCTTGGAGCTACGTATCCTATCCGATACAAGTCTGAAATCGCAGTTTGCCAGGCACGGTATTCCCAACATAGTCAGAAGTGATAATAATCCTTAATTCTCCGCATCAGATTTCAAAACATTTTCTAAAGACTGGGAATTTATGCATATCACATCCTCTCCATATTATGCTCAATCGAATGGGAAAGTTGAAGGCAAGGTCCACAATCAAATCCTCAAGAATCCTCAAGAAAGCAGTTGGATCACAAGTTGGATCACAAGGATCCCTACCTCGCTCTACTCGATTGGCGGAATACTCCAACCGAAGGCCTTATCTCCTCGCCAGTACAGATATCTGTATATCTGATAACCTCAGGCACACCTTTAACTGAGGACACAGCTCTAGGACGACCAGAGACCAGTCTGAGACCACCAGCGACCCCACAGCCAACTGAAAGAAGATTCACCAGAGGGCGCTTAATTAGGACCCCAATTCGTTTCAACTCAAGTAAATTAAGGCATGGGTCTCGTGCCATTTCACACAAAAAGTGAGGGGGTGGTCTATCTTTTGAGTCTTTATCCATAGAACGAAAAACTTTGGCAGAATAAACAGTTTGCAAATGTGGTCATTTTCGTACGCAGAAAATATGGAAATTAAATCACGTGACTTGTCAGGGCTATTTTTAGCTGAAAAATCTTATACACAAAATGGGAACACTTTTTGCTATTTCCTGGAGTCTGCCATCAGCTTTATGGTTTTAAGGCCACAAGGTAGATCATTTCTGTGCTTGGCAACTTTAAGATAATTTAAAAGAAAGGCAGAAAAAAAGAAATAACTGTTATGGGGGACTGGGCACTAGTACAAAATACCGTTTATTTTCAAACGTAATGAAATATTCAACAATTGCCAAGCACAGATCTTTTGTTGCTCCTCGTAGGACCTATCTGGTAGTAGTGAAGTTTATTTATGGTTGTCATAAACTGTTCCCATCTTTGATTTTGGTTTTTGCAAACTCTTCAGTATTCCAAAGTTTTATGTTTTTATGGCTAAAGCCTACGAAGATAGACCACCCCCTACTTTTTTTTGAAAATAACTGTTGACCCATGCCTTAATATACCTGAGAAGGACTACTGCCAGCCCTGAGGGGTTCAGTCAAGCAAAAAACTGTTACTTTGTTGTATCTTCATTTTGTTAGGATGGACTTATCAAAGAAAGAGGATGTGACGATATCGTGAAATAGCGACCTGGTTACCCAGCGCTTGCGTCAGAAAGCAGCCACGAGTTTAAAAGGTAACACTGTTTAATTTGTGAACCGCATAATTACAAAGCCTTCAGAAAGGTGTTCTCGTTAGTTTTTGATTTAAACAGACTTTTACAAAGGCTTATCGAGATGCTGGAATCCGAAAGTTTATAGACTTTGCATATAAATGCCAGTATGTCATTTGAACCTTGTGCCGTGAGTTAACGCGTAACGCAATACGCATGTATTGCATTAAGCTTATGTCTTTATCATATTGCGTGATTCATCAATTCTTGCATTATATTATATTGCGTAATTGGGTCACTTTTTATGTACCCATGGCCGACAACAAGATTCAGCCGCTTAGGTTTGAAGGTTTTTATCTCGTTAATACGCATGCGCGCAAACGAGATGTAGGAATCAAAAATGAAAAAGGGGCAAAAGTTGTAAACACAGGTTCTTTGTTAAATTTTGTTAGCTTTTGTCCGGGGGGGTTACTTCTTTCTTTCTTATAGAAGCTATATTAGGGTAATGAGGATATGGTTAGTTAAACAGGTTAGGATTTCACGAAGTGCGTCACATACCGCCACTAAAATTTTTGAGGAGCACCCCCGGACCTATTGTTAATTTCCCTAGGGTATTGAAATGTCATGAACTTGTTATGTCTTACGCTACGTCACCACAAAGGTATTACTGTTCTTATTTACAGTGATCTGCGCGGTTAGTTACAGTGATCTGCGCGAGTTGCGCTTTGACATTTTCCGCGCTCGACAAATTTTCTGTCATCATCAACGCTTTACACATGCGGTTGGTTTGTTGTAACTCTACAAATTTTGTTCGAGACGGCTTTTTATTGAGACAAATTTTCTGTTAGATCATCAACGCTTTACACATATGTGGTTGGTTCAAATTTTGTTCGAGACGGGTTAATTGATCAAGAAATTCAGTGTATCTTTCTTGTCAGTCATTTGTCGAAAAGCCATTAGCGTTTCCATTAGCAAGATCAGATAGCATGAATTTTGGGTTTTGTTCTATTTTGGAATACTGAATCATTGCTATTGCGGTTTGATTATGCAATAGTATGCAAGAGTCGATCGTCATAATTTTGCTGAACTAAACTAAAGTTTATCATTTTGTGCAAATGTACAAGATGGTGCTGTGAATTGAATGACAAAGCAAGCATTTTAAGAAGTGAGAGACTTGGAGGAGAGGGGAAGATTGTGCAAATCGATGAAAGCAAGTTTGGTAAGAGAAGTTATCGTCGTGGACATCATGTAGGACAATGGGAATTCGGCGGAATAGAGGAAGAGAGTAGGAAATCTTTTCTGGTGGCGGTTGAGTTAAGAGACGAAGCAACACTGCTGCCTATTATTCAGAAATGGATCGAACCAGGAACTATCATCGTATTTGACTGTTGGAAGGCTTATTGTAATCTGGAGAAACATGGTTATGTTCACAGACCAGTTATTAAATCACTCTAAAGAATTTGTCAACAAAGATGGTCACAATACATGAGAATCATTCGCGTTTCGTGTTTTCGTTCAGTATTGTTTATAGAAAATAATGAGAGGTCATGTGAACACCAAGTTTAATTAAAAGTGAAGACGGTTTTGTTAATGAAAAACATTCGCTCAAGTGAAGTTTATGATCGTCACTGAGTTTCGAAGAAAGACTCACAAGCTAGCAAGACTGACAAGCTAGGAATGTATATGTACATATTGCGCAGCCCGGCAGAGCTCGCTTCGCCCCGCCAGGGGGCGTTACTAAACACCGGAATGAGCGAAATGAACCGGAATGAGGCGGAATGGAGCGGAATGAACCGGAATGGACCGGAATGGACCGGAATGGAGCGGAATAGAGCGGAACGAGGCGGAATGAACCGGAATGGAGCGGAATGAACCGGAACGAAACGAAATGGAGCGGAATGACACGTAAATGATTCAGAATAAGACACTCGATAATTGCTGATGCTATGTTACTGGTATGGTATGCTATGGTACTGGTATGTTAGTGGTATTAGTGAAAAGTTATAATTTATACATGTGATACCTTTTTGAGTAGAACTCAAGAGTTAAAATACCTCGACCTCGTGTTCTCTGAATCCACAACTTTAATGAAAAGTCACAGCGAGTAAGAACATGCAAACTATTTTGTGAGTGAAAAAAAAATCATTACGAGAAATCTCGGGACAAACCAAAACGATATATCAAAAGGGTAACATTAGATCAAATATCGAATTTTTCCTTAGTCTATAATTTTTCTAGCTAATGGGAATGTTGTTTCTACCTAACCTTTTTTTTTCCTTCCATGGCAAGAAAGAAATATCGCAACTGTCACGCTGTCACGCCAACCTTTCTTAAGTAGTACGCTGGCCCAAAATACTGCCTGTGTTTGTATCCCAGATGTAACTAGATGGAGGTTGTTCTAATCATGGCAAGCTTCAACTACAAATGAACACAAAATACCCTTCAAGGGCCTGGCTAGACTGGACCGAGATCAGAAAGCAAGGTTAAGGTTTGTTTGATATCTGAATCATAACTTTTTCGTGAAAATGACTGTTATTTCTTTTCTTGGGTGTCCTGTGCCCGGGACTTCCCATAGGCCTTTTCGAGTGTTGCAACCATGTGCTCGGCTCGTGGGCCATTTTGTTTTGTTAAAAGAGCCAGATTTATTTGCTCCTAGACGTTTTCCTTTTTTACGCCGGATTGAACTACGAGGATCCACACTTGTGTGAGTTTATTGTTTTGTACCTTTCAGTTATTCGCTTTGGCTTTACGTAGGCCGTTTTTCTTAGTCGGAACATTGCATTTTGCAGCGAATTGCACTGAATGAAGCTGAATGAACACAGATGTGAATTAACTACTCTGGGACTGAATGAGAAAGTGTAATCTCGACTGTGACATCCTACGGTGAAATAAAGCTCTTAACCTTACATCTTGGGAAATGTCTGAATACGAAACCTGATCTGCTGATAAAATGGCTAAACACTGAAATCACACGCGTCCAGTACAAGTTCAAGGACAAAGTAAGGTACAAATTAACATACTTCAATAGAGTTTCTTTTCTGTCAAAGAAAGACATTTAAGTTGCGAATGTGCAAAGGTAAAGTCCGAGATTTCTGGCTGCTATAGTTCACATGCTCAGTACTTTCTGACAATTACAGTGTTGGCAATTTAAACGGAAACTACAACGATAACGATGTTCATGCAGTCAAGATGTTCACGAGTGTCCTGGAAAGTAACTGAACTCAGTCCTCGCTTAATCCAAACATGCTTTTGATAAACAGTTTAGCTGCATCATCAAGTGCATTGTACTTGGAAGTGTGCATGCGTGGTGGAATCCAGTTATCATGGCGTCTACGGGATAAGAATGTGCAAAGATACATTCCTAAATTCCTGGTCACGATAGTTCACATGCTCAGTACTTTCTAACCCCTACAGTGTGAGTAACGTCAATTGTAACAACAACGATAACAATGTTCAAACAGTGTTCTTCAAAGAATCAGGAAAGTAACTGACAGTAACTGAACTCAGTCCTCGTTTAGTCCAAACAAGCTTTTGATAAAAAGCTTAGCTTCATCATCGACTGCATTGTATTTTAAGTTGTGGGTGGTGGCATTCCAGTTTTCATGGCGTCTACGGATACACTGTAGATCTACATGGTAATAACGCGGCGAAGCTGTCGGTGTTATCTTCGATTTATTTGACCCCGCAATGAAATCCTTTTCGGGATGGCGAAGGATAATACCATGGGGCGGCTGCTCCTGCTTGAAAGATTCCTTGCAACCAGCGCACAATTGTGCTCTTGTCTTGCGTAATTCGACCGCTTCAAAGGGATGGGTTGAACTCATCCATGGTCTTGGCGAGTTGATTTTTTCTCTTCTTTCATCAACCATTCCACCTCGATAGTCGCCTGACTTTCTGTTTGATTTACCAGATTTTTTTCCAGCTGCCTCCTTTGTTTTTTCCTGCACAAGCAATGGAGTAAGAGACACCTCTCTCTTCAGTTTTCTTCTCCATTCAAGGAACTTGTCGAGACAGTCATGGCCCATGTCTTGTGCAGCTGCAACGGTGTGACAGCATATCCGTGCTGATTTGTATCTGAAACATTTGCTGTCACAGGCAACTCTACCGTTAGCAAACCGTTCAACATAGTGTGGCGGACCATGAGAGCTTGCAACACTTCTGGCATCTGGATTTCCGCCTGCTGCCCGCATAACTCCAAAAGGATTGTTGAGTAGTTTCTCTGCATCCGCCCACACATCTGCAATCAATTGTTCTGGAACACTGCTGAAACGAACTTGGCTTGCAGGAGGGGAAATCTTCTTCCCTTCTTGATCTTTGAGAGAGTTTTCACAATTTTGAGAAGAGGAAGGAACGATTCTTGGAAGTTCTTGGGTCTCTTCGCTTCCCACAGATCCTTCATCAATTTCAATAGATGAAGCTGACTGACATGCGGTGTTCTGATCTCCTATGCTGGAGGTTGATGTGGCGTACTCTGCGATGTTGGCCTTTTCAAATGTTACCAAGCTGCGAGCCTTGCGACGATAATCCAGACGCTGTTTATCTGTAAGGCTATGCCACTTTCCAGGTTCAAGCTGCAGGAACTGAAATCTCTTGTCCAACTCGTACTCTCCACTGCCGTACAGGGCCTTGTCCTCTTCCCTTATCTGTGATTCTGCCTTTCGTCTTAACTTGTCGATGAAATCGGGCCAGGAGGACTTCTGGAATCCAGTCCACTGCTTTACACCAAAGTTCTCGCTCTCGTTGTCGTTCGTTGTATAATCTTGTACTTGCCCGGTACGCTGGTCGATGAGCTGGGAAGCTTCACGTACTGATGCAATCATACATTGCTTAAAATCCGCAGACTGGAATTTCTGAAACCACGCGTAGAAACCCGGTGCCGATTTCTCCCATTTCTCTTTCAAAAGGTACAACTTCTGATCAAATTCGTCTTCAGACGTAGCATCATATAGGCCCATGTGTAGGAGAGAACCTTCCTTTTGGCCGAACACATCATGTAAAATTTCCTTCTTGACATTGGCTGACACTTTCAAAGTGGAGTGCAGGTGATGCTCTATGTTTTCCTTCTTGTGGATGCGGCAAAGAAGAGCAACTGAGTTTGCAAAGGTTATTCGAAGAGCATTGCGTAGAGCTTCTTCGTTGTCCGTACCATAAGCCTTTAGGTCGGCTAACTCGTGTCTCTTCCTAACTAATGTCTGGGTGAACATCAGGTAATCTTCGGTTTTGCGAGACATGTGGATGAACGAAGGACCAAGGAATACGGGGTGCTTCCCTGTGCGCCTGTTTCTCAACATCAGATTCTTGTAAGTGGTCAGAGTTACAAAAAAGTCTCCCAGTTTGAATGTAGCATCGACTCCGAGTACTGAGAACCGGGTTGCGCTGGTGCAGAAACGAACCACGTTGTCCAGTTGATCTTCTAACCCAAGAAAGGCATGCGGACTATCCGTAACGCTGATCTCTCGCAAGAATCCTTTGTTGCTTTCTTCTTGATTCTCTCGTAGCATCCTGTGAAGCTCAAGCATTTCATCTTTCTGCGCAGAGCTTGTACTCAGAGCTTGACGACTGTTGTATGCTTGCTTTTTGTTTCTTGGTTCTTCCGAGATTGCTCTTGTCATCATGATATCACCACTCTTCCGGTGAACAGCATCATATGCATTGGATGGATTCATTTCACTGCAGTGGTGTTTAAGACACTGGAGTGTACTTCTAGAAGTTGGCACGAACATCCTTGATTCATCTTTGGAATTGCCATGTGCTGCTGGCAAGATTGCTATTTCAGGAGAATCTTTGAAGAAGTACTGGATAACAGCATATCGCATGTGTCTTCCCTTGTTGTCCTTTACAGTTGATATTATCCCTTTAAACTGCACTCCGTTTTTCTCCATGGTTCCCTTGTGCGTGCCATATTGCCGTCTTAAAACAAATACGTCACTCGCCGGGTCAGTAGCTATAGGCTCTCCACACCATTCTACCGTACTAGTAACCTTTCCTTTGACAAAGCGGACCTTGTGCGATTTGATGGGACAAGAGATATCTGTGTAGACACCATTGTCGTCGGCTGTAAGATCGCCGATACCCACGGACTCCAGATCCACTACAAAAACGGTGTTGTGCTGTACTCTGACTGGCTTTTTGGTACACAGTTTCTCATCAAGTGGCCCCTCTAAGATAATGCTGTATATTTCTTTGGCTGAAAGGCCTTTACTTAAACGGCAATACACTGGCAAGCTGAAATCTTCATTATAAAAGTCATCCGCATCTTGCAATTGGAAAGCAGGGGAGGAACATCTTTCTTCGTCGAGAAAAAGACGACGTATCAATGGCTTTTCACTGGTTGCCTGAGGAAAAGCAAAACAATTTATCAATCAGACAAATTTAACGGTTAAACGATTCTGCATTGTTTAATTCCAAGAGTGTAATTGTTTGTTTGAGGAACCTTAGGTTGGAGCATTGCCCTTGTGCCTAGTTGGTCACACTCCTGGGCATTTGACTCGAGATAAGCATTGACAAAATCATAAGTCCTATTACCCTTGTTACAAGCCTACTACTTACTCAGCCCGGAATTAACCTTTCTCTAAGATTGCGTTTTAAATTGTGGTTGTACATGAACAAAATATAAATAGTGCTCACACGTGATTAATGACGTAATACAGCTCTCATTCGTCTTGATGCTAGTACAGGCGGTGACCAACTCCAATCCCAGTAGAAATTATTAAAATTTTCCATTAAACAGCATAAATATTTTTTTACAACATATTTTCCCTGTCTAAATGGTTACCTCTGCAAATAAGCAATTCGCATTAGAAAAATATGAATGCTATGAATACAATTTGTTTCCCAGTGCTTTTTGTTTTATGAATGGATATTGTTACAAAATACAATACAAGAGCTTCTACAGCTGATTGTGATCGTGGTGGCCATCTTGGATGGCAGAAATTGGCATCAAAGATGGCCGCCACTAATTTATATTTTGAGAATTTAACCAAAGCTTTGAGTTTTGAAGGACAAAGCAATCAAACAGTGGTGCAAATAAAACCTGTTCAAAACATTTGTGTATATTTATTTTTATATTAGACAAGTTTAAGACGCATGCAGACAATGTAATTAAACTATTTGCATATATATGTAATCATTTCATTATAAAAATTGTTGTCATCATAGAACTCACTTGTATTGCTTTATGTTTTATGTTATTTCACATCCGTGCCAAGTTAAGGTCAAAAATTCAAATCTCCTGACATCTTTTTATATGAAAATTAGGCCAGTGCAAAACCTCTAAGGCGCCTCGCCTTGAATTAGAGCTCCCTGATAAGGCTTAAAATACGTCCCCCACCCTCCCACTCCCCTGAGAAAAAAATAAGTGGTTTGGAACATAGTACGCTTTAAAATTTACGTTCTTCAAATTCCATCCAAAATATTTCATTACGGCAAACGCTGTGTTGGAAGTGTTCTTTCCAAGGACTGCCATACATTTTATTTTAAGAAAAACTAGAAAACGTCTTGAGTAGGTTTTAAGCTTGAAAACAAGTATTTTTCTTTTGAATTTTGATATTTTGCAGTTTGGGTAAATGGAAATAAAGAGTGTCATCGATGAGCAAAATTAAGGCCCCCCCCCCCCGCCCCCCCCCCCCCCCCCGCCCCCCCCCCCCCCCCCCCCCCCCCCCCCTCCCCTCAACTTTCAAATTAGCACCACCCTTTGAATTAGCCACGCCTTAAAAAATATAAGAAAATGCTGGTAACCATTAGAAATTAACAAATTTAACACAATGGACTGTTATATTTACCTCGGCAACTATTTTCTCTTCCTTAACTTTTTTCTTCAAAGGGCTTTTCTTGGCGAGTCGACGACATGTACTACGACGTCCTCCTTCAGTTTTACTGGTGAATCCAGACATACCACCTCCCTAATTGGCATAAAAAAAATGTTACACAATGCATGTATTAATGTACAATCGTATGATTTTAAGTATTATACACTTTGTTGAATGTAGGAAAGAAAAGCTATTTGATACTGACTTCAAAACAAAAATATATCTGGGTCTTCTTTAAATTTAATTTCCCTGTGGCGGCCGGTGGTGTGATTTCTTAACCCCAGAGAAAAATAACTTTTAGCTTTTGCAAATTTATTTTTTGTTCCCAGCCATACAAATGACATTTTACAATATGGTATCGCTTAGCAGTGTACTTTGCCGGAAAGATGTTACATGAATAAATCAGATAGGAAGTTTTTATTGAGAGCAAATAGCGTTGTCTGTGCGGAGTATCATGTTACCGCACTGTAACTTTTAGAGCCAACTTAATTAACCAGTTCAGTGAAAACAATATGTTGTGTGTTCTACAGTTAAATCAACAACAATAAAAATGATTTAAACAGTTGCCAATACTGTCGAAACAGTAGACTTAGTTTTCTAAAGTCCTGCAACTGTAACAGTTTCGCCTAGTTTCTATTACCTTGTAGTTACGCAACCACATATTTGTTCCAGAATCGACAATCTTCATCATTTCCCACAGTTTGAATTAGTGAATAAATATATCCCACTCATAAAAACAGTAAGACGTTATAACCTTCTATCTAAAAACTTACATTTTAATCTTTATGACAAGTACAGAGTTCGATTACCGTCCTCTGAAATTATCCAAAGATCGAACTCTGATTGAATTCAAAGCATGTAAATGTAGAGCAAAATTTGGACCGGATGAACTTGAATTGCTGATTCCAATGACAGAATGAAAATAGCACAGTTGTATGCCAAGTTATTGAATAGCTACTATTCCTTTGTAAATTGGCGATCCGAGATTAGGGTTTTCTCGGATCAACTGTTTGTATCCGGACCGACATTATCACCTGCCTGTTTGTTTGTATAAAACGAGCAAACTTTGAATCATCATCGTGCCGGACCTTTGTCAAATGTAGTCCTTTTTTTGGTGAATCCTGCGTTAATCTTCTATAGCTAGCATAAAACTATTGTAACAATCAGATAATTCTACTGGCACTCTAAGAACTTACCAGTCCGAGTCATTGTCGACGTCCTCGATTGTTGGCTCGTCCATGTTGTTTGCATTGGGAGAGAGAAATAAATTATTTTTGGCGCGAAATAAATTATTGCGTTAAACCGACGCCCATCTCGGACAGGGGTGTGGAGTAGGGGAAGGCGGGTGGGTGGGGTAGGGGAAATCAGAGCAAATCCTGAACGAATAATTATAAAGCTTGTAAATGAATAAAATATGCTTTTGAAAGCCTTTAGCGTTACGCATGTTTAATACAACATTCACTGTACTCTCATTTCGTTTCATTCCGCTCCATTCCGCTCCATTCCGGTCCATTCCGCTCCATTCCGGTCCATTCCGCTCCATTCCGGTCCATTCCGGTCCATTCCGGTTCATTCCGCTCCATTCCGCCTCATTCCGGTTCATTTCGCTCATTCCGGTGTTTAGTAACGCCCCCCCGCCAGGGTTTGTTTACAAGTTAGGTGATCAAGTTTAATATTGCGCTACATTTGGCGATATTTATGTTTTGTATGTACATGTATACGTATCGGTTTCTCTTATTTTCTTTCAGTCAGTCGCGATCGATCCGAGAATGGCGTGACATACGAGCGGAGTTGTTTTTACTGCAATTTGCATAATTACAAAATGTGCTTGTGACTGCGGACCGCGGCAGTAAGTAGCAATTTAATAGGGACTTTAAGATACGGCAACTACGGACTACTGGTTGGACGCCGTTTTTCTTTCCATGGAGCACTGGGCCGAGTACACAACGAGTGGCGTGAAAATACGAAGTTAATAACGCGGAATACAGACAACGGACTACGAACACAGAGCGAAGTACACACCAGACAAGGCTCGCTTTGTTTTTATATTTTATGTATAAAATGTCTTTTAGAAAAGTACAAAATGCCCAGGTTTACGCTTCAGCAGATGAAATAATAGACGAAGAAGAATTTGTACTTTTGTTTGATGCCTACAAATGATACTGGGAGTACCATGGTTTTTGACTCGGCTCCTTTGATTCAAGTGAATGCTTAATTGAGTTAAGAGTGAGCAAGGAAGATCTTCCTCGTTTGGCCGAGGTTCTTAGAGTTCCGGCACAGTTCAAAGAGAGTGTTAACATCGTAAGTTTTGTTGCTCGTGTGAATATACAGAACATAGTTAAACAATGTGGCGGTCAAAATTAGTAAACAAAAGTTAGCCGTAAATGGTTCGCTTTTCTGAGTTCAAAAGCACTTGAAATTGCTCCAGAGGTGGTTTTTAGTTTACGTGTTAGAAAGAAGAAACTCCTCAGTCAATATTCTAACTTAAAACTCCCTTTTTCATACATTTTTCATGACTCCGTACTCCGTACTCCGTACTCCGTACTACGTGAAATTTGTCGACTACGCACCGTCGTGAACTTGCGACGGTAGGAAGCAAGAGCAAATGTGTCTCGTCCCAGTCCTAATTTTCGTTCCGTCCGTAGTCCGTAGTCCGTAGTCACCGTATCTTAAAGTCCCTAATGTTTGTGACTGCGGACGTGATTAGGAATATTTGAGTGGCCGGGTATTCTGAAGTTTAGCCGTTTATTTTTCACAAATGATCCAACAAAATTGAGGGAGTACTTTCAAGTTCTCTATGTATTAAAAAGCTGAAAGCTTTCCACAATTTCGTTGAGTGCAGAAACATATGTTACAGAGATCAATTACAATGTAACTGATAACGCGAAAACATAGCCCTAGCTACAAATATCACGGAAAATCGCCTAAATATCTTTCCGCAAATTCTCGATATTTTTCCTAAATATCTCACTTTTTCTTCCTAAATATATCTTGAAAAAGTTCTAAATATCCCAAATATTTTCTTAACATTTTTCTATATATATATATATATATATATATATATATATATATATTATATATATATATATATATATATATATATATATATATATACTCGTAGACTTGTGAATGGCCTCGCACACAATGCTCACCTGAAATCTTTAATTGGAGGATCACTTGAGCGATCGTGGAGACTTGAAATTTGTCGTATAAACTTGATTTGTAAAGGTCAAGAAACCAACTCCAATTTAAATTAACGTTTTAATTAGCTCGACGTTTCGGCCGTCTCGGCCTTCCTCAGGAGCGTTATGATGATTTTACAGGTAATTCAACATTAAAGCTTCATGTAACGGAAAATAACGACTAACGTCTGTGTGACGAAAAGGTAAAACATAATTCTATTGGTTAAAACAAGGTTTATATATCAGCTACTGTAACACTGTAAAAATGTATAAGCTCCGAAAAGATATCAGTATAATAAACAACTGGTTTGAAATCTCCCGAGTTTGAGTTGTTTGCCCCCCTCAGAAATCACGTGGTAAATTTGAACGTCTCATTCAAAGTTCGTTGTCAAGCGTTTCCCAAAATTATTTTGATTTTCCACTGTTGACGAAATATCCAAACTTGGGTATACCATAAAAATCGTCATGTTCACGACACTTAGAAAATTTCTGTTCAGACTGCCGGGCACGGCCTCAAATAGACTAAATGCCCGGCAGTTTAAATTGCTGATTTCAGAGAAGTTTTAAGGCCGGTTTACGATAAAATCAAGTCTAATCGCTTGACATTTCTAAACGAACATCCAATACTCTCAAAAGATTTGAAAGAGCCTTTCAGTGAAAATACTATGAAAATTTCTCACTGCCGGGCATTTAGTCTATTTGAGACCGTGCCAGGCAGTCTGTGCAGAAATGTTTAAGTGTCGTGAACATAGCGATCTGATAGTATTGTGGGAAAATTATTGCCTCCAAAGCGGTTATTCCCACGCAATCGACAAAAAGGAATGAAATCAAAACAGATAAGATACTCACAGGTCCTCTTGGTTTATTGGCGTTACAGGATTCTCGGTACAATCTCGAGGCGTTAATCACAGATTTCAACTCACTATCAACTCACTTTTACAATGGCTCAACAACGTATCGACTCAAAATAATCACTGATCGTTTTCATTTTTTACCAAAGATTACATGCAGACGGGCTAAAATTAAGCATCCGGTCTTTGACACATCTCGATTGCATGCAAACGGGCTAAATCCAAACATCTGGTACTTGACACATATCTTTCACACTTATTTATCACTAATTATCACTAATCATCCATTTGTCACGTATTTATTAAGATGTTTATATGTCTTATATATAAAGATCTACAAACGCGGATAAACGTAAACAGTTTTCCGATGCGTTGTGGCACACATCAAAGATGAAAATTGGATGATCCTATGATCCTAGCTTGTTTTTGAACCGGTACTGCTTGACAGTTTTGACAGTTCTG
Organism: Dendrophyllia cribrosa; assembly: GCA_024195265.1. Classification (NCBI taxonomy): domain Eukaryota; kingdom Metazoa; phylum Cnidaria; class Anthozoa; order Scleractinia; family Dendrophylliidae; genus Dendrophyllia; species Dendrophyllia cribrosa. The sequence goes on along the minus strand of JAJLRJ010000012.1, from coordinate 21,878,969 downwards.
ATCAGAATTAATTCTGTATCGCGATGATCCGCAATTTGCATCTACAGTTTCACAGTTGAGAATAATTGAACCTCTCGAACTCCCCATAATCTCAAACTCAAATCCATTTCCCTTCGGTGACCTTCGATTTGCTTTTTCAGTCTTTTACTATATGAGTCTAAGGCCATCCGCATAAAATGTTTCGTTTCCCATCGCCCGACCGACCCATTTTTTTGCAAAAGTAAAAAAAAAAATTCAGATACACTGTCTGACAAGCAAAATTTTACTTTTTAAACATGTGATCAAGACTTTATTTTGAATAGAAATATTTTATATTTAATTTATTAGCCCTCCATTGTGGATGAGGAGTAAATTTGGATTTGGAAAACGGTAGAGTCTACCTTCTATAGCTCAGAAGGAGGTCGGACACTTATTGAGAATTATATAACGTAATGTCGACACTTAGAATTTTATTTTCAATCAATTTTTAAGTGTAAAAAAGAAAATCTAAAATCCCCACTGAGGATTGAACCTGTGACCTCAGTCCTCAGTCCTTAGTCCTAAATTTAACTATATAAACTGCTGACCCAACCTCAACTGAAAGCTAACCAGTTACTCCGTTATATAAGTCTCAATAAGGTGTCCGACCTCCTTCTGAGCTATGGAATCTAGACGTTACCTTGGAAAACATTGGAAAGCACACGTGTAACCAGGCCTTCTTACTTAGCATCCAGGCTTTTTCTGGAGTCGGGCTCACTCTGCACGGGCCACGATCCCGTTTCACGCACTTTTTTTATGCAATTCACGCGTTACATATCCGTTAAATTCCTTAGTCTGGTTCCTTACTACGATATTAGTTCCTAAATTTACGAATCACGTTTCCATTTTACTAACTTTCACGTTTCACGCACTGATCTTTTCCCTGATCACGCGTCACGCATAAACCCTTTGCCACCCTCTTTTTACTGAACTTATCATCACATGCACAAAGTTCTTGTTTTTTCTCATCCATCCACATATACACTGCGCATATAAATTGGCTGTTTAAAAACATTGGCAGTAAATCAATTTTAATCCCAAATGAAAATCGTTGCAATATATTTTAGTTCTGTTTAAATATCAATAAATAAAGATAGTAAATATTTTTAACCTCCGTACATCTTTCCCAAATTTCGATTAATAAGAAAATTGCCATTGTAATGCCATACAAGTCATTGCTCATGACTTTTATTGATTTGGTGGCTCCTAAGTCCTCTATGACTGCAATGTCTAACTCCACAATTAGACCTACAGGTATTTTCAATCTTTCTCTCAATGTTCTCTACCCTGCCAAGACCCATATCCATTTGACTGGTGCGACTCGCATTTTGTCCTAGTATACTAAATAAACACAGGCAGCAATTCGCCTCGCCTTATCCCACCCCATGTAGCCACAAGGCCATTGTATACTCCATCTGTATGCTATACCTCATATAAATATGAAACAGACAATTTGTAAACAAGTTAAATTATATATATGACGCAACTGTCAGAAACAAAACACACGAGAAGACATACAGGTCAAACCCTTTCTGAAGTGATGCTACTTTTCCCGCCAAAAAGCATCAACTCCAATAGACCATTTAGCAGCTTTACACATATTACCTATCACGTCTTTACTATATTTACCAATCAAGGGCACCAGCAACTTTTCCAATTCTTCTTGTCGTTGTTTTTTATTAACCTTATGTTCTCACGCATTAAGAGCCCTTTGATTATATGCCATAAATTTTAAACCAAGTGGATAATATTTCTTCCATGGGCGGGTTGTTTTTTAATTTAACAGCTGTAACTTATCTTGATCAAATTGTTTCTTTCTATCTATTCTATAATATATTACTTTTGGATATCGTTCATGTTAGCGAAAGTCATTGTTGTAGTGACGAAAACCACAAAATGAAAGACCATTCTACCAACAGAAATCAGTAGCAAATTCCCGTATCAGCATTCTTGCTGCTGTTTTCTCTTGGGTGCGTTTTTTCTATCAAGCAAGAAGGCATTTATTCCTGAACTTAGCAACTCTAAAGAACTACTTGAATTTATAATAAAAGTGTATGGAGAACTTAGACTTAAATGACAGCTGGGAACCTGTTAAATGAGTATATGACTAAAACTGTGCAGTATTTATGCGTTTAAAAGCCCCTTTTAAATTGTCCAAAACGAAGTTAATGCCTCTAGTGTTTTTGAAGCGATTTGGCCGTGGTTACACTAGGGACGTTTACAACGGTGTTACAACGTTGTCAAGCCGTTTCCAGTCGGTGTCAGTACCGTTGTTTGTCACAACAGTAACGCGGCAATTTTCAAAGAAAATTAAAACACTATTTTTCGTGCCTTTGTTTATCATTCTTATGTCAAAAAACGGAAGTCTATTCTTGTCAAAAGCTCCAAACCGTCTTCGTGTTATCGCTGTTTATTCTTGCTGGTGGAACTGCAAATTTGATTGTGTTAACTTTTAGAGTAAATCAAAGGCTCATAAGAGCCAACCCGTGAATAAGAAATGCTGACGCGTAACGCGATATTGCGGTAAGCTTGTGTTTTCACACTGACACGGTTCAATATTTTTTTTTAAATGAAACGTAAGGATTTTTGACAAACGCAAAAAGAAAAATACAGCCGGTACATTACTTTCATAATGTTGAGTCCGAAGTAGAAAGACAAAAAAGAGAAAAAAGGGAGGTCCCGAGAGAGACCTGAATATCGGGCCTTCCGGCTGTCATGCCGCGCGTTAAACCACTCGGCCATCGTGATCATTGACTTATAACAGGATAAATTTAATTACTTCAAGGTAGATACGCATCAAAACGCGTGTCTCGGTTGAAAAATCCTTTTAGATTTGCGAAACATCTTTGAGCTTATTGTTGTTTATATTCGTTTACAACAAAATAGTATACATTAGTTATTATTATCACTGGATTCACGCTGTTCTTGTTACGAAACGCATTCGTAACAAAGCATTACGTCACTAAGTTTACAGTTGATGGAAGGAGTGAGTGAGCGAGTGAGTGGTCATTTGCATATCTGTCTTCGTTACTGATAACCCGTTCATTACGCATGCTCGTATTCACGGGTTAGAAACAACGTTGTTACAATTGTGTCAGGCGCTAGTGGAACCACAGCCAACGTTCAATGCTACTGCTATCCACAGCCAAAGACTTAACCGATGCTAGTCTCTGTGCACTCGTAGAGTAATTGTTACCAGAAATGGACCATTATTTTAGGTTTCTAGGTTTCTGTTTCTAGTTACAGCAGGTCTTTTCTTTAAAATGAACAGTTTGAAAGCATCCAGAAAGTCTCTTTTGAAAAACGTGTACAGTATCGGATTTACAACTGAAGTTATAAATCTAAAAATTCCGAAAACCTGGGACAGGGTATTCAGAACGTCATCCGTTTCTTTGCTACGTGGAAACCAAAGTGAAAAACAAAGAGATAGGATAAACCACGGCAGCCAACAGGCCAAGTATATTATCGCCATCAAGGCGAAAATGATGATGCACTTTTTATCCTGTCTCGCTTTCCTTTGGGACGAGGCATCTCTCATGGTGCACCTGCCGCGTTTGGCTATTTTTTTAAACATTAGGAATTGAGAAGCCACAATCAAGATGCATGGAACTAAAAATACAAAGATCAAACAAAACACTACATAGCCAAACTGAGTCTTTGAGTTGCTGAATGGATCTGTTTGCTTCTTTGAAAACCAAGCGTACGGCAAAAACGCAATGACAGCCGAAACAAACCAAACCACCAGCGCGACTTTGAACATGGATTCCTTGGTCAACAGGCGATGGACAAAAGGTTTCATGATTGAGAAATATCGTTCAAGCGTGATGACGAGAATGTGGTATGCAGCTGAAATAGCCAAAGCATTGTTGAAGATGACGATAAAGAATCCAAAATGGGCTGACGCCGGCGGTTTAACGACTCGCACCACGACAGCTACGAATAAAGGGATGGCAATAAACCCGGTCATGAAGTCGCACACAGCCAAGCTAAGAAGAAGACAGTTGGTTGGAGTACGAAGCCTTTTTCGTTTGGCAAACAAGTAGAACACAACACTGTTAACCTAGACAATGACAACAGCAATAGGAAGTACCTCGCTGATGGCTTGGTAGGCTGGTTTTACTTCCTGCAAGGCTTGTGCACCAACCTTTCCAACTGTGGTATTTGAAGAGAAGGAACTACTCCTATTGAAGTTGGTGTCGTTCGACATTTTGAGGTCAGTAAGCAGTCAACAGCTAACAGATTCTCGGATGTGATTCTGTGTTAAGACCGCTTTCACTGCCACTATTTGCGCTGCTGCTGCTGCTGCTGCTGAAGCGAGCGAGTCTCGCATATATTCTGCAGAAAGATAATTAAAAATGTAGAAAAGGGGTTGTCAAGCTATTTAAAACGGCAAAGTGACAGTTGTGTAATGAAAAAGGTGTTTAAAACAAATAGTCTAAACGTAATTAAATATCAAATGATAAATTACATTGAATCTTCTATTTTACTCATGCCGCCTTTGGCGCATGCAAGTACATATCGATCATTTTTTAATTGAAAAACTCCTTTAATTCCGAGTTATGATGCGGTACCTCAAGCAAAGAAAAACGTTTATTGCATCGGACACCCTGGATTTCAGAGTTGGAACTTTTAATTGAATTTGGATTCTTGTGAGAGCTCCCTAAGAATTTTTTTACCAGAGCACAGCCTTACATTAGCCTTACTCAATTTACTACTACAGGCTGGGTACAAGCTGAAAACAGAAAAAGTTGAAAAAATGACTCCGTTTACTACCACAGGCTGGGAACAATACCAAGCTCCTGAATGTTTAACTGTAATTCAAAAGAAAACCAAACAAATAGTCTAATGTATTTACATATGACAAAATTAGCTGCCTTTTACTCATGCCGCTTTTGACGGGTAAAAGTACACTGTGCTGATCATTTTAATTGAATTTTAAAACGTTACGGAAAACCTTCTTAAATACTGCCTCCTGTTTTAGCACAATATTTTGTATTTTGATGGTAAAAAAATCTTCGACTGTTCTTTTTGCAAAATGTTTACGCACCGAACACCCTGGCCTTCATAAGTGGAGTAAAAGTGGACTTCCTACGATATTTTTTTCCCAGACTACAGCCTTACATCTGATATCGCATAGTTAATAAAACAAACTGGTTATCAAGCTCCACAAATTTCAAAAAGAGTGTACAAAGCTGCTTTGTTTTATGTTGAACGAACCGTGACCCTGCACATTGTTTTGTTGAACGTGTGAGCCCAAATGTTTCTACTGGTCAGTTGCTCATATGCATTTCAAATGAAACAAAAACATATAACAAAAGACTGACTGAGTTTCATAACCAGTTTATTCTATTAACTATGGATATCGTTACTAAGTGAACAGACGGTTAAAATATTGCCTCAGTTTGCTACCGTAGGCTGGACACAATAACAAGCTCCTGAATGTTTAATTGTACTTATTGTAGTCTAAAGGTATTAACATATGACAAAATAAGCTGCTAGTTTACTCATGCCGCCTTTGGCGGGTAATACAGTGTTGATCATTTTAATTGGATCTTAAAACGTTACGGAAAATCTTCTTAAATACTGCCACCTGTTTTTAGCACTCTATTGTGTTGGTTGAGTGATGGTTTCTAGATAGCTACTGTATTTTGTCCGCCTTCCGGTGGCAAACAAAAATTTCCTTTTTGCAAAACGCTTACGCACCGGACACCCTGGATTTCATAGTTTGAATCTTAAGTGGGCTCCCTATGAATTTATTTCCCACAGTACAGCCTTAAATTGTTTAACTACTAAATGAACAAAATTACTATAGGCTGGGTGAAATAACAAACCCTCGAAAACGTGAAAGTTCTTGTTGCATTGAATCCGATTCATAATCAGAGGAAACAGTTCGAGAACTAACAGCTTCAGAAGAGGAGACACTCGCAGTGGGTGGGTTGTACTCCCTTAAAAGACTACAAAGGATCGATACATAGTCATTATGCTCAGTATATCTGCACCAGTTCTTGCATAAGAAAACACGCCAATCCGCGTTTAATCTTGGCAGCTGCATGTTTGGCGCGTTTTTAACCCGTGAATACGCGCAAGCGTAATAAACGGTTATCGGTAACGGCGGCTAATTCACTCACTCACTCGCTCGCTCGCTCGCTCGATCCATCACACAGATGTAAACTTTTTCCGCATATCTACGTTGAAATAACAAAATTTGACCTCAGTGATTGGTCAAATCCTACAAGAGAGCCGCAGGAGATGAGTTCGATTCTCGCCCAAGACGGATTTTTCTTTTTCTTTTTTTTTTTCGAACTGAAAATTACTGTTTTGTTTGTTTGTTTGTTTGCGTTCGTCAAAAGTCGTTTCATTTAATTCCAAAAAAAACCCGCAATATTGAGTTACCGTTAGCATTTCGTTTTCACGGGTTGGCTCACAGGAGTCTGATTTTATCCCGATTTAACTGCGGCATGAGTATCACTGCTTTGTTGTTAAAGGAACACTGTCCCGCCGAAATAACAAAATTTCGCTCAGCTTATTTCCACGTTATATCGTCATATCCCACCAAATATAAACATAGTTGGTTAAAAAGATTCTATAGAGTAAAACAAAAGCAGTAGTTTGGAGATAAAGTGCAGGATTGCAAGGATTGAAGTGGATTACAGTTCATGAAATTTGATTTACTGACAGAAGGTCAAGAAATCAAACTTGCCATTCTGGTGAAATTTTGACTTTTCTAGCCGTTATTTTGTCTGTTTAGTTAATATTTCTTTGCTTCCATCACTTTTGGCGATGTTTTCTTCAATTGCAAGATAATAAATTAAGGCGGGACTTAACCTAAACGCCATTTTTCCTCCACTTGACAAGGCTTTAATGGAAATATCTCGTTCACGTTTCAAGCAATCCAAAAACTCTATGCTCATCCCATGAATCTATGTTATGGGGTGTTTTGTAACTTTTTGGGTGATTTTTTGGTATGTTTGGGAGGAAATAGTTTTTCTTAAAGGATTGGTAAAATTAAGAGAAATAAGAAATATTGAAGATTGAGTGGAGTTTTAAAATTAGAATTTGTAGTTAATAATTAATAGACGTGTTCCAAAAATCATTTTCTTTCTCCTATCCCTTCTTTAAACCTCTTAAAATTTCATTCAAATTTAAGTTGAGTCTTTTTTTAAGTTTAAAGCAAACTCCTGGTCATAATAATGAAAACACGATATTTCAACCGGGACAGTGTCCCTTTAAACCTTACTACTGAGATGAGGCTTTTGTAATCTTCGCGCTTATAATATTTACCCAAACATTAAACCATGCATTTTAAACAGTAACATTTATTTGATATAGCTTGTTTTGGCGACCCTTCCAAATACCGAAATGGCAATTTTCTCTATCCAATCATACTGCTAGCATCTGAATTCCTCGGACAAATGAACTTTTGAAAGAGGTAAAAATGCAGTGAATAAAAAGTCAAGAAACATTTGATTGGGTCCAACTGCTCTGAACTACGAGGTTTGTAAGTCATACAAAAATAAGAACTGTTTTCTGTAGTAACTTACATGATTGGAAGTTACATATATAGACTTATTTACTAAATATAAAATTATTAGCGATAGAGCAGCCGGATGCACGGAGAAAAACAGTGCAATCTGCGTAAAA
>JAJLRJ010000012.1:21703810-21866310 GCA_024195265.1 Dendrophyllia cribrosa | reverse complement strand
TTGTAATCACGAAAACCACAAAAAGAAAGAACATTAGACCAACAAAAATCAGTGACCAATTCCGATGTATCACCTCTGTATTCCGATGTATCACCTCTGAAGAACTTCGTGAATTTATAATATATGGAGAACTTAGACTTTAATGACAGCTGGGAAATTGTCAAATGAATAAACAAATAAATAAATAAATAAATAAAAGCGTGCAGTATTTACTCGCTTAAACGCTCAGTCGTTATTAAGTATTGTTCCACATAAGAACGATAGCAAACTTCATTGTTCTGCGGCATTAGCTCTTTCCCACATAGAATATCTTTGATTTCAAGAATAGAGGACGAGCTGATGGTTAATAATTATATTTCATTATAAAAATAAAGAAAATCCATTTGCGTCAAATAAATTTTAGGAAATGTTCGTGCTTAACCAATCAGAATAGCAGAAGACAATAGCTAATAATTTTGCTTCTTTGATGAAGTTCCCCAAATACAATTTCTTTTAAAAATTGTATGTTGTGCGATTGGGTCACAAATTACTTGAAACCTTAAAAAAATTAGACAAAATGCACCTTGATCCTTAACTTTTTAGCGGTTTTTGGGTCTAGGTCAATGAGATCACTAGTTGTAACAATGAAAAATCTTGACATTCCATCGTGTTTGACATTCCATTGCCGTTCAGCGCTATCCTTCTTATGCGGATCATTACTTAAGATATCAGGGTACCCAAAAACATCACTTTGCTTTTGTGCCTTTTTATTGCTGTGTGCCTCATTAAGACCCCAACAAACTATATGTTTCTGAAAGCATAATATTATTGTACTTAAAGATTACAATAACGTATTTATTTGATGAAAAGCAATTGATAGCCTTAGAATATAGCGAAGGATTTCCAAAAGTACATCTTTTACAAAACTGAATGCCGCTCCAGCGGAAATGAGCTAAAGAAGAAAATAAACATCACACCGAGTACCTAATACCTTTGTCTAAAAACCTGTGTCGGAGAATTTTGATAACTTGTCTGGTTTGTTTTCTACATGCAGTTAAATTTTCAAGTTTCGTGACGGACATCCATTCTTCGTCTGGCCTGTTCTAGGCTCTCAGATAGTGGGGGCGAGCGAAAAATGTCGGAGCGAGCGAAGAAAAAACGGGGAAGAGGGGCGGAAGGAGAGTCTGTAAGACTTTCTTTAACGGACCGCTTCTGGTATACCAGTTCCTGGTATACCCTCTGGTATACCCTCTGGTTCACCCTCTGATTGGTCAATTTTGACAGATAGCGTCAACATCTGCAAAACGCGTAATCTGAATCACTCTTGTCAATCAGCATTATGGTGAACACGGTTCACGCGAGCGATTTCGCGGAATCCGATTTATGTGCTATTTTGAAAGAATGTCTCCGGGATTTCCCAGAAGTAAGGTCGCCGAGGAAGGAGCAAGAAACGTGTCTTGCAAACCTGGCTCGTGGAAAAGATGTATTTGCGGTTCTGCCGACCGGTTTTGGGAAGAGTTTAATATTTCAGCTCTTTCCGCGACTGACAAAGGCTGCTCTGAAATCAGAAATGAGCACAATAATAGTTGTATCTCCCTTGGTTTCGCTGATGCGAGATCAAGTGGAGCAACTCAAACGGTTTGGATTCTTAGCAGCAGTAATTGGAATCGGCAATGAAGTCGACAATGATGAGAAAACTGCGAAAGAAGGCAACTGTAAAATTGTCTGGTGTAATAAAGAGTAACAAGCCTACGCGACTCCCTCCCGCGCTCCCTCGCGAGTGTTTTAGCCTTTTTATAGTTAAGCTCTCAAAATGATACTTCTTGTATTTGTAGCGGGTATATGGAGATTTCGAGGTGACTGAATTAAAAGCCTTCTAAACGTCGCAAAGGGCAAGGAATGTGGTCCAGGTTTGAGCAGCCGTTATTGGGGAGGAGCGTTGCGTGACGAGACAAATAACAGCTGCGCGGGAGACTACTCCAACCTCAGTCCCCACTCGTTTTATCTTCGCTACCAACATTTTTCGCTCGCCCCTACTATCTGAGAGCCTGGAACAGGCTATTCTTCGTCATTTAACTGTCCATAACGTTTGAACGAAATCAAAAGATGAAAAACCGGAGACACGGTTTTCTTAGACTTGGCGCGATGTTCATTTCCTTCTTCCGAACATTTCCAGGTGGAGCGGAACTCAATTTTGTGAAAGATGTACTATTTTCTATTCTAAATACATTAATCCGTTTTCTTTCTGGCCATCTGCAACCAAAGACAACCAATACCAGTCTTTCTGCATTACAGCGGTTTTCATCAATTGAATGTCGTAAAACCAAATCCAAAGTAATTACTCTGACCAATCACAGAACTCGCAGACAATCCGATGAACCAATCAGAACTCAAAGCAAGTGTATGTAGCCGGCACCAAGCGCGGGAAAACACGTGCGAGCAAGTCACGATTGGTTTTGGTTTTACTTCTGATTAGTTGATAAAGTGGCGCGAGATTTTTTAGCCAATCACAAAGCGTAGCAATGCAAAATAACAAAACTGGGCCATTATTTTTTTAGGTTTTAAGTGAAAGACTTAAAATAGGTGACACTGCGCCTTTTAGAATCAGTGAAACAATTGATGTGTGTCTGACTTATAATAATGATGATAACACTGTATATACAGGGAGCTCACATCACCGAAATGTTACTAACTGAGGCCCTGTAAATAAAATAACATTTGCATTTCGAAAATTTCGAATTAACACCTCATCAAAGCAACTGAGCTTGTGAGAATCGCATAGAGCGTTTATTTAAATAAATACGGTAATAAAGAAAAAATGTTATTTAAACAGCACAAATTTGCACTCAAAACCAGTATTAATAACATTAAATAAACTGAACCCGGATGTATAATCAATCGCGCTTGGAATTTCGTAGCGCAGTCTGTGAACCCATAATGCAAAGCATTCTGGGTTGAAAAATAAATAGAATGTCTCTTGTCTTAAGGTGGCTCCCAAGTATTTTTTGTTTAAAAAGAGTGAAAACGTCAAGCAAAACTGCATTTGAATGAAAAGCTCGATCTCTTTTTTGCCGAGGAGTTAGTCAGAGCTATTTGCTGGAAGTAATAATTTAAGTCTGAGGAAACTTTCTGTGGTAATTTAATGATAATTTGTGAGACCTATGGAATATTTTGACCACTTAATATATTTTAAACATGAAAAGACACATGTTAAAAATGTTTTAGCGATTTATTCAAAACTGAACAGTTTAATTTGTTTGAAATCTTCCCATTTAGTTTGCTACACTGTGTAGATTATAGCTCATTTATTCGCTTGTCACAGGTAGCCCCAAAATCAAAAGATATTTAGGAAAAAACTGTTTTTCGCCATATTTGTTTACCGTTGCTATGGAAACGCTGATTAGCATAAAAAGAGCATCGTCCAAAACTTTCATTCAAGCCTAACATTTGATATCAAATTCAGATTTATTGAGCTAGAGTAAGATTATGTATAAGCGCATTCAAAAAGGGAAGTGTGACCCAAAAAAAACTACTTGGAGCCACCTTTTTGAGCTCAGTTTTGAAGTCTGCACTTCATATATGCTTACAAGACAGTCTCGTATTCTAGTTCCTCCGTATGCCCAACAGAAGTGTCCGACGAAGGAATTAAGGTCTTCTTTTGAGTAACCATTGTCAAATTGCGAGAAACAGCTGGTCTTTTCTTCAAAACGAGCAGTTTGAAAGCTTCCAGAAAGTCTCTTTTGAAAAACGTGTACAGTATTGGATTTACAACTGAAGTTATAAATCTAAAAATGCCGAATACCTGGGACAGGTTATTCAAAATGTCAATGGCTCCTTTACTACGTGGAAACCAAAATGAAAAACAAAGAGCTAGGACAAACCACGGCAGCCAACAGGCTAAGTATATAATCGCCATCAAGGCGAAAATGATGAGGCACTTTTTGTCCTGTCTCGCTTTTCTTTGGGACGAGGCATTTCTCATGACGCACCTACCGCGTTTGGCTATTTTTTGGAACATGAGGAATTGAGAAGCCACCATCAAGATACATGGAACTAAAAATACAAAGATCAAACAAAACACCACATAGCCAAACTGAATCTTTAAGTAGCTGACTGGATCTGTTCGCCTCTTTGAAGACCAAGCGTACGGCAAAAACGCAATGACAGCCGAAACAAACCAAACCACCAGCGCGACTTTGAACATGGATTTCTTGGTCAACAGGCGATGGACAAAAGGTTTCATGATTGAGAAATATCTTTCAAGCGTGATTGCGAGAATGTGGTATGCAGCTGAAATAGCCAAAGCATTGTTGAAGATGACGATAAAGAATCCAAAATGGGCTGACGCCGGCGGTTTAACGACTCGCACCACGACAGCTACGAATAAAGGGATGGCAATAAACCCGGTCATAAAGTCGCACACAGCCAAGCTAAGGAGAAGACAGTTGGTTGGAGTACGAAGCCGTTTTCGTTTGGCAAACAAGTAGAACACAACACTGTTAACCAAGACAATGACAACAGCAATGGGAAGCACCTCGCTGATGACTTGGTAGGCTGGTTTTACTTCCTGCAAGGCTTGTTCAACAACCTTTCTAACTGTGGTATTAGAAGAGGAGAAATTACTCCTATTGAAGTTAGTGTCGTTCGACATCTTGAGGTCAGTAATAAGTAGTTGACAGGTAACAGATTCTCGGAAGTGGTTCTGTTGCTATTGCTACTGCTGAGCACTGCTGCTGCTGCTGCTGAAGCGAGAGAGTCTGGCAGATATTCTGCAAAAAAAATTAAAATGTAGAATCCTGGTGGGTGTTTAAAACAAATAGTCTAATCGTATATTTACATATGACAAAATAATCTTCTCTTTTACTCATGCCGCCTTTGGCAGATAAAAGGACAGTATTGATAATTTTAATCGGATTTTAAAACGTTACGGAAATCTTCTTAAATACTATATATTGTGTCAACTGTTTTAAATAAAAGTACAGTATTGATCATTTTAATTGAATTTTAAAACGTTACGGAAAATCTTCTTAAATACTGCCTCCTGTTTTCAGCACTTTATTGTTTGTCTTCCGGTGGCAAAAAAAGAGGTTTATTTTTGCAAAAAGCTTATACCCAGCGTTAATGAAATTTATTTACACTTTTACAAAAAAATGCCAGTTTTATTTTTCCATTTTTTTAAATTAAATTCGTGTTTATAAGTGTTACGTTTCCGTGAAAATTTTTGGATTCATTTGTGTTTTTTACGCACCGGACATCCTGGATTTCATAGTTAAAGTTGTGGGCTCCCTGTGAATCCTTTTTCTTTTCGGGAGTACAGCCTCACATTGTACCATGCAAATGAACAGACAGTTGACACATTTGACTCAGTCTATAACTAGAGTCTGGGTGCAATAACAATCTTACGAGTTTCAATTTCACAAAACGTGAAAGTTCTTGTTGCATTTAACCTGATTCATAATCAGAGCAAACAGTTCGAGAACTAGCAGCTTCAGATGGGAAGGCACTCGCAGGTGGTTGGGTTGTACTCGCTTATAAGACTTCAAAGGATCGATACATAGTAGTTTTTGTGATTTCTGATAAAGTAAACTAGCACAAACTGAGGTAGTTGAAATCCAAGACTTTAATAAGGCGAAGTCATCATAGCTCCAGCAACTTACAAGTGAAGAGAATCACGAAGCACATGGAATTTGACTAACATGATTGGCTAACTTTAAGTTACGTGATATGAGCGATTGCATGACTAAATAACGTTACACCTTTACTTCTTTAAAAAAAACGTAACTACCAGTATAACAAGAGTGAACAAACAAAACACTCTTACTAAAAGAAAACATGTCCACTGACATGTTCAGGAAATATACGATAAACGTCCCCGAAAAAATCTTAACAGAAGAAAACAAAATCTAGGTTTGAACATAGTCCTTCAAATAGCCAGGGGGACGAACAGAGCGTCCGCTACGAGTAACTGCACTGTTCTTGTGACACCCAGCTGATGAAGCTGGACGGATAGCTTGAGCCGGGTCCTGGGTCTGTTTGCTTACTGGACAATGCTGCTGATTGTCCTGTGCTTTTCTCTGCTGATGCAGGTTCTGTGTTAACTCCGGTTTGTGGGCACTTCAGAATTGGGCATGAACGGGCATTTTTACTACCGAAGATGTCTGCGGTTTCTTCGGAACAACCTGCCATCTTCTGTTCTAACAGCATAGAATCTGACATCTACTTGTTGTTCGACTTGGGCCTTGGTCCATTTCTGCTTTCCATCGGAGGCTTGCGGTTTCATGCGTACAACATCGCCCTCAGTAAGGCTTGGAAGTTCTTTAACACTTCGGTTCTAATAACGTGTCTGAACTTCTTTCCTTTGCAGCTTCCTCTCTCTGACATCTCTGACTAGCAGGGGTTCCAGGAGTTCTCTTGAAGTTGGCAACAGTGTTCTGGTGCGCCTACCAAACATCCGCTGTGCAGGTGAACTCTTCATACCTTCAGTTGGTGTTTGGTAGGCGCACCAGAACACTGTTGCCAACTTCAAGAGAACTCCTGAAAAAGCAACTTTTTTACTATGAAACCGCAAGCCTAGTCACGTGATATTAGCGATTGCAAGACTAAATAACGTTACAGTAATTATGCTTTTATCCGCCATCAGTCCTTTGCATAAGGGAACACTTCAATGCGCAGTTGATCTTGGCAGCTGCATGTTTGGCGCTTTTGTCATTATAATTTAAAGTCTTATTAGTGTCATTGCTTTGTTGTGAAACCTTTCTAGAGGAGAAGGTTTTGGCGACATCTATCAAAATAGATTGAGAGAAAATTAAATATCAATACATTGAAGTTAAATCAAATAAATCGTTGATTAAAACATAAAAAGCACTAAGAGCCATCTCGTGTGCCTCGGACGAGCCTATAGCACTATTTTGAATCATCTCACCAGTTTCAAAAACATGCATAAGATACTTGGGCATGAGTTGACATGGGATAGCGATCACCAGTATAAGTTATTGCTACGTTGAGCCAAACGGCACTAAGGTGCAGCAGTCGCGCGTAAGGCGCCAATCACACCGTGCTTTTTACGCGACATTGTCTAGCGGATCTTATTTATTTAGATAACTCTTTACACGCAGCTATGTGGGCGCTTTTCTTAGTTGTCTTTTATTCAATCTTGCGAAAGTCCAATTTAGTTGTTGATCGCGCTTCACACATATCGCCCAAGGTCATTTTGCGTACAGACCTTCGTTTCGATGGTTCGTTCGCTGAAGTATAGATTATTGCATTACAATATGCTTTTCGGGAGTCTGAAGAATATTTTGTTCATGAAATCTTTCTACAAATACATTCGAACTCAGCATTAGTTTCAGTTAATAGCCTACGGGTATCGTTCCTGGCCAATAAATTTTGATACTTGAATTTTAGTTATTTGGATCCGAAATTAACTTTTTAAAGTTCTACTACCAATAACCTCGTTACAATCTCGTTATTTCGGGCAGTGTTCTCGGTCCCATCGGATATAAAGCCTGTGCATTTATTTTTAAACAATTAACCTGCTCAACACGTACAAACCGTTCATACGAACAATTTAGATCCAGAGGATGTCCGTAGTAAGGGGGATTGACTGTTCTTAAGTTGTTATCGGAACTTTACTAACCTGTGCCTGCAATTAATAAAAGAAGAGTTCTTCTTTTGCCCTTTTGAAAAGTTACGTCCTTCAGTTAAGATCTATATAAATAAAGATTGAATAAAACGTGTAGTCAACGTCCACGTACAGTTAATGACAAATTTATACATACCACACAACAACTTTACCCGTTTACTTGGAAACCCAAGAAAGGACGAATCCAATTTTTGCTGTATCTAAATATTTGCATTAAGACATAGGAACAGTCAGCTTCAGTTAGTTTATGTTGAGTTGAGATTGAAACATTTTTTCAGTATAATGCTGTGTTCACATCAGCAGTGAAACATGTTTAGAGTAAACATTTTGTAAAACACGTTTTTTTCACGCCTGGTTCTAGAACTGTTATATTGTTTTACGAAGCAGGCATTCGCTCGCATTACATCTGAAGATGTCAAAGGATTGTCGAAACATGTATTTTAAAATCAAAACTGTTGTCGCTGCTCTGAAAACCATTACATCTTTATAATTACCCATGAACCGAAACAAAAAGAATTTGAAATTGCTGTTGTACTATTTTTTGGTTAAATCTCACTTGTTAATGGTCAAAGTGAACTTGGTCAACTTGTGGCGAAAAGAATAATATGCTGCCTTCACATCAGCACCGAAAAATGTTTGGAGCTAACATGTTTCAATGAAACACGTTTCCCGTAAACGTGTTCGCGAATTCATTGTTCACATTAGTTCAAAACATCAAAACATGTTTCACGCCTGGCTTTATAATATATTCTGTTTTTAGAAGAAGGCATAAGCTCGCATAAAATCTTTATTATTCGCGCAATGTGACGCCTGATATGAACACCTTTCATTGTGATCACAACATAAAACGATCAGGTCATAAATATTATGGCAAGTGTGTTAATTGTATGTTAGCCTGCATTCCAGGTTTGCTGTTTTTATCCCCGGTCATTCTACAAGCAAAAAAAAAAACAACAGTTTTTGACGTAGCGCTGAGAACAAAATTCGACGCGGGAGGAATGGCGACGCGTATGCGCGGTTCTGGACTCTTAAAACTGGGCAAAAATTTTAGCTGTTATCGCGAAACTGATTGGAAATAGCATACAAAAACAACATATTTTATTTATTTGGTTTGCAATAGAAATCTTTCACACCCACTAGACATCATCTCATTTCATGCCTTCTGTATATTTATGTATCTAAGAAACCTGGTGGAAAGTGTAAGTTATTAGTAAAGTAGTCAAGTTATCAATATAGAGAGGTTATTCAGCGAAAGATGTGTAATACGGCTGCATATTTTTACGCGGTTAGTATTTATCTTATCGAGCTTTTAGGCGAGAAAAATAAAAAATGACAATTAAAAAACGCAACTTTTCTCTGAATAACCTCGCCTAAAGGCTCGAAAAAATAAAACTCACTAGTAACAAATGATATGCAGCGGTATTACACATCTTTTCACTGAATAAATTGTTTATTATACGATAATCATCTTATCCAAAATGTAAGTTTTAGAAAGTGTTTTTCCTACAGCGCGGTCAGAAGAGTGTTAGAAAGCGTCCTATTTGCACTCGTTTTGATGCAAATACAAAATAATAATTTCTATGATTATATTATTTATTTATATTAAATAAATTGCGAATGCAACGACTTTCGTACGCTCACTTGGTTATGCTGAAAGAACACCTGACTAGCCAAGATCTGATCTGATGCTAGAATTAATAAAAATTTTAGTAGTGATTCCCAAAAACAGCGATATGAAAATGCTGCCGCAGCCGAAATTTACAACTTTCGTTACTATGGAAGCTGTATTGTAAATTAATTCACCCTCTAATTGGACGCCCCTGGCTGCAATGTCTGATGTCGCAATATCAGGTGGGCCTCAAAACGGCGCCGTTCAAGCATCAGGAATACATAAGACAGGCGTCGTTTTGATGCCCAGCTGATATTGCAACATCAGATATTGCACCCAGGGGGCGTCAATGTTGAATTTACTTTCATTTAAGGACATTCGAATGTTTATGACGCTTAAGACCATTACTATGGTCAAGGCTTACAAAATCAGAAAGAAATGCACAGTCTCTAACTGCCTTCAAGAGCCTACATAGCCATAAAGATCGTGGTTCATTAAGGGCCCATTAACCGATCTTTTTGACCCGTTGCTAAGGAAAATTTCTTGTAAAATAACTTTGTCACATTTAGTCATATCAGAGTTATTTCATGAGTTTTAACTTGTTCCTCATTGACAATACCAATGATGACGTCATCAGGCCATGCCCATGGTCACGTGACTTATTTTGAAAAAATCTAAAGGCTTCTCAGCTTATTACTTTATCGGAATTTTGTTCAGTAATTTAATTTTTTAATTTATATTCCCTTTCGTTATGCATAGATTGTGTTTAATTTCCAAAAGGTAAAATTTTGACAGAAGTGCAAAATTTTGGAGAATTCGTAATTTTCTGGAAAAGACGTGATTCCTCAAAAGGAATGCATAGCTTTGTTTCCAACCGTAGTGAAAATGGTAGCTCGATGAAAAAAAGTGTATTTTATGAAAAATCACATTTCCTTTAGAGTTTAAAGAAAACCGGAAGTGTCCCACAAGTCAACCGGAAGTTACTCTTTCAACGCATGCGCAGCTCACTCGATCAGACGGAAACGATCTCCTGACTGCCATTCCGTCTGTGTTGAAATAATAGAGAGCTTAAGCAACGACGAGACAACGTCATGGAAAACGTCACTTGAAAAAAGGATTCGCGCTTTTTTAAACTACTTTGCAGTTGCTCCAATTTGTTTAGTTTGTTTAATGTGACTGGATTGTCCAGCAGCTGAATTTGAAGGGATGGCTCTCCAGTTCAAAAAAAAAGGTAATTTGACCGTCGTGTGTTCACGTTCTCCACAAAACCTATAATTTGATCATTTGACGTTGTTTTGCAGGGAACGGCAAAGAAATGTACGAAAATGTAAAATGCACGTGCAACACGTGCAGAGGCATTGTTTTCGCTCATTAAACCTATTGTTTTGTGCCGTTCTCTCTGCCGTCGCCGTCGTGGTTGCTTAAACTCCTAACTTATTGACTTAGAACGATAATCTTGCTCTGAATTGTAGTTCACTTGACAGGCTTTATCGTTTTTTCCAGGCAAACTCGACCAGCGACAAGAGGACGCTTCAGAACAAATTCGTCTCCTCTTCGCTACCTTCGGCATTCTTTTCTTCTCATTTTGCTTCGCATTTCTTTAACTACATTCGTTTTTCTTTTGCTCTTTGGGTGGTTTTTCTGTTTTCTTCATATTTTGTTTTCGATTTACTTTGAATGTTGTGAAACGAAACGAAACAACATCTAAAATGTAAACAATTACCGAGCCATTTAATTGTTTAAATTTCCCGGGCTCGCGCGATAAAAATGGCTTTTTCGCGGAGACTGACGCCATTTACCGGAAGTGAAATTTCACTTCCTTAGCATCGCGCGGAAAAATCGGTTAATGCGCCCTTAAATGACATTGGCTGTAACTCTTGCTATTTATGTAACAGCTAATTTTTTAAATTTTAAATCTACATTATTATTATTATTATTATTATTATTAATATATATGGATAGGCTGAGCCTAACAGCGTAGCTCTCTGAACAGAAAGCCGATGATAAGCTTAACTAAGGTAAAAGGTCGGAAGCACAAGAATTAAGATTGACGACCGGGCTATTTTTCAATTTTAGCAATTCTCAAAAACAGTATTACGCGACCGTACAAAAGTTCACAAAAACAACTTTTTCTCGGTCTAGAATAGCTAGTATGACTTTTTTACAAATAAAATACACAAACATATTTGCATAAGACGACGCGAGTGAAGTTAGAACTATAAAATCCAAGTCTTGTTTTGTTTACATAAAATCGCTTTTCAAACTCATAAAAATGGACAACACAATCTTCTTTCGAAAAATGTTATTCAAATCTCAATAAGTTTATGTTTATGTTTATGCAAAACGCGTACCATTCATAGCGCATCGAGGCCGATCTGTCTTTGAAATTTAAGAAATCAGTACAACTGAATTTGAGCACGTTTTATAAACGATTCTCGAAACCCGAAGTGAGAAACATCTCTCCGCATTGCTTCCGCGTTGATAATAACGTATGAAGTTCGTCGAAGAAAGATTTTATCCCCGAAAACTCTTCTTTTTCCACTATAGCAGCTTCTGAGTATCCCTTAATTAGTATCCCTGTCTTGAGTAGCAAACCGCGAGTAAATGCGGTGAAATAACGACTTTAATTTAAACGGTTTTCTCCGCTTAGTAAACACAGCAAAACAGAGTTTTTTGTCCCAGCTGACGTGACATTCCGCCGTGTAACCGCGCGAAAAACAAAGCCTCGCTTTGGTTTCAAAATTGCTAAGATCCCGGATGTTGAGTGACGTCATACGCGCATGTTTTGCGACGTCATATGCGCCCGCGAATTAGCCCTGCCCAACACTCGGACGCCCAGACGTACACACATGTAACAGACGCCGCCCGTGAAATATTCCGCTAGCCATGATCATAGGTTCTATGAGTATGGGGCTCCGCGCGGGCCTTCGGTCCACAGAGCTCCGCTATGAATAACAAGTTTTCTTTGACAAGTTTTGCATTGACAAGTTTTATTTGCCCGTGTGAACGAATAAACAAGTTATATTTGACAAGTTTTCTTTGTAGCCAGCAATACAATTGTTCAGCGGATGAAGACAACACAACGCCATTTTATTTCTGATCATGGCTTACATCGGCTTACATGTATTTAACAAAGGAGAAATAGCATGGCAAGATCAATACCAGGAACTTCAGCTCTCATGAGCTCAAGAACCTCTTCGTATTCAGTCTTTTTTTTTCTGGTTTCTGACCTTTCAGATATTTTATCTCTGAAACAAAGTCGGTGACCGCCATTTTTTTGTATTTCTAACACAAGTAACTCATTACTGAGCTGTAGCAAAAATGTTCTAAAATCTCAATGTTAGAAGATTTTTGCGCGAACATCCTAAAAACTCTCAAAATCTGCGCACACAAGTAACTTCACGTTATGTTTTGAAACTTATGACGCGCGCACTTTTTTTCAGCAGCCTCAAAACGACTGGTTTTTTACTTTTTACTCATGCGCGTAGCGGCATGAGTTATAAAATGGGCTTCGTTTTTCTTTTTATTATTAATTTGTTTGTGTCACGATTTTGCATGCAAATTTATTCACGCAAATTTTAAATTGTGCATTTCCGGTTCACAGCTTTGCTTTTTACACTTCCGGTTTAGTGACTTCCGGCTACTCTCACTTCCGGCAAAACATCGTTACTGAAGTGTCACGACAGCGTCTCCTACAACCCTACTCACATTAGTAATGTTCACGTCAGGTATATATTATTTTCACAAGAATGACTGGCTTCATTGTGGTACAGCCTTCATTTATAAAACATTCAATAGTAACGTGGTTTGCAGGTACGATGACTGAATGAAAGAAGTAACTCTTCTCCATGTCGGACGTCTTCTTATCTTGTTTAAATTATTAAAATATAAATTGCTTCTTTTCTTATGGTACATTGAAGTATAAGACAAATGTTTGATACGCATGCGCATGACAAACATTTTCCGTCATTTGGTCTTTTTGGTGTATAAGTCAGTCCTGTATTTCTCCCATAGAGGTGAACGTTGCTTTTATACACAGCATACAACTTGAGGCCGATTGATAAGCATATTGTCAATTTATTTCCCGTTTTACTGCCGATTCTTTGCAATGTCTGTATCGGAGCAGTCCTCGCTGCCTGTGGTGAGTAATTTCAAGACTTTTTTCAAGAAAGAACAATAGAAACACACGGCAAAACAGCGTCGTTACCTCAGTCCATCAGATTTAAAAAAAATTTGAACTTTGGGACTGGACTTCTGTGGATTATGGACTGGGGCATGCGTGTCATATTAATGTCGATTTTTACTGATTTTTACTGACTTGGTTCATTACGTAATGAACCAAGGCAAAAATTAGAAAAGTTTGTATGGAGTCATCAGAGCATAACGGTGCCAATATCTCACCCCCAAATTGCAATAAGATGCTGATTTTTGGCAAGCGGGCATTGTTCGTCATGCCCTTTCCGAATATCTAATCAAATCCCATAATTTCACAAATTTAGTTTTTGTGACGTCATCACTTCGGTACTCTATTACATTTGACATAAAATTTGCATAAAGCAAAATTGTGTATTTGCGACAACACTTTGAAGAAACTGTGAAGCCTGGAAAAAAACTTATTATAGATGACAAAATCAAAGCATTTTATTAAAGAACCAACCTTAAGTTATGGAAACATTTCATTTCGATTTGGTCTTAAAATCAGGGAAAGATTTTAGTGAATGCGTCACGCAATGTTTATTTACAAAATGTTTGACCAATTCATAGCAATTCTCACCAAAGATTTGAAAACTTTAAAAAAATCCCGGATCTCCTGAATGCGATTTCCTGTTTATTTAGAGCCTACAAAAAGTTTATGGCAATCCGGGCAGGAGGGGGTATCTGGGTTAAAAAATCAAGGTGCGAGGGTTGGTCGGCCTGGCCGGGAAATCCGGGCGGGGGAGGGGTAAAAAAACATTGCATCCGTCGGGGTGGGGGGATTTTTTCTGGAATAAACCATTTTACACCGGTTGCATGCGATTTAGTAACACAGAAAAACTATTGGTAACTTCAATCAACGCGTCTTAGAGTCTCGCGCGCATGAGTATAGGCTAAGTGTAGCCTCTTGTTTATACATAACTTTGGCGCATATTTAAACAAGTGTTAAATCCGGCTTTTGCTGTCTGCATGCTTTTTCTTTCTGTTCTACCTTAACAATTTGCTCTCGACTGCCATTTTCTTGTATAAATTCCGGGGCGTTGTTTCAATTAAGAAAATCGGCTCGAATTGCAAACTTTAAGGTTATCACTGTGACGAACCAGTAATTATAACAATTCTGCGCATCAATGTGTATAAAGAAATTAGGAAGAACAAATATCGCATTTTAGTATGTACTAAACCAGTGGACAGTGTTTTTCGCGCGCTCTGATTGGCTACTCGAACTGGGGATATTATTTACATTTTATTCACCTCCACTTTGATAAATAAATATTAAATAAACTGTACAGGCTGAAGGGTTTAAAATAAAAGCCCCCTCTCTATTGAGGGGCTGCTACAGTTTAATTTAATTTGTTTAATTTTATTTGGAGGGAATGAGGCGTTTATAGGGGTGTCAAATCAAAAGGGACGCTACGTTTGTATGAAAGGAGTCGGGTTTTTTTTTCGAGTAAATATTGAACAAACGATGAAAATAGAGTTGTTAACCGCACACACGGATGACTGACTGTCAATATCTCAAAGGAGAGGGGTTATTTCTTTAATACCAAAAGATGAAAACTATCTTGTTGTTTTAACCAACTGGCGTCCTATAACGCTGCTAAACGTGGATTACAAAATACTTGCAAGATTAATTGCCAAACGAATTGAGCCTAAACTACCCACCTTAATTCATACCGATCAGACAGGTTTTGTTAAAGGAAGATTCATCGGCCAAAATGTCCGCCTTTTAAATGATATTATGGAGTACACAGAGATGAATAAAATCCCTGGTATTATGGTATTTGTAGATTTTGAGAAGGCTTTTGTTTCATTAGAATGGCATTTTATCCAAAATACATTAAGATTTTTCAACTTTGGACCTAACATTAGACAATGGATATCTACGCTTTACTGTGATGTGGAAAGTGGAGTACTAAATGGAGGCTATATGACAAATTACTTTAAAGTATCAAGGGGAGTCCGTCAGGGCTGCCCTATTATTACCCTCCTCTTTATTCTAACTGCCGAAATACTTGCACAAAAAATTCGTCAAAGTCCCAATATCCAAGGAATTGTACTTCCGGGTTCGGTTGAGGCCAAGTTGAGTCAGTTTGCTGACGACACAACCCTTATATGCAAGGACGTTAACTCATTAAGAGAGAACATATCCGTTTTGAATGAGTTTGGAAAAATCTCAGGTCTTAAACTAAATAAGAAGAAGACAAAAGCCATGTGGATTGGTTCGCTGAAAGAAAACAAAACTTGTCCTATTGGAATAAGCACAACCAAAGATCCAATTAAAATTTTAGACACCTTCGTATCCTATAATAGTGATAAGAATGACTATCAAAACTTTTTCATCAAAATTCAACAAATGGAAACTAAGCTAAACATTTGGTTATCCCGTGACCTGACGCTTGTGGGAAGAACTCTCCTCGCAAAATCTTTGGGCGTTTCCAAATTGGTTTATGCGGCCTCAATGCTAACTGTCCCTGAGGAAGTCATAAACATTGTTCAAAGAAAACTTTTTAGCTTTCTATGGAAGAATAAAAATGATAAGATTAAGAGAATTGTTTTATATCAGGCCCAGAGTAAAGGAGGCCTTAATTTTCCAAATTTCAGAACAACGGTCAAATCGTTACGTCTAAGCTGGATAAGTAGATTTTTAAGTGGTTCCAATGATGCGTGGAAAGCAATACCAAATGCATTCTTTAATAGATATGGAGGGCTGTCCTTTTTACTTAAATGTAATTACAATACAAAGAAACTTAACAGGAATATTCCTCTCTTCTACATTGAACTTTTAGACTATTTTAAGGAGTTAAAGAGTCTTTACAATGATTGCTACAGCAGCACTCTACTTTTATGGAACAACGAAAACATAACAATTGAAGGGAAATCTCTGTATTGGAAGAAATTGGCCGACAAAGGAGTTCTTTTTGTGCAAGATCTATTAAATAATAATGGCAATTACCTTACTTATGAAGACTTCAAGCAGAAATACGAAATATACATTAATTTTATTTACTATTTTCAACTACTTGCTTCTATACCATCAAGCCTAAAAACTGAGGGTGCATTAACTGTAAGACCGCTCGACTCTTACCTTGATGATTCCAATGTATTTCAGCTTTCTGAAGAAAAAAATATCTCACTCTCAAAGACGCGATGTAAGGACTACTATTCATTGTTTCGTAGTAATTTGAAAGATGAGCCTACCTCGGTTAAAACTTGGGCTAGGTATTACCCTCCTTTTGCTAATAAATGGGAAGAATTTTTCAAGGTCGTTTATTGCCTCTCAAGGGACAACAAGCTAAAACAGTTTTCCTTTAAACTACTTCATCGAATTTTAGTAACTAATAAAGAGCTTAAAAAGCACAAAATTAAGACGGATGACAAGTGTTTCTTCTGTAAACTCCCTGACTCCCTTGAACATACATTTCTGGAGTGCTCAGTCATGAATGATTTTAGTAATTACGCAATACTACATTTCAACGAAGACAACAAAACACATCTAAACTTGTCAAAGTCTCAATTTTTGTTCAATGATTTTACTTTGCCTTCGAATCTGCGCTCACTACTCAAACGTAAATTTAATATATTAGTTGTACTTGCCAAAAAATATGTTTATTCCTGTAAAATAACCGAAAAGATACCCAGCCAATCAGAATTCCAAGAAAAACTAAAATTGCAATGGAAAATAGAGAAATGTGAAAATTAAAATGATCTTCTTTTCTTATAGCTCATGTAAACCCTATATTTCATAATTTTCTTTTCTTTTTGTGTACTCTTTTCATGTTATATTTATTTATATTTACATTTTATTACCTGTTACACTTTATTACCTGTTATTTTGTATTTTTATGTGTGCAAATAAATAAAAAATATATATATATATTAAATAAACTGTACAGGCTGAACGGTTTAAAATAAAAGCCCCCTCTCTATTGAGGGGCTGCTACAGTTTAATTTAATTTGTTTAATTTTATTTGGAGGGAATGAGGCGTTTATAAGGGTGTCAAATCAAAAGGGACGCTACGTTTGTATGAAAGGAGTCGGGTTTTGTTTTCGAGTAAATATTGAACAAACGATGAAAATAGAGTTGTTAACCGCACACACGGATGACTGATACGCCCACGCAAAAACGATCAGTGTTAATTTTTGTTTTGTATCCCATGGACTCGAAGTTTTGAGTCGAATAGTATCTTGCTTGACTAGGTCCACGTCTCCAGGCAAACCCTGTCAAGTGGTAATTGTTAATCACTGTCAAAATCAGCTTGACCAGGATGGCCGAGTGGTTAAGGCGTTGGACTTAAGTTCCAATGGACGTATTGTCCGCGTGGGTTCAAACCCGACTCCTGGTATTTCTTTTTTCATCTATGATTGAAAACATTGTGCAGTTGGTGAATGTACTTAAGCACTGTTAAGTGTCTTTTTGTACTCGAAATTTTGCTCCCTGTCGGTTTCCAAAAACAATGTTATTTTATTTCAACACCAGAATTCAATTCGTTTTTCCTTTCTTATTTCATTTTGTAATCCCAGTGGAACTTGGATAACAATTGACCTTATCAACATGAGAAAACAAAAAACGAAAGAATTCTGGTCATCATGAAAATGGCCTATTGATCCCCAACCTATTGTTTGCGCATCCTTAAGGTGATTCCTCAGTATTGCATTGCGCATCACGTTCTGCGCATAATTTCTTGCGTCATTAGCGCGCGCACGAGCGCTCGCACAGTCCGAACCAGGAAGGTTTCCATTGAGGATAAGTTGGCCAAATGAATGATAGATTGTTTTCTCCTAAACGAGCGAGGTGACCCCTATTTTTATTGATGTCATTTACTTGTAATAGGACTATAAATCACATATTTTGAGCAGAAAAGACGTTAAGTAGTAGAACTTGTATTAATTCTGTGTAAATCGCGTGGAAACCTGTATTTGGAGCCATTGAGGAGTATGTGCTGATGACGAAGCGGTCCGATTTCCTTGCAACATTTGCAAGAGCGGTCAATTTGAAATGACTTCCCTCAAAGAATATTACAAAATCAAATAAATGGTGTTAAAATTGCAATAATAATCATAGTTTTCTGCAAGTAATAAGAATCCATTTCTCGATGTTCGAGTTTCGAGCATTCCTCGCGCAATTATAAAAAGTCGCTATAAATAACGGGAGTAGTGTAGAAACAAGCACGGTGACCCCCTCTTTTTAATTGCAGTTTACGAATGCCCTAAACATGGTTATCAATGGTACCAAGTTTGAAAAAAAGGTAAATACAATATCCTTTTCAAGGGAACTACCTTAACGCTCGTTTACATAGGCGATTTTTTTGTGCAATTTTTGACGCACTTTTCGGTACAATTTTTGTCGCGCAGAAGTTGCATTTTTAAATTTCGTGTTTAAACTAGCGGCAATTTCAGTGCAATTTGGGAGCGATTTGTCGCGCGATGTCGCAGAAGATGCAACTCGGTGGCAATTTTTGGGAAATCACAGCAAATGTCGCAACCGAATCGTACAGGAAATCGCCGCTAGTTTACACTTGCGACAAAAGTTACATTGGAGAGCGCGGTAAACATCGCATCAAAAATCGCATGTGTAAACGAGCCTTTACTGCGCACGCAATTCATGTCGCAACGCAATGCTGCGTCATGCACTTGCAAGGGAGGGTTGTTAGCTGTTGCGTTAACTTTGCTTAGATTTTAACTCGCTAATGGATGGTCGGTGACTCCTACTTTTTTTCGATAGATAATTTTCTTTTCCAATTCTGGACAGCTAGTAAAACATTGAAAAAAAATCAATGTAGGATGTATAAAATTTTCGCATTTCTCTACTCACACGACATCGAATCCCGCCAAGTTGCGGCTGTCAGTGTTTGCAAATGTTGTCGTTAAAAAGTTAAATGTATGTTTGCTTTTAGGCACGTCAGCAGTCGAATGAAGTTGCTTAATAGAACCACTCATGTAAAATTGGGCGTAGAACGTTGCGTTTCAGAGATTCATTCGCAATATTTTAGACTAACAGAGTAAGAAACACCGATATTTTACAATTAGGATGACCTTTCAGATATTTTATCTCTGAGACGAAGTCGGTGACCCCCATTTTTTTGTATTTCTAACACAGGTAACTCAATACCATCTGTAGCAAAAATGCTCTAAAAATTCAATGTTAGAAGATTTTTGCGCGAACATCCTTAAAACTCTCAAAATCTGCGCACACGAGTAACTTCACATGTTATGCTTTGAAACTTATGACGTGCTCACTTTTTTTCAGCAGCCACGAAACGCCTGGTTTTTCACTTTTTTATACATAACTTTAGCGCATATTTAAACAATTTTTAAATCTGGCTTCTGCTGTGCGCATGCTTGTTCTTTCTATTCTATCTTAACAATTCGCTCTCGACTATCATTTCCTGGAATAAATTCCGGAGCGTTGTTTCAATAAAGACACTAGGCTCGAATTGAAAACTTTAAGGTTATCACTGTGACGAACCAGTAATTTTAACAATTCTGCGCGTCAATTGTGTATAAAGAAATTAGGAAGAACAAATGTCACCTTTTAGTATATACTTAACCAGTGGACAGTGTTTTTCGCGCGCTCTGATTGGCTACTCAAACTGAGGATATTATTTCCATTCTATTCACCTCACTTTGATAAATGTTAAATAAACTGTACAGGCTGAAGGCTTTAAAATAAAACCCCCCTCTCTATTGAGCGGTTGTTTCAGTTTACTTTTAATTTATTTAATTTTATTGGGAGGGCATGAGGCGTTTATAAGGGTGTCAAATCAAAGGGACGTTACATTTGCATGAAAGAAGTCGGGTTTTTTTTTTTCGAGTAAATATTGAACAAACGATGAAAATAGAGTTGTTAACCGCACACACGGATGACTGATGCGCCCACGCAAAAACGATCAGTGTTAATTTTTGTTTTGTATCCCATGGACTCGAAGTTTTGAGTCGAATAGTATCTTGCTTGACTAGGTCCACGTCTCCAGGCAAACCCTGTCAAGTGGTAATTGTTAATCACTGTCAAAATCAGCTTGACCAGGATGGCCGAGTGGTTAAGGCGTTGGACTTAAGTTCCAATGGACGTATTGTCCGCGTGGGTTCAAACCCCACTCCTGGTATTTCTTTTTCCATCTATGATTGAAAACATTGTGCAGTTGGTGAATGTACTTAAGCACTGTTAAGTGTCTTTTTGTACTCGAAATTTTGCTCCCTGTCGGTTTCCAAAAACAATGTTATTTTATTTCAACACCAGAATTCAATTCGTTTTTCCTTTCTTATTTCATTTTGTAATCCCAGTGGAACTTGGATAACAATTGACCTTATCAACATGAGAAAACAAAAAACGAAAGAATTCTGGTCATCATGAAAATGGCCTATTGATCCCCAACCTATTGTTTGCGCATCCTTAAGGTGATTCCTCAGTATTGCATTGCGCATCACGTTCTGCGCATAATTTCTTGCGTCATTAGCGCGCGCACGAGCGCTCGCACAGTCCGAACCAGGAAGGTTTCCATTGAGGATAAGTTGGCCAAATGAATGATAGATTGTTTTCTCCTAAACGAGCGAGGTGACCCCTATTTTTATTGATGTCATTTACTTGTAATAGGACTATAAATCACATATTTTGAGCAGAAAAGACGTTAAGTAGTAGAACTTGTATTAATTCTGTGTAAATCGCGTGGAAACCTGTATTTGGAGCCATTGAGGAGTATGTGCTGATGACGAAGCGGTCCGATTTCCTTGCAACATTTGCAAGAGCGGTCAATTTGAAATGACTTCCCTCAAAGAATATTACAAAATCAAATAAATGGTGTTAAAATTGCAATAATAATCATAGTTTTCTGCAAGTAATAAGAATCCATTTCTCGATGTTCGAGTTTCGAGCATTCCTCGCGCAATTATAAAAAGTCGCTATAAATAACGGGAGTAGTGTAGAAACAAGCACGGTGACCCCCTCTTTTTAATTGCAGTTTACGAATGCCCTAAACATGGTTATCAATGGTACCAAGTTTGAAAAAAAGGTAAATACAATATCCTTTTCAAGGGAACTACCTTAACGCTCGTTTACATAGGCGATTTTTTTGTGCAATTTTTGACGCACTTTTCGGTACAATTTTTGTCGCGCAGAAGTTGCATTTTTAAATTTCGTGTTTAAACTAGCGGCAATTTCAGTGCAATTTGGGAGCGATTTGTCGCGCGATGTCGCAGAAGATGCAACTCGGTGGCAATTTTTGGGAAATCACAGCAAATGTCGCAACCGAATCGTACAGGAAATCGCCGCTAGTTTACACTTGCGACAAAAGTTACATTGGAGAGCGCGGTAAACATCGCATCAAAAATCGCATGTGTAAACGAGCCTTTACTGCGCACGCAATTCATGTCGCAACGCAATGCTGCGTCATGCACTTGCAAGGGAGGGTTGTTAGCTGTTGCGTTAACTTTGCTTAGATTTTAACTCGCTAATGGATGGTCGGTGACTCCTACTTTTTTTCGATAGATAATTTTCTTTTCCAATTCTGGACAGCTAGTAAAACATTGAAAAAAAATCAATGTAGGATGTATAAAATTTTCGCATTTCTCTACTCACACGACATCGAATCCCGCCAAGTTGCGGCTGTCAGTGTTTGCAAATGTTGTCGTTAAAAAGTTAAATGTATGTTTGCTTTTAGGCACGTCAGCAGTCGAATGAAGTTGCTTAATAGAACCACTCATGTAAAATTGGGCGTAGAACGTTGCGTTTCAGAGATTCATTCGCAATATTTTAGACTAACAGAGTAAGAAACACCGATATTTTACAATTAGGATGACCTTTCAGATATTTTATCTCTGAGACGAAGTCGGTGACCCCCATTTTTTTGTATTTCTAACACAGGTAACTCAATACCATCTGTAGCAAAAATGCTCTAAAAATTCAATGTTAGAAGATTTTTGCGCGAACATCCTTAAAACTCTCAAAATCTGCGCACACGAGTAACTTCACATGTTATGCTTTGAAACTTATGACGTGCTCACTTTTTTTCAGCAGCCACGAAACGCCTGGTTTTTCACTTTTTTATACATAACTTTAGCGCATATTTAAACAATTTTTAAATCTGGCTTCTGCTGTGCGCATGCTTGTTCTTTCTATTCTATCTTAACAATTCGCTCTCGACTATCATTTCCTGGAATAAATTCCGGAGCGTTGTTTCAATAAAGACACTAGGCTCGAATTGAAAACTTTAAGGTTATCACTGTGACGAACCAGTAATTTTAACAATTCTGCGCGTCAATTGTGTATAAAGAAATTAGGAAGAACAAATGTCACCTTTTAGTATATACTTAACCAGTGGACAGTGTTTTTCGCGCGCTCTGATTGGCTACTCAAACTGAGGATATTATTTCCATTCTATTCACCTCACTTTGATAAATGTTAAATAAACTGTACAGGCTGAAGGCTTTAAAATAAAACCCCCCTCTCTATTGAGCGGTTGTTTCAGTTTACTTTTAATTTATTTAATTTTATTGGGAGGGCATGAGGCGTTTATAAGGGTGTCAAATCAAAGGGACGTTACATTTGCATGAAAGAAGTCGGGTTTTTTTTTTTCGAGTAAATATTGAACAAACGATGAAAATAGAGTTGTTAACCGCACACACGGATGACTGATGCGCCCACGCAAAAACGATCAGTGTTAATTTTTGTTTTGTATCCCATGGACTCGAAGTTTTGAGTCGAATAGTATCTTGCTTGACTAGGTCCACGTCTCCAGGCAAACCCTGTCAAGTGGTAATTGTTAATCACTGTCAAAATCAGCTTGACCAGGATGGCCGAGTGGTTAAGGCGTTGGACTTAAGTTCCAATGGACGTATTGTCCGCGTGGGTTCAAACCCCACTCCTGGTATTTCTTTTTCCATCTATGATTGAAAACATTGTGCAGTTGGTGAATGTACTTAAGCACTGTTAAGTGTCTTTTTGTACTCGAAATTTTGCTCCCTGTCGGTTTCCAAAAACAATGTTATTTTATTTCAACACCAGAATTCAATTCGTTTTTCCTTTCTTATTTCATTTTGTAATCCCAGTGGAACTTGGATAACAATTGACCTTATCAACATGAGAAAACAAAAAACGAAAGAATTCTGGTCATCATGAAAATGGCCTATTGATCCCCAACCTATTGTTTGCGCATCCTTAAGGTGATTCCTCAGTATTGCATTGCGCATCACGTTCTGCGCATAATTTCTTGCGTCATTAGCGCGCGCACGAGCGCTCGCACAGTCCGAACCAGGAAGGTTTCCATTGAGGATAAGTTGGCCAAATGAATGATAGATTGTTTTCTCCTAAACGAGCGAGGTGACCCCTATTTTTATTGATGTCATTTACTTGTAATAGGACTATAAATCACATATTTTGAGCAGAAAAGACGTTAAGTAGTAGAACTTGTATTAATTCTGTGTAAATCGCGTGGAAACCTGTATTTGGAGCCATTGAGGAGTATGTGCTGATGACGAAGCGGTCCGATTTCCTTGCAACATTTGCAAGAGCGGTCAATTTGAAATGACTTCCCTCAAAGAATATTACAAAATCAAATAAATGGTGTTAAAATTGCAATAATAATCATAGTTTTCTGCAAGTAATAAGAATCCATTTCTCGATGTTCGAGTTTCGAGCATTCCTCGCGCAATTATAAAAAGTCGCTATAAATAACGGGAGTAGTGTAGAAACAAGCACGGTGACCCCCTCTTTTTAATTGCAGTTTACGAATGCCCTAAACATGGTTATCAATGGTACCAAGTTTGAAAAAAAGGTAAATACAATATCCTTTTCAAGGGAACTACCTTAACGCTCGTTTACATAGGCGATTTTTTTGTGCAATTTTTGACGCACTTTTCGGTACAATTTTTGTCGCGCAGAAGTTGCATTTTTAAATTTCGTGTTTAAACTAGCGGCAATTTCAGTGCAATTTGGGAGCGATTTGTCGCGCGATGTCGCAGAAGATGCAACTCGGTGGCAATTTTTGGGAAATCACAGCAAATGTCGCAACCGAATCGCACAGGAAATCGCCGCTAGTTTACACTTGCGACAAAAGTTACATTGGAGAGCGCGGTAAACATCGCATCAAAAATCGCATGTGTAAACGAGCCTTTACTGCGCACGCAATTCATGTCGCAACGCAATGCTGCGTCATGCACTTGCAAGGGAGGGTTGTTAGCTGTTGCGTTAACTTTGCTTAGATTTTAACTCGCTAATGGATGGTCGGTGACTCCTACTTTTTTTCGATAGATAATTTTCTTTTCCAATTCTGGACAGCTAGTAAAACATTGAAAAAAAATCAATGTAGGATGTATAAAATTTTCGCATTTCTCTACTCACACGACATCGAATCCCGCCAAGTTGCGGCTGTCAGTGTTTGCAAATGTTGTCGTTAAAAAGTTAAATGTATGTTTGCTTTTAGGCACGTCAGCAGTCGAATGAAGTTGCTTAATAGAACCACTCATGTAAAATTGGGCGTAGAACGTTGCGTTTCAGAGATTCATTCGCACTAGGCTCGAATTGAAAACTTTAAGGTTATCACTGTGACGAACCAGTAATTTTAACAATTCTGCGCGTCAATTGTGTATAAAGAAATTAGGAAGAACAAATGTCACCTTTTAGTATATACTTAACCAGTGGACAGTGTTTTTCGCGCGCTCTGATTGGCTACTCAAACTGAGGATATTATTTCCATTCTATTCACCTCACTTTGATAAATGTTAAATAAACTGTACAGGCTGAAGGCTTTAAAATAAAACCCCCCTCTCTATTGAGCGGTTGTTTCAGTTTACTTTTAATTTATTTAATTTTATTGGGAGGGCATGAGGCGTTTATAAGGGTGTCAAATCAAAGGGACGTTACATTTGCATGAAAGAAGTCGGGTTTTTTTTTTTTTCGAGTAAATATTGAACAAACGATGAAAATAGAGTTGTTAACCGTACACAAGGATGACTGATGCGCCCACGCAAAAACGATCAGTGTTAATTTTTGTTTTGTATCCCATGGATTCACATTTTTGAGTCGAATAGTATCTTGCTTGACTTGGTCCACGTCTCCAGGCAAACCCTGTCAAACGGTAACTGTTAATCACTCCCATAACCAGCTTGACCAGGATGGCCGAGTGGTTAAGGCGTTGGACTTAAGTTCCAATGGACGTATTGTCCGCGTGGGTTCAAACCCCACTCCTGGTATTTTTTTTTTAATCTGTGATTTAAAACATTGTGCAGTTGGTGAATGTACTTGAGCATTGTTAAGTGTCTTTTTGTACTCGAAATTTTGCTCCCTGTCGGTTTCCAAAAGCGTAACAAATAGGCGATTTTCACTATGATGTCATTTTACTACAACACCAGAATTGAAAACTTTAAAGTTATCACTGTGACGAACCAGTAATTATAACAATTCTGCGCATCAATTGTGTAAAAAGAAATTAGGAAGAACAAATATCACATTTTAGTATATACTAAACTAGTGGACAGTGTTTTTCAAGCGCTCTGATTGGCTTCTCAAACTGGGGATATTATTTACATTATATTCACTCCGCTTTGATAAATAATTATAACATAACAAAAGTTAAGCGCGCGCTGGTGATTGGTCATGAGTGAACGCTAACGAAAGCTACCGCGCGCTCAAAGCCGAATAGGCGTCAACTTTTACGCGACTATAATTTGTTTCTTCGACAGAATTTGGAAAGGTTTTTATCCTAATATTGAGAGGAAGTGTACAAAAGTGTACAAAGCTCGGGTTTGCACGTTCTCGGTGGAAAAAGGCGTCTTATGTCGCAGGCTGTTGGATAAAATTATGTTCCCTTACCGACAGAAGTGAATTACATTGTAAAAGTATGAAAACCAGTGATCAAAATCATCGAACAATCGTAATACTGTCATTCTTCTTATTTTCTTCTTGATCACGTTATGTCGTCAGCTTTCTTCAACACTAGCTTTTGTTACTGCAAATTAGTGTTAGGGCAACTCTTCAGACAAGTTTGGAATTAAGGTTTCTTATCGAAACTTTGAAAAGCTCGGTCATGGAATTACGGTATGTATATTTAAGAGATCAGAAAAATCGTTGTTTTGGATGAACATAATGTCTGACAAATCGTGGTTTTGCAGCAACAGATTCCTTTTACTGCAGAAGAAATTAAGAGTTCCAAGTTCTTAAATTTTTGAATAACTGATATCCCTCGTATTGTGACGTAAACATTCATTTATTCCGTTCTGGCATTTATAATGCTACGTCATCATTACCCATTTATTCCGTGTGCGCCCTGTTCATGCAAATCGAGATTTGATCTGGTATACATACTGTATATTTTAACTGTAAGTACTTTACTTCAATTTACTTTATATACGCGCAGACGACACGAACGCCTCCTCGGAATTTTGCCTCTCGGCAAAATCCCTGCGGGGCAATAAACCGTATAGGCTAAAGGCTTTACAATAAAAACTCCCTCTCCATTGAGGGGTCGTTTCAGTTTAATTAAATTTGTTGAACTTTATTTGGAGGGCATGAGGCGTTTATAAGGGTGTTAAATCAAAAGGGACGTTACATTTTTATGAAAGGAGTCGGGGTTTTTTTTTCCGAGTAAATATTGAACAACCGATGAAAATAGATTTGTTAAGCGCACATTCCCAGCCGTATTACACAACTTTTCGCTGAATAATCTCTATGTGTATCACGTCTTCGAGAGGAGTTCTTCGTACTTGTGAAAATAAAACGTTTTGTGTGGTCAATAATTTAATTGCATAAAGTTTCTCTTTACTAACCTTGAATTCAAAATTCCGGCCTTTCAACCGAGAATTTCGTCAAGAATGTTTTAGCCCCGGGGTTTCAGCAGACGATTACAACAAGAACGCTTTCATAGGAAATATGTCATGGTTCTGCACTATATATATATATATATATAGACAAAAAGTAATCAACGAGGTAAACAATCACGCAATAGGTAATCACTGAGTACTTGATAACGTCAATGAATAGACATTGACATTAAAAAAATAGTCATTGATTACTCAGTAATTACATATATATTCAATAATCAATGACCAATCAACTAACAACTCATTAATTTTTGCGTCGATTGTACTGATCATTGATTATCAATTTAATATGACTTATGAGATGTGTTGATTGATAGTCGACCTCTAGTACCGATAAGGCAACCATACTGATTTTGCCCCCTGTTAATCCCATAATGACGATTGAAATTAACATATCGTATTCCTGTATTAATTGCCAAAAGGCCTTGATAGCAGGAGATAAGTAAGAATTCTAAGGAAAGACACCACACTTTTTAATTCGGCTTTTTCAATTTCAAAATTTAATTCTGTACCTGTAATTCGAAATTAAAAAGTGTTATGTGTTTCTCCCGCTATCAAGACCTATCAAGGGGGGAGGGTGGCATACTGTATTCATTAAGTAAATGAATATAACTGCCGCAAGATCTATTTGTGTATTTCATTCATTAATCGGAGAATTGAATCCAAATTTGAAATTTGAGGTTTTAATAGTTCCCTAAACTGAAGTAATAACTACTCGTAACCGTCATATGATATCCCCCTCGAAATATAGAGCAAGTTATTGTTCTGTTATATGATCTGGAACATTTCATTCAACTGCCTCCTTACATCTTACAGGAGGTCGTCTGACTGTAGTCGCGTGATGTCAATCTCGACTAAGCTTGTCGAACTAAGCGTTCGGCAGCTTAATCAAAGTTTGATCACGCTATCTGTCAATAAAGTCTGCGAATGGCCACTTAACAAACTGAAACACGACTCGGTGTTCATTCTTTGACTCGCCGAAAAAAAATAATCTCAAACTAAATCCCGGAACTATATAACTAGAAAATTCCCACGACAAAAAACTGTTTGTAAGTTTGCGGCCTTCGTATAAATATCAGTTGATCATCGATAACGGAAGACCGCAGAACAACACATTCGATAATGGTGTATTTCAGAACACAGAATACATTATTAAAAACTTTATGCTCTCGATCAAATAATTGAACAAAGTCAACAAGACTAGCAACAATCAAAGGGCTAAAGAGCCATCTCGTGAATACGAAACAACGTATTAAAGGTTAATTTTAATTGTTCTTGATGTTTTGTGATTAAGAATAGAATGATAAAATAAAAAATGAATAAAATTTCGAAAATTCTTGACACGGTTTTGGAAGCCAATGTCTGCTTAATATCATGTATCTACCGGTAGTTTCGTGGAGCAAAATCGGTCATTTTGCTTTTTTAAATTACCAACGCGTCTAATTTTTACTGTGTCGGCGAAATTATAATTTAATATGTTTCTCCATTTTATAAGCTTTAAATGGATATATACCTTTGGGTACTTTGTATTGAAAGTGAGCGCTTACGGTGCTTTATGCTCGATAGACAGACTCCTCGAGTGTAACCCAGAGTGTAACCTATAATCATTGCACCGTTAAATTGATTAATCATAGACAAATTCGGCTAACGCATTGTTGTACCCAATTCAATCCTTCTGGGAATAAGATTCTTTGTTCACAATATTTCCAAATAATTTCCATGTCAATGCTTCATTGATATGGAAATATGACGAACAAAGAGTTCTAATCCAAAAAGGTTTGAATTGGGTACAACAATGCGTTAGGGCCTGGTCGCACTACAGTCAAAAACAAAAATTAGCCCGTGCAAAAATCGAGGAAAACAAAAGAAACCGCTCTGATGGGACACGCTTTTTGTGGAATGTTTTTGTTTTTATGTCATTTTGCACGGGCTAATTTTTTTTTTTTGATTGTAGTGCGACGAGGCCCTTAGCCGAATTTGTCAATTGCTGTGCTAACTATCCTATTAGCTCAATACCGGCTGCAATCGAGATTTCGATTTGCGAGGAAAAAGGTCAGAATATGTTTTTTTATGATTGTTTTCTATCTTTAAATACAAAAATAAACTTTAATATATTACACAAACAGAGAAAGGGCAACTCGGTGTATTTGCATATAAAATAATACAGAACTTTCAGAGTGTCATAAATCAAGTTGACCATGTTCTTTTATGTGACAGTAAAACGCCGCGGTAATAGAGCTCTGTTAGAACTTTATCCGAGTTTTGACACCCTTTTTGTCCAACAGCAGCCCAGTTTTTATTGTTTGTGGTTTTATTTCACTGTTTCAAGCCCTTACTCGGTCAATATTTTTGTCGGACCTTAAATCCCGGGGGGGGGGGGGGGGGGAAATATCATATAAAAGTGATCGATGTGCTGTTCGTATCTTTTAGGGTTTCAGTGTTAAAATGTTCCCAGTGGAAGCAATTATGGATCTTTTAGGGTAAAGGATAGGTAGAGATATTCTGTGTTATTGCTTTCAGAACTCAGTGGAAGTGGAATTTTAACAATGGAACCGATTTCAAGTTGGTAATGAAAACCGTGACTGGTAATGCATGTTAATGTTTTCTCTTGGTATCCCTTAAGGGTAAAATTAAGAGTTGCTAGTACCTTTTAGGGGTTTTTTATATGAGGCTTCCCCACACCCCCCTCCGGACCTTAAGTGTCGGCGGCAAACCAAAATACTGAACAGCTGAACGTGTCGCTAGCCCGTCACTTTTAACTGAAGTGAGATTCGTGTCAGTACTCGTCAGCTAACTCACTTAAAGAATAACCTCGGGTAAAATATGACTATTATTTCCTTTCTTGGAGATACTAGCTAGGCCATGTTTTTGCCCGCATACTGCTTCTACATTACCTTTATACTTTGAAACGTAGTCACTGGTTTATAACTTCATGGTTAAGCTGCGCTGTAATATAGTCTCTTTTCCCTAGGACACTGATGCTCACCTATGACTTTTTATATGAAATAGCATAATATTTTCTCAACTCACCTAAAACGAATGATCAACGAAAATTCTTAAAGGAAATGGACCTTGTATATCATCGATGCGAATCAATATGTGACTCAATTCAACATTCCTTGATCAGCAGGGGTGTAATCTGTAAAAAAAAGCAGAACTTAATGGGTCAAGGCAGGTCACGGGTAAACACTTCACCGAATATTAAACACCAACTTGAAAAGGCGCTTAGAGTTAATTGATGTCAGTAATCCATAATCGCGTCTAACACTATTTAGTATTCCTGAATAAGGCTACTTTTGTTAGCCGAAATATTGGCCGTTAACTGATGATAAATCAGCCCCTTGCTGTATTGCCAGCCTTGTATTCAGTTTTGTATTA
This sequence comes from Dendrophyllia cribrosa, assembly GCA_024195265.1. Classification (NCBI taxonomy): domain Eukaryota; kingdom Metazoa; phylum Cnidaria; class Anthozoa; order Scleractinia; family Dendrophylliidae; genus Dendrophyllia; species Dendrophyllia cribrosa. The sequence goes on along the minus strand of JAJLRJ010000012.1, from coordinate 21,835,699 downwards.
CCACTGTGCCACTATTACTGTGCCTATCTCGAAAAATTAATCGGAAATCTATTTTCAAAGGAATATATTTTAATATTTTTTAGCCAGACTTAAGCCCCCTGTGACTAGAAAGTGGCTTGAGGTGAAAATGGCAAAATAATGTAGGTTTATTTCCTTTTTTATGGATAGGGGGTCGCCACTTTTGATTTAGCTAAATTGGCTCGCCCGCCTTGAAATTAGTAGCGCCAACCTATCACCGGCTTCTGGACTCCGAAAAATATATTTTGTAAATTTTTTGGAACTTGGAAGAACCCGCAAAAAACTCTTCTCTCCCGTTTGAGGTGTTTGAACAGAATTATACTGATTTATTATACATTTTACATTTTACATTTTATTATACATTTTATATTTTTACTTTTTATTATACATTTTACATTTTACTTTTACTCGCTCCCTCGTATAACATTTTGGCTGATGGACAGCAGCTACAATGTAATTAATACGCGCGAGAGCAACAGGATGTCAGGGTTATCTTGTAAGGGACGGACCATTAGACATCTTGTGGGTCAGATATTTTCAAATTGCACTTTTCATATTTTGTTCAATGCACTATCACTGTGACTTGGGTACTTTAAAAATAGTATGCGTATTCGTAGAATATGCATGCTATGTACGAATATGTATACAATGCATATTCCTAGAAGCCGGTGTTGGTGTGGTGCAAGTTTCTGGAAAATTTGTGATGAGGAATTAAAAAATAATGTTAACACACTAAGAACACAGCAATGCAGTTAGCTAGACCGTCTGATATGTTCAGCTCTCAAAACTAGAAAGCACTCGCAGACTGTTGTTTCGCCCTCCTTAAGGGTTAATCAATGGGCGATAGCTAGTCGAAACATAATGATCTCGCACTGATGAGCCCTAAGGAGGGCGAAACGGCTGTCTGCGAGTGCTTTCCAGTTTTGAGCGCTGAACATGTCAGACGGTCTAGCTAACCGCATTGCTGTGTTGTTAGAAAGTGCGTACATTATTTTTTTGAAAACAAAAATGCATTTTTGAAGCACCATAAATGCTTCCGAACTTCCCCTTGTTGAAATCTACGATAATTAGATGAAACACGTACGTTTACAAAAATAGACGTTGCACACTGGTAGGGAGGGTGATGTTACCAAGATGACTGCAGCGTCATAAAGGCGTATCCAGGCGTGGGAATACCGCAAGCTCTAAATAAATGTTTACCTTTCCTTTCAAAATCAAGATCGACCGTCCTTACGATCAAGTCAACTATTTTCTAATGTACTTGTTCTTAGAAATTAGCAAGACACATGTTTCAACAGATCGCTCGCCACCAAACTCAAATAATCAACGTTTCCGATTAGCCAACTCGTAAATACGAAACGCTATAAAAAAATTAAGTTTATTAATTTTTATAAATTATAAATTTGTAGCGGCAGGAAGTTTTGATATCAGAAAGGAAGGATCAGAAAGTTTCCTTTTTCATCACATTCGCAGTTTCCTCAACAAAGTAATTTCCGTTAACTAACAAAATATAGTGGAGAGCCTTTTATAAGAAAAAGGAAGCTATGAAGGGGCGGTGACCATGTTATGTGCACAAGTGGCCCAAGCTTGTTGCTTGCTCGCTCCTCAGGCCGATTTAACGCGATTTCGGCGAGTTATCGTTATTTGAGTTTCCACTGCTAAGAGAAAGACAAGGCTTCACACAGATTTCCGGAGTGCCCGCCGCTCGAAATACATAAATCCACTGAAAATAATTCTTCTGCCAATCAAAGCATTACAGTTAACCGACATACTGTGCGAACGGTGAATAAGTCAGGAAGTCAGTGCGGGCAGTATTTTAGTATGCATTCAGATTTTGTGTTTTGTTTCATGTTGTGTGACAAATCATGGTGTGACACTGAGGCTAAAGTGAGTACGATTTTTACCGGATTGAGGCCGGTAATAAAATATTCGCATTCGCTATAAGTTTCCTTAAACCGGCTTATAATCATTTAAAATGCAAAAATAACTTTTAACTTGTTCAATTTTGTTTATTTTCATGGCTCATCTGAAATGGCGTGACGATAAAAAAACCTTTATAAATCGAAAGCAAAACATCGTTAAAACCTGAAACTTTGTGAAAGATTATAACACTGGTATCCACATGCCATGTTGGAAACAGCTTTGTAGGTCGTATACTTTATATTTTTGAATTTTTATCACGTCATGTGCAAACCAACAATAGATACTAAATATAAGTTGATAGCGGAGCTCTGCGGGCCGAAGGCCCGCGCGGAGCTCCATACTCATAGAACCAGGCATAGAACCATGCCGGTCATTTTTCATGGTCATGGCTAGCGGAATGTTTCGCGGGCGCGTCCGTACGTCGCGCAGGGTTCAGTAGCTCGGGCTTTGTTTTTCGCGCGGCTACACAGCCGTCAGCTCGGTAAACACTTTTATTATTTAGATCTTTCGCTGGTCAGTGTTTAACAGAGAAGTAAAACAGATTACATTTTTCGATGGGAATTTATCTTGATATCCATCTGTGATTGACGTTTTCTTTGTGTTCTTGTGTAGTTTTGGAGAATTGTTTTTGAAACGTGCTTAACTTCAGTTGTATAGATTTCTTGAATTTCATCGAAGGCAGCTTGATGCGCTATAAATGGTACGCGTTTTGCTTTTAAACATAAACTAATGGAGATTTGAATAAAATTTTTTGAAAGAAGATTGTGTTGTCCATTTTTATGTGTTTGTTCATTTATTACATAGATTGAAAAGCGATTTTATGTAAACAAAACAAGACTTAGACTTCACTCGCGTCGCCTTATGCAAATATGTTTGTGTATTATTGCAATTTTGATTTCCAAATCAGTTTCTTGGGCAATTTTTGACAAGCAACAACTGTATTTTATTTGGAAAGTAGTCGTACTAGTTATTCTAGACAAAGGAAAAGTTTGATAAGAAATAGAACACAAACCGCGGTGATAAACATGTTAAACTTATTCATTACTCATGCGCACGTGGCGCGAAGCGGCATGAGGTAAGGTTTCGGCTCCGTTTTTCTTGTTATTTTTATTTTTTGTGTCACGATTATGCATGCAAATTTATGCACGCATATTTTAAATTGTGCATTTCCGGTTCATAACTTTGCTCTTTACACTTCCGGTTTAGTCACTTCTAGCTACTCTCACTTCCGACAAAACAGCGTCACAGAAGTGTCACGACAGCGTCTCCTACAACCCTACTTACTTTACTAATGTTTACGTAGTAAACAAACATACAATAAACAACGTGGTTTGCAGGAACGATGACTGAATGAAAGGAGTAACTCTTCTCCATGTCGGACATCTTCTTATCTTGTTTAAAATATATCATAAATCTTTCTTACGCATGCGCATGAGTATAGGCTGCATGGAGCCTCTTGTTTTTGATAAAACTTGACGTTTCGTATGCTACTACATACATTTTCAAAAGTGACCGTTACAGTGTTGAAAACTATACTTAAAAGTTGTTTTTGTGAACTTTTGAACGGTCTAAATGTACTGTGCAGACGGTCGCGTAATACTGTTTTTGAGGATAGCTAAATTCTTGTGCTTCTGACCTTTTACCTTAGTTAAGGTTACCGTGTACCTTCGGGGGTGTCTCCAGTATAACAGCTCTAGCGTCTTAAGGTCGCGGGGGACAAGTTCCGCTCATCAGTATGCATTTATGAAAAGAGCATGTACGAAGTGCGACGGCTGATACCGAAAATGCGCGAAATATTCACGAACAGGCTCTGTAATGTTTCTGCATCAATAATTGCACGTGCAAAGCGCTGTCTGGTAAAATACACTATTTTTTAACGCATCGTTCTTTCTGCATGAAGTGTCGACAATAGCCCGTGGATTAAAATTAGCAAAATTACCATAAAGTTATTATTTTTTTTGCATTCGTGTTTGCTCGGGAAGCCTTCGGAAGCGTAAAAACAAACAATTTTACACTCGGTGTATTGTAGATTGTCATATCTGACTCAAAATGTTTAAATAGGCTTTCAAAGGGAAGATATGAGGCTTCAAATTCTAACATGGACAATTTTACTCCTTTAAAAGCTAATAACTTTTAATTGAAGTTGAAATCAAAAAAATGGAGTCAGATATGACACAATAGACGTTTTGACGGATCAGTGAGTGGTGAAATCAACTTGCTTTATGTTATTCTTGAGGAGCAAACTTGGACACAAAACCACGTTTTTAAAAAAAATAACTTTAGTCGCTTGCAGCATTTCCGCAAAGCGCGATCCCTTCAATAAAAAAAATTATTATGCACTTCCATTATTCGCTAATATCTCTGTTAAATTTTAGCGAAATCGGCTTTCAAACGTTCACGATATAACGTTTTTCAAAGTGACACCCCTGCTAAAATTTTGCCTTATGAATTTATTCATGGCCAGCTATCCTCGCGACCTTAAGATTACGCTTAATATACCTTAACCCAGATATCGAATTAAAGCTTATAGAGCTGGCTATCTAAATATGGAAACCATTTGCTAATAAAATGAATTGCCGAATTTTTTACGACGTCTAAATTCGAACGTCCGAATCAGCTTTAAAACGCTACAACTCAAAGGGAATTTGCTCGATTTTCCTCAAATTTGGACGGAAGCTAGGCTAACATATAATCAACGAAAACGTATCGGTGAATTTCTTATTTCCGAAAACTTTTTCGTCAAGACCCATGTCCGTGCGATCACTCCAATTTTTTTCTCCTTTTTTCGAACATATTCTGTAACTTTTCATTGCAATTGAATATGGGAAATCGCCGACACGTTTTTTTAGCGCTTCATGTCCAGAAATCCGAGAACAAATCAAATTAGCAAAATACAATAATCGCTTTGAGTTATAGCGTTTTAAAGCTGATTCGGACGTTCGCATTTAGACGTCGTAAAAAATTCGACAATTCATTTCATTACCAAATGGTTTCCGTATTTAGATAGCCAGCTCTATAAGCTTTAATTTGTTATCTAGGTTTAGGTATATTAAGCGTAATCTTAAGACGCTAGAGCTGTTATACTGGAGACACCCCCGAAGGTACACGGTAACCTTAAGTTTCACCTTAGTTAAGCTTGTTCGCAGAGCGACGCTGTTAGGCTCAGCCTATCTATATATATTAATGCTATATCCGCGGTAGCTAAATTTAAAAAAATATATTGTAAATATCCGGCTTCATCTAATGCACCAAAAAATTCACAAGTGATAAACTCCACGATATAATTATTCAGCATAACACGCTGTTTTCAGGAAAGTTTGATAGGAAATTGAAAATCAACGAGTTGTCTTTACATTATTGAGAATTCAGTATCTGGCGCGGATCGTTACATCGATAGCAAGCGAACGTGACGTAGGAAATTATGGAGATACAATTGACTGAATATTTTGTACAAAATAAGTCGTGGATTAATTGATATACTATTAGACATTGGAATAGTCTACCTGCTGAATTAAGTGAAAGTTGCTATTTTAACGTCTATGCTTTGCGATTATTTAGCAATTAATTACTCGTGGCGTTACGCCAACGAGTATTAAAGGAACCTCCATTGTTATAACAAATTGACGTTAAATTGTTGGAAAAAAAAGTCTAAATTATAATTTTTTAAAAAAACAGTTGCAAATATAATTTTAGTGTACAAAAAAAATGGATATGAATATCGCCTAGTTTCGCAATTAAATTTCCCGCGCGCCGCCATTTTCAATATTTATGACGTGTTACGGTTGCCGCTATTGTCAAGAATCGAAGTTCTTCTATAATCAACAATAGGCCATTTGCACGATGACGTCATATGACTACCACTACCAGAATCCTTCATTTTTTTGTTTTGTGGTGCAAATTAGGGCTATTGTTATTTAAACCGCACTGGGATTACAAAATTTAAATAAGAAAGGAAAAACGAAATGAATTCTGGTAGTTGTAGTCAAATGACGCCATCGTACAAATGGCCTATTGGACAACCGTACAACGTCATAAATATTCAAATTGGCGGCGCGCGGGAAATTTAAAAGCGAAAATAGGTGACATTCATCTCCATTTTTTTTTTGTAAACTAAAATTATATTTGCAACTGTTTTTTAAAATTTCTAATTTAGACTTTATTTCCAACAATTTAACGTCAACAATGGAGGTTCCCTTTAAGTACACAGGTTAAGGACGTTCGTGTGAAAATCTTCTACAAGACAGATTTTTTTCAAACTTATGCTACAGTATGATAATGAGTTACTGATGTCAGAATGCAAAAAAAATTGGGGGTCACCGAATTGATTTGAGAGATATAGTGTGTAGAAATATACCCTGTTTTTGAAAAGTTAGTCCTCGTAACATGACATGGTGTCCATGTCATGAATCGCTGGGGAGAAACTATTATATTCAAATGTTATCTAAGTGGGCCTGATTCGTAAATAATTCGAACTATATTCAGCCTTTAAATGAGTTAACCCTTTAAAGAGGGCATTCGGAAACAACATACAGCTGAGATATGAGTGCAATTCGACGTCGCGTGGATAAAAAAATGAAAAAAATCAAACTTCTACAAGACAGATTTTTTTCCTTTTTTCACAAACTCTAGATAATCGGTAGTAGATGTAAGTGGCTAGTTCTGGGACACCCATTTTAAGGCCCCACAGACCCCTATGGAGCCTTAATTTAATGATTGACACTCCCTATCTCCAGGACCTCCTGCCAGTCGGCCCTGGGATAGGGGGTGTCAATCATTAAATTAAGGCTCCATAGGGGTCTGTGGGGCCTTAAAATGGGTGTCCCAGAAACTAGCCACTTACATCTACTCTGCCCGATCCATCCTCTTCACACAGAGCGCATAAGGGCGGTCTGGCCGAGTATGGCCAATTGAAGAAATTAATACTCCTTGTATATACCGTGATGGCGAACCTTGCATTCGAACTTCAGAACCGCGGTTTTCGTAACTGGCTTCACAGTTATAAAATGCATGTTCAAGAAGATTTTCATGTGAGGGATCTTCTTATCTTTCATAACATGGTCGAACATGAAATTCTCAGAGTGATCAGATCAGAGTCAAATCAACTCGGCCCTTTTAAGTTTAATTACGGCATCTTGATTAAACTTATAAAAGAAGGGTACAGAGGCGTTGAGCGTGCGACGTTTTATCTAGGGCAGAAGGAGCCGACAATCATCAACATCTTTGACGAGGGCGTCGTTAAGAGAAGACTCGACGAAAATATAAACAGAAAAAGAGAAGAAGTCACTGAAATCGTTGTAAACGAAAATATAAACAGAAAAAGAGAAGAAGTCACTGAAATCGTTGTACACGGGTCGGGTTGGACAGTTGCAGGGATTGACGAAGTATTCCTTGACTTTGCCCGTTATGAGCCAATAAGAGGCGGATCTTATTTCCCTCTTCCTCGGGCTCTAAAGGTAAAACACGCCTTAATAAATATCAAAAACAGAGATCATGCTTGTCTGAGGTGGGCAATGAGGGCTGCGCGCTTCCCTGCCGCTGTGCACCCGGAAAGGACAAATAAATACCCAATAGACGATGGGTTTGACTTTACGGGCATTTCCTTTCCCACACCGCTGCATGAAATATCGAAGGTTGAGAAGCTCAATAACATTGCAATCAATGTTTTAGGCTGGCAGAACAGCAAAGTTACCACTTATCGCGTCAGTGAGATGGAAGGCGAGGAGATTCCACGAATCAATGTCTTACTCATTACAATGATAGACCCTCGCACATTCGAAACCATCAGCCATTACTGCCTTGTAAAGAGCCTAAGCAGGCTTCTTCACGAACAACACTCTATAAACCATCATGTACACTTCTGCGTGAGATGTTTGCAAGGCTTCTCATCAGAAAGAATTCTCGAAGACCACCAAGTCTATTGCAAAGGAGCCTCAAACCGACCAACAAGAGTCGAAATGCCCAAGGAAGGTGAAAACATCCTTCGCTTTAAGAATTATCAAAAACAGATGAAGGCTCCTTACGTGATATATGCTGACTGCGAGAGCCTCATCGAAAAGCTAGACGCGCAAATCCCACCCAAGGAACAAAGCAGCACCACAAAGACTGAGGTCCACAAACCCTGCGGGTTTTCCTTCATTACTGTCAGATCAGATGGCGCGGTTGGCCATCCCTACATTTACCGAGGAGAGAACCCTGTTCGTGAGTTTCTTGCATCTCTTCAGAGGGCTGAAGTAGAGATACGTAAGGCTCTCGAGCACAAAGAACCATTACAAATGACAGGCGCTGATTGGGATGACTTCAACAAAGCCACGGATTGCCATATCTGCGGAAAGACTCTAATTGTGCGCAACGCAAGGGACGAGTTTGAGTTCTTTCACCCAGAAACAGGAGAGTACTGCGGCAAGGTACACAGACACACGAGGGCACCTGGCAGCAAGCGCAGTTGTTACGGAGAGTGGTTAAAAGACACAGCACTAGATGAGAATGGAAGATTTATAAGCGGTAAGTGGGCAAAGAGGCAGAAAAAGCCAGAGATTGAGTTACCAGAGGACGACTGTGGATTTTGTGCCAGACCTCTTCTGCGAGAATGTTACAGAGATGCAGTAATAGACCACTGCCACATCACTGGCAGGTATCGCGGGGCTGCCCACAACACATGCAACAGAAGTTACTTCAGAATCCACCCAAAGAAGATAACAATCCCGGTTGTCTTCCACAACTTGAAAGGCTATGATGCTCACCATCTGATGCAGAAAATCGCAGAGGTTGGTTCTGAACTTAAATGCATCCCCACAACAATGGAGAAATATATCTCTTTCTCTATGGGTCAGCTTAGATTCATAGACAGCTGCCAGTTTATGCAACAAAGCCTCGATAGCCTTGTCACATCAATCAAACCAGAAGCTTTCGAGATCTTAAAACAACAAGAAACGGATCCAGCAAAAAGAGACCTTTTACTCCGAAAGGGTGTTTATCCCTACGAGTACATGGATTCCTTCGAACGTTTCAATGAAACCTCCATTCCACCGAAGGAGGCCTTTTTCAGCAAGCTTAAAAAGGAGCATATCACAGACGATGACTACGTGCACGCGCAACGAGTGTGGGATGCCTTTGAATGTGAGAATCTCGGAGATTACCACGACATCTATCTCCTAACGGACGTCATCCTCCTCGCAGATGTGTTTGAAAACTTTAGGAAGACATGCCTTAAGAATTACCGTTTAGACCCTGCACATTATTACACCAGCCCTGGTTTGAGTTGGGATGCGTTGCTGAAACACACTGGCATAGAGTTGGAGCTTCTGACCGACTATACAATGCAACTCTTCGTCGAAAAGGGGACGAGAGGCGGCATCTCAACAGAGATGAAGCGCTATGCCAAGGCTAACAACAAATACCTCAGCAACTTCGACCCGATGAAAGAGATCTTATATCTCCTTTATCTCGATGCAAACAATCTCTACGGTTGGGCCATGAGTCAGCCACTTCCAGTTGGCAAGTTTAGGTGGGCCCGAACAATACCAACAGCAGAGCAGATCGCTAAGATGGGCCCTAGGAGGAAAACAGGCTGCATACTCGAGGTTGACTTAGAGTATCCTCAATATCTCCATGACAAGCACAACTCTTACCCGCTAGCCCCAGAGGCATCTCAAGTTCCAAACGAGTGGATGTCGCCATATCAAAGATCCATTGCAAGAGAGTTGAACCTGGGGGATGACAAGATAAGCAAGCTGCTCCTCACATTGAAGGACAAGGAAAGATATGTCCTTCATTACCGAAATCTTCAGCTATATCTCACCCTCGGAATGAAGCTGAAAAAAGTGCACAAGGTACTGACCTTCGAACAGAAGGACTGGATGGAGCCATACATCAGACTTAACACAGAGCTCAGAAAGAAGGCCACATCAGACTTCGAGAAGAACTTCTACAAGCTCATGAACAACTCAGTCTTTGGCAAGACGATGGAAAACCTCAGAACCAGAGTCGATGTGCGCCTGGTGCGATCAGATGAGGAAGACAAGCTTCGGAAGCTGCTCGCCAACCCTCTCTATGAAAGGAGCGCAATCTTCTGCGAAACCCTCGCTGGCATCCAGATGCGTAAAGAGAAGATCAAAATGGACAGGCCTGTCTACACGGTCATGTGCGTGCTTGATCTCTCTAAGACGTTGATGTACGAGTTCTATTACTTCTATCTAGATCGGAAATACGGCCCGAACTGCCAGCTAATCTACACTGACACAGACAGCCTGCTCCTTGAAATCAAGACAGAGGACGTTTACAAAGACATGGAAGCCAACATCAATGAGTTCGACACGAGTGATTTCCCGAAAGACCACCCTCTCCACAGCCAAACGAACAAGAAGGTTATAGGCAAGATGAAAGACGAATGTGCCGGCAAGCCGATCTCTGAGGTTGTCGCGCAGCGATCAAAGATGTAGTCAATCCTTCTCGAGGGCGACAAAAACATCAAGAAAGCAAAGGGCACCACCAAGGTTGTTACGAAGAAGGAGATTACACACCAGAATTACAAGGATGCCCTCTTCAAAAAGGAGGCCTTCAAACACGGGATGGATATGCTCAGGAGCGTGGATCACCAGATCTACGGTATGCATCTAAACAAGACAACACTTTCCCCCGTTGACTCCAAGCGCTGGATCAAGGATGATGGCATCCACACGCTGGCATATGGTCACAAAGATATCGGTGGCAACTGAGTGCCCAGCGGCACAACCATCAGCTCCTCACGAACGAAGCCTCGCTTAGGCCCGTCGTAGCGATAATAAACGACAGGCGCATCTGGTTTGCCACATCTTCTCAATGTTGTGGACCTTCAAAGACCAGATCGGGTCGGTCGCACGCCTACCACCACCCTCAAGCTCCCCGGGGTAATAAAGATATCTCACACTCACCCGTGGTGGGAGCTTCTTCTCATTCACCCCCACAGACCTAGCATATGGTGTCGCAGGCTTGGAAGAAACGGCTTTCTCTTTGATTGCTTGAGCGGGCTTCTTGCCAGTGAGTCTTGTTACTTCATTGTTCAAGGCCGAGACAACATCTGGCAGTCTTTTGACCCATGCAGTCGAACGGCCAGAGGGCATATTCATTTCAACGGCATACTGATAACCAAACAACCTTTCAGCCAGGGTGCGATTGAATCTCTCCACAATTGCTTGGTCTCTGTGGAAATCAACCCGTCCGCGACGAATGGTTGTTTTGTTGTCCCCCATCTCTTTTGTCACAGCCCCCATAAACTCTTTCCCAGGGTCAACTTGCAAGAGTTGAGGCCATTTCAAAGGCCCACGTCTGTAAATCTTCTGAAATGCCCTTGAGACTTCTTCAGACTCTTTCGAAGTCAATGGCTTTGCTGCTTTGTAACGGCTAGCCACATCCACAAGGGTTAATGCGTATTTGTAAACCTTTCTCCCGTGTGGAAGTTTGTCGTGGGGCAGGAAGAGAAGATCTGCTTGATGCACTGCATTGGGTGATGAGACATCAAACTTGGGACGAGGGATATGGCGTGGCGCCGGGAGGTAAACTTGCCAAAGGGCTTGTTTGACCAGCCATTTCTTTGCGACATCATCAGAGACCTTTGCCGCTGCAGCTAGCTTTTTGACAGCGGCAAGCCCTTTCCAATACCCTTTCGGACTATAATAGATCTTAGAGAGTTTCGCCTCCATAGGGGTATATATATGTTTGTTTAAAGAAAGCGATAAGCCGCATACCCACCCGCAAGCAGGGTGCCTCCAATGAACACAAGTTCACCATTCTGCTGTTGTGGACTGGGCTTGTAGAAGTCTGAGAACTGAGGCTCTTTGTTGTCTTTGATTTGTTTATCTGGTTGTGTTTGGTGCATCTGGTTATACAAGACCAGGGCTTGGTCGGTGGTTTGGAAGTTTTTGCTAGCTTGGTGTTCCTTCCGATCATTGGCTGCAATCCAGTCGAGGAGCTTGGTGCGGTCCTTCTGGTATTTGGCGTAAGCCGCTTGGTATTGTTCAAGGGCGTGGTCGTGACGGATTTTCTCATCCATTGCTGCCTTACCGTTATCACCAGACAGACATTTCGCGAGATAATTGCCGCCCGTGAAAGCTGCAGCATTGAGAACAGCGCCAAGAGCCATTATTGCAATCGAAGCCATTGTGTATACATATGGTTTTACAAGTTGTCTGGGAGGATTTTCTGGTCCTCGAGATATTTCTTCAGTGCTATGGTGCCAGCAATGACGGCTGTGAACTTGACATAATTCATTAAACTCGCACTGGGGTCGGCAGTTAAGCTCTCTTTGATTGTCTTTTTCCCAATCCAACCAATACCAGCGACAAGGCCAGTGATTGTTGCGGCGTCGAGGATAGACTTCACAAGCTTGTTGTCAGACATGGTTTGTGTCCAGTATACATATGTTTTTTTATTTTTCTGACTCAGACTCGGCCTCGGCCTCTGCCTCGACCTCGGGTTCGGACTCGTGGCTCCTCGACCCGGACTCGTGGCTCCTCGACTCGAACTCGGGGCTCCTCGGCCTCTGACTCGGCCTCTGACTCGGACTCGGGCTCAGGCTCGGGCTCGGGCTCGGGCTCGTTGTGCCTGTTCATTGCCAATCTGTAAACTGTATCAAAGGCGACCGAATTAAATCCAAACAAAAGAAAAAGCACACCTCCGATTGCAGCAGTATTCATCAAAGCTTGGAAAGGATTCATGGTGTCAGTATATATATGTTTTTTTATTCCATATTTTTCATTCCTTGTCTTACAGGAATTCGAGATGGGGGTGTTGCTGGTGGGGTTGTCGCGGTTGTGTTTGCTGGTGGTGTGTTTGATTTGCGTCCAAGCCTTTGCATTATAGCTTCGCGCTGGTAATAAACACCAGCAGCAGAGACAATCAACCCACCAACCCCAAGAATATAAACGATTGAATTGCTGTTGCTGTTGCTGTCGCTGTCACTTGTTGTGTCACTTGTTGGAGAATTGTTTTCGCCTGTTGAGGGTGCAGGCTTTTGTGCTTGCGCCTTTTTCTTTGCTTCCCGGGCCATGCGGTTGCGTTCTGCTAACCTTTTGCCAGAAGCAACGCGACCAGGGTTCTTTTCTGTTGCAGGCTTTGTTTTCGGGGCCTCAGAGGTAACACGGTCAGGTGTTGGAGTTGGAGTTTCTTCAGTGATCGTCTCGAGTGGTGTGGCCATCCTGTATATATGTGATTTTTATTTTTTACAAGATGTGCCAGGTTGCTGACAGGTTTCTTCAAGGTTGCTGTGAGGTCGGCACAGGCCCCAGCCCAACTTCATCAAGTCCCTCAAGTGGATAGCCTTCACTGTCTCTGGTTGGATGTGTGGGTGGGGGCTGGGGTTCCAATTCTATCAAGTCAGTCTTGTGATCAGGCTCTCGTTCAAACTTGATGTGTTTTGTTGTGATGAGAGCAGCATTGGCAAGCGCCAGCAATCGCCCGCATCGCACGGCAATAGCCCCAGCAAGATTTGACAGCTCCTTGTTGATGATGTAGTCGTTCTTGAGTTCTTTCTGCAATTCCTTGACATCATCAACCGGGACCACCATACCAACGCCTTTGGATATGAGCATGATGCCAGAATCAACTAGGGATTCGGTTGTCGTGTTGCCAACGTAGGCCTCGTACCGTTTGCAGTACTTGTCAACGTCCTTGTCTGACAACCGCTTAACATGATCGTGTGTGAGCTGCACACCGATGGCTTCTTTGGCCTTGCCAGTTGAAACAAGGATTGCCAGCTTCTCACGTTTGGCAGGAATGCCATTGTCACCAAGCCCTGTGGGAGGTGCGGCACCAGGGGTGGCCTCCAGCATGTGCATTACTTCGTTCAAGGCGACCTGGTCTTCAAACAAGGAATCAGAGAATTAACTCTGTGTGTAAATTTTCGTGCTAAGGTAAACCCATAAATTTCCCTATACTGAGCGTTAGCCCTAGTAAGGAAATGAGGGACCACACGAGGGAAAGAAAAAAATCTTTGACCTCGGTGGGATTCGAACCCACGACCTCCGGATTAGACCACGATCTGCTCCCGTACGGCCTCGTGGCTCAAGCGGTAGAGCGACGGAAGATCTAATCCGGAGGTCGTGGGTTCGAATCCCACCGAGGTCAAAGATTTTTTTCTTTCCCTCGTGTGGTCCCTCATTTCCTTACTAGGGCTAACGCTCAGTATAGGGAAATTTATGGGTTTACCTTAGCACGAAAATTTACACACAGAGTTAATTCTCTGATTCCTTGTTTGTATCACCAGTGCTACGTGGCTCACTATTTATATTGACCTGGTCTTCAGCTGCTTCTGCCATCATCAGGGTATATATGTGTTTTTTATTTTTCAATAATTCTCTTGATGTCTGGCAAAATGATTTCAAGCTCTCGTATAAGCCCCGCCATGGTGTCTGGCATAGAATTCAGCCGCAAGGGATATCTGGCCAGAAGCATGAGGCGCAGATCTTCCTCACCGGCGGCTTTGATAATTTTGTTTTGTGCATTACGTGTTTGGTTGTGCAATTCATCCAAAAGCTGTGAAAGCACGGTGAGCTTGTGTAGACTTGTTGGCTTATTCATGGTATATATATGTGTTTAAACCTTGTACTCAATTCCATACGGGTGCCTCAGAGAGAAAACCAGGTGGGAGAACTTGCGGGATTTGAGCCTTGCGATAAACTCTTTGTACTCCTCGTGGGAGAGCTCGCCGGCATAATCTTCGAATATGGCTTTGGTTGTCTTGCTGGAGGGCGTGTAAAAGAGCACGATCGCTGCAATGTTGTCACGATATGGCTTGGCAATGCTGGTAATCTGCTGGGTCAAGACCCACACGGATATGCCGTCATGCCTTGCGCTGAACCCAAGATTGACCAGCTGGCCAGTGCGGCCTTTGACATCTTTGGAGGCGGCACAGTCATCTAGAATGAATAAAGTGTTGGTGCATGTGAAAAAAAAGCTCGCAAGCCTCAACCAGTCTTCGATTTCATGCTGTTGGCAGGCAATCACGAAGATGTGCGGATCGCGATCCACGAAGCCATCGTATGTCTTGTTCTTGACAAATGTGGGGCAGAATAAAACGATGTAATCAAAACAACCCCTAAAGGGGCCTCGCAGTTGTGAGAGAAGATACTATGTTTTGCCAGAGTTAGTGGGCCCAACAATTAGTGCATTGAATGGCAGCTTTCTTGGGTCCATACCCAACACCTATATTAGTTGGTTTGCAAACAATTGGTTCATGTGTTGGCGGGGAGGGGGCCATTGCCAGAAGTCTTTGTATTTTATGGTGTGACAGGGGTCCGGTGGATGGCAGGGGAGCCGGCTTAGCATAGAAGTCGATCTTGTTTGTGGTTTGTTGTTTTGTGGCCATGGTGTATATGCGTGTTTACTTAGTACTGTACAGATTCCAGCTGCCTGCCCATGATGTTCATCTGTGCGTCTGAGAGTGTGAAGATGTGACAGAGTGCTTTTCCCGAGCCTGTGCCGTTTCGTTCGATCTCGAGTTGCACGCCATCTTGTGTGTTGACGAGCCGTTGGCCGTTGCCGTGCAGGGCTGTGTCACCCATGGCCCGCAGGTCAATCCAGAGACCAAACTTGTTGCCTGTGAGATATTTGGTCAAGTTCATGTTAGGCCTGCCGTCCGTGTGTTGGGTAAAATGCCGGGTCATCTCTCTCCACATGTCTGTACCACTGATGCCCTCGTTGTAAAGCCTGTTTGGAACACCGTTGACTGTGACCTTTACTTTGGTGATGTCGGGATTGAAATAGTTCTCGGAGTCCCTGGCACCAGCCGTGTAGGGGTTGATGAACAGCAAGAGGATGCCCTTGAGAGACCGGCGCTGTGGGTTAACCCGAAGAGTCAGCTGAGTGTCACCACTTTTTGAGAAGGGATGCACCCGAGCTCGCATTACCAGGTCATAAGCGAACTCCTTGCCACTGGTGTAAGCGCTTGTTGCTGCGTCGGCCAGAGTCTTACTTCTGATCGTCTCATACTCCAGTTGGAGGTTTTCTAACTTGTACACGAGCTTGCTTGCGTCTGAGCCTCGGACAACTTGGTTTGCGGGAGCGAGGGTTAGTTCGAAGACCAGATCGTTAAACAGTGCCCGAGGGTATATAACACCGTGATCACTTATGATTTGGTGATCGAGGTTGATGCGGTACTTGTTCTTGTATATTGTCTCTAACTTATTTTCCGCATCCACGCCGGAGGTCTTCTTATCGCCAGCACCAGAGCGGATCTTGCACAAATCCACACTCTGGATGCCATCCATAATCATGTTGTCCCGCTCATCGGTTGATCGGAAGAGATCTTCGAAGATCTTGTAGATGTCGTACCCAACCGTGTCCTGAACAGTGGTGGCCGCAAACTTTACAACGAGCCTGTCCACCAGGGCCCGAGAAACATTTTGTACGAGAAAGTTGTTTGCATGTCCGCCGGCTAGGGAGAGGTTAAACACCAGGGCAAGTGAGCCGGACATAATGACATCGTGCTCGCCTAGCTTGGGCACCGAGACATAAAGTGTCTCGCCGGGGTTGGCCTCAGAGGGGTTGAATGTGATGCGCTTAACGGTTCGCTCTGCTTTCATGGCGCCCAGTGTCTTTTCACTGTGAGATGGAAGTGAATTCGGTTGCACAGCCATTGGTATATATTTGTGTTTTTAAAATTTATATTTATATATCATGGAAGTCGATCCAACTAATCCAACTGATCCAACTGAGTCAACTGATCCAGCTGAGTCAACTGACAGAGACCCTCTCATCCCAGACACAGGGGATGCCGATAGCAGGTGGGGTCAAATGACAGAAGAACAACAAGAAGAAGCCCGCCAATGGGTCCAGGACCAAACCGGTCCCAACACCACACAACCCCCGGCTGGCGAACAAGTGCCTATGGTAACAAGAACAAGACTCCCCCCAGAGCAACAAGGCTCCCGCACTGAAGAACAACAACAACAAGAAGTCCGCCAATGGGTCCAGGACCAAACCGGTCCCAACACCACACAACCCCCGGCTGGCGAAGAAGTGCCTATGGTAACACTCCCCCCAGAGCAACAAGGCTCCTCTTTCATTGAGAATGTCTCTAGAGACGCCTTTCGTGAGTTTGCAAGCGTTGAAGATGCAAATGTCGCTCTACAGGAAGAATACCCAGAATATGGGAAAAACGGAAATTGGTTAAATCTCAGAATCTCCACAGAAGGCAGACATCGTGGTAAACTGGTAGTTGTGGGGCCAAGAGGTGGCGAGACTCTGCTCTTCAAAGCTGATGGAAGGACAATTAACCAAAAGATATCAAAAACCGATATGGCAATCCTTGGGCCAAAAAGAGTTGAAGCAATTCAGCAAAGGGATGAAGGGATAGAAGAGGTTGACAGGACCATACAAGAAGACCAGGTGACCATGATGAAAATGAGGAGCCTTCTATCCGCCAACGAGCCCGTGACAGGGTCCAAGAAAACACCGAGAGAAGAGACGAGCTTGTTGCTGAGAGAGATCACTTTGAGGAAAGACTCCCCCTTCGCGAGAGGGTGAAAAGGATTTTCAAGAAATACGGATGGACCCTGCAAGCGATTGTTCTGGCAGCCGGCATAACCATCAGCGCTGTTGTACTCGCCACCTTGAACGGCCTGGCAAAGGCCACCAAGGCTATTGGAAATGGGCTTAAAGAGCTTGCCAAAAAAGCAGCCAGCGCACCGCCTGGCCTCATTGGCACAATTGTGAGCTTCATCTTCAAAGCGGCTGGGTCGGTCATCTCCTTTCTGGGGGAACACGCTTGGCTGCTCATCCTTGCCGTGGTGGCCTTCCTTGTTGAAAGGATCACCAAGCGTTCGAAGTCTTGAACACTTATCTTAACCAAACGAAAAGCCCTGCCAAAGAAAGCGCACCCACAGTAACGACTGCCTTGGAGACGTGATGCGGGTCTGGTTGTGGTTCGGGTGCGGGCTTTGGTGTTGGTGTGGCGGGTGTTGGTTGTGGTGTGGGGGCTGGTTTGGGTGCGAGGCCCTGTGCCTGTGTGGCCTGTTTATGTATCGGGTTTGATGGGTGGCTGTTTGGTGGATTGATCTTTGTTGGTCCACCATCCATATGGCGAAGGGAGGCTTTTTTCGTGCCCAGATTAACACCACTGTTCACGCCCAGCTTCATCCCTTGCGTTGCCTCCTGCAGATTGTTGTTATACCCGATCACGCTCTCTGTGTTGATAATCATGCGTGATGGCATGAGCCAGCTTCCGGGTGCTGTCGCAAAGTCCAGGCGAACTTTCGTTGCTTGGATGGTAAGCTGGTAACGCTGTACGCTTGTTGCGATGTCGTTCAGGATTATGGCCTCCTCTAGATGGGTGAGGAATACTCTCTGCGTTTCGAACGCCCGGCCTCCTCTTCCAATGATGCTGCTGCGGGTTTTGGCTTGTGAACCAAGAATGCAGTACACAAAGGCCTCGATTGATTGGTTCATACGCGCGAGCCCTGGCTGTGTTAGTCCCTGTGCGTAATTTGGCACAAAGTGCTCGAACTGAGTATCCGCCCCTTGATCGTTGCGGACGTAAGTTATTCCATTGGCTTTAAAGTTGGGGTCTTTTCTGTCAGTTACGCGCTCATCATCGAACAGAGCTAGATCAGAGTCTGGATAAGTGTAATCGGTAGAGATGGGGCCCTCTCCATAAGCCCAAATGTAGACATTCCCTAGACCGTGGTTCTTGCCATATGTGAACCGGAAGTCAGAACTGGGGTCGATACCGAACTCTATGCAAAGCTTCTTGTACGCGTCGATGTTGTCTTGTTGTCTTTCTGGTTAAATGGGGGGTCGTCTGGCAAAGCACTCACGCTTTGTTCCCCACCCATCTGGTAGAGTATTCGCCTTGTTGTGAAATAAACGTGAAACCGGTAAAACGACCGGAGCTGTGTGGTTAGAGATAGACTGGAGTTCTTATCGAAGAGAATGTCACGCGAGATTCCACAGCCGGTTGTTGCGCACCACAACGCGAAGGAGAGTTGTTGGGGCCAAAAACTCATATGAGGGCCACCCATCCACTTTCGGCCGTATTTGGCGGTTGTGAAGGATATCTGCGTGTCCCTAAAGATATTTCTGTATTTCGTTGTGAAATACTCAGTTGGCGTAACGTAAATCCTTTGCTCTTTGTCATTCAAGATTGCACCAATCATCATGTCTTTGTCTATTGTTGTGTCGAAAGCAATAGATGGGATTGGCTTTTCTGGTTGACCCAACGATAACTGATAAGGGAAACCACCATCATAGACAAGGCCAAGAGCATCTCTTTCAGCGCTAGTCCAATCTTTGTGGGGCATTTCTGTGATAAGCCCCCAGGAGCCTTGGCCCTCTTTGTAAAGCACTTCTCCTGTGGCGGTTTTGTGGTCGGCACCATACTCTACTTGCACTTCAAAATGGGACATATCGGCGCGAGGGAAACGCTTTTTGAAGTCTGAGAGCGCCTTGGCCTTGGCCGCGGCATAGAGCTTGGCAGCCTCCGGCGAACTCAACCAAACAATTTCAGGATCAGGGGATGGTGGCTTTGGCGCGACATGAGTATAGGCGTTTGGAGGCGAATAAAATTAGGGTTGAATCCACCGGGCCGTCTGCCAAACATGATTGTATATATTTATATTTAAAAATGTCCTTATATACACCATCATGGTTGTGTTAACAATCGTCACACATTCGAACCCTCACACGATCTATTTCGATCACCCACTTCCGAAACCGAGTTATATCCGTCTTGTTTCTTGCTCAATTTTCAACTCTTGGCATACTTTGAAAGAAGAAGCAAAGATTTCACCAGCAAACCCTCCCCCTAATGGTTCATCACGTGAGGCGACCTTACTTCCAGGGCATCACACTATTGAGAGTTTAACAAAAGACTTTGAAAGCCTAAAAGACTTTGACAGAAGTTTAAATCTAACAATTGAAACAAACGGGCCATATGGGGCCATGGTCATTACAAGTAACAGCGGCAGTGTGAAGTTAAGTAATAATCTGGCAGAATTGCTTGGCATACGCCCTGTATTGATGCTAATAACCTTCGTCAAGCGTTTAACGGCACCAAGCACTTACTTCATCCACTGTGATCTGGTTGATAAAGAACAAAACCTCCTTAATGGGAAGCCTTCGACAGTTTTGGCTCGGTTTAATATTCGTGGAAAAGCTTTTGAGAAGGTGTTTTACGAGACAACACAACAGAACGTCTTGCGTGACGTCTCGTCTAGTGATTATGTAAACAACATAACACTGTCAGTGAGGGATGAGAACAATGACCTCTTCAACTTCAATGGTGCGCCTTTGGAATTTGAAATCGAGATAAATTAAAATCATATATATACCCACAACAGTGCAATGGTTATGCTAAGAATTAGCACACATTCGAATCCTTACACCATTTACTTTGATCAACCGCTTCTGAAGCCGAGCACCATCCGGCTTATCTGGTGCACGTTTCACAAATCGTGGCATAATTTGAAAACAGAGGGAACAATAACATGGTTTACCACTGATGGAAATAGAACAGGAACTGTCTTGACATTACCCCCAGGGAACTACTCACCAGTTCACTTGAGCAATCATATAAACCACCTATTCTATTCGCAACCGGTAAAATTAAGCATCCAAACCGATGAAGTCAACTCGTTAATAATTTTACACAAAAATTTTCCTAATGAGGTAGAATTAAATCCTGCTTTGTCTAAATTATTAGGCGTGGGTCCTAAATTACAGTCTGGGCCGACATACATTAATAATTTAGTGGCACCAGACTTCTATTACATTCACTGTGATCTTGTTGATAAAGAACAAAGCTTAGTTAATGGCAAGCCTTCATCTGTTTTAGCAAAAATTTTCATTAATGCTGAGTTCGCTCCCAACGATTTAATAAAATATTGGGAAACAACACAGCATGCCTTTATTAGGACAGCATCTATCAATTTTGTTCATAGTTTAACAATTTCAATCAAAGACGCACATGGAAACCTATTCGACTTCAACGGCTTACCTTTTGATCTTGACATAGAGATAAATTAAAAAATCATATATATACCCCACGCCATGAATTCTGCTAATGTGCTTCCATCGGCCCCCGAATACAGCCATACACAGAAGATATACCCTGACCTTGGGATCACTCAAATCAATGCAGAAGACTTCCGACTCAAAAAGACCTCTGACTTGCTTAAAGAGCTATCTGACGAAGCTGAGCACTACAGGCAAGTCGCAAAGAAATATAAACGAACCCAAGCCTTAGTTCATTACTCGGCGGTTGGCCTTGGGTCGCTTTCTGTTGGGCTGTCATCAGGGGCCCTTGCCACTGCATTGACTGGGTTCGGAATTATTGCAAGTCCAGCACTTGCCGGCGTCGCGACCCTCTGTGGGCTGTCCTCTGTTGGCTTTACAGCTGCTAACAAGCGATTAGAGCGTAAAGTGACTAAACACGAGAATATCTACACACTGGCCCTGGCTAAACGCAACTCTGTCTATGAACTGGTCTCAAAGGCTCTGGAAGACAAGAGGATCAGTGATGCAGAATTCACCATAATTACTCGTGAGGTGGAAAAATATCACGAACTCAAAGCTGCAATCAGGGTTGGTGTTAAGGCTAAAAAAACGTTGGCACTCAAACACAAGCGCCAGACCTCGAGAAACTCAAAAACGAACTTCGCAAGGAAGTCAAACAAGAGTTTCAAAAAAAGATAAGTCTTCTCACCGCAGCATCCAAGTCCGATTTGAGAGATTAAATTCAGGTTTTAATCTACAAATCTTCAGGGAAAAATCCCGCCCATAAATTCCGAAGCGCCCCCAAAAAACTTTTTCAAAAAATAAATTCCGAAGCGCCCCACAAAAACTTTTTCAAAAAATAAATTCCGAAGCGCCCCACAAAAACTTTTTTCAACAAAGTTGGGGCGCTTCGGTATGTTCGAGAAGCTTCGAAAAGTTGTAATTTTCTAAATACGGCCTTTACACAACAATACCGGAAATCGCGAGAAACCCCCAATTGAAAAATTGTAATCTCTAAATATAGACATGACTGAGTTTGGCGCACGGCTCAATGAACTTGACAAAGAACACAAATTTGCCATCCTTCGCTCGCTATACGGCAGCGATTACACAAAAGAAATACACCGCTTGTGCCTGCCGGAAAAAACTTTATCAGTTATGCGAAGATGTGGGGTTGGCAGAGATTGGGCAGCAATATCTACAAAAACATTACAATGACATGGAGATTGAACGCTGGGACCGAAGACTCCTGTCTTGTTATGACTGTGGTGGCTCCTTTTTTCAATCAATCAATTCTTGTGACCTTTATTGTAAAAGATGCGGCCGTGTGGAAGTGCTCGATGATGCTAAGGCATGTACACATCAAAACAATTTCCACAGACAAAGCCATCGGCCGGGACGAAGTTATGTATTTGGTTATGCTTTGAACCGGCTTATAAAAAAGCTCAAATGTCTGCCTGTACAGTTGACTCTCGATCAAATCCATGAAACGAAACGTGTATTCAAACAAATAGAAGGTCGGCTTCCGAGAATATCTTATACGTTTGTGATCTACAAAATCCTGAACATTATGACACCGTTTGAAGCCCCGCAACGAGTGATTATAAATTATCTTAGACAACAATGGATGTCTGATGCGATGATAATCAAAAACGAATTTTTATGGAATAATGCATTCAGAACTCTGGAGTAAGCATTGCCGCTTGCTTCATTAAAAAGGCTTCCAAAACGGCCTTGTCATCGCCTGTGTTTGGAGTTGTGGCAGAGTCCTCGGCGTAAGTATAATTTTTGATTCTTCCTTTTAACTTTGATAGGTTTTCATGAAAGCGTTCGATAGGTCTTTGAATGTCCCTCAAGAAATATGGTTTTTTAAACTCCCAAATTTCAGTGAGATCGAGCAATTTCCAAGCGAACATTGCAACAGGTTTTGGCCCTTCTCTACGCGGGTTAGAGAACGCTTCTTTCATAGCGTTTAAACGTAGAAATTCAGCATTTTCGTCACGTTCTGTGAACGTCATTCTTATTTTGCCATAATGAACCCAAATCTCTTTAGTGGCAATTAAACCCATGACATGTTCAAACAAAGCAATTGTTTGTGTTGCTCCAAGATCAATATGTTCGGCTTGATTGATCTTGATGTTTTGTTTGCTGAATAGATAACAGACCCCCCAGGCAAGAGTTGATTTATTTTTTGTCTTGTATGTTCTCCCGGCGTTGAGAAAAGAATTGTGAGCTAAACTTGGTTCAAGCTGGTTTAAAGAACACATTCTGAAATAGCCGTCAACAAACAAGCCTTTGGAGACCATGTCACCACTCAAAGCAAGCCCTGTTTGTATCTGATCGCGATAATAGCTAGGAATTCTGTTCATCGCTATTTTTCGCTTGAACGGACACTTGAATTCTAACAAATTTAATGTGTTATTTTTTTTCATGAAATAGCCGTCTGGACTACAAGTGACCTTTCGATAAAGCGGATGCTCGCTTGACAGATTAAGAGAAATGCTGTGACCAAAAACGGAAACAGAATGTTTTTGCTCAAAATACTTGCGTATAATCGGCTCAAACAGATTGCCCCAGGTACAAGCCGCATTGTTATGCATAACCGGGGGTTGAATTTTCTTTAAGAGCAAGCTTCTTCGCGTTTCGAACGGCGAAGTGGCTGTTAAAGCAGAGACTTCAGAAGCACCAATTGTATTTTGTCTGGCTGAGAGCCAGTCGGCGCTCTTTTGTTTCAGACCAGTGTTCCTCGATTTGAGAAAGTTCATGAAATCTTGTGTTGTCGCCATCATTGGTATATGAAGGGTGAATGTTTTTTCAATTGGCTAATCATCATGTCAAAGTGTAACATAAGACTTCATGGGCAGATCATTTTTGGTTGTTTATATCATTGTGATCTGATGGATAATGCTGTTTTAAAACTTCAAGAAGTGCAAGCTGTTCTAATGCTAATTCTTCAAAGAATTGTTTTGTGTATTGATTTACATGTTCAACAGATTCAGAACATTCCACGGGTTGTTTAGGGCCCAACCCCCTCCATATAAAACAATGACGACCAGATTTAGGATGGTTTCTTAAAATTGTTTTTCTTCCACGGCCCATCGTTTATATACAATGGGTATTAATTTCTTCAATTAGCCATACTCGGCCAGACCGCCCTTATGCGCTATGTGTGAAGAGGATGGATCGGGCAGAGTAGATGTAAGTGGCTAGTTTCTGGGACACCCATTTTAAGGCTCCACAGACCCCTATGGAGCCTTAATTTAATGATTGGCACCCCCTATCCCAGGGCCGACTGGCAGGAGGTCCTGGAGATAGGGGGTGCCAATCATTAAATTAAGGCTCCATAGGGGTCTGTGGGGCCTTAAAATGGGTGTCCCAGAACTAGCCACTTACATCTACTTCGGTAAAGAAAGTGATATATAAAGAAAAAATAGGGGTCACCGAGCATCCAAGCGAGTAAAATCAAAGTGAAGTTAACGCAACGGCTATCAGCCCTTTATCTGTTTAGATTTCTTGCTATGCGCGCGCGCTCGTGCATGACGTAGCATGGCGTTGCAATACGAATTGCGTGCGCAGTAAAGATGCGCATAAACAAATAGCGCGAACGTCCTTAAGTGTGCTTCATCGTTCAGACAGATATTTATGGTAAGCTCATAGCGATGTAAGAGATCAGGTCACTTAGTTGTCATAAGAAGTGAGGAAAACAATTTATTTTGTGTCTTTTTCACTTTGGTAATTCTAAAGCGAATCACGAAACATGCTTATATACTCGAAAGGGGAGACTTTGCGTGATTCGCATGTTCTAGAATATTATTCTTTTATGTGTTTTCAAGATAGAAAGCAGATAAGCAGAAAGACTAAGGCTGTCGATCTTGACCGCCTCAGGCAATACTTAGCGAGGACAGACGTGTGTATGCGGGATCACGCTGAGCACCTAACCTCCTGTGAAGATCTTGATAAGCTCGTGAATAATTACAACACCGCCCTCAACAGCATAATGGGTCGCCATGCACCACTTAAAACGAAAGTGGTGATGTCTAGAGCAAACCTGGAGGAGTACCAAGTCGGCTGAAGACTTGTTGGTGTTCAAGCGATTGAGAAACCTTGTCACCTACATCAGTAAAAAGGCGCGCAAGGAGTTTTACGTGAACTTTATAGGTGAGCAGGGTAGTGATCAGCGCAAACATTTTAAGGCGACCACGGCAGTCCTCCTGCCAAAGGATGACATATGATTCCCTGACTACCTTGATAACGCGGCTCTTGCGAATGATATAGGTCGTTATTTTCACCGCAAGATTGTTAATAAACGAACGAGCTTAATTTTGCTGATGTTACTCCAGACGAGCTTGGTAGATTGATCGGCGATCATGAGTTCAATGCTGATCACTGAGTGGGTTTAAGGAAGCGGAAGATGTGCGCCAGCTTATTCAGGCGTCAGCTAAGAAAAGTTGCATGCTTGAACCAATGCCCACTTCACTGGTGATAAGCAGCCTCGAAGAACTCATTCCAACCATCATCTCCATGATTAATTCTTCCTTGTCTCTTGGACACTTTACAGGCGAGTGAAAAGCTGCTCTGGTCGATCCACGACTGAAGAAAGCTGGCCAGTGTGCTTCTCTCTCGAACTTGAGACCAGTGAGTTATCTTCAGTTTGTTTCTATAAACTGACGGAGAGAGCGGTTTGCAGCCAGACCCTAGAGCATCTGATACAGTGTGTTGCCCAGTTTCCGGCCAGTACCAGTTTCCGGCCAAAAAAAACTTATGTCCGTTATGTTCGTCGGAGTTTTAAATTTTTGTCCACCGAAGCATTCCGAAAGAAAGACGAACATTTCCGCTATACATTGGTGGTTTTGGCGCTCGTTTTGAACAAGAAACGGCCGAGGAAGGACAGGTTTTGTCCAGGTGATTAAACGTTTAGCGATTAATTTTGGTTCGTTTCACTGCACATCAAAACTACCGTAGATTATCAAATAGTTCGTTTCACAGGAAATATCTCAAGGAGTTTCATAATTTTTGGACAAATGTTAGATTAAAGATGAAAGTGATTAGGGAATCTATCATCATCAGCTAGAATAAGGCTGTTCCTGAAATTTTAGCAGTCAAACTCTCAGCGAAGATTTCGACCTAGTGTACCAGTTTCTGGCCACTAAAAGACACATTACTCAAAACCTATTTCTTTTTGAGTGAAAGAACCGAATTTTAAAATTTACTGGTCGAGAAATTAAAGATACATGTGTAAGTGTAACAAAGATTACGAATTAACAACAGCTAATGCATGTATAGCGTGACTAAAAGTACGTAAGTCATATGTATTTGTTTAAGTAGTCTGTCAACATACCGCGGAAGACACGCTTCCGGGTCACTGAGGTCATACATATTTTGAATACTGAGTAAAACGGTAGATGACAAAGCTTAATATTGAAACTTGCCTGATATTTATAACTAGGCGACCACTATTATCAAGGGGCTTAAAAGTCGGTTTACTTCGAGAGGTTTCAAGGAAAATTTATTTTAAGTCGATGGCCGGAAACTGGGCTAGCTGGCCGGAAACTGGGCAACTTACTAGTTTTGCGAAAAATGGTATAATTTCTTTAATACTTGGGGAAAGCCGCCAATCATTGAACATTTTAAAGGTAAGTACATGAACTGTCTTTGAAAGGAAATTGAGAAATTTTCCGCACAAAAACAAGAAGTTATAGCGATTACAAACTAAAGTGGCCGGAAACTGGGCAACATACTGTACGCTCGGATCTGTACCCGGTGCTCCAGTCAGCCTATCGGGCGGGTCACATTACGTAAACAGTCCATAACGACATCTTGACTAATATGGACCACCATGCAGAGGGTTACTCTACTAGTGCTGATGGACTTGAGTTCAGCGTTCGACACTGTATATCATCAAGTGCTTCTCCGTCGGCTTGAGGTGTCTTTCGGAATAACAGGCAGCGCTTTTCATTGGTTTGGTTCTTACTTAGCTGGTAGATCACAGCGAGTGTTAATGAATGGGAGCTATTCGGAGAGTTTCCCTCTGCCTCACGGTGTTCGGCCTCAAGGTTCTTAGTTGGGGCCACCTCTTTTCACAATTTATGCTAGCAAGTTATTCGAAGTCGTAAAGAGCCATCTCCCAGACGTCCACGCTTACGCAGATGACACTAAGTTATACATTTCTTTTAAGCCTGATTCTACTGCGGGTGAGCTAGAAGCGGCAGCTGCATTGCAGGACTGCATTGCGGATATCAAGACCTGGATGACCTTGGACGATAAGATTGAATTTGTAGTAATCGGAACTCGTGCGCAGCTTGACAAGATAAACGTCACTGAGCTGAGGATTGGTCAGGTGGAGGTGTCACCGGTATCTAAGGGATGCACCATTAGAAATGTGAAGGTGGGGGAGGGGGGGGGAGGGCAAAAATGAAAAAAATCCTGCATTTCAAAGAAACCAGAAAAAAATATCCTGCATGGATAACCAATGTGACTGTGAAAATATATTACACAGTCTGAAAAACAAATCTGTGATCTGTAACAGGAAATCCCCTTCCCCCAACTTCCTAAATTCATCTTAAACTGCATTTCAGGAATCTCATTTTATAAAAAAATAATTTCTACTGGCTAAATATAGATTTCAATTTGAACCAACTCTGATGCCCTTGATCTCTATAGCTGCCATAGTATTAAATTAAGATAAACAAAAGAAACGGCAAACTGATCCTTACGGCAGAAAAACAGAAGCAGAAGCAAATAAAATTTAATTAAAGTGGAATATAATAGTGTCCAATATTTCGCTTTGCAAAACAAAGCTTCTTCAGGGGCTAGCACTATAAATGATTACAACTGTAAAACCGTTATACAAGTGGTTTTGAAAAAACTAAAGAATAACAAAAACAATGAATATGATTGGTGAAGGGTTTGACGGGTGATAAACTAAACTGACTAGTGAGAAAGTTAATGAAGTTCGTCGCGTCTGTTGATTCCAAGTGGTTCTAACGTCTTAGCTTTGTCTATGAGAAATGCTTCACGCGCTTTTCGTACAGTCTCTGCTATTACGTTTTAATTCCAGTGGTATGAGTGGCATATCCTTAGTAGGGTAACCCGGTAGAGATCGTGCATTCTATGTTTCTTTAAATTAAGAGACTGTGGTGATAATTGTTTAACTTTATAAATTAAATAAACTTTTTTATTGAAATACTTTTGTTTTAATGGGATTGAAACAATGGGATTAAAAATAATGGAATTAAAGTGAGATTGTGTTAAGAACGTCAATAGTTCCACTTGTACTCAAGTTTATGGAGTTGGTGTTGTACAATATGTGTTGCTACTTTAAAGGGATAGTATCACGAGGTCGAAACTTGAAAACGTCGGCCCACTTTTCAAGTTTGATTCCGCAAATTCAAAAAGGCTGTCGAGAAGTGGAGGTATTTGTTGAATCAAAAAATCCGTTTTGATAGCCAAAAGAAAGAAAAAAATCACTTTTAACAGTGATATGTCCAAAATTCCGGTGCAAGAATAGTGAACAGTGCCGCGCGTGGAACCTCGTGATACTATCCCTTTAATCCATAAAGTTTACAACTATGAACGAAAGTACGTAGATGTTCCTAAAACATCAATCACACTGCAGATCCCACTGTATTTAAAACTATTAATATTATTTACCCAAACTAACACAAAATATTTTGAATGCTTTGAAGCATTGGCCGTTTTTATGCTACAGACGTTAACAGCGGAGCACTAGCCGGGCCGAAGGCCCGGCTGCGGAGCCCCATACTCATAGAACCTATGCCCTCATTTTTCATGGTCATGGCTAGCGGAATGTTTCGCGGGCGCTGTCTGCAATAAAAACATGTGTGTCGCGCAAGGCTAGCGCGCATGCGCGTATGACGCCACACAACATCCGGGATCTTAGCGGAGGACTAGCTCGCGGGCGCGTATGACGTCGCAAAACATGCGCGTACGACGTCATGTTGAAACCAAAGCGAGGCTTTTTTTTCGCGCGGTTACACGGCCGAATGTCACGTCAGCTGGAAAAACACTTTGATGTTTTGCTGTGTTTACTGAGCGGAGAAAACGGTTTAAATTAAAGTCGTTATTTTCCTGCATTTTTTCGTGGTTTGCTACTCAAGACAGGGATGCTAATTAAGGGATACTCAGAAGCCGCTTTAGTGGAAAAAGAAGAGCTTTCCGGGAGGAACTATATACGTTTTTAGCAATGCGAGAGATGGGTTCGTTTTACGGATTTCAGCACCAAAGCGGAGATTTAAAGAATTTCCAAGCACAGTAGTCGCCGGAGGGACTTAAAGGTAAAACAAATTACATTTTTCGATGGGAATTTATCTTGATATCAATCTGTGATTGACTTTTTGTTATTGTGTTATCGTTAGTTTTGGAGAATTGTTTTTAAACGTGTAGCTTAAATTCAGTTATATTAATTTCTTGAATTTCATCGAAGACACGGCTCGGTCTCGATGCGCGTTTTGCGTTTTGCTTTTCAACATAAACTAATGGAGATTTGAATAAAATTTTTCGAAAGAAGATTGTGTTGTTTATTTTTATGTGTTTGTTCATTCATTACATAGGTTGAAAAGCGATTTTATGTAAACAAAACAAGACTTGAATTTTATTATAGTTCTAACTTCACTCGCGTGGCCGTATGCAAATATGTTTGTGTATTTTTGGCAATTTTGATTTCTAAATCAGTTTCTCAGGCATTTTTTGACAAGCAACAACTGCATTTTTTAACAGTAGTCGTAATAGTTATTCTAGACGGAGAAAAAGTTGTTTTTGTGAACTTTTGTACGGTCTAAATGTACTGTGCAGACGGTCGGGTAATACTGTTTTTGAGAATTGCTAAAATTGAAAAATAGCCCGGTCGTCAATATTTATCTTAATTCTTGTGCTTCCGACCTTTCACCTATTAGTTAAGTTTCATCTTAGTTAAGCTTGTTCAGAGGGTCTTCAGAGGGCGCCGCTGTTAGGCTAAGCCTAACTATATATATTATCGTCTGAGCAATAAAGTCGTCTCGAGACGACTTTTAACGTCTAGTATAAAAACGGAAAATAAGCCAGACGGATTTAACGTCTGACGACTTTAACGTCTTCTTTTAAGTGCGTCGTTCAGACGCACTTAACAGACGACTTTAACGTCTTAGACGTTAAATACGTCTAGTATAAAAACGGGACGGCCTTAAAGAGGACGGATTTAGCCCTATTTGTATATTCGGGCTCTTAAAATTTATTTGGGGACGACTTTAGTCGTATCCAGTCACTTCCGAGAATAGTTTTCTTTAGAAAATCTTGTGTTTTTCCCTGTGACCATCTACTTTAAAGCGTCCCGTTTTTATACCAGACGCATTTAACGTCTGAAACGTTAATTGCGTCTGGACGACTTTAACGTCTCAAGCATAAAAACGGCCATTGTGTACTGTATATTAAATATTTGCTCCACCAAATATCAATGTTCAAAGTTTTTCATGTGCAGAGACTTGGAACAGAAAATGCTCATGTACAATAAAAGGGGACTGTTCAACTATCATTTCCTAGAAATGTATACACTTCTCAGTCAAAGCCAAGACACAACAAACATTTCACAGATACTATTTAAACTGCTGTAATTAGCATATTCAAATTGTAACTACTTCTATAAAATTAGATATTCAAATTGTAACGAGCTTCTGCAACTGAAGATGGCATAAGTTTGCCGAAACATGTCTTACAAATTTAAAACTGTTGTGTTATTTCTTCAACTCATAGCGTATGTTCTATTTGTATCAACTCTTTTTGGTTGGTTGGAATTTTTTGTTTTCTTTGGGTAAAAAAACCGTTTGATCTGCTTGTGTAGCTATTTCAACTGCCACTGAACTCGGTTGGGACGTTTGAACATATAGATTACTTCACGGGCAGTGCGGGCGAACGGTTTTTACGCACGAGTTAATTCGTATCAGAAATCGAATGAGCGAGGCTTTGAGAGCGAGATCCAGCAAGCGAGAGAGATTACAACATACAATGTGGCGAAGTCCATGTCTAACACTGCACGTGTTAGGTGTCCTATTACATTACGTAACATTTGCGACTGAATGAAACACTTTTTTCACGTGTGAGAAAGTCGTTTCGCCATTCTGATTGGCTGCGAACCTTTAACAGTGTTTTCACAAGCCAAATTTCACTAGAAAATCTCAATTAGTATGATATAAATATAGTTAATACAAACGTGTTCTGTTAGGACACTACAACAAAAAGGGTGTTTCTTGGAGTTGCGGAGACTATTGTTGGTTAGCTATTGTGTTGTGGTGTGGGTATTGTTTACTTTCTTTTGAATCTTTTGTTTTACGTCATTTGGTGATCGCAACAACAAGAAACTGCCAAAAAGGCGATGAAAGAGTAAACAAAAGGATAAAACAAACAAATTTGATTTTCTACAAGTAATTAATTTTTGTACTGATCCAGGTCTACAACTGGGAGATCCGGCACCTCTCAACAGTTTGTCGCTGTGGTCTTGCTGATATTTTATATTTGTGCAAAAAAACCCATGCCTTTTCAGAAAGTCCTGTTTTATTAAAAGCGCTCCCGCCTTTCAGTGCTTGTTTTAAATTGTATAATGGAACAATTTTTTCCTATTGAAAGGATTAGAATGGCGAACCTGCGCGTTTGAAAACACGAGTTTGAAAAAAAAAACATTCTTCTGACATGCAATGCAGAGACTGTATTAAGGTCATCAAATGTAACGCGTTAGGTCATTACATGTGATTTAAATCGCACGTTTCAAAATCGCACGACATTTTTAATGCCGTTTGTGACACTCCGCTAAGCCAGTCGTAGGTTTAATTTACACGATTTGTGTTTTATTATAACTTTGCATTTCAGTTAGCGATCGTGGTTTCAAGTGTCGGCTACTGAATGTAGTCTTACTTTTCAGACATAATTTTATGTTTCTCCGTAAAAGCACTCAAAACACTCGGGAATCAATACTGCAATGGCTTATAAAAGACGCCACGAGTTCAAGCTGTATACAGCTTCTTGTAGTTTTAAATTGTGTGTTTACGTTATACACAAAACCACAAATTTGATCATTTGATGTTGTTGTTTTGCAGAGAACGGCAAAGAAATTTACCAAAGTGTGCAACGCACGTGCAAAGCCGTTGTTTTGCTAATGAAATCTTTTGTCTTTTTTGCATCCTCGTTGCCGTCACCGATCCTAAGTAATTTTATTTTACCTAGGTAAATCAATATTTAAAATTGCTTCGTGTAACCGCGGCTATTGTAAGAAAATACGTTATTTTTGTTACGCAAAGGGTGTGTTCTTTTTTCGTTTGTTTTTGGTCTTGTTTTTTTTGTAAGGGTATAGTAATATTAAGTAATCACGTAATGGGTAAAACGTATTGTCAATTGTAAGTAAACAGGAAAATGTAAAATTTACTTTTAAGTAATGTGTTGTAGGCGAAGTATTGTTGAGCAATTTATAATGAGCAATGTATGTTTTAATAAATAAATAAAACATGGCAACTGTGAAAACTGGATATTTAAAAAAATTTTTTTCACTACGTTTTCTCTTGTGCTTCATTCTATGTAAAGATACGATAATAGAGATCTCCAGTGGTCCTTCGTAAAAACTAAACTCTAAATCTCCAATAACAAATATGTATTTTTAATTATAAGTTATAAGACTAGTATTCAGCCTTTCGTGCAATTAATATGCATGATGAAAGGTTTAGACTGCCATGTTATTTGAAGTCTACAATGGTGGGTCTACTGCACTAAAGGACAGGTGTGGGATGGACTCGCAGTCGTCTGAAGCATACAGCTCGATGAAGAAAATAATTTTCAAAGCGGAGTGTTCAGATAGCATTTAAGACCTATATTGAGACTATATTGAGACCTACATTATAGTATTGTTGTGAGGTGTGGAATCCTTACCAAACATGCTACGTTCTGAGTGTATCCAACGGTGGACCACAAGATTAATATGCGGTTCAGTTCAGTCATGAGTTGCAGAGGAGCTATACCTCAAGGCCTCGAAAGATTAGAGAGAGAGTTATATTAATCGACAACTATGTGTATTCGACAACTAAATGAGTCGACCACTATTAGTGTTCGATACAGCTGGGAGGCCAAAATTGTTGATGATTTTTATGCGTGAGGTTTGTAATTAACGTTCACTGCGCATGTCAATTTCGTTTCCAGCGCTAGCCGCGTGGTTACACACGTGCTAATAGGCCTTATTCACGATAGCCACCATGTTGGTTTTTATATTATTATGCAAATTTACCACTTGATTTCTGAGGGGCAAACAACTCAAACTCGGGAGATTTCAAACCAGTTGTTTATTATGCTGACATCTTCTCGGAGCTAATGCATTTTTACAGTGTTACAGTAGTTAATATACTTAAATTTTAAGTTATTTTCGTCGCTTTAGTAACAAGTAAACAGTCTGCGCAGTTAACAAAACTAATACAAGTCAGATATAGAGCAACCATTTCAAACTTCTAATAAAAAAATCATAACTTCCAACTATCTAGCTCTCAAATATGATCAGTTTAAAAGGATACTTCACTGTTAGAAAGAACCGATCTTCCAAAAATTGTTCTTTTATCCATTGTTTGCCCCCTGGCAGAGTACATGGCTAATTTGCATCACAATGTTGCCACCAACATGGCGGCTATCGTGAATAAGGCCTATTTGTTTGACAACATAACTTAGTTATCGACAACTGTCTCACGGACTAGGAAAATACTAGTTATCGGCGATAATACTGTCGCGTTTGTTATCGACAACAAAAGTAGTTTTCCTTTTGAAAAGAACGACTGTTTTTACAGACTTCCTAAATTTTTTGTTATCACGCGACAACTTTTTATGATTGACAACTTAAGAGTTATCGATAACAATTGTACTAGTCTGTCAAGGTCCTTATATTCAATGTTATTCGCTTATGACTTTAGTCAAATTTTCCAGATATATTTCCATGAAGCTGAGCAAATGAGAAACGGAATACGTCACTACAGAAAGTAACGCAGCTGTCATTCTGTTTCTTCCGTATCACAATACTACTTTAGTACTTCTTTTAGCTGTTAACAAACATGTTGAACGCACTATTTTAATCTGTGATAACTACTAGTTTTAAATTCTCTTTATGAGGTACACTAATGACTGGAACTCGTTGCCAGCTACGTCGTTGAAGCATTTTCTCTTACTTCTATTTACCATAATTCTGTTATGCATATGTTGTATGTATAATTTACCACACAACAAAATATGATCTTTTTAAAGTTTTAAATCTTATCTAACGATTTCATCAATTTTTTCAGATTTACTATTTCATTTAAAAAATTTTATTTCTACTACTAAGAGTTTTATTTTTCTAGTCTTTGGAGTCAATTTTATAAATAGGAATTTAGTTTCCATCTATTGATATCCTTCCAATGCGTGTGTATGTTTATATTACAGTAGAACCCTGCTAACTCGAACTCGAATAACTCGAACTCCCCGCTAACTCGAACTAAGTTCGTTCCCTTGGATTTGGCCCCATTTTTGAGTCATTTTTACTCGGATAACTCGAACTCGGATAACTCGAATTCCCCGCTAACTCGAACTATTTTTCGTTTCCCTTGGCCCAAATTTACCCCGATAACTCGAACACTGCTGTTATATGACTTCTCAAAATACAGTATCAAGAAAATAGGCTGCTTGTTATCTGATTGTAACTTCGGACTGATCACGTAGTTAACATTCTTTTCACATATTTAGTTAGACTGTAGTAATACACTACAAACTTCGTTTATACTGCAAAAACATGAACCCAACGTTAAAGTTACACTTAGCTCGAAGTTATAATCTTTGGAATTTCTTGTTACCATACGCAAATTGAGCGATGTTTATCACAAAAGCAGATAATAAAACTATGTTCACGCCATATATCGTCACTATTATTAATAATTAATAAAAATAAATTTATTTATTTATTTACCATACAACAAACTATGGTCTTTTTGAAGTTTTAAATCTTATCTAATGATTTCATCTGTCGTGTATCAATTTTTTCATTTAGAAATTTTTATTTCTATTACTAAGAGTTTTATTTTTCTAGTCTTTGGAGTCAGTTTTATAAATAGGAATTTAGTTTCCATCTATTGATATTCTTTCAATGCGTGTGTGTGTTTATATTATTTGTAATCATTTGTATAAATCTAGTATCTGATATGTTTTATTATTAAACATTCAAAGAGCCTATGAAGCGAATATTTTGTCTTCGTTCTTCTTCGGTTCTTCTGTAGTTTAATACATCTAAAAATTGAAAATAATTAATATTTCCAGAGGAGAAGAAGGAAAATCGTTTTTCAGCTGCTCAAAGATGAAAGGCTGACGCATTGGTTTGTTAATGCTTCAAAAATTCATTAATAATTCGTAAGCATATGATCGTGAGCCTATCAGAGACGACAAATAGATCACGTGCATGAACGTTCGTACCTGGTTTTATGTCTTTTATGGGCATTTTGATAACCCCTGAGAGGGATTTTAATTCAGTCCCGGGAGAAAGTGAGCTTGAATGTGCAAACAATAAAATTATTGCTGAATTTTTAAAGTGCCCATAACCCTTAAATACATATTTTCAGAATCAATTCTACGTGCATTTAATTGTCGAGTTGAAAGTGCTGATATGTTAGGTACATGTGAACATTTGACTAAGCGGCTCGCTAATTGAATGTGGATGGTGTATTGTAGTGGCAAAGTGCCTTGATAGCAAGTTTAATCTTTTTTAACTTAAGTACTGAAGCTTACAAATACTTTAGCTTGTTATCTCAGCGTCTTACCGGGGAGTTGAAATATTTTTGAAATTTCAGTGGTTTGGTAACTCGCCAATGGAACCGAGCAGATATATATTTCCAAGGCCTCAGGGTAAGTTTGGCGGCTGAGGTTTGAAGTAAATCCTAAACAAATCGGAATTGCACATTAAGGTTTAATTAAACAGCCTCAGGAGGTTTTTTTTAACAATAATAATATTAATAATAATCACGGTAGCAAGAAGCACTTCCGTCAAAAACAACACCTTGGACGTACTCGAAGAACCCTTTCTGATGTCGGCGAAAATATTTCGTCCATTTCGCGGGCTCACATTCTTCTGGAGCAAAATAATGCATTGTGCATTGTTACACCTTCTGTCGGTTATGAAACTGAAATTCTGGTATCTCATGTGTTTAGTGCCACTCGCCACATAACATCATCCACCTCTAGCTAACTTTCTTCTTAATCTCTTGTTCCATGATTCCCGCAACAGTTTACAAACTTATTTACCTTGCAGTGTAAAATGACACTGGTTTTGGCCGCGCACAAATTGGAGCCATTTTTTTAGCACGAATAATCAAGCTTTGGGACCATAAAATGCGTTTCGCATCGTCTCTAACACTTTAAACCATTAAGTTTGAGGTCAAAAATGGTGACATTTTCGATATTTGTATATAAAAACATTTCAGTGTCGAACGTTTAGAAGTTTAACTCATTCTTTGAAGTTATATATATATACTGATATATTACTAACAGTCAGGTTGTTCAATATCAATCGTAACCGTAGGGCGTAGGGCGACTGTGAAATCCAATTAACCAAGCTCTTACAAAACTGATTTATAACTGATTTGTCCAACAGACAAACAAGTTGTGACTAAAAAAATAAGTATTAAAATCACAAACGTGCTAAAATGTTTTAAACGAAAAAGGTACTCACAGTGACTATTTTTGTACATTTAGGGACTTGTAGCGGCAGTTGATGAGCTGCGTTTGGCACAAAATGTTACAAAAACATTAGAAGCATTATTATTATAAAATTAATAGTATATCCACCCGGCCGTCTAATGATTGCCAGTTATACAAAGAAAACATTGAATTTTTGTTTTTTTAGGCGAACAAATCACAAAGAGAAACGAATCATGTTTCACACAATTAATGTCGGCTTACGGCTTGAAACTCAAGCTTGATCGTGTAAGCAACAAATGTGGTTAAAAGTGGTTAAAGCAATCTATATCAATAGTCTTTTTTTTTCTAGAAAACTATTGAAACATTTGATCTGAAATATTTTGTTGTGAACGCTTATCTTAGAAAAAAGAACCGACCCCTGACTCATGTAATAAAAAGAAACAGAAATAAACCCCATTTGTCTTTCTTTAAACTATTCATTAAATATCTAATCGCTAGACTGCGCGTCGCCAGGTGTTCCTGATGAAAAGCATTTGGCGACGCGCGGTCTGGCGATTTTCAGCTCAAATAATGATTTTCTGTAACTAGAAATTTCTAACAGAAAGGTAACTCGCAACTGAATTTGCTTCTGTGTGTGGCTCGCACCGTTAACGCGGGGTCATAGGTTTACATCCCGTTGAAGCCCTGAATTTTTTCAGACTTCTTTGCGATTGCTTCAATTGCAAAACACAACTGCGAGGATCATTTCTTCACTTTACAATGCCGCTATTCATAATTAACAAGAGGCTAAACATGGCCTATACTCATGCGCATGAGACTCTAAGGCTATGTCTACACTATACCGGATAGCTTATCATGTCGACATGAAAAATACTCTGGGCCTGGTGTGAACAGAAACGACCCAGAACTGGATATTTACTTCTTTTTCAGTGGGTTTCAATCCTCGCTCCTAGTTGTTGACTTCCGCTACGGTTCGGTTCGATTGCCTGTTCACACTGCCCCAAAGATTGGCACGAGAATCTATCCGATATATGACGATTCACTTTCACGAGCGCAGCGGCGCAGCGGCGCTCCGGAACAAAAATCGTTCCGAAACTAGCGTTTCATGTGTGAACGAAAGGCCTATCCGGTATGGTTTTCGTGCCGGCGCAAGAGCTATCCGGTATAGTGTAGACATAGCCTAAGACACGTTGATTGAAGCTACCAATTTTTCTGTAGTCACTTTGAATGTTTAATTTATTGATTCTGATCAAACCCACACTAGTGTAATACTTCCCAAACGTTAACCGTGAATTATTTCTATTACATTGGGTTATTCCAGAAAGAATCCACCCCCCCCCCCTCCCCCCCACCGACGGATGGCAAGATTGTTTGACCCCTTCCCCCCCCCCCCCCCCACCCCCTCTCCCGCCTGGATTTCCAAGCCCAGAGACCCCTTCTCCTGCCCGGATTTCCAATAAATTTGTGAAGCCCTAAACTTACAGGTAATGAAAAAAATACATGTAATCGGTGATGAGTGCTATGAATTGGTGAAACATTTTAATAAAAATAAATATTGCGTGACACATCATGACCCCCCCCCCCCCCCCCCCCCCCGTTTGATTTCAAGTCCAAATCGAAATGAAATTTTTCTATAAAGCTAGTTCTTATAACTGCTTTGATTTTGCCATGTATTAGTTTTTTTCCAGGCTTCACAGTTTTTTCAAAGTGTTGTCGCAAATACACTTCTTTCATATATGCAAATTTCGTGTGGAATGTAATTCGATCGTGCGCTGCTTGTACCAAAATATTTGTTCTAAAGGTCAAAACTTTTTAATGAAACTCGTATTTCCTTGAATGAAAATGTCTTTCCCTTGAATAAAAGAGTTAAACGCTTATCAGAATTCAGTGATTTTCTGCTTCCGGAAGGCTTGGCGATTTATTTATCCTCATTGCAGCGCACAGCGCTGGCGTCTGCAAATTATATTATAAACATCACAAAGTAATATTTAAATTCAGCAACCTGCTTTATTATATCTAGTGTTTTCTAAAATTTCCGACTTTTCTTGTGTATAAAGAATGCCATTCTTATCCGTAAAGATGATTCGCATAATGTTTTCGCGAATCAAAAAATCTTGAAAGCAAACTTTATTTCAGAAAGCGCTATTTAAAGTGCATATGAAGTAATTTTTTATTTTGTCTTTCTTTGGAGGCTATTATGTCTTTATTTCGAAATGATAAAAGAAATTTGTCAGAGAAAAATTTAAGGCCTCTTTTTTGCCGTTCAAAGTAGCACAATTTGCAGAAATCAGTGTCCCGGAGACTGGGAACGAGTTGTCGATATCCATTGTGTTGATGACGTAGAAAATACTTGAGATTTGTTTTTTTGTATGCTCACAGTGTGTTTCGTTCCATTTCTTCAAAAGAATGTCAGACTGTGATGAAATTATGTCTTCTACAGAGTTTCTGTCAGACAAACAGAAAGTCGCCGAGGTCGAAGACTTCTCCTTTGCCGCCATAATACAGTGAGTTGAAGTATTTTCTACGTCACAGCCTTAAATACAATAGCTTTGGCCGCGCGCTCGATAGAGACACTTTCTGGCGGAAAATTCAAAACTTTCAAGCCGAATAATTTCACAATGGGAAGGATCTTTTCGATGAAACCCACAAATTTAGATAAAGAAAGTAAAGCACTATCAAACCACGGAAATTCTTTTTTTACTTCATATGCACTTTAATTCAATTATATTTACTAGTGTGCCTTACCATGATTATTGGCTGGCTTCATTAAGAAAACATTCGAACAAGTTTGCGTCTAATGTTTCCCAAACCGTGACTGCTTTCTGTTACATTTGAAAAGACTACTTTTAAAAGATCCTTAAAATCAGTAAACGACCGGGTTATTTTTCAACTGTATTACTCGACAGTCCGTTGACTCTGTGTTTAGAGCCGGCACAAAAGCTCACAAAAGGAACTTTTTCTCGGTCTAGAATAACAAGTATGACACAAAGAAAATGTCAATCACAAATAGACCTTTTTACCGATACGGCGGCCATATTGAATACATTAGATTTAAAGAGTATTATGGGATTCCCAGGGGGCATGAGCATCGATCTTTTACACACGCACAGTGTTTACGCGGCCCTTTTCGAGGTAATTTTTCTTAAAGTTTTCCAAGAATAAGATTGTAATGGGGAAAAAAGATCGTTGTGCCGTGTTTGGATTTAATAATGATCGCCGTTTTCTCGAGAAGTGGTGAAAGACCATACAAGTTTTCATTCATGGCAGTGCGAAAGCTTGGTAATAAGTTCGTGTTCCAGTACACCAAATTGAAAATCAATAACAATGTTGTCCCCTAAACCACCACAGTAGTTGAGATAACGCGGTATCCGGTGCATCCTCGGGCCCGTTAGTTTTAACGTACAAATTATTTCTAACCTACGTAGAATACTAGCTTAAAATTTCGATTGACTTCGTTATGTTTGAAACAACAGAACTCAACAAAAATATTTCAGAATCTCATTTCTCATTTTCTCCCAAAATTTAACAGCATTTCTGAATGCTAACTTTCTGTCTTAATTTACCAGAAAAATATTCTATTTGATTAAAAAATGAAATGGCATTTTTCAATCAAATCATTTTTTTAACTATCCTTAAAGTTAACATAATTTAAAACATTCTTGCTAAGGGGCCCTTCGGCTCCACCGGATACCGCGTTATCTCAACTACTGTGTCCAGAAAATCTGGGAAAATATTTGGTTGACAAAATTATTTTCATTTTCGTTTCCAGAATCTGGAGTGGTTTTTGAAAAAGTTTTTCAAAAAAAGTTTTCAAAAAAAACTGGAGAAAAAAACAAAACCAAAAATGAAATCTATTTTTCATTTCCAGATTTCAGAAAATATTTGGTTGACAAAATTATTTTCATTTTTGTTTCCAGAATCTGGAGTGGTTTTTGAAAAAGTTTTTCAAAAAAAGTTCTGCTAAAAAAAACTGGAGAAAAAAAAACAAAACCAAAAATGAAATCTATTTTTTATTTCCAGATTGGAAATAAAAAGTTGACAATCAGGAAGGTTACATATTTGATTTTTAAAACTTTTTTATTTGAAAAAAGTTTTTGATTTTTTAAAACTTTTTTTATTTTAAAAACTTTTTAAAAATCAAATCTGTAAACTCCCTGATTGACAACTTTTTATTTCCAATTCTGGTTGACAAAATCATTTTCAAAAAACTGGTTGACAAAATCAGCGTAATCTCCAATGTCCTCTTGCAAATGTATCTATTCCATTTCTCAAAATCACTCTCTTGTCATCATTGGCAGACAACGCAATCTTCTCCATTCTTTCTGTGAAAAGATGATGTTCTCTGCTGCGAATCACATTCTGCTTCCTGAGTATTTTTTCTTCTCCTTTCAAACATTTCATAAAGTTGTCAAATCGCAGCTGGTTTTTAATCACACATTTTTTCACGCCTTTTGCTTTCTTTTCTTCTTTTCCTTCGTTCAACAGGAAAGCATAAAGTTTTGGCCTCAGCGCAACAAATTCTGTTATGGTTTTTCCAGCGCATTCATCTTTCATCAGCCCAATCTTTTTTTTATTTTCTTTCACAATAGGCAATCCATTCATCACTGCAGGATGATCTCTGGAAAAGTCATTTGTGTCAAAACGTTCTTTCACATCATCTGCAATATCTGCATAGAAATCTTCTGTTTCAATTTCATAGACCAAAGAATCTGTATCTGTGTAAAGAACTTGGAGATCTTTCCACTTTTTCTTCGCATAATTATAGTGAAAGTCATACATCAGGGTTTTGGAGAGATCCAGAATTGACATTCCCACATAAACTGGTTTATTCATGCAAATTTGCGTTTTTCTCATCTTGATTGCAATCAAAAATTCATCGAAAATCTGCACATCAGCAAAGTTTGGTTTGTTGATCAACTTTTCTGCTCTTTCGACATCTTTAACCAGTTCAATGGAAACGCGCTTCCTTACGTTCTCCATTGTCTTCCCAAACACTGAATTATTCATCAGCTTGAAGAAATCTTTTTCAAATGCATTTTTTGCATTCATTCTCAACTTTGTGTTTGTTTCAATATATGATTTCATGAAAGCAGTTTCCTGAAATGAAATTCCTCTCCAAATCTTTTTCAACTTCATTCCCAGGGAAAGAAAGAGTTTCAGATTTTCTCCATGCAAAACCATTCTTTCTTTATCTCTCAGATTTTGAGTTAACTTCCACACACCATCCAGTTTGAGACTTTCTGGAGCAAGCGGGAAATCATTGTGAGCATCATGCAGTTCATCTGGATATTCCAAATCAACTTCCAGAATACATCCCACATTTTCTCCATCAACAAATGCCTTCCATTTCGACGGATCATCCATCCATTTGAATTTTCCAACTGGAAGAGGCTTTGACATTGCCCATCCATAAAGGTTGTTTGCATCCAGATAAACCAAAAACTTTTCAGGCGACGTTTCGTCAAAATCTTTCATGAATTTATTATTTGCCTTTCCATATCGCTTGAATGCATTTGAATTTCCACCTCTCATTCCTCTTTCAACCATCAACAACATATTCACATCATTCAACAGTTGCAATGAAACTCCTGACATTTTCAACATAGCATTCCACGCCATTCCAGGGGTCGTGAAAAACTGTGCAGGATCCAGTCCATAGTTTTCTTCACAAAGTTTTCTGAAGTTTTCAACAACATCTGCCAGCAACAACACATCTGTTTTCAGATAGAGATCGTGGAATTCTCCCATGTTTTTCATATTCCATTTTCTCCAGACATGTTTTGCGTGTTCAAAATCTTCATCCCCAATCCCCAAGTCATTTAAGCTGGAGAAAAACGCTTCTTTCTCTGGAAGTGTTTCTGCAAACTTTTCAAATGAATCCATGAATTCATAGGGATAAACTCCTTTTCTTGTCATCAAGTCAAACTTTTCTCCCTGGAAAAATCTAGCAGTTTCCAACAAATCTGATTTGGGAAGATTCCCCACTAAATTTCCCAGGGAAGAAGCCATGAATTTAAAAGAATCCAAAAACCGGATTTCATGTTTCACAATGATTTCTTTTCCATCCCGAGTTTTTTCCCTTTTCAACTCAAACTTCAGGGAGAAAGAGATATATTTTTCTTCATTATTGGGGATGCATTGAATATCCAGAATTTCATCCAACAAACCCAAAGCCCGCACAAAAAGATGTGAGTCATAGTTTGCTAAGTTGTGGAAAAACACGGGAGTGAATTTTGGTTTCTGAAACATTCGATTACAAGAGCGATGAGCAGCTCCTCTGAATTTCCCTGTGAAATGGCAGTGATCTCGCACTTTCATCTTTTCTCCTTCTTTTTCAAATTCTCCTCGGCACAGCCAACAACATGATGCTTGATTGAATGCATGCCATTCTTCTGGAGTGAGTGGATCCATAGGTTTTGGTTTCAGTTTCAGTTGAGCAGTTTTCACTTCCTCAATGAGTTTTCTCACAAATTCTTTGGGAAGTTCAGCTGATTCTTTTTCACTTCCTGCTCTTTGCAAGACAGGTTCCATTTTCAGAAAAGGAGAAACGAGATGAAAAGCGAATCCACAGGGAAGATGCTCTTGCACTTTCTGCGTTTGTTTCATTTTCCCTGCATCTTTCATGGGTTTCAAAATCGATTCAAAATCAGCATAACCAACAACTGGAACATGAATCATTTTTGAAAAGTTTTGGAAAGAACAGGTTCCTTCAGGCATAACCACATTCACTGCTTCAAATTCAACGCAGTTGAGTTTGTGTTTTTTCAAGCTTTCTTCACTGGGGAATGAATTGATGCATCTTTTGCAGAAGAATC
This sequence comes from Dendrophyllia cribrosa, assembly GCA_024195265.1. Taxonomy (NCBI): domain Eukaryota; kingdom Metazoa; phylum Cnidaria; class Anthozoa; order Scleractinia; family Dendrophylliidae; genus Dendrophyllia; species Dendrophyllia cribrosa. The sequence continues at coordinate 21,792,308 of JAJLRJ010000012.1, read as the reverse complement.
TTTTTCATTTTGTTCTGGAAACTTGTGATCCAGCCAAGCGAGAAAAGTTTTTCACGATGCAGAAATGAGTTTTGAATTCCTTTTTTAACAGCAGCAGATCAACATGTTTTTCTTTTTCTTTCTCCACTACTTTCAGGGGGAAAAGTTTTTGCTCCCATCCAAATACATTCACAGAAATATCGTTTTGTTTTTCAAATTTTCCAATATCTGCTAGAGTTGTTGGAAATGCAATTCCGCTCCAATCAAGTTGTTCAGCTTGTTTTCTCAGCAAAGGCGTGATTCTTTCAGGATTTTGCGTCACCCAGTTTCTTGCTCTTGTCATGCACCATTTGAAACACATTTCATCTTCATTTTTCATGTTAATCACAGCGTTTTTGTTTGCCACGTCTTTTGGGAGAGAAATCCATGAAGATCCTCCCAAAGGTTTCCACCGAATGACATGAAGTTCAAGTCTGATTACTTTTTCAAATGCCCAGTTTGATCCTCTTTGGTTGAAGTTTTCCAGGTTCATCAACATTTCTCATCTCATTTCATCAAACAACTCACCTGCGTCATTTCCTTCTAGATTTCTTTTCATGTGGGAATGGGAGAATGGTGTTTCTTCAATCATGCCGTCGTCACTTAAATCGGGTTTCACTAACAGAGAAACTAAAACACATTTCACTTTTGTCTGCCGATTTTGCTTTATCAGTTCAATAATTTCATTCCTTACTTTCCGGAGAAAATCTTGTGGAGTTGGGGAATCATCTCCTTGAATGACGAATTGTCTGGCAAATCCTCTCAAAGCGGATTTTCCTTCTTCCACGACCAACTTTTGTTTCCATAATGCAGCAATCTGTTTTTTTAATCTTTTTACTGCAGGAGTTGATCTTCTCCTAATTTCCGCATCATCCACATTTTCCAGCCAAGTCAACCAGTCTGAAATATTTTCTGTTTGTTTTTGAATGATTGGTGGAATTTTTCTGGGAGGAACTCTTCTTCTTTCCGGAATCAACACTGGAGCATCAATGATTTTATTTCTCCAATTCAAGGGTTTTTTTTGAGTTGTTTTTCCGCCTCCAGTCCATAGATTTTCAATTAAAAACTTTACCAAATCATCTTTCCTCAATCGTGACCATCCTTTCAGATTGGTTGATCGTGCAAATGATTTCCATGTTGCCAATGACATTTTAAATGGGGGAAAAAGATTTTCCCCCCATTTAAAATGAAGTTTTCAATCCAAGAGGAAGGAAAAGAAAAGCAAACTTTTTTCACATTCAAAGAAGCTCAGGAACAAACTGGTCTTCCCTCAAAAACTATTTTAAGAGTTCTCAAATCAGGCAACACAAAGTATTTCAGAAGAGCAGATAAAAAAACTTTTTGGATTCAGGAGGAAGATGATTCACCATTTATCCAGATTGACGGAGAAGATTTTTTCACCGCAGAGGAAATTCAGGAAAGATTTGGCTTGTCCAGAACAGTTTTTTTCAATCAACTCAGCAAGAAAAGAACACATTTTCTGGATTCAAATGAAAAATCTCATGAAATCACTTGGAAATCTCCCAGACTGGAAAAGTTTCTCGATTTCATGAAAGAGAAAGCTATGCACAACAAATTCCTTCAGACTTGCTCAGGAAAAGGAGTCTCCAGATTGGTTTCAACTGCGTCAGCTGGGTTGGATAACCACCTGGAAGTTTTTCAAATCATGTTTTGAATTTTTTATTCATTGGATAAAAAATGAACAAAGAAAAACTTTTCACAATCGAGGGGCAAGATTTCTTTTCTGTGGAGGACGTCAAAATTCTACTGGCTGAAATAAAAAATCATGCAACTTGGATTCATCCCAGCTTTCACAAAGCATGTGGGTTGACGGAGGAAGAAATCGCATGGATGAAAGGGGTTGAAATGGAAACCAACTTTCAGAAAGCTGTTGACATGGCCACTGGTTTTCTTTCAGTCAAAAATGAAAAAGACAGGCAGTTTATGGAGAAATGGATTTTGGAAATAAATGATTTTTTATTTCCACCAAGAAAATGAATCCCGAAAAAGTTTCCGTTTCCAAGATCATTCTTGAAGAACCTCAAAAACGAACCTCTGGAAAGATCTCATATTGTCTACTCCCCTGTTCTCTAGATGGCAAAAAACTTCAACTGAAACTCAAAACAAAGTTTAAAATCTTTGCTCATGAAGGAGATTCTTTTTCACTGGGAATCAATCTCCCTGAAGAAAACATCCCCTTTTTCCACAAACTGGAAGCTCATCTTCGCTCAGCTGCAATGAAAAAACAACAGGAAGTGAAGAAACTTTCTCCATCTTTTGCTAAGTTTCATGAGGAAGATTTCACTCTCTTGAAAACAGATAAATCTGAACAGGAAAAGATCTTTGCTAAGATTTATTCTTCCAAAATTCCCAAAACGGATTTTTCTTGTCGTTTTTGGGAGTTGAGCAACGGGAAGAAGAAGCCCATCCTGAAGCAGAAAGAACTCATCTCCATGCCACTTTTTGGACAAGTTGTCTTTTCTATCAAACATCTTTTCTGCGGGCATGTAAAATCTATCACAGCGATTGTGGATGAAGTTCTTGTGGAGGAGATGGTGCAAACTGACTCAGCGTTTGATGATTATGAAGATGTAAATGAGGATGATGAAGAAAAAAAATTATAAAATTTTCCACTCTTAAAATGAGAAAAAGTCAGTTGCTTAGTAATCAGGAAGAATTGTTTTTAAGAACGAGGGGTCTCTCATATTCATTGCACACTCTTCAAATGGAAACAAAAAAAGAAATTTCTAAAGAGTATGAAAAAACAAAGAAAGTTGAAAAGGAAGTCAAAGATTCTTTTATCTCACTTCTCCAAAGTTCTCTGGAGAGTGATTCGGAAATAATTGAGATGATATATATGAATCTTATGACAGTCAACAAATATAGAAAACAGGTGAGGAATTTCTTAGATTACAGAACTTATGTAAAGATGGATGAAGAATGGGAAAAACGTCTGGATGCATCTGAGGATCAAAATGAAAATGAGGATGAAAAAGATTTTCCTTCTTTAAAATGAACTTCATGGACCGATTTACTAGCAGCGAATATGACTGTTTGAAAGCATTTGATCTCAACTGGACAGTGAATAGTTTTCAAGGTAACAAAGAAGAAAACGATATACTTGTTGAAAAATATCTCAAAGCAAAGGAAATCGAGATGAAAATTCGTGATTTTCTCATCTCACTCACTCAAAGATCTCCAGTAGAATCTTATGTGAAGGAGATAAAAAGAGCATGTGAGAATCTTATCACAATCAAAAACTACAGGGAGGTATGTGAGGATGCGATGCACTTGCAAACTTATTTGCTATGATTTAATATCTCAGATATTAAATCTAGTTAACAAAATCTGGAAATGTATTCAGGACCGATGTAAAAAACTATCGATTTGGTTGTTTACAGGAGATAAAAATGATCTTTCATTTTATTTTTTTTATTTTTCAAATTTTTTTTTTATTTTTTTATTTTTGAAATTTCTTTCCTGGAAACAACCAAATTGATAGTTTTAAATATCTCTCCTGAATAGATTTTTCATTTTTTGTCAACTAAATTCTAGATTTCTGGAAATGATTTCCAGATTTCAGATTTTGTAAACTAGATTTCTGTAAATGATTTCCAGATTTCTGTTTCCAAAAAAGAATTTTGGATGTCAGGAGAGATATTTAAAACTATCAATTTGGTTGTTTCCAGAAAAGAAATTTCAAAAATAAAAAAATAAAAAAAATTGAAAAATAAAAAAATAAAAAAATAAAATGAAAGATCATTTTTATCTCCTGTAAACAACCAAATTGATAGTTTTAAATATCTCTCCTAACAACAGAAATTCATTTTTGGAGCAGAAAATCTAATTTGAAAACCAGATTTTTGGAAACTAAAAATCATTTCCATAAAAATAAATTTAGTTTACAAAATTTATTTTTTTTGTCAACTTTTTTTCCCCTATTAAAATGTGGAATCTGATTGACATGATAACTGGAGAAACAGTGGCATCAGAGAAATCGATTTCTGCTCTCTCTCCTCATATGGAATTAACCAGACAATATTTATGTCGAGTTTTGAAAGAGGGGAAAAACAAATTCACTTTGAAAGATGGGCGACAACTGGAAGTGGTTAAAGATGATCTTTCTCCTGAACCAAAGCCCAAATCAAAGCCCAAGCCCAAAACAAGACGCCAGAAGATGGCGAAAGAAGTTGCGATTTTTGAATATTCTCCAGGGGAGTTAATGAATATACAATATCTTCCAGGAAAGATGGATCCTTGGCCTCAAGAAAAATGGGATGTTGTCATTGAAAAGTTAAAAGAGTTCATGAAAACAGAGCCATCTCCATTTCCATTTCCAAAGCATCTTCCTTTCACAGAAACAGAAACAGAACTAGTTGACATTCCAGAAACAGAAACAGAAACAGAAAAAGAAAAAGAACCAGTTGACATTCCAGAAACAGAAACAGAACCAGTTGACATTCCAGAAACAGAAACAAAAACAGAAGCAAAATCAGTTGACATTCCAGAAACAGAAACAAAAACAGAAGCAAAATCAGTTGACATCCCAAAAAGTGAAGAAAGTGGGCTAATTATTCAACCAAAAGATGATCCTTCTACTTTTGCATCATATGTTAGCAAAAAAGTGGATGAAATTTTCAAAGACTACACTCCAGGATCTCCATGGGAAAACGTAAAAATGAGAAAAGGAGATAAGATAGTATTATGTAATTTACATACAGGTCAATGGTTTGATATAACAGATTATTGGGACGCTGAAGGAATTTTTCAAACATTTGGTTATGATATTTATCCTAATCATGATGAATTTAAAAGTAATCTAAAACAAGGGCAATGGATTTTTTACCCAGGAAAAACATGTTCACAATCATCTTATGTAGAAACTGACATGTGGACACGAACTACATATCAGAAAAAATGAGTTTTCATTTCCCAGAAATGAAAAATCACATAAATATTTTTTCATATTTTTTCTCAATCACAATCCCATCAACTGCTATCATTGCTGGAAGAAATTCATTTCGATCAAATATTCCACTCCTCAAAGCAAAACGCAGATCAGTCAATGTTTTCTCGTAAGTTGTGAACGCGAACTTTGTCATTTCAATTTTGTTTGCATAATTCTTTATTTCATTCCCTGCTTTGACGACTAATCCTGTACCTGAAATCACTCCCAAAATCACAGGATTCATTGTCACTCCTCCAGCAATCGCTCCAATCGCAACAAGAGCGGAAGATGCCAAATTCACAAACAAATTCATTCGCTTGAAATGTTTGTGAGCTCTTTTCAAACACCAAAATCTTTTGTGATAAAATCGATAGAATTGCTTGATCTCTTCCAGTTTTTCTTCCCCAATGTTGGGGTCAATGTGGTTGAAACTAAAAATGTCTTCTTTCATTTTTTAGGCTTTTTCAAAAAGAAATGTGATTTGGGCAGCCCCAATATTCGTTGATCGATCATCTATTCTTGCTGAAAATAACTCTCCTGCTTTGTAAACAACATTTGAAAACGTGAATGTTTGAATTCTATTATCACTGCTAAAACGAGTTCCACTTTGTGATTTTTTATCTGGGAGATATAAAGTTAGTTGTGGAAAAGAAGCTATTTTTGATATAATTTGAGCAAACACTGTGATTAATTTGCATCGGATGGGGATGACTATATCAGTGAAAAAATTATCGAAAAGTACATTTATGCCGTCTCCTGATGATTTTCTATATCTTCCAATCAGCATAAAGTTATTACCAAGATTTGAATTGAGAATTTTATGGTCATTCAAATCCAAATCAGTTTCCATGACCATCTTCCCCGAGTCAAAAACGAAAGGAGCATCATAAACAGAACTTGGCACATCTGATTGAGAACCTTTAACGCCATAAATAATCAGATTTGCTGGACCTTGAGAAGCTGATGATGCTGTTCCTTGCCATTTCAAATCCAAATAAATGAACTCCGGTGGAGTAATCTGCCATTTATGCATGTGAATGATTGATCGAGAATAGTTGGAAAACTTCTTCGTTGATTGTTGATTGATATTCAAGCTTGTGGAAACCACGTCAACGCTCACACCCGTCATGGAAGCGGGGAAGAATTCAATGCAAATAGTGTATTCCCCTTCTGGAAGCTTCAGCATATGGAAACCAAGTCTCCCAGAGTATTCATTAAAAACATCTTTTGTTATTTTCGAATCATACGCTTTTTTATTGATCTGATGGGGTGAACTTGTAAAATCAGACAAACCAGTCACTGCCATATTATGTTCAGCTCTGGATTCACCCACATCCTCTATCAAATACCGGAATTCATCCTTCAAGTGGGAGGTTGAAGATATATGCGATTCATTGACATATTTTTTAAGGTCAGCCTCTGTTTTGATCAGTTCCTCTGCCAGAGCTACTGTCTTGTTATTTAACTGTGTATCGACATATTGTTTTGATGTTGCTTCATTGGGTGTTTTTGGATCGGGAAGACCAACAAGTTTTTCTCCTCCCATATCCAATTCCCCAGTCATTGTTCCTCCGGAAAGAGAAAGAGTATCTGAAGCTATAAAAGTGATTGATGAGAAAAGTCGTGCGATATGTTGATCAACATATTTTTTGTTGGTTGCTTGATCGATTCTGTTGGATCTTTCACGTTATAAACAAAATTATTTCCCATATCAAGACTTGTTTCCATTGGGAATGTTTCTTTTCGGCTGACAAAAACATTCTTTCCATCATTGTAAGAGATCAGATTGTTATAGTTCACTGACAGGTCATCAAAAGTTTGTTGCTTTGAATGCGTGACATGGAAAAGTCCTTTCAAGTCAATATCTTTTGTTACCTCATGCGTTGGTGCTGGAGCATTTGGGTGATATTTTTTCAGCGTCACCATGTTCACCGCAGAAAGATCTTGATTTTCATCTGTATCCAGATTTGTGATCAACTTTCGATCCATGTCAATCTCTCCAGGAAGAATCAGTTTCTTTCCCCTGAGATCCAGATCTCCAGTCATATGGGAGGATCCATCAACCTGCAAAGAATCTGCTCTCAGTTGAATCAGTTTGGTTTCCACACTTCTGTCTAGCGTGTCAACTTGATGTTTTGTAACTGCATCACCATTTCCTGTTCCTTCAGCGACATTGACCAGTTTTCTGTTTGACATGTCATAATCCCCTGTGGATGTCAGCTTAAAACCAACTCCTGGCAATCCATCTCTTCCATCTCGACCCCCTCGAGAAGTGCTTGTTGTTTCAGAAAGCAATCCATTTGAGTAGCTCATTTTAAAGTCTTTCATCAAAGTTTTTAGCCATGAATTTCCTTGGTTTATCCACATAGAGGAAAGAAAACGGATCACGCGTGGCTTTCAGATAATCTTCTTTCTTGATGTTGTTTTCCCTGCAGATCGCAGTAATTTCTTTGTTGCTTGGAAATTCAAAGATGCAAAGATGCGAGCAATTCAGTCGGATATCTTTTGGTGTTTGGAAATAACTTTGTGAAAGATAAATCACAGAACAATTCTTGTGTCTGCCCTGGATGAAATAGTCAATCAATGGCTTTTGGTTTTTCTCGCAAACAAAATCGTCAAAAACAACCAGTTTTTGATTCTCCCCAGATAATTCAGAAACTGGGATGATTTCATCCTGGGATGCTTCCACGATGTTATATCCAGCTTCTTTGCTGATTGGATGAAATGTTTTCAGCAGATGTTGATATTTGGCTTGGTCAAGATTTTTTGCATAGAGGAAGATCTTATCGTAGAAAAGCAATCTCAAAATCATATCCAGGAGAACGTTTGTTTTTCCAGATCCTGAAGGACCACAGATCAACATTCTGAAAGTTCGATCCGGCATAAAAGGTTGCAACTGTCGAAAGTTTGTGATTGGGTCATGGCAATCATAATTTGGAATCTTCATTTTATTTCCCAGAAGACAAATTCAGATGAACATCTTGTTCAACATCATGTTCTTCATTCAAATTCATGTTTGTGGACTTAAAATGAGTTTATTGAAATGGAATGAAATGGCCAAAAGCAAATCTGCTTTGGGGAAAAAATCAACTTTGTTCACGATGTCATCACCCAGAAAAAGTTGGGTGAAGAAACAAGCCAAACTGGACTGGCAAAAATGTTCAAACCCATAACAGCAAAACTAGATGAGGTTGTTGCGTCGAATTTGAGACAACCATCCTTGCCAATTCGGAGGAGAAAGCCAACAACCTCAAAAGTCGATCCAGGCATAGATTATTATCCAGAAGTCGACCCATTTGAAGAGATGGATGTTGGTAGTTTGTTGGATGATGAGGTTGTTGCGCCGCAAGCTGAAAAACAAACTTTTTTGGGAGAATTGAGGGAAGAGTTTGGAGATGATCCACCTCCATATGAAGATGAAATTCCTGATTACTCTCTGGAGCCTGAGGATGAAGAACAAGAAAAGAAAAAGGAAGCAGACAAAAAAACAAAGGAAAAGAAAAAAGATCGAGAGATTGCTGATGAATATTTAGCTGAATTGGAGATTGTTACTTATAACACAGTGGATTGGATGCTTGCCGACCCAGATATCAGTAGTAATGTACTACACTCTGAGGCAATTGCCTCAGAGAATGTAGTACATCACTACTTTCTATCTGCTGGATTTAAAATATGGAAATATTAAATGCAATAATCAATTAAAAATATTAAATGGAAAAATCAAATAAAACTATATTTTATAAAAAACAAAATGATGCGTTTATTCCATTGCGTGATTCCACATAATAGAATCCTTTGCGTGACACAATTCTCGGAAACACAGAAAGTTGATTTCACCAACCTTTATTCACCCATCAGAGTGGGGTTTTAATATCCATAAGGATATGTTTCGATACAGTTTTCAGATATGTGTTTTATTGCGCGCTTGTCATATCCAAAACTGTATACCTTTTCTTCATATTTGTTTACGATTTGTTTGTTTTGTCTGGTTATTTTCTTTTCATTTACCAACGTGAGGTCTTTGATTTCGTTTTTTACCATTTTAATCATATTTGTGTGATTTAGTATTTGGGAATTTTCGTGGTTAAGTCTGAAACCTTTGATAACACATTTCTGTTTATTACTTCCATATATGAAACTATAATTTTTTGGACCACCTGATACAAAAGTGTCTTTTATAATTTCACCATCTAATTCATCTTTGAGATCACCTAACATATCTCCTGTTTCTACTTTCTTACTCTTTGGAGATTCAATGTACACAATACTATCTGTGTCAAAATATAATACTTGTTTACCTAAATAATCTAGTTTTTCATACAACATTAGCCGTGCACTGCTAGTTGTAAAACATGCTACAAAGATGTTAGTATTATATGAATTGTCAACGAACTGATCTTTATACGTATAAGTCATTTGTACCATTTCATTGTTTATGAAATTCATATTTAAATTATCAATGGTATCATCAAGTACTATTTGATAAAATTCATTAATATCAGTTACGTATTTACATTGATTCATATTATTTCGTTGACCAAATTTACCCCATAAACTGTTTAGACACATTTTAGCAATAGCTCGTAAACCTGCATTTTCATTTAATTCACCTAATTCAATATCTAATTTTTTTTGGACATTATTTCTGAAAATCATTTCTTCTTTTTCATTTTTGAAATTATATTTTGTTGATTCAAGTTTAAGCTTCATGAATTTTTTGATATATCCTTTAAATAAATCATTGCTTGACTTTTCAAAATGCCAAACCTCGTACATTTTTATGATTGTATAACCTTTTTCAATGGATTTATTTACTTCATCTGTTGTCCATGTACCTATAAATGATCGCTCATTTTCACTATGCTGACATTTGTCTTGTTGTTTTGTTTTTGCACATGATATACACAGAGGAAACATTAACTTTTCTGATTTTTCACATTTTATTTTCTGAGGTAAAACTGGATGGTATAAATTTCGTGGTGGTAAAATTTTGCATTTTATGAAACCATACCATTTTACGTCGTATTTTTCTGGTGATATTATTTTTTTAGGATGACCTATGGGATATTTTTTGTAGAACTGAACTGTAGGATAAAGAGAACAAAAATCAATATATTTTCCACATTCACCTTCTTTGAATTTATACAATAATTTGGTAGCATTTGTTCGTCCACCATAAAAAGCATCTCTCGGGTTTAACGGTTCGACCACTTCTCGATTCCATTCAACTTTATAATATTTCTGAAAATTTTTATCGTTTTTTAATTTGCATTCCCACATTTCAATAAGATTGTAACCAGCAGCTATTATTTTGTTATTTTTATCTTGGGTTTTATTATACAAAGTACCCATGTCGCTTTGATTCTTGTTATTGATAACATCAGGTTTGTAACAATCTGGGCATCCATGCCAGAAACAACCTTGAAATTCATAAACAGTATTTGTAGATTCGCAAAAACCATCTACTTTTATTTTGTTATTGATACATTTGATAGCTTTTTCACCACCTTCTAAGGCATGTTGAATTTTAATATTATTTTTCTTGCTGATATAATCCAGCCATGCAATACTAACTGTACTGTGGTTTTCTGTTTGAACAACATTATCAACTACAGCTATGGTATTTTTTGGCATGTAATTTCCTCTATAAATAGCCATACAAACACCAGCTATTGTGATGTATTTTAGTGGATCAATATTTTCTTGGTTCATGAAATCTTGTCTGAATTTTAACATACATCTTCTTAATATATCAACATCTGACCTACAGTATTCAATTATTTCTTTTTTGAAATCGAAAACATAATTTTCATTAACACGGTCATCATACCATTGTAAAAATTTCTCTCTATCTTGTGTTTTCATTTGATTATATCCATAATGTTTTTTAGATGGCATCTCTCCTATATAGTTTTGATTACAATTTTTGTTGAAATAATGTGGAAAATATCCTTTTTTCAACTCGATTAAATCAAATGTTTTAGGGAAAGAGGACAAAGGTTGTTGAATAAAATTTAGGCTGTCGATTATTTTTATTCTTAATTTTGGAATTTCCATCATCATTATTTTTGCACCATTGTAAATACAATAAGGTTTGAATCCATTATCTATACACCATTTAAGAATAAAATGGCTATCGTATCCTTTTGAATTATGAGCCACAAATGTGTAACCTTTATATTTTTCATTGAGAATTCCATTACAAAAACTATTAATATCATTGAAGATTGATTCATTACCATTGAAATCATGACAGATAGCCAAATTGACTACATGTGTTCCAGTGTTTTGTGTACATTCGAAATCAAAAAATGAATATTTTTCATTATATGTTCTACATGAATAACAATAATCTTTTTTTAGTATGGATTTATTTAATCTGCAAGGATTTTTAGTGTCTTTGATACAATTACCTCCTTTACATTTTATCTTTTTCATAAAACATTTATGCTTACTTTCACAATATTTGTTACAGTTATTACACATTTTATAACCACATTTGTGCATTTTTATATATGGTTTCAGTATTATTTGGTTGCATTTTGAACATTTTGCTACACTGTTACATACTGAATCATTGTCATCTTTTTTAGAACGATTACTTGTATGATTTTTAAAACAAACATCACCATGAAAAACACGATTACAGTGTTTACAGGTTACGTCTTTGCCATCACATTTATTTCCATCTGGAAAATATTTAAAACAAGATAGGCATTTTTGTGGGCATTTGTGTTTATCACGTCTTGTATAAGCTTTTTTGCAACTATGGCAGTAATATGCTACATCTAAAAAAGCTGTCAATGATTTTATAACATCAAAATGATTCCGTGTTTTGTATAAATAAATTTTGTCTGTTTTACCTTTATTGGTTGTATATATGATTTCATTGAACTGTTCTGAATCGATGATATTAATCTCTATATCTAAATATGACGCAAAGGTATTTACATCTTCTAAAGAATTTCCATAATCGTTAATTTCAACATTAGCATTATTATGAAGTTCTTTGGCTTGAATTTCTTGTAGTTTTCGACTTTTGTTGAATCCATCTTTCAACTGAGTTGTAGTGTAATTCTCAGGGTGTAAATTAGCATAAGCTGTTACAATGGCCCTTGCTAAACATGTTGTGTCATTATTTTTTATCGTGATAATACATTGCTTCCTATTCACTGTTTGTTTTGATAAATATAACCGCCCTTTACCTGTTGGTATTTTAACAGATTGAATAATTATTTTGCAATTTTCTAAATCTAATTCTTTATACTCCAACGTATTAATAACATCTGAAAGTTGATTTAACTTGAATTCAGAAACTTTTAACAATTTTGTTGAGATAGGATGATCTAATTCATCATTTGAAATTACCAATCTGAATCTATCATTGCCTTTTAACTGTCTTTTCTTTATTGTCATTTCAACCATTTTTTCAAAAACATTGAATACATCATTTTTATCATTAATTACATTTTTACGAACATTTATTTTGAATTCGTTAGTATAAGCGTTGAATTTTTTATTCGCTGTATTTCTGATTTCAGTTATTTTGAATAGAGGTTGGTCATTGGATGTTGAATCAAAAATAGTGTCATCGAAATTGAATTCATTTGAGACCTTACTTCTTGGTGCTGGAATTGGTTTTTCCAACACTTGTTTTTTAGTTCTTGGTGCTGCCACTGGTTTGTAATCATCTCTGAACTCAATAGGTGGTAAAATGATATTGTCTTCATAATTTTTAACCATCTGCCTGACAGATTTTCTCGGTGTAGGAACTGGTCTCCTACGTTGTTTTTCGTCATCTACCACAATAATTTCAGGTTTTTTCTTCTGTTGCTTTAATAGCATTTGGATTAGTTGAGACTTACTCAATTTTGTTAAGTCTGATTTTTCCATTATCTATATATATATAATTATATAATATTTCTTTAAGTCCTTTTATAGTGCGTTTATTTTTGGAATCATTTTTGAAATAATTTGAGATAGTTATATATGATTGGTCATATATGATTATCTTTTTATGATCGCCTTGCGTTATTCGTTGTTGTATTTTTGTGAATTCAATTGATGCATCATAGTTTTATTGTGTTTATATTTACTTGCAGGATGAAAATATTTATTACATTCAATGCAATGATATTTATTATCTGGATTGTCATTATACTTCTTACAATAAAGACGTCCCATAATACGTTTTTCTTCATCGGTCATATACTTTTTAGGTCTTCCCCTTGATTGTTTTACCATTACTATATAGTACGATTATTTTTTAAGTCATTTTAGTGCGTTTAACCTTTATCAAGAATTTAAGTGATCCAATAATGGATCCATTAAACTATATATTTCTTAGTTTTTATTGTGTGTTTAAATGAACGAATTCACGGATCTGCCTATTAATATTATCCATATGTTTATTAGTTTTCAAATGACAGAATTTTCCAGCAAGTGAGTAGTTGATATTGTTATTACATGCACGGCAATACCACTCTTTATTTAACATATAACGAGTTTTGGATCTTTTAATAGCTTCTTTTTTGGCTTCTTGGGTTTGGTATATAGGCGGTCGCCCCCTACCTCTTTTTATTATTACTTCTTTTTCCATTATATTATTACTATATATTATTTTATCTTTATATGCGTTTAAATATGGTTGAGAATTCAAATGATCCAGTTATGAATCTTTTAAACTATATTCAGATATTCATTTCAGTTTTCAATTCAGCTATATTATCAACTTTTGTTTGTTTCAACACATTACATTCCTCATCGTATTTATTGTTTTCTATCTCATTGCAGATAATATTCAATAACTGTTTCAATGTTATATCTTCATCCATTTCATGTATTTTTTTATGATAAAGTTTCAATAATTTCTTTTTATATTGTAACATATCCAATCTACGCTCATTATCGTATATTTTATCACGAAGATTGTCTGATTCATCTTCACATTCATTAATTTAAACATTTATTTTTTCAATATATTTCTTAATACCACTCATGATATATATAAACATTATATATTTTTGACATCTTTTAACGGTATCCATGAATTAAATTCTTTTGGATAACCAGACCATGATACCAAAGCTTGTTTTTTCTTGTAATCCCTCCTAATGACTTTGCCAATTCTGAATACATCCTGTTTTGCTAATTGTAATTCAGGTTCATAAAATGACCCTTCTATTGATTCATTATTAAGATCCTTTAACTTATATGTAATAGGGTTTGTGTATTGTATCTTATCGACTGTAAACACTTCTTCAGTCCAGTTTGGTGTATAACCCTTGTCGAACACATTCCGTTTATACTTTGAAATTCTAACCTTATCACCAACTTTAAATTTTGGTTTATATGATAATAGTTCCGTATCATATAGATTGAAATAAACAGTTCCTTCATTCTTTTTCATAGATGCTTCAATAGGTTTCATTTTAATACTTGAATGCTTTGTACTGTTGTATTCATTTAATAGTTTTGGTAACATGTCTAAATATTGTGTTGTATTTTGAGCTGTAAATTGTTTCCACATTTTAGATTTTAATGTTCTGTTAAATCTCTCAATAACAACAGCTTTACCTTCATTGAAAGTAGAATACATCTCAATATTATTTTTCTTTAGCCAGTCTTTGAAAGTTTTATTATAGAATTCAGACCCTTGGTCTACCCATAAATATTTCGGTTTTCTTTTATACTTTTTAATAACATCATCAAATGATTCAGTAATTGTATTACCGGTTTTATTTTTAATGGGAATGCTCCAAGCAAATTTTGAAAACACATCAATGATGTTTAACAAATATCTATATCCTTTATTCCATTTTGAAAACTTCTGCATTTCTACAAGGTCAGCGCTCCAAATATCATCTATTCCATTAACAATAACACGTCTCTTTTGAAATTTCCGTTTGATTGGTTTATGTAGTTCATTTGCAAGGAGTTCAGCCCAATCATTACTCAACTCCTTTTTACGTTTTTTGACTTCCTTTTAACACCTAATCCAAGTTTTTGTTTTACATCAATCGTGTTTCTAGCCAACCAATGCCCCCATTGTCTTTCATTATACGGTACGTTGTCTAAAGCTTGAACCATTTTTCGGTCTGCCTTATTTTTACATTTCCTATCATCCTTGCAGACTGAATAATCGACATCATGTTGCATTGCTATTTCATCAGTTCTTCCTGTAGGTTGGTCATATATTTCTAATATTTGGCCAGTTGTTGGGTCATATTTCACTTGACTCTTTAAATCATTATATGGG
The DNA here is from genome assembly GCA_024195265.1 of Dendrophyllia cribrosa. Classification (NCBI taxonomy): domain Eukaryota; kingdom Metazoa; phylum Cnidaria; class Anthozoa; order Scleractinia; family Dendrophylliidae; genus Dendrophyllia; species Dendrophyllia cribrosa. Next base: position 21,777,084 of record JAJLRJ010000012.1, on the reverse strand, counting down.
CCAGTATATTTATGGCCGGGTAATGTCCAACCGCCTTTTGGTTTCGGAAGCTTCCCAATGGCCTTATGAATATCAATCCCACTACCTTTATGCAATGGATCTAGTTTCTTACTAATATCTGAAGTTAAACTATCTAAGGCTTGATCCAAATATTTATCAGCCATTCCTTTTATTTTTTGTTTAGCATAACCAGATTTAATTGCCTTTGATGCTCCGATTCTACCTAAATTATACAAACCTTTTAAAGCGCTTTTAGCTGCTATTTCACCAAGACTGTGACTACCTTCTATATTTAAAAAGCCCCCATCTTGTGAGGGCTCAATTAGTTTCCCTGTTTTTGTTTTATAAATTTGGTTTTTGTTATACCACATTCAGCGCAAGTGCATTTCAACATAGTTCGACCATTTTTAGTTTTCACATATCGTTCGCTTCCTGGAACACATTCAGTGACTTTCTTCTGTCTAACACAATATGATTTTACCATTATATATATAAGTTAGATATTTCTAAAATAATGTTCGAGGAATCTCTCATTCTTCATTGTATCATATATGTCAAATACTTGCAATAAATTATAATACGAATTCCCCTTATTCATTTCGTTCAGAAAGTATAAACAGAAGTAGCCACATGTAGACGTTGTTATGTTTTGGATTTGGTTGTTTTGGTGAAGCAGTGTCATATTCCTTCTTTTCGCATGATTTACGATCTCTTGAAATGGAGGCATACCAAAACTGTCAAAATAATTTATCACGTTGTCTTTTACATAAGTTGTAACCCAATGAGATCCTGCCATATAACTAGGTTCCAGATTGTAAATAAATAATGCTTGGCTATGATTATGTGGAACTCTTTCATCCCTTGACAGAACATCACTGATTGGGATGTTTAAATATCTGCACCATTTTATTAGATCATGATTACTTAACGGGATGTCTTTGTGGAATTTCGGTTTTACAGTATTGCTCCGAGAAGAGGAATACCATTGAAAGGGCTGCTTTTCCCTAATAGCAAGCCTTCGCCCCTTTTGGTCGTCTTTTTTTTGGGTTGTTTTTTTTTAATCCCCATACCTATCGTATTATCGGGCCAACTCCCATAAAATGGAGGTGGTCTATATACACCAATTCTTGGAGCTCCCATACCCTTTTTCTTACTAGTTCCCATTCGTGGAGCCCCACTACCAGTTTTACCAGTCAAAGCATTTAGAAGGAGTGGAACACCAATGCTTGCCAACAGAGTGCCTAAAAGTCCACCTGATTGTGTTTTTGTTGGTTTCACATGAACACCTGAACCTGATTGAAGGGCTTTCAATATATCCTGTTTTTGTTTCGCAGATAAAAGATGCTTATATTCTATCAGCTTATTAATTTTGTCTTGTGGTACGAGAAAACCACCCGACTGTACGCCTTTGCCAGATATTGATTTCACAATCTGAGAAGCACCTTCTGAAGCCAATCCAGCAAGAGCTGATAGCCCAAGGGTTTTGCCTATAGTTGGTGCTAGCGTCTTTCCAATACTTAAGATAGAAGTTAGTAGACTACCTCCAACCTGTTTTCTGATATTACTTTTAACAAGTTTGATATCCATACCCTTATTCATCATACGATTCTTCTCCAATCTCTTCTTCACCATCGATGATACATATAAAACGTCATTGCCATGAAGAGATTTATTTGATAGTCTGAGAACAATAGTTTCCCTTTTTTTGAAAGCATTGCTAAGATTCTTCTTTTGATTGTCAGACAAATTTACTTTGATTTCAAAAAGCTGAGTCATTTCTTATATATAATATATATTATATAAAATTTCACATAATATATATGAAATAAGGATATTTATTTTACACTATAACCAATTCATTACCCACCTTGTCAATGACAACAGATTCTTCATATAGGACTACAGCATGAACATTGAAGTTTGCAACTGCATTCTGGCTTAGTCTATACCTAAAGATTAGCTGTTTCGGATCTCTTGTTATTTTTTCAGTTTGATACGTAAGATTAAAGTAAATCAACCCATACAGAGAACTATAGTTTGCTAAGTTCAGCTGAGTTCCGCTGTTATAGTCATTTTTCCGCATAGTATATGACATCAAATCGTTAAAGATTCTCACTTTTGATTCTGTATCATACTCTGTTTCTGGATAAAAGACTCCATTTCCATATTCTAGTCTACAGTTTAAAAGGGAAGAGTTATTATCAGCAGCATTAAGTTTAAAAGTGTTCATTAGATAAGGACTGTCTTCTTCAACTGCATCATTAGGCGGGTTTGTTCTTTTCAAGTAAACAAAAATGTGTTTGACATTGTCAATACTGCTTGAAATCTGGAAAAATCCTGATGATTGTGTAGGAGCTGATGCTTCGTACATTTCCCTTAAATATTTCCACTGAGTTTCTTTAAGAAATGAACTAACGAAATTGTCATACAATGAATCCTTTGGGGTTAGTTTTGGCACCCATAGCAAAAACCTATTAACAACAATTCTTCCAGCATCAGTTCCATTAGCCATGTGAATGAGTTCACCATCGTTTTGTAGCTCAATGTTAAATTGTATTTGCATTGGTACAAGCATCTTATCTTCAAGTTCTTCAAAAAATGAGAACCTGTTCAATGGTATAATCACATTAATGTTTTTAGCACCACCAGCCCCATTGTCTCGAAGTGCTTGAGTTTGCAACCTGCGAGCTTCAAATCCTGTATTCGTGTTGGCTGTTGTAACATTCGTGTCCAAATACCAGAAACTGTTTTTAGCGACTGATCTGCTATAATCATCAGAATACTCTAGCAGGTTTTTAACAAAAGTGACTTTATGGAGATTGTCAGTGTCATAAACTATTTTTCCTGCAGATTTAATCATTATGTGGTCAATTAAGGAATGCCCTCCATTAATTACCGTTATTCGATCAGCAGCAGCATATCCTGCTCCGTCTGCTAATTTCTGTAGTTGGAATTGGACTTCAATATAGGCATTGTACCAATCGTAGAAACTCGATCGATCATTAATTGTAAATTTATAACCATTTTTCGTTTGGTGTTGACCGTTAGCTGGAGACCTGATTACATCATCGAGTTGGAATCGCACCAACTCATTTCTTTGTAGAAAATTATCTGTTCTAAAAGACATATATTATTATGTTATATAATTTTAACAATTAAAAAATATATTCATTGATTCTATACAAATCTAACTCTACGTCTTCTCCTCAAACCATCTCCAGAAATGAGTCTATTCAGTATCATATCAGTACTTTCTTGATCTAGTTTTGGCTGATAATGTTGCTGCAGCTGTTTAATGGGTGAGGATGGAACAATTGCTGTTTGTCTTGTAGCTCCTTTTCTCAAATTTGTCAATCTTTTCATTATCAAATCACCAGATTTTTGAGATACCGCCTTACCCAGTCGCTCACCTGCATGGGATATCCCCGATTCTAACGCCTTCTTTGCTATTGGCTTAGCAAATTTCTTGAAAACAGATGATGCAACACTCTTCAACGGTTTGAAAATATTATCAACGATAATTCCCGATCCTTTGTGTCTGTATACAAATTTACCAAGTTTTGGATGGTAAAATCTTTTGAATTCATACGGTTTCATTATACTATTATGTTATATTATTCTATACTTTTCAGAATTAGTGAGAAAGATGTATCTGCTCCATTCAGGTCAACTAATCTTCTTTTTCCATCAGTAATGTATACCCTGATACTACTAATATTATTCTTATTGACTGGATTGAATGTGACTCTTCGTGGTTCGAGGGTAAAGGAGTAACTAGGTTGGAGTACACTGGTCGAGAAGGAATAAATGATGTCTGTATCTTGACCGTCGACAAGACTGTCGTTTATTAGGTTACAATGGATATTCAGGATATCTGTGTCTTGACTGAGATTGGGCACTTTCGGCCCTATATTTGTTTCATTAGATAATACTGTCTTATCAAACCCGATTAGATCATTAAAATTGGAATGCGTCAAATCAAGCTGATAATTCTGAGTCAATGTAATCGTAACCCTAAATGTTGTATTATCGAATTCAAGAGTGATAGGATACGTATCACCAGTCTTCGTTATATCCTTGATATATGTATTGAAGTCTGTATAATTCCATACTCCGGCTGGAAAGGTGATGTTGTTAAATGTTGAACCACTATCAGAGCTAAATTTAATTAATTGATTATTGTATCCAGCATTAACATTAAACCATGTAAAACTCATATTGATAATTCGGTTAAGGCCGATCACATATTGAGAATTACTATCCAATATCATTGGTCTAGTAAATTTTGTTGTGAAATCTTCAGGTTTATTATTCCCTTGATTTTTTACACTATAAGATGATAAAACTATCTCTCGTTCCATTTATATAATAAAGTTACATTATATTTTTAAAATATTGACTATACAATTTACTATATTGTGACCTATTGATTTTCGACATTTTCATTAATTTATCTAGTATAGTTACTCCCATATTCCTCATCTCAATGCTCGTATTCCCTGCCAATCTTTCACCAATAATCAATTCCAATTTTTTCAAAAGCTGCTTTACATCATTAAAAAACATAATATTTCCACCTCTCTGTTTTCTTCCTCGGCCTTTGATTCCAGAACCTTTCATTGTTTCCAATTTAGTATTATAATGTTTTATGTATTCATTTAAAGTAACTCTTGCGTTGTCTATTCTTTTGTTTTTCATTTGTCTCTCGGCTTCAGATATAGCCCCACTTTTGAACTGTTTTGTAACATGTGACTTAAATCCACCTAATTGACTTCTTTTTGCTTTAGCATTTTTTATAATCTTATTAAGATATGTCTTAGTTTTTTTGTCTGTTATTAATGATTGATTCAATATCTTATCCACATTTTCATAATTAGTAATACCAAGATCATCCAAAATCAAATTACTTTCATCTTCATCATCTAATCCATAGTCCATCTCATCGTCGTCATCATATTCTGGCGGTAAATCATCTGGTTGATTAACAAAGTATTCAGGATCAACATAAATATTCTTATTTCCTTCCATAAGATCTTGTAAAGATTCTTCATAAGTAGGTGGTTTAGGTACAATTTGTTTATTTTGATTTGGTGGGACATAATCACCAAATAAATCATCAACTTGCATGTCTTCGAAAGGGTCAACTTCAGGCATATAATCAATACCTTGATCAGCTTTTTTAGGTGCTCTTTTCTTTCTTATGGGTACCCTTAAATCTAAATTACTGTCAATAACATCATCTAATTTACTAGTAACTGGTTTGAATACCTTCGCTAATGACTGTTGGCTTGTCTGCTCACCGATATTATGTTTTGTGATTACATCATGGACATAATTGATTTTATCCCCTAATTCAGATTTTCTCTTTGCAAGTTCTTTCCACTTAAGTAAACTCATTTATTGTTATATTATTACGTTACATAAAAATGAAAATCATATATAAAAAATAACGTTTAACACTGTGTTATACACCGTGTTGAACACCGTGTTGAACACCGTGTTATACACCATGTTATATTGAAATAATATACCCATATAATATAAATGATAATACCAAATTACGATGTTGAAGACGATATGGTCTCGAACTTTAGACAGTTATATGATTTCATGCCAGATCAATCATTTAGGATGTTGGTTTGCGGCCCAAGTGGTTCGGGAAAAACAAATACACTTATGCATATGATTTACAATTTATTGTACTTTGATAAAATATACCTGTATGCGAAAAACTTAGAGCAGTCCAAGTATCAGAATCTTATGGATATGTTCCAGCCAATAAGTGATGAAGCTGGTTATAATGTTATTGAAGCAAGCAATGATCAAATTATTCCTGTAAATGATATTGATAATGAAAGTCAGAAAATAGTGATATTCGACGATTTCGTATGTGATAAAAACCAAAAACCATTAGTCGACTATTTTATACGAGGGAGACATAAAAACTGTAGTGTGATTTATTTGAGTCAGAGCTATTATAAGACACCGAAAGACATAAGATTGAACTGTTCACATTTCTGTATATACGAATTCCCAAGTACCAATGAGAAAAGTCTAATTTGCCGTGAAAACAGTATTTCAAAACAATTATATGATAAAGCAACTAAAGAACCATTTTCATTTTTATGTATAGACAAACCAAGGAAATTCACAACCAAAAATTTTAATGAAAAAATATAATCAAAGTAATATAATGTTATTATATAAATGAGTTACTCAAACGGACGTTTACCTGAATCAACATTTAATAATCAATCTCAACGGGGATTACCTGGTGTCGGGTTTGTATTAACAGATGACGGAAATTATGATATTCAGAATAAAAGATTGACAAATGTTGCAGAAGCTATTAACAATAACGACGTGATCACAAAGCATCAGGTTGACACGCTTGGAACAAGTTTGGAAAACAAACTGATTCAACTGAGGGCTGATTCTCTTCAGGTTGACGGATCATCTCATATGACTGGAGATCTTGATTTGAGGGGACATAAACTAATTCTACCCGGTGAGATTGATATGGATAGAAAATTAATCACAAACATGGACGCTGATTTGAATAATGACCTGGCTGCTGTTAATTCGATAACTCTCAAAAATCAGGTCAATAACAAAGCCAACATTACAGATGCATATATGAAAAATGAAAGAATAGTATTGACTGATCGCATGGATGCCAATTATCATTCTATATTAAATGTTCAAGCAGCTGGTGATAACGATGCTTTCCCTTTTTATCATGGGAAGACACATTTTTTAAATTATGATGGTCAACAATACGATGCGAAGAATAAGAAAATCGTAAATGTAATAACCGATGAATCCAATGATTTAAGTAGTGTAAACATGGTTACTTTGAAAAAATATCATCCTAATACCGATCATTCACACACACACGAGATTTTGAAAGATATTGATCTGAAAGAACTTTATAATATTGTGAAATCAAAACAACAGACATATCTTGAATTAGCAGCAAATTATAACAATCTTGTATCTTATAATGATGTAAAAAACATTTTTCTCAGTCGTAAAGAAACTTTTCCAATGGAAACTAGTCTAGATATGGGATCAAATACTATTTATAATGTAAAAGATCCAACAGCAGTTGATCATGCTGTGAATAAAGGATATGTAGATGATGAAGCAGACAAAAGGCTTTCTTTATCAGGTGGAACAATGACTGGTACTCTTGATATGGGATCGGAGAAAATCATCGGTCTTCCCGATCCAAAAACATCTAATGAAGCAACATCAAAACAATATGTTGACACACAGCTAAATAACAAGACAGTAGCTCTGGCAGAGGAACTGATCAAAACAGAAGCTGAACTCAAAAAATATGTCAATGAATCGCATATATCGTCAACCTCCCACTTGAAGGATGAATTCCGGTATTTGATGGAGGATGTGGATGAATCCAGCTCTGAACATAATATAACAGTGACTGGAATAACTGATTTTTCAAGTTCTCCACGTCATTTCAATAAGAAGGCGTATGATTTGAAAATAACAAAAGATGTTTTCAATGAATACTCTGGGAGACTTGGTTTCAACATGTTAAAACTTCCAGAAGGAGAATATACGATTTGTATTGAATTCTTTCCCGCTTCCATGACGGGTGTGAGCGTTGACGTGGTTTCGACCAGCCTGAATATCAATCAACAATCAACAAAAAAATTTGTGAAGTATTCAAGGTCAATTATTCACATGCATAAATGGCAGATTTCTCCACCTGAATTCATTTATCTGGATCTGAAATGGCGAGGGACAGCTGACGATGTCGTTCAAGGCCCAGCAAAGCTGATTATTTATGGCGTTAAAGGTTCTCAATCAGATGTTGAAAGTTCTGTTTATGATTCTCCCTTTGTTTATGAAAATAACAAAATGGTGATGGAGACCGATATTGATATGAATTCACACAAAATCATGAATGCAACCCATCACTTATTTGGGCAATTAAAAACAAATGAAAGTGGTGGAAAAACATTTTTATTAAATGGTTGTGACAAAATCATGATTCCAAACGGTAGCAAATTAAAAAAAATAACAGGCCACTATAATCTCTTAGATGTTTCCTACCAAACAATATCCTTAAAAATACTCTATGGATTCTCTTTAATTCAAACAATAACCTATACTTTATCTGGAAGTCAAAGACAAACGATAGATATAAACTTAGATTTACCATACGGTCATATGGCTGTGGAGATGGTTGAAACGGTTAAAAATCAAGACATTTCATTATTAATCGAATACACAGCACCATAAATTAATATAATTATATTATATATGCTGAATTTGGATAACGCAATTAATTTTTGCAATAAATTTTTTACAACTCAAAAAAACCTACATCCGAATACTAAAGATGAAATATTAAAATCGGCTTTAATATATCAATTTTTGTATGTAAACTATTTGAATGAGCCAATATCAATGAACCAAATATTAGAAAAACACCCTGACATTGGATTAATAGGACCAGGTTCTTGTACTCTAAATACCAATTACCAATTTTTAATTAAACATGCTATTTTTCATGATGCATTTGGAAGATTTTATAATGACTATGAAATGGGGCCTGGATACACATATTGCTTCCTTTCAATGCCGAAGAAAGTAAAAAGATCTCCAATAATGGGCCAAATAAGTGGTGTATTATATTGTCTTATTTCAAATCCTAAAATATAATATGTACTAATAATATATAGAATAGAATGACTAAAACAGATATCTTTCAATTTAATCATATCGATAAGTGTATAAGCAAAGAAAAATTATCTGAAATCAAAGCGTTATATAGATATTACCACAAACGCTTTTGGTGTTTTAAAAGGCTTTCAAATATTTTAAGAGATTGAATTTAATTGTAAATGTTACTTCAACAGGCTTAGTAGTTATTGGTACAATAGCTGGTAGTATCACATTAAATCCTGCTATACTAGCTTCTATTTCTGGAGCTGGTTTATTGCTTAAGACAATATCTGAAATCAAGGACTATAAGAGAAAAATTGAAATGTCTAAATTTTCTTATATGACTTATGAAAAAGTGTTAGTTGATCTACGGTCTTTTTTAAGAGGAAATCAATTCAACCACACTGTTTTCATCAATGAAATGAGACAGTTAGATGAAATAATCATCGATCTTTGTCCTCTTGCTGATAAATTCGAGAAACAGTATGATAAAAAATTCGAGTAAATTTTATTTTATAATTCATTCAAAGGGAAAAACCCTTCACATGACGTATGACTTCCTATTTTTCTGAGAATCATGCAACAGGTCACCTTTTAATAATTTTGTTGACATCATTCTTTATTAATTTATAAACATCATCCCACCATTGTTCATAAAATTTTAATGTCTTTTTAGAAGAAGTTATTTTTATTTTATCATAAGGTAATCCTAAAATTTTTAATAATCTTCTCAAAACATAGGTTACACTAATCATCCGTTTCCGGTTCTTATTGACTTCTGGTAACACGTTGTTTATTAATCCAAAAATCTTATATATTTTGTTACGGTCATTAAAACTTAAATGAATCTCTTTTATATATTTATTGATTGTATTTTCGATATGATATTTTCTTACATATACACTCTTTTTTCTTATTCTATATAAATTTTCATGAAAGTCAACATATGAATTAACTAATTCATAACCATGGACGGAACCGCAATTTAGACAGACGCTCATACCATCTATACTATTTATATCTTGTTCACTACAGCATGACTTGACCACTCTCACACTTCTGTCAACTTCTGCCAATTGCTCATCACAAAAGGGACAGGTCAACTCACCAATACTCATCATATAATCGTGAATATCCAAATTACAATAATTCATTCTATACTATTATATGAGATTATATTTTTTTAAAACAATAGCTATAAGCGGTGCGTGTCTAAATTCCCAGAAAACAAAAATAGCGAACATGTAAAAATCGGCTAACGCGAATTTATTGCTACCGAACGATGTCATTTCCTCACAATAAATATTCCCACGCGTGGGAAACTATCTTTGTTCCATTGCGTAGATGTTATTACGCGAATTTATTGCTACCGAACGATGTCATTTCCTCACAATAAATATTCCCACGCGTGGGAAACTATCTTTGTTCCATTGCGTAGATGTTATTTTTAATCCAAATGCTAATCATGGAAGCTGTCATAAAAGGTGATGAAACAATAAATATTCCCACGCGTGGGAAACTGAACCAATATAAACAAGAGTGGAAGGCATAATATTTCGCACACCTTTGATATCACTGATGGATAAACAGCGTTTTATTGAGTTTAGAACAGATCGGGCAAAGTTGAGAGATCTTGTAAAGTTAAATCAAACCCCATAATATGTTGAAAATATTTTCTCTCGTGATCTGAAACAATAGCTATAGTGATGACTCATTTCATAGGGGGCTTCCCCTGTTTTTTCCGAGAATGTCACACACCGATAACTCCATCCTGTTTACAATCTGATGACTCATTTCCTCACAATAAATATTCCCACGCGTGGGAAACTATCTTTGTTCCATTGCGTAGATGTTATTTTTAATCCAAATGCTAACTCTTTGATGGTTGTCATAAAAGGTGATGAGACAATAAATATTCCCACGCGTGGGAAACTCAACCAATATAAACAAGAGTGGAAGGCATAATATTTCGCACACTTTTGATATCACTGATGGATAAACAGCGTTTTATTGCGTTTAGAACAGACCTGGCAGAGTTGAGAGATCTTGTAAAGGGAAATCAAAGTCCACAATATGTTGAAAATATTTTCTCTGAGTTAGTGAAAAAATACCCAGAACTAGCTGCTGATCCGGAAGGTTTACCTAATTTGAAAGTTGGACCTTGTACTGCAAGTTCCCAGAAGAAAAGTGATGCTGATATAAAAGACGAGCTGCTAAGAAGCATCGACATGACAAGATTTATGGATTATACGGGAATAAAAGTTGTTTTGGACAATGAAGAAACATGCCTGGATTCGTTGAGAAGCCTTGAAGTAGCTATTAAAGATTCAAGAAAGAGAATAGTTTATTTCTCTTGTTTACAAGGTCAAGTGCTGAAAAGACTACAAGACATTACAGGAAAAAAGATGACTGCGATATTGAAACTAACTCCATATTCTCAATCTCAAGCATATTTCTTAATTAATTTCTATGAATTAGTTCAAAAGTATAACAAGATCATGTATTCTAACTTACCTCTTCGATTTTTTAAGACGAATTTTAAGATTATTGCTGGCATTTGCGATAGTGAACCAGAATTGTTTATGTAAGATTTTGTACATCGCCCAACTTTCTGTGTTTCCGAGAATTGTGTCACGCAAAGGATTCTATTATGTGGAATCACGCAATGGAATAAACGCATCATTTTGTTTTTTATAAAATATAGTTTTATTTGATTTTTCCATTTAATATTTTTAATTGATTATTGCATTTAATATTTCCATATTTTAAATCCAGCAGATAGAAAGTAGTGATGTACTACATTCTCTGAGGCAATTGCCTCAGAGTGTAGTACATTACTACTGATATCACAGCAAAACAGAAACAAAATTATCTTGAGCAAAACATTCTTGCTGATGCAAAACATAGAAGAAACCAGCTGAAAGGGTATAAAGCTGCTTGGACGAAAAAATTCAAAAACAAAGAAATAGCTGAACAGACAATGAGAAAGGAGCATCACAAATTAGACTTTTCCTTCAAAGTTCTGAATGATTACATAAAACATTACACAAAGAAAACAAAAACATTTCAGGGTTCTGGGTTGAAAAGAAGAAAAAAAGGTGGAGCTATCCGCTTGTTCTCCAATCCCAAAGAACTTCTCAAAAAACTTGAGGTAATCATTGGCTCCATCAATGCTGGAAACACAAATCTGGCAATCAGAAACACTGGAGTGGGCATTCTTGATCTTCTCCTGAAAGAGTCAGTTATCAACAAATCCCAGCATGAAAAGCTGTTCAAAAACTATTTCAAACCATAAAATGGAAAGAGAAATCATCCTATCATCTTACGCCGTTAAGAACAGACAAAACAAACCTGCAGATTTCACAACAAAATTTAATCGTCAAATTATTCTTGATCCGAATGAACAATATGTTGTTGGGCTGAAACGAATTATCAATATGAGTTTTACGTGGTATAACATCAATCCACAATATGAAAATCAACTGATCAGGTTTTCCTCTGATGGTGGGAAAACATTTTCCGATATTGCGTTTCCTGCTGGAGTTTGGGGGTATTCTGGGATAAATGATTTCATTCGGGGAGCAACAGTGGTGAAAGAATCTGGAAAAGAAGATGTTTTTCCAATCAATCTTGCCTTCAGCAATGAAACTTTCAGAGTAACAATAACATTGGCTGAAAATTATCAACTGGATTTCACCCAATCGAATTTCGGGGAGCTTGTAGGGTTTGATAAAAAGATTCTGAAAGAGAAAGTTAATATTGGCCCTAAAGTTCCTAATTTGAGTCAAGATACTGATATGTTGAACATTCATTGTGATCTGACAAATAATTCACTTGTGGATGGGGAAGAGACTGACATCATCTATTCCTTTTCCACATCTGTTCTGCAGGCATCATATAGTTTTGAGCGTGAACCCATAAAAATAGCATTCTGCCCTGTGAATAAAAACACGATCAGCTCAATTCGAATCTATATCACAGACGGGAAAAGAAGAATTGTCAACTTGAATGGAGCAGACACAGCATTCTCGTTGATATTAAAAAAAAAGACTATAAAATGAAAGCATATGAATTTTCTCGTTATTATCACCCCAAACTGGGGAAGTTTGTTTATAAACATAAAGGAACAGGAATCATTTTTGATTCCATCTTCAAGCCACTGAAAAAGATGGCAGGACCAGCCATGAAAGGAATTCTCAAGAAAGTTGCGAAACTATTTGCGAAAAAAGCTTTGGATGCAGGAATTTCTCACGCTGGAGAAAAAGTGGGCAAAATGGCAGTTGAAAAATCAGGTGATTTGATCATGAAAAAACTGGGAAACATGAAGATTGGAAAACCATCTGCGAAACGAGGACGAAAACCACAATCACTCTCGGCTTCGCTCCCTGCTTCGCTCCCTGCTTCGCTCCCTGCTTCGCTCCCTGCTTCTCGTCCTGTAAAACAACCACAAAAAGAAAGTGCAACTGACATCCTGAATAGACTGATCAGTGGTCAAGGAATTTAAAATAATCTATCAAAATGGCTTTTCGATCGAATGAATATCTCCAAAGAAATGAATTAGTAAGATTCCAGTTGGATGATGTTATCAGAGCCCCAGCAAATGGGCAACATCAAGCAAAAAATGGTTATAAATTCACCATTAATGACAGATCAGCGTTTTATGACTGGCATAACGCTTATTTTGAAGTGCAATTTCAACTCCAGAAAATAGCAGATGGTGCTGGATATGCTGCTGCTGATAGGATAACAGTCATAAATGGCTCACATTCCCTGATAAAACACATGACCATCCGATCTGCAGGGAAGATTGTTTACGAACCTGACAATCTGCATAAAGTTACTTTTGTTAAAAATCTGTTGGAATACTCAGATGACTTCAGCAGATCAGTCGCAAAAAACAGTTTCTGGTATTTGGATGTGAATGCGACAACAGCTGCGAATAACACAGGATTTGAAGCGAGACGGTTGCAAACTCAGGCAGTTCGAGACAATGGAACTGAAGGGGCAAAAGATGTTAATGCAATTATCCCCCTGAATCGTTTCTCCTTTTTCGAGGAACTGGAAGATAGGATGTTGGTCCCAATGCAGCTGCAATTCGAAATTAATCTTCAACAGGATGATGAATTGATTCATATGGCAAATGGCACGGATCCTGGAAGAGTTGTTATCAACAGATTTTTGCTTTGGGTGCCGAGATTGACACCAAAAGATTCTCTTTATGACAAATTTATCAGTTCATTCCTGAAAGAATCACAATGGAAATATCTGAGGGAGATATATGATCAATCACCTCCTACACAATCATCAGGATTCTTCCAGATTTCAGCGAGCATTGACAATGTAAAACATATTTTTGTCTGGCTGAAAAGAGCAGCTCCACCCAATGATGACCATGCAGAAGATAACCCATATCTCTTTGACACTTTCAAGTTGAATGCAGCAAATGCAAACTCATCCCTGTCAACTTGCAGATTGGAGTATGGAAATGGAGTGTTTTATCCTGAAACTGATTATGACACAGAATCAAAAGTCAGAATCTTCAATGATGTCATGGCTTATGCAATGAGGAAAAATGACTTCAACACTGGGACTCAGTTGAATTTGGCTAACTTTCAATCACTCTTCGGCCTCATTTATTTCGACTTGTCTTACCATGCTGAAAAACCAACACGAGACCCCAAGCAGTTGATATTTCGATATACGCTGAATGCCAATGCAGCTGCAGCCTTCCATGTGCATGCAGTCGTTCTTTATGAGGAAACAGCTAAGATTGATAAAGTTGGAAATGAGCTGGTCATTGCCTAAAGCGGAGCGGAGCGAAAACATATGTTATCATTAAAAATGACAACATATCACCCGTATAAAGTAAATTTGTCTAAAGGGCAAAAACAAAAGCTTGGAAGAGCATTCAGAACAAACATGCCTATCACCCTGAGATTGGGACGAAATCAAACAAGTGGAAATGATGAACTGATGCTGACAGCCAATCAAATTAAAAGAATCGCAAAAGCAAAATCTCTGGGAAAAGGAGTTGAGATTAAGATAACAAAAACGCAAATCAGAAAAGTGATGAAACAAGGTGGAAGTCTTTTTTCTGCTGTTGTTCCTTTGATTAAAACATTAGCACCAACCCTAGGAAAAACACTTGGATTGTCAGCATTGGCTGGATTGGCGAGTGAAGGAGCGAGTCAAGTTGTGAAAGCAATCAGCGGAAAAGGAGCGGGTCAAGTTGGTGGATTTCTCATCCCCCAAGATAAAATTCAGAAACTGATTGACAATAAAAATTTGTTGACAAATAAACAGAAACAAGATATTTTAACTGCCCTGCAATCAGGAGGACAGGTTGTTGTGAAACCAACCAAAACACAATCTGGTGGATTGTTGGGAACAATGCTGGCATCCATTGGAATTCCACTTGCGCTTGATATGGTGAAAAACCTGTTTGGAAAAGGTGCCCCTAGAGTTGGCAGACCAAAAGGAAAAGGTGCTCCCAGAGTTGGCAGACCAAAAGGAAAAGGTGCTCCCAGATTGGGAACCCCTTGGGCACGACCTCCTCCATTCATCGGAACTTGGGGACGAAACTCTGTTGGAATGGGAAAAAAAAAATCAAAAAAGGGCAAAGGACTTCTGCTGGGATCGAAAAGTCCATTCAACAACATTCCAATTCTCGGAGCACTTCTGTGAGACCTAAATTTGTAATTAAACCCCTGAATAATGTTGATCTGTTGAATTGGATTGAATATCTGGGGATTCCTAATTTCAAAGGAATATTTGCAAGAGATGAAGCTATGCCTAAAAAACACAGCCCATGCATCATCAATCTTGATTCGCTTAAAAATGCAGGAACTCATTGGGTTTGTTGCGTCCCATCGGAGAAATTCTTATGGTATTTTGATAGTTTCGGCATGGGCTATCCTCTCGAATTTAAAAGTTCCAAACCTGTAATTTGGAACAGCAGTCAGTATCAAAACATAAACAGTGTTCTTTGCGGTTATTATTGCCTTTATTTCCTGCATCAATGGTCGCAGGGGAAAGATTTCTATGATATTCTCCAACCTTTCAGTTTGACTGACACAATGCAAAATGAGAAATTCATAAAAGATTATTTCAATTAAAAATGGAATCATATTGCGTCAAAGAAAAAAAGTCACTGGTTGCGTTGAACCATCCGGATATATGACTGCAAAAAATGGGAGAAAAATGTTTTTCTGCCATTGCGCTTCATGCGGAATTAAAAAAACAAGGTTCGTGAAACAGGGAAACTAAGTCTGCCCTCACAAGGTGGGGGCTTTTTCGATATAGCCGACAGTCATTCACTCGGTGAAATTGCCTTAAAAAGCGGCGTGAAAGGATTGACTAATCTTGGCCGCATTGGGTTATCCAAAGCGGTTAAATCAGATTTTGCCAAACAAAAAATTAAAGGTGCGGTGAATAAATATCTTGATCAAGCATTGGACGCATTTACAAGTGACATTTCAAAGAAATTAGATCCCTTATCCGGTCGCGGGATTGATGCCCATGCTTTGATAGGAAAACTTCCCAGACCAAAAGGAGGATTCACTCTCCCCGGACATAACTTCACTGGTCCGTATAACCCATTGGAAAAACAAGTCAGATTTGATGATACTGGAAAGATTCTTGAAATTTATCAGCAACCAACTGGAAAAACAGATGCAGTTTCTATGCAACACGATGTTGATTATACAATCTGCGCAAAACAAGCAGATCCACGCAAATGTAAAAACAAAGCAGATAGGAAGATGGTTGCCGCATTGGATGCTATTCCCTGGAAAGAAAGACAGTGGGGTCATGCTTTGACACGAAATACCATTGATGCAAAACAAAAACTTGGTCTCGGCTTCGCCTCGACCCGCTCCGCTGGACTTGGGGCCCCAAAAAACGGGAAAAGATTTTGAGTGAAGGCTGGACTCAAAATCTGGCAAATGAACTTCACCAGCCAATAAGGAGAAGATTTCCAAAGAGAAGAGTTATTGCATATGGCGTTGACAACATCTGGGCAGCTGATCTGGTCGAGATGGGGAAATTTTCAAAGTGGAACAAAGGAATAAGATATCTCCTGATGGTGATCGATGTTTTCTCAAAATTCGGTTGGATTCACCCCTTGAAAGACAAGCGAGGACAAACAGTCGCCGATGCTTTCCGATCCATATTTGCAAAGGCACGAAAACCGAAGATGCTTTGGACAGACAAAGGAAGTGAATTTTTCAATGGAACTATGAAAGATCTCCTTGACTTGAATGGGATAAAATTGTATGTCACAGAGAATGAAGAAAAGTCATCTGTGGTTGAACGTTGGAACAAGACTATGAAGGAGAAACTCTTCCGGATGTTTTCTGCTAACAATAATACAATTTTCTTTAACAAACTGGACAGGTTAGTGGATCAATATAATAACACTTATCATTCAAGCATTAAGATGTCACCCGCAGAGGCGAGCAAACAGAAAAATGAAACAAAGGTTTTTGCTAATCTTTTCGGAGACATGATTTATGCTAAACACAACCCAGCAAAATTCAAAGTTGGCGACAAAGTCCGAATTTCAAAATACAAACGAAAGATATTCGACAAAGGTTTCACCCCGAACTGGACAGAGGAGATATTTGTCGTCGACGAGGTTTTGAACACAAATCCTGTAACGTATAGGTTAGTCGATCTGTTGGGAGAAAAAATAACTGGATCATTTTACGAAGCGGAACTCCAAAGGACAAACCAAAGCGTGTTTCGCATTGAAAAGATTATTCGCCGCGATCAGAAGAAAAAGAAAGCCTTGGTTAAATGGAAAGGATATCCCGATAAATTCAATTCCTGGGTTCCACTGAGTGATGTGGAAAATCTCTGAGACAGAATATAAATGTTCAACATTCATATTTCATTCCAAAACGCGCTTCACGTTGCTCACTTCGTTCGCTCAGCTTCGCTTCACTTTTTTTCTTTCAATCCCTGGTGGATTTCCCAGAGGAGACAACTTTGTTTTTGGAGATCATTTTTAAGAATCTTGTGTTCCTCTTGGAGGTTGACAAATGATTCAAAGAGGAGTTCTACTGTATCTTCCATTTCTTCATTTTGCTCTGCTTCTTCCATCTCCGAATCAGAGACAATAAATTCCTCGTCAGATGTTGTTGGGGTTTCATCTTCGCTCCTTTCTTCCTCCTCTGAACATGTGAAACAATTTTCATGGTCACTGGCTTCCATTTTCTTTCCATTTGTTTTTTTTGAAGATGGTTTGGATTATTTTTTCCTGTTCTACCCTTCTTGATGGAAGAATAAGCAGTTTGAAATCATCTTCATTGGGATTGAAACCATTCTTTTTCAGAAGGGAGAAAAGAACTTGATTGAAATTGAGAAACTTTTTTCGCTTGAGATGAAGATCATCATATGTCAGTGAAAAATATTTAAAATCGTCAATGAGGAACTTTTCCAGATATTCATAATCATTTCCATCGTGATTTGTTATGTGATTGAAAATTTCATGTTCGTTGCCATTGACTTTTTTCCATTTGGAAGCTTTAACAAACTCCCTGACTTTTTTTCTGGTGATTTCGTGGAGAGGAATTTGGGAGAGAATTTTTTCTTGATAAAACTCGAGATCTTTGAGTGGGATTTGGTTCTTCCCCTGATTTTTACGGATGACATCTTTAAAATGTTCCAGTCTGAGATTTTTGCGAGAATGCCATATTGTTGTATATGTTTCTTCAATAATTTCAGGAGTGTCATCTATTTCCTCATCTTCATCTTCATCTTCATCTTCGGAATCAAACATTTTCTTTTCCGGAGAAACTTTTTCTGGAGAAAATATTTTGTCAACCAGTTTTTTGAAAATGATTTTGTCAACCAGAATTGGAAATAAAAAGTTGTCAATCAGGGAGTTTACAGATTTGATTTTTAAAAAGTTTTTAAAATAAAAAAAGTTTTAAAAAATCAAAAACTTTTTTCAAATAAAAAAGTTTTAAAAATCAAATATGTAACCTTCCTGATTGTCAACTTTTTATTTCCAATCTGGAAATAAAAAATAGATTTCATTTTTGGTTTTGTTTTTTTTTTCTCCAGTTTTTTTTAGCAGAACTTTTTTTGAAAAACTTTTTCAAAAACCACTCCAGATTCTGGAAACAAAAATGAAAATAATTTTGTCAACCAAATATTTTACCAGTTTTTTTTTCATTTTTCGTTTTGTTTTTTTTCTCCAGTTTTTTTAGCAGAACTTTTTTTGAAAAACTTTTTCAAAAACCACTCCAGATTCTGGAAACAAAAATGAAAATAATTTTGTCAACCAAATATTTTCTGAAATCTGGAAATGAAAAATAGATTTCATTTTTGGTTTTGTTTTTTTCTCCAGTTTTTTTTGAAAACTTTTTTTTGAAAAACTTTTTCAAAAACCACTCCAGATTCTGGAAACGAAAATGAAAATAATTTTGTCAACCAAATATTTTCCCAGATTTTCTGGACACAGTAGTTGAGATAACGCGGTATCCGGTGGAGCCGAAGGGCCCTTTAGCAAGAATGTTTTAAATTATGTTAACTTTAAGGATAGTTAAAAAAATGATTTGATTGAAAAATGCCATTTCATTTTTTAATCAAATAGAATATTTTTCTGGTAAATTAAGACAGAAAGTTAGCATTCAGAAATGCTGTTAAATTTTGGGAGAAAATGAGAAATGAGATTCTGAAATATTTTTGTTGAGTTCTGTTGTTTCAAACATAACGAAGTCAATCGAAATTTTAAGCTAGTATTCTACGTAGGTTAGAAATAATTTGTACGTTAAAACTAACGGGCCCGAGGATGCACCGGATACCGCGTTATCTCAACTACTCACCACCAATCCTAACCACCCGTCATGGAACATCACTACATATCATCGCACGATGCTAGACCTAATCAACTTCCCTAGAAATCATCTAATGGAACTAGACATCATCCAACATCACTAGGCATCATACAGGATACTGGAACACGAACTTATTCCCGAAAGCAAGCTTAAACTGAGCTATTCTAATTGAAAAATCATATTTTCTTGAATGAAAACTTACAGAATTTAGATAAAAGAAGGTAATTGCGAAATAAAAGCATTCAAACCGAGCAATGTAGTGAAAGTCCAAATTATCTCGTGAAATCCGATCGCGAAATTGCATGTATTAAAATTTATATTGACAACAAGCTAGTACAAAACTAGAATCAAATGAGAAATTTAAGCAAGACTTTTTAATGAAAATTAACAGAATCTCGATTAGAAAAAAAAAAAGAAACGGAAAAACAAGAACACTTGAATCAAACGGAATGAAAAACTTTGTAAACAAGCACAAGATTGTCTAATTACAGTATCTTTCGCAGATTTCCTGTCACTACTTTTTGACAGGTAAAGTTCAATGTCGTTCATCGTCGTATCGGGAAAATTATGGGTTCCTCTCACCCAGTTTCTCAATTCTTCCGGGAGAGGAAGCGAGAATCCGTCGATAAAGAGCTTTTCCTTTCGTCTAGCTTCGATTTGGGCATCCTCTTGTTCTTTAGTGCTACACAGTGGCAAATCTAGACGACAAGCATGGTAAACTTTCGAAACCAAGTCGCGTTTACGAGAAGCACTGGTGATAACAATACCCCGATTTTTCAAATATTTTCGCAGTTTCTCGACGTTCCATGCGTTCAGCTCCTCAATACTGAACTCCTTTTTGTTTTCATCTGACCGGTCGGCCATGACCAAGCAAATAAAACTACAAAACGCTCTCAGATAAAAAAAACTTGTGCGTCACCTCTGTCACGCGAGATTTGTTTTGCCCCCTGGGAATCCCATAATACTCTTTAAATCTAATTTATTCAATATGGCCGCCGTATCGGTAAAAAGGTCTATTGGTATCAACATAAATTCTCACCGAAAAATGAAATTTCTTTTATGGTAAAGTCCCTCGCCTGCTTGAAAATTCTTTAAAACTCCGCTTCTTCGGATTTGATCGCCCCGCACTGATAAAACGTGAAGCAAGATTTCGTCGCTTACAGCCCTCCTTTTTCTCCACTACAACGGCTTCTGAGTATTCTTTAAAGTGTATATGACAGATATTTTTTTATTTGCTTGATGGAATCTACATGGCGTTCTGATAAGAAAATCGAAAAGAGTTTTTTCGATATCGATTTTCTTTTCCGTGTTTTAGCCGTCTAAAAACGTGAAATTTCACTTCCGGTGGGTTACAAAACCGCGCAAGAAGAAAGACTGGAAATAGTCCGCTGTGACGTCAATACAAGAATGCCGGTGTCGCGGTTTCTCGGTTCCTCACATTTTGTGGTGCGCCCTGAGGAAGAAACATGGTTCTATTAAGGTGTCTTGTCTATGGCTGTAGTAACACGCACCAAAAAACGGAGGAACTGAGAAACCGCGACACTGGCATTCTTGTATTGACGTCACAGCGGACTATTTCCAGTCCTTCTTCTTGCGCGGTTTTGTAACCCACCGGAAGTGAAATTTCACGTTTTTAGACGGCTAAAAATCGATATTATAAAACTTTTTTCGATTTTCGTATCAGAACGCCATGTAGATTCCATTAAGCAAATAAAAAAATATCTGTCATATACACTTTAAAGCTTTCTCTTTCCATTTTGAGTATTTTGAATGTGTCATTATTCCGACAAGACAAAACTATGGTTTTGAAAACCAAGCACATGCCGAGCGCGGCAGCCATTTTTGTAGAATTTTTATGTGACCTGCGACCCGGTTAGTAATAATATATGCGTGCATAAATTTGCATGCACTAATGTGACAAAAGACGAAGAAACGCAACCCATTTTATACCTCATGCGCTTACTGCGCATGAGTAATTACTTGGGCGTTGCGACCAAGTATTAAAATGCAGTTTGGTCGTCCACAAATGTGCAGTATTGCGCAACTCTGGGGACGGCAGGATTGTTCAAACCTTCACCGCGGTCACACGTCCGAGGCGTTTTTCGTTTTATTTGGTGGGATTCATTTAGAATTAAGTGGAAACGTGGGCAAGGATGTATAAAATAATTAGTTTATGTAACTATCTTTTCATCTTTCCGGCTCAAAATAACGAGCTTCTTTTCGATCGTTGAAAACTGATCAAAACGCTTCGTGCCTGAGCAAAATTGTGTTTGCAAATGGCGCCGGGTTCTGCGGTTCATAGTTTTCAACCGCTTAGAACTTTTTTTAGTAAACTTTCAAAACGTTTAGTGAGTTGACAGTGTATTGTCAATATATGAAACTTTTAATAAACAGTGAAAATGACAACCTTAACTTTGAAGTACTTTGGTTAACTTTTGCAAATTTCTCTCGTTTGATCGCGTTGGCCGGTACACCTGTTGTTTGTTGATGCGAGGCGAAGGTCACAAAGTGCGAGTTGTGTTTTCTCTGTTGCATCTAACAGTTTCATATTCAATATGCGTAAGGAAATTATTCAAGAAGACACTGCGAAAGTATTTGACACTCGCGATTAATTCTACGATACCTTCACGACGGAAACCCGCTAAAACATGTTAAAACGAACATGAAGAAGATAATTTAGACTAATACATACATAGCGCTTATTTAATAAGAAGTGAACGGTGGACAGCGAAGGAAGAAATATAAGCGTGGTCGGAATCCCAATTAATTTCACTTCTTTTGGTTGTTTGCCTTTCATTAATTTTTATTTCGTGAAGTTGAAGGAACAGAACAGCCAATTGAAACTTTGCGTGCAAAAATTCACCGCCGAGAGAAGATGTAAACAATGCACGCGGTGTCTTGCGAGACGTTTCTTGCGAGTTTTGCTTACGCTAGTGAATATTTCTCGGGCGAAAATAACCTTAAAGCGATCACTTTTTCATTTAATTTTCTTTTCTGTGTTTCGGATACAGAGGAATAAAAACTGGATATATTTTCGTGTGTCTGATTGCGAGATGTTTTATGAAACAGCTGCGTTATGCGTTACTGGAAAGGTTTCAAATTACTTTCACATTATGCAAATTGCAACATTTTTACCTTAACTGAAAAAATATATTTCAAAGGTCTAAATTTGTTTCTCTCCTCCTAAATTATCACTTCTGTCGTTAACTTTGATTAAATTTATAAGTTTCATTCAAACTTTATTATAATAACGGCGGGAATACTTCCAGCAAAACTTTCAGTTGGAAAAGTTGTTTTGACCTCGGGTCTGGACCAGGCAATTACATCATGGCTTCGAAAGGCCACTTTGCGGCTACATTTGCATTCACTTCAAAAGTGTCGGAACTGACAGACCAGCTAGTTACAGACCAGCTAAAACCAATAACAACCATCGGGAAACTCTGACATACGGCCCTTTTTTCAACGGTAACTACAAAGTAGGCATCGATTTGTATTTTTCAGTATGTACTCGTCTTTTGACACAGTGGACACGCTACTTTAACAATTTGCGTGCGATCCCGCACGCTAAGTGTACTGTGTCTTCTTGTTTTAGACGGTTAACGCGCTTCTTTGTTAGACTGCTCACACTATCCGAATACTCGCAATCATCAAACCGTGAAATAACGTGCATGCAGATTCCCAAGACAATTATTCTCCAATATGCCTAATACAACGACGCCCAAGTATACGCTCCCACAGCGTCTTGTTCATATATTAAGAGCTCCTGCCCGTAAATATCAAGAATCCGGCGACAGAACCGAAATTTCATAATTCATTTTATTTCACCTGAAAGACTGCCTGGGTGAACTGTTTTCAAAAATCTCATTTAAAAGTTCCACCGCTTTTTTTGTTTTGCGAAAAATAAAAAAGTTTAAGAGCGCCTGTCCGTAAAAATCAGACAAATTTGAATTTTTTTGGCAAGTAATAAAAATTCGATTTCTTTCATATTTTAAAGTTCGATAGATTAAGGTATAACAAAAATCACTTGATACTTTTTTCGGCCAAATATCTTTTTATTTAAAAGAAATATTCAAAAAACGAAAGTCCGTTAAAATCGCCATTTGAGGTGGAAAATTATTGCACAATTTTGACAGTCTCGCTTGCAAAAACAAGTAACGCTACAGCATTTAAAACATGAAAATCATATTTTGCAATCTTTAATTATCTAGTAGAGTGATTTAGGGAATTATTTTGTTGTTATTTGCTTGCAAAATAATTTTATTTCGAAGACATATATTTTACTTCTTTAAAAGTACCTCGTAAACAAAACAACTTTTCACCATGTGCTAAACCTTCAAACGGATTAAGTTTCTGTTGGTTAATTTTTGTAAAGATGATCTCAAGATTGCCGTAAAAATTTCTTTGGGCAAATGATTCAGAGCGACGCGAGAGCATTTCAAAGTTCGTTAAAATTAGAGTTATTTGACCTTACGAGGTCAACAATCAATTTGCGGGTCACACAAACATTTCACTTTTCACCACATGTCTTAACATAAATAAGGTTAAAGTAGCCACATAGAAAAAATGTTTTGAAATTTTCTTACCTTATTTGTTGTAGAAGACTTATCCAGAGATCATTTTCTTGCATTTTTTCACCGTTCATGATATGTCCTTTACTCTTGTTTACGACGTCCGATAAACGTCGGACGACAACAACGTAATATTAAACGGTCGGGTCAGCCAATCTTTGTTAAACTTTCGACACTTTTCAGTACCACGGCATCTATTCAAAGGGCTAAGTACCTTTTGGAGCGTTTCTCGGTTTTGTAGTGCGCTAAAAGATTTGCAATGTTACTTTGAAGTACAAACCAAAACATGTCGGACGTTTGCTTTCAGTCTTTTTACAGTTATGTCACGCAATGCAGTTTTGTTTGCATTTAAGGGGGTAGGGGTGCGGATAAGGCAATTAAATTGAAACACTTTTGCAAGAGTAAAAAAACCATAACTGTTTACAAATATATTTCAGCACCATTTAATTTTCGTCGTTAGTCAATATGTTCTAAAATATATTATTTGGTAGCAATAGCCTTTTGCGAGCATCGATTTTTAACTCCTCTCCCCAGTCTTGCTTTCCATATTGGATGCTTTTTTCTCGTTTCCTAAATTTACCTTCTTACCATACGAGTCGAGGTGCTCTACTTGATGGAGCTGCCCCTGAAAGATGGGTATACCAGGGCTTCCTGTGGATAACATCATGCATGTGATCTCTTTTTCACTATAAATTTCCAGTTGCGGATCCAGCTTGCTCATAAGGAGAGGGGGTGGGAGATGGAGTGAAAATGGTTCTGAAAAAAGGTCGGTCCCTCGAGTCTTTTTCTTTGCCAAAAAAGGGATGGAAAGGGGCCGCTTCCCTAGATCCGCCACTGAACTAAATTCGACAACTTTAGTTTACAACTACTTCCTTTACATTTCTAGTAAACAACGCTGCTCGACATAAAATAAGTTCGATCTCATCCCAGTCAGGTCCGGTAAATTTCAAGACAGACTTGTGAGGTCTTGTGATTAGAGATGTCCTTTGTGTGCGAAAGTAAAGTGACAATTTCCGTTCCACGCTTTCGATCGCGAATGTCATAACCACAAACTCCACCAACAAAGGACTTAAACATCGCGCAGAATGCCTATTGTTCTCGCGACATTTACTTACAGCGCCGAAAGTTTCTAGATCTGACATATCGCTCATTATTATTCATTGACGCTCAAAAAGCGGCTTAATTGATTGGTTGCCAGGCACGCACCGCTATACTCATTAACTTGAAGTGGGCGGGCAAAGCAAACAATGAACGATGTGCGCTATTGTTGTCAGCTTTTGTTTCTGAAAATCATACGATTACTCGCATATTACGTGTATTTTTCAGCATCAGAAAAGACAAAATGAAAGGGTTTGAGACTGCTCGATGCACATACAAAATCTAGATTGGTGTCAGCAAATGAATCTTCGATCAAGTTTTTAGATTGCTAGTATTTTTTTTTGCAAAGAAAATAGAGCGAGCAACGATTGATCAAGAATCGCCGCGCTCGCCGTGCGGGAACATGATATTTTTTTCAGTTCTTCGGCTCAATAATTTTGTTCGTTCCTCGTGGCTCACGCACGCGTCATTTTAAATCGATCGCCACGCTCTACACTCTTTTTGAACAAAAGTAAGCGGCGAGTGCTCTATGTCTGCAATCTTATAAATGATAAAGTATCACTATTTTCAAGTGCGCGAGCGCGAGCGAAGTGATTATGATCGAACCCAATCGCGCAATTAATCGAACGTTCGATTTGTTTCGATTGCCAACTAATGACTAACTTATCGAAGTTAATTTACCATTTCCCCTTCCCCAGCCCCGTTATAATAATGATTTTTAATATGTAGCTGTTTCTTTTTACTTTCATCTGTAACAACAAGTAAGTTAAATTTGCATAACTCGAAAACTACAGCTTTAAACCTTTTGTTTAAGACACCTCACCGCCATTGGCGCATTTCGATCCGGCAACTTGCTTTGTCTGTATAAATATCGAGTTTCCTTTCATTTGGAAGTAATTCGAACTGCTGTAAAAATGGAAAAGCGCTCTCGTCCACCTCAGGGTTATTATAAAACTCTTGATTCAGCTGTTACGATCTCTCGCGCTGGTACTAAGTGCACCAGAAAACCCGAAGTTCTTGGTGTGTTTGAAGCTGAGCGCTTAGTCGCCAAGAAAATTCAAAATGGAAAGTCACTGTTTTTTGTTAAGTGGCAAGGCTACTGCTCCAGTGAAAATACATGGGAACCAGAAGATCATCTACCACCTGAGCTGATATCAGCATTCGAAGTTCCAGACCCCGACGTCGTACGCGTGGAAGAAGCTAGAGAGAGGATTGGTCTTGTGTTTGAAAGGGGAATGAAAGTTCCCCTTCAATACGAGGAATCAATCGAGATCCGTCATGATGTGGTTCGTTTCCTGTTCCCGACCATACCAACAGAGATCCAGCGGACGCCGATCGATATTGGCGACCAGGAGCTCGAAGACGCTGGACTAGCACCGTACGTGGAACGGACGATCAATGCGAACGGAAACCGATGCCGGGTAGTGCAGTTAACCGTCCGCCTGCTGCTGTCGAAGTCACCCTCGTTTTATCGCGATGGCAAGAAAGTGTCCCGTCTGGTTGAACGACTTCGCCTTGTCTTCAGGAAGAAGTACCTTGCTGAGCCTCTCTGAGGTTCCAGCTGAACAAAACAAAAACGGCTTCTTTAGAAGCCACCAAATCAAATAAAGTGAATGACCAATACTCAGTCTTACTGTTCAGTAAATTTGTGTGAGAGAGTTCGATGGCGTTCGATTTCCAATTCGAACCCAATCAATCATCCCTGGAGAAATTAATTTTTCAATTTTCATGAGGCAATTTGGAGAAAAAATTCAATGCTCAAACCAAATCTTTTTTCAGCTGAATATCATAAAGCAAATGACCAACTTATCGAAGTTAATTTCCCCTTCCCTGGCCCCGTTATTAATGATTTATACTATGTCGCTGTTTCTTTGAATTTCATAAAAAAACGCCAGTCTAGTAATTTGATACCAGTAACAATGACTTCTTGTGTTGACCTTGCTTTGATCAACACGTGCATCATGGAAGACGCGGCAGGCACGTCGAGTCTTGGTAAGTGATACATATATACTTCAGTATTACGATTTTCCCGCCCCCGTAATTCAGAAGGTTAAGAATTTGACAGGTCTGAGAGATTTATTGTTGCGTTTTTTATAATACCGCACGACAGTGGGCGATCAGAATGGAATTATATCAAACACGTTGTATTTCTAGATTCATCGGAACTAAATCCCCGATTGTATCAATATATAATAATTTATAAGCGGTCGACTGCGACGCCTTTATAGTGAACGAGTTTAAAAAGGTCGCTTTTTGGCATCTCACCGTTTCCCATTTCCTCTCAAAATCAATTCCTGGAATTTTTCAAACTCATCATGTTTTATCAGTGAAAGATTATGTTCAGACAACGAGCATGTTACGCGTGAATTTATAGATTATATTTGTTTAACCTCGATCTGTATTTTTTCTTTAAGGGATAAATTTCTTAGGTTTTTACTACGTAGAAAATGACCAGTACAAAATTCGCTTTTAACCCAGTACTTAAGTTTCACTTTTAACCCTTTAATAAGACAATAAAAAAGTTGCTTATTAATTGTCTTGGATGAGCATAGTCAGAACAGACTAAAATAGTACGATTTTTTTTTTTACATCAGAAAAGGTCGATACAAGCAAGTCGAGTAGAAAGAGAAAGAGGGAATCTTCGCCAGGTATACTAGCTAATAACAAATATTATCAACACTCAAACTGTTAAAGATTTAATAAATATTTCACTTACAGAATAGTATATACTTTTTAAGCAATCTAGGCCAATATCATTGAAGCATGCATGATTTTAACAATTTTATTTTATTTTGAATAGAAGATTCCCCAGATTCCCCAGATTTCCCACAAAACATTCCGTGGGGAATGGGATTCATAGGAGCAGCTTCGGGGGGCAGTAGTGACAGTGAAGACAGTTGCGGTGATGGTACAGGATACCATTCTGCCATCACCGCAACCATTACAGACTCGGAAGATGATATGTCGTTTTTCTTTGGTGAGTACATAATAAGTCTGCACTTCTCTTAAAGCATTATATAGGTCAATCCAAAACATTGTTGTAATATATTTGCTTGGTTGACTTCGTTACGTTTTTAGAAAGTGTACAATCTGGCAGGGAGGCCGAGGTGGAGGAGGAGGAGGAGGAGGAGGTGTTAGAGGAGGTGGAGGAGTACGAACTGGCAGATTACGAGGATGAGGGGGACGAGGAGGATGCAGAGGGGGACGAGGAGGACGAGGATGAGGACGAGTTGGATGAGGGAGAGGAAGAAGAGGATGAAGAAGAAGATGTCGAAGGTAACTGTTTAATATTAGCAATGTGCAGTTTCAGAAAATATCCATACCTCCCTCACGGAAGGTTTTTTGATTGGAACCCCACCCCATCCAAGGGGAAAGGAGCCCGGATATTGCTACTTTAAAAATTCAGCAAATGCCAAATTATTTTCCGCTGCATTTATTGATTTTTCCTTTTGTTTTAATCTCAATCAGATGAAGTTACTGCAAGGCAGCTGAATTCATCAGATGTATGTGTCATATGTTTGACACAACCACGGAATGCCAGTATTATCCATGGAGGAACAGGGCATCAGGTGTGTTGCTTTGAGTGCGCAACAAGGCTAAAGCCGGAGAAGAAAAGATGCCCGATTTGCCGAAAAAAAATAAAACTTATCATTAAAAACTTTTTCTAGTTAACCCTTTAAGCCCTATAATTAAGGCGAATGCCATTTTTTTTTCCAAATTAGTCACTATATGAATGTACTCAGAAAAGGAGGGGGTACAATTTTACCAAATACTGGCCAAGTTATGACATCATGTGCCAATTGGCACTCTTAGGGCTTAAAGAGTTAAGTTTGAGGTCACAGCTTATATTATAATTCAATCCTGGAGTTTCAATAAAACTTTTATTTATATTTATTTAATATTCATTTATTTATTTTCATTTCATTTATTTATATTTCCAAACGTTAGCAGATGACAATACAGAATTGAAAATACGGTGAAAACAGTACAAAATTACACCACGTAAATTAGCAATTAACATGATTAACAAGGAGAGGAGAGGGGCACGTCTAGATAAACTAATACTGTGCCACTTAAGTTGCATCATTATAACAAAAAACTTGTAATTTTTTAGTAAAAAGTAAAGGAAAACTTATAAAAATAGCTGAGTAAATGTCAAGAGATGATGTTTCATTAGTTAATTGAGCAATTGAGCATTAATAATAGTATTGATCAGAGTATAAAAAAATTATTTTTATCATTATTTATACAGGGACATCTATTTAGCTGAGCTTATAGTTTAAGTAGAGCCCTGTTTAAATACTAAGAACACTTGTAAATTACACTTGTAAAAGATTTATTTAATTGACCCTGGGTAAGGATTTGAGACCTTTCTTTTTTGACCTGTAATTATGACCTGTGGAATGTGACCTGTGTTATATAATTCCCAATAAGGTGTCCGACCTCCGTCTTATGCAATTTATAAAGTACCGGCATAACTAAGGGGACACTAAAATGCCCTATATACGACGTAACTACTGTAAATCCAACATGGCGAATTTCCTTCGTATTCTTCGTCTGATTTCTAAATCTAGCAAGCCTCAAATCTTGTCGCTCCTGCCGAATTAGCTTCAAATATCATTGGAATTTCACGAAGTCTACTGGTAGGATGTAATGAAGAGTTTAAGTCGCAATTTCGTGCCCTGTATTTGATATTTGCTGTAAGCTTATAAGCTTATATTCGGTTCTGTCCTGGTGTAACGGTACACGAGGTATTTTACATTGTATTCTCTTTGTTTGTGATCTATTATTTCTGGGTAGTGTATTGTTTAGTCTTTGTTTCATTTTTTTTTGTTACCGCTACACGAGGACAGAACCTTAAGCTTATATTCTGATGCCTGATGTCAGATAAATAACATTTGTTTCAAAACTGGATTTTTCTGTATTTTGATGTCAGGCAAATTTTATTTCTTGTTTGATAACTGATTTGATTTTTTTTACCAGAGGTTTCATTAAGCGCTGGCTAAAACAGGTAAATTGATACGGTCTGGCTGCTTTTGCTTCTAAACCAAAATATTTTTTTCGAAGAAGTTAAAGTTTCATTAACTTTTGTCCACTGGTGAAGACCAATTTCCCTGACCTGCTCGAAATCTTAATGAAACCCTTGGTTTTCTGATGTCAGACAAACAAATGTCAAACAGTTAATCAGTGAGTCAAATATATAATTTATTTTATAAAAAAAATGTACAGTCATGTTCTGTTGACATTTAAGGATTTAATATCTGAAAATCTTATAAGCTTATATGTACAGTGGTGTTAAAAAATGAAATATTTCTCAGTGAATAAGATTGAATATTTACAACAGTGTTTTATTAACAATATTTACAATTCAAACAACTGTTTCTAATATAGTATATACATGTACAATGATGTATGTCTTAGATTCATGCTTTGAAAAATATAATGCAGCATTGATGCCTCAAATTCACAATTAGTTTACATGATATGTATATTGTTTCTATTTCAAAGTTGCATTAATTACTGTTAATTTCTTAGAGGATTTTGTTGGTTAATGGTCTTTGCAAGAGACGTGTTCATTCTGACCTTAGAGTGGCTAGCTCTTGTCAAGATAATCCTGACTACTATATTACTGTAATAGTTTTAAATTCCTTCATGTACTACAAGTCTTATAAAATTTGGATAAATTACTATCTATGAAAACACATTTCGTTACAAAATAATCCACTATTAAGTATTGTTCCACATAAGAACGATAGCAAACTTCATTGTTCTGCGGCATTAGCTCTTTCCCACATAGAATATCTTTGATTTCAAGAATAGAGGAGGAGCTGATGGTTAATAATTATATTTCATTATAAAAATAAAGAAAATCCATTTGCGTCAAATAAATTTTAGGAAATGTTCGTGCTTAACCAATCAGAATAGCAGAAGACAATAGCTAATAATTTTGATTCTTTGATGAAGTTCCCCAAATACAATATCTTTTAAAAATTGTATGTTGTGCGATTGGATCTCAAATTACTTGAAACCTTAAAAAAATTAGACAAAATGCACCTTGAACCTTAACTTTTAGTGGTTTTTGAGTCTAGGCCAATGAGATCACTAGTTGTAACAATGAAAAAACTTGACATTCCATCGTGCTTGACATTCCATTGCCGTTCAGCGCTATCCTTCTTATGCGGATCATTACTTAATGATGTTAAATTCTTTCAAGTTCTAAGTCTTAAAAAATGGATACTATTAAAATTTATTTCCTTGCAATAATAACATCAATGTCAAAATGATCCTGACAACTTTCTATGGTATTAAATATTCCTTCATGTGCTGAGTCATGGAAATTGGTTTGAAAACACATTTTGTTACATGTAGATATAAAGCTATCATTAATTAAAATTCAATCTCCTCGTGGAATGGCAACATCAAGAATTTGTGCAAGTACTTCATGCTTCCGTGGCCTTTTAGGAATATTAGGTTGATAGCCCACTATTTCGGTCAGAAGTTTAACAAGTTCAGCAATCTTGAGCCTTTTCAGATCTTCCTTTGATTGATCCAAGACTCTTTTTGCAGCTTCAGTTTGCTGAGTGGGAGTGACAGGTTCTTGTGGAGCTGGTATTTCAAACAATGAAATTCGGGGGTATTTCTTTGCCACTTCTTGCTTACCACCACTGCACCAGAAGGCATCATCTTTCTTGAAGTACTTGCGTGGCTGCCTTTGGTATTCTTGCAAAGCTTCTTGTCGTTTCTCTACGAGAAGGAGGCTGGTGCATGCGTCCCACCTATTGATCTTTCTGTGAAAGTATCGACGGAAGTCATCATTTTTCTTCTCAACACCTGGTAAAAAATGTATGTTGTTATTGTGCTAAATTTTCTATTTGCAAGTTTGCATCTTTATAACAGCAATGGTCAAATTTTAATAGGTAAAATTAATTGTAAGATATTTCACCAACAATACCTTGACCGCTGAATGTTTTCAATGATCCGTGCATTCTGATCATCGTGGGGACATGGAACACCAAGATGTGCATATAGGGGGTGATGATAGTTTCATGTAGGTAGCCTGCACCAGTTCCAGACATGCTCACCATCAGCGTTGCCCAGTTCTTTGCCTGTTTTTAACAATTTTAGATGTAATTGAGTGGAACATACCAGTGTAAAAACTGATAGGCAGTCTGAATATTTAATGCAGAAAATGTAAAAGCAACAATATTTGGTTCTAACCTTTTCTTGAAGATCATTAATGTCTTGATCAGTGGATTGTGGTTTGTTCACCATGTCAAGCACCTCACTAAAACCCTAAAATAGAAGCAATTTGTTTAGTATCGAAATCGAGAAATAAAATAAAACTGGCTTGAAATTATCCACAATGAATCTTGTTTACTGTCCATCCATATTTATACTTAATATCTTGTATTCCACACTTACTTCACACAATCTCATCACACACTAACATGACTAATTCTTGTGTGCTTGGGAATTCAAGAAACCATTTATTTTTTGTTTCATTACACTTCACTTCATTCAGACAAAGATAAATACACAAATATTTTAAAACTGAAATTGACATCACTGCTAATGATTGCTTTAATTTCTTACTTACAGCCCATAGTCTCTGAACAGTTGGTGCTCTCTCAGGGGGGAGGATCTTGTTGAAGAACTCTGGTAGCTTTCTCAAAAGAATGCGCTTTTCTCCACCAAGAAGAGATGTCCATTCAAATTTTTTGGCGTCTGTTTTCCATACATTAAAGGAGACTCCTAGTGACCTTATTGTTGCCAAGAGAGCGTCCAAGTGTATTTGTTTCCGCTGAGAGGCAGGTTTGTCTTTATTTTCAGCCTGTATAAGAAATCAAATAGAAGTCAAGAATTGGTTATTATGACTACTACTCTAGTATAAGTATAACACCATAAACATATATATTTGAAGACAAAAATTACAGGACAATCACAAACCTCATCCCAGTCAATGACCTCTAAAACAAGACCATGTTCCAGGCGATCAGTCACTCTAAGCATCAGGTGCAATTCGTCTATGATTATGTTATCAGGAGGGATGTTGAACAGCGGCTGATGCTGACAACCAGGGTCTTTGTGCCAGTGTGGTCCAAACTTTCTTTTCATACTATCTGAGTGATAGTGGGCATAGTGAATTGACATGTTGCACCTATTGACAAAATATAAATGAAATATATGATGCTTGTCAAACTTGTCATCTGGCTTGAGAAAGTGAAAACTAGTTAGTAGGAACATGTAAGAGTTTTTTTGAGTACCTGTCCTTCTTGTGGATTAAACACCAGATGCAAGAATTGTTCGATGTTGCACCTTTCATCCCCATTGCAACAAGCAGGAACTATTTAAAGAAAAAATGCATTATTTATGTGAAACCAAACCTCAGACTTGAGCTGCCAGAACTAAAGGGGTTATTTCAAGACTGAAAATATTATGCACGTATTGACTGAGTGGAAGGGCCGGACGGGAAAATATTTGGCACAAGGTCATGGCATACAGACCGAGCGCAGCAAGGTCCATGCGCCATGACCAAGAGCCAAATATTTTCCCGTCCGGCCCGACCTAACTCAGTCAATAAGTATTTTATAATAGGACTAGAAAGTACAAGAATAGCCGTGCAGTGCGAGGTTGCTTAACTTGAGCGGGGCTGGACGGCTTTTTCCAGACTGGTTCACGTCAACCTATCTGGCTCCGCTCACAACACCTTGCGATTCTATTTTCTGTAGGATTGCATCAGTGGGGCCGTACGGTCATATTATAAATATTTTTACATGTACATGTATTGTCAGCTATACTGAATTTTATACTTACTTTGTAATCACCTCCCAGATGAAAGTGTAGATTCACTTTCTTTCCATCAATTATCATGTAGCCTTGCTCTATCAGCTGGTTCACTGCCTCGCACACATTTTTTAGACCATTTTTTAAAGTCTTGTAGTCTTCTGAGCCTTTAACAACTGCAATGGTGTGGTTACCTAAATAAGATAGATAGAGTACAAGAAAAGGGATAATGTAACAATACAATCATATTTGTATTTTATTGATAGGTGAATTGTATATTGATATACCAGGTAGTTCTGTTCAAAAGAAAACAAACAAAACCCTATTATCAGTGGCTCTTCCTCAGCTGAATTCTTTAACTGCAACCAAAGCCAGTTAAGTAAGGAGTGTTAACATATAATATCACATACTGGTACAAATGTCATTGTTTTAATTTCCAAATTTCTAAATTCCTACCAAATATGAGTTTTTATGATTCTTCCTATAAAATGAACTTTGTACTGACATGTAGTAGAGTCTGTAGAGAAACTCAGATTAATTTACCCATTATACTTACATGTGCTTTTAATTCCTTTTCCAGCAGAAGTTTGAAGGGAAGCTCTGCTCCTGGGCACTCTCCTGGTGTCTTTGTCACATTCCATTGGTCATCTAGGGATTGTTGACAGGCTTTCACCATGTACGTTCTTGGTAATTCTGGCTGTTGCTGTGTCAATTCATGGTATGCTTCCTGTGAAATAGAAAACTTATCCATGATGTATAGGATGGACTTTACTTTTTGCTGTTCCTCAGGTGGGAGGCTGTTGTAGTAGTGAGAATTCTTTTCTGTGAAAAGAAGATGAGAAAAATCATTACGTGTTGTTTTGGAAGAAATATTCTGTTTTCAAAATATTCAGCAATAATTTGAACTCCTGGTTACCTTTGGAAGTCATATTCTCCTTTTCGTCCAGATTAACCACCTCACTTCTTTCCACAGTGTTTCCTTGTCCAGAGTCATTGATGGTAACTGTATGCATTGCACCACTGTCATCACTTAGCACAAGCGACTTTGGCATAAGACCATATGTTTCAGCAAACCACAGAGCATCCTTAGTCTTCTTCCTGTGTAACATATCAACAAAAGTTACTCTTTTCTAGGAAATTGTTGTTGAGAACAGACAAAGAACAGCATTGGAAATCC
This sequence comes from Dendrophyllia cribrosa, assembly GCA_024195265.1. Classification (NCBI taxonomy): domain Eukaryota; kingdom Metazoa; phylum Cnidaria; class Anthozoa; order Scleractinia; family Dendrophylliidae; genus Dendrophyllia; species Dendrophyllia cribrosa. The sequence goes on along the minus strand of JAJLRJ010000012.1, from coordinate 21,741,916 downwards.
AACAGTGTAACCATAGTGACGGGATTTTGTATTACTTGTAAAAAATTAACTTTTACTTCATATGACATCATGTGGCTTGAACATTGACTATCTTTTCGCAAAATATGATAACTGAGTTGCAGTTGAAAACAGTGATTACTTCTAGGTAAATAAAACTAAAAAATCATTGTGTTAAACTTACTGGATTTGCAACAAGTGTCTTTGTTGTTGTCTGTTAGTAACGTCGCTAAAGCGCCTGCCTTTATGTCTGTTGTCTCCCATTCGAGCCTGTCGCATTTCCTCGTATAATTGTTCCGCTTTCTCTTCAACCGTTGTGTTTAGATGGCCAAGTGTTTCATTCAGTTCCTCTTGCTTTTTGCTCATTTCCGCGACGATGTCGTACGGCGATTGTGAGATTTCCTTGGAGTAAAGGGACAGTTTCAACCAGGTCTCAGCTTTCATCTTTTTTCTCCGTTTCCCATTTTTCACTTCTTTTATCTTGTTTACGAAAGTTCTTGTTTTCGTATTGAGAAGAAGAGAGACCCGATCGAAGGCAGACTCCTCAAGTAAATAACCATTTGGTTGCAAGTTTTTTTGAAGAACTGAGAAGAGTTTCTTCAAATTCCCCTCCAGAATCCTCCATTCCCATAAAATATTTCCATTGATTTGTAAACGGAAGTTTGGATCATTTCCGTCAACGAACGGTGGAACCAAATGGATGAGTAAAGGTTGGACCAGGGGTTCTGCGAGCTCTGAAAAGAGCTCCTGGTCCAAATCGTTTACACTTGAATCGGCCATCAAACGAACAAATTTACTGCGACTTCGCGAACGCAATCTGCACGTGTGCTTGAAGTATTCAAATTTCACGCGCGGACAGTTTTTCTGCTTATTCAGCTGCTCATTAACAATTCAATAAGCTGTGTTTAACAGATGACTGCATTTCTTCAATAGAGTTTGGATAGCTATTGTTTGTTCATGGCAACCATTGTTATTCCAAAGACAATGACCACACTCCAGAACACGCGCGAATTTTGAACCTCAAATATTCTAGCGCAAAAAACTACAACTTCATTTGCTCGGAATTTGAAAAAAAAACGATCGTCGTATAGGTAAGACGTCTATCTGAGAAAAGCCGCTCTATCATTCGAAGATTCTTGCTTATTTTGCGAGAAAATCAAAGTTCGAACTTGACAAGGGTGGTTTCCCATACTAGAGTAACCGTAATAACCACAATTTTCGAAGTGAAAAGACTACAACTTATCCTCGTTCGATTCACTTAGTTTTTGGCTTAAATGGTAGAATAACCCTTTAACTACAAAAAGCCGCCCTATCATCTTAAGAAAGTCATATCTTACTACTTCAAAATGGCTGTTTTAGTCAGTGAACTTCGCCAAATTCGCTCCTTTTCTCTGTAATTGCGGCGCTTTTATTGAACATTCATGCGTGAATAGTCCGCCGCGATGGTTCATTAATATGCGCAAATGTCCGGCCATTCTGCCCGATGCGAACAAGTGCCTTCCATTTTTGTGTAATACCTGGAACTGAACTCGAATCTTTGATGTACAAAAACATGCACTTTAGCGCCGCCTTCAAGTAAACAAAGGCTCTAGGTAATTAGCAAAACCAGGTAGTGTTTACTGTTTTGTCAACTGCATTATTTAAACAGCATTTATTTTTATTCTCGACAATTGGCGATTACTGTATTAAACTTAGTAAGTTCTTCAATTTTTAGATATTCTCTCGTTATCAGCTTTAAAATCTGAGCGGGTTTCTAATTATTTTGCTACTGCCAAAAAAATACTTAAATTTACTTAGTTTGTAACACCGACAATGGATTAGCCAAACATTAGTCCCATTGAGTCAAATTTTAAATTGAAGGAAATGCAACAAATGGTTCTGAATTAAGGCATGACATGAATTGGAAGTAAGGCTGGAAGAAGCCCCCCCCCCCCCCCCCCCCCACTCCCTCTCCCCCCCCCCCCCCCCCAACATCTATGGTACATATCATTGACGGAAAATTCACGAGCGAGGTAAATGGTCCCACGAACCACAGGTAACCCAAACTCACAGTAAGATTATTGGCAAGTAGAAAACATCCAAATAAGTGTTCTTTTGAGGCTCTCTCTCGGTCAATTGAGAGACAAGGAAAACATCAGTTGCGGTGTGTACCGTTTGACAAACGTTTACATCACTAGTTGCACTGTACAAATTGATATATTTTGGGGGCCGTACATGTGGCGAATATTAGACTGATTTTCCCTTTTTCGCATAATGTTTCATGAAGACAGTATCCTTCTGATAAAAAGAAAAAAAAAGAAAAATCAATACGAAAAAAGGACAGAAATAGCTAAATACCACAGTGATCTTAATCAGGTAAAAAGCTAGTGATACCATTTGCATTTCACACATTTCGTTTTTACTTTTTCTGTGCAACGGCGAATGAATAATCTTTCCGGAGTGAAGACGCTTAAATGTGCTAACGTAACTGAAAAGACTTCGTATTTTTTTTTTCTCCGCTGCAAGAGTTTCAGACAAAGATTCGGTGTTTTCAAACTCTTTAGCCCTACCCCTACCCCGCTAAAATGCCGAAGAACAGCTGCATTGCGTGACGACACAAATAACTGCCGTCACGATCACGGCTTAAACGGCCCGACATGTTTGTTCATTCAGTACTTCTCAAGCAGTGATTAGATTTATCTATCCGTTAACTTCAAACCGAAGAACATTCGACAAATGCTATAGCCTTTAAATAAGATGCCATAATGCTGAAATGTGTCGAAAGTTTAACAGAGGTTTGCGTGCGACCTTGCATGGCAGTCCGCGGCCGGCGTGCATCGGACGTTATAAATTAAAAATACGATGAACAAAGAAGGGACTTATACACAAAAATGGTCTCTGAATCTGTCTTCTACCGCAAATGAGGTAAGGAAATTTCAATGTTTTTCAATGTGGCTATTTCAATTTCATAATGGGTTAACACAGAAGCAGAAGTTAGAATATTTGTGTGACCCGCAAATTGATTGTTGACCTCGTAAGGTCAAATAACTCTTAATTTTAACGAACTTTGAAATGCTCTCGCGTCGCTCTGAATCATTTGCCCAAAGAAATTTTTACGGCAATCTTGAGATCATCTTTATAAAAATTAAGCAACAAAAACTTAATCCGTTTGAAGGTTTAGCACATGGTGAAAAATTGTTTTGTTTACGAGGTACTTTTAAAGAAGTAAAATATATGTCTTCGAAATAAAATTATTTTGCACGCAAAGAACAACATAATAATTCCATAAATCACTCTTCTAGATATCTAAAGATTGCAAAATACGATTTTCATGTTTTAAATGCCGTAGCGCTACTTGTTTTTGTAAGCGAGACTGTCAAAGTTGTGCAATAATTTTCCGCCTGAAATGGCGATTTTAACGGAATTTCGTTTTCTGCATTTTTCTTTAAAATAAAAAGATATTTGGCCGAAAAAGGTATCCAGTGATTTTTGTTATGCCTTAATCTATCTAACGTTAAAATATCAAAAGAATCCAATTTTATCACTTGCCGCGATATGTTTGGTTTTTACAGACAGGCGCTCTTAAGATACGGCTAGACGGTCGCTTGACCCCCCGGAAAAACGATGAAAAATCGTGCAACTTCAACAAGTCCGTGCGCAACAACGAAAAGCTTTCCCGGTTTGCCATTTCCTGACTTAATAAACAATCCTTTAATTTTCCCTAAAATGTAAAATACATGTATTTTTTTTTTAATTTTAAGTCAGTATACATGTATTAACCCGTCGAAAATTATGACCTTCTGGTGTCCTTGCTCGAGGTAAAATTTGGGTCAACTTCGGAGGCCTAAAAAAATCCTAGTACATAAATTTCTGTACAACACTGTTATATAACTCCTAATGTCTTTCTGAATAAAACGACACGTCAAGTCTGAGCTTTATCTTTGTAGTTCAATGTCTCAAAATGTCTTCTTTGGCCCTCAAAAAGTGACGTGTCCAGAGCAAAAAACATCGAGGCTATTTTTCCCAATTCCGTATGTGTCTTCGCAAAACGGCTGTCACGCAAAAGACGGCAAACTCTTATAAAACAACGGTTCGACATCACGTTATTCATAAACTTGCTCAGAAATCGGACATCTCCTTTTCCTTACAACGATTATTTCCAGAGCTTATGTTTAGTTGTTTCTGGTAACATTTCATCATCTTAAACTGAAATCGCACAATGTTGCACAAACAAGAAGCTCCGACTACGATAAACGCCCGATAAAAGCACCGTTCAATCGCCGATCAAGCAGCAACCTAAATACCTAATAACAACTTTAACACGCCTCACCTGACATCATTGCTCTCTTGTTCTTCTAAGGATCCTATACCCATAGTTTCCGAGCGGAATATTTAATAAATAACTCTCTCTTTTAGCATTTCCCGCAAATACATGATGTTGTACGTGCTGTGACATCGATAAATAGCATAAATCAAGCAATGAAATTTGATGCACCTAAAAAGAGAGCGTGACGCAGACCTTGTCGCCGCTTAAATAGCCTCGCCGTCATATTGAGCACTGATTTGCGGCCCACAAATATACCAAATACCTTAATTTCCTGGTCAGATTTTCGATAGTTCGTATATAAAAGCGACGTCAGTTAGTCTTCCACCAAAAGTTGACCCAAGTACCACCCCCCCGGGGGCGGGGGGTGTTGGGGTGTCGTCTCATCTGAAATCTTGTAAAGTGGTGGACGTCAGAGTTGAAAACGAATTTCATTTGCTACTCGCAAGGGCAGGTATGTCATGTCATATTGCTTTAGCAAGGTCTTTTATACTTGTTTTAGTCATAACGTTGGAATCGCAATTGAGGTATTTTTCTTCCACCATAACTACCTACATTTGTATTACCTTTTAGTCGCCTTTAAGGTACAGCTTTTCGGCCTTGAGAACGTCTTGTAAAAGATAGGGTGTCGAACCCTTGAAGTGATTTGCGCACTGACGCACTGCAGAATTTCAGAATTTCAGCTTGAAGAGCGGATAATTTGAAGAGCGGCTCCGTCAGTTACTCCTGAGACGAAAGCCGACTTTGGCTGACGAAGACTTACGTCCTGCTATCTCAGTACAGAACATCGGACCTTTCTACTCCTCCAGCCAACCCTGTATCAGGCTCTCGATGCCGTGGACACAGTAACAGTACCTACCCTGGCGAGTAGCAAATGAAATTTGTTTTCAACTCTGACGTCCATTATTAGGAAGTACCCTCCCACGACATATCCTTGTTGCAATATCCAAGGGAAACACACTGGAAATCCTCAAGGTTTTTCCAGTTTGATCCGCACGATGTAGAATCCTCTTTCAGTAGAAACGAATAGCTGCAAGATGCCATTTACTGTAAAATGGAGAAATAGCATAACTTGGAAGACTTTTACGAACTATCGAAAATCTGACCAGGAAATTAAGGTATTTGGTATATTTGTGGGCCGCAAATCAGTGCCCAATATGACGGCGAGGCTATTTTAAGCGGTGACTATGTTTGCGTCACGCTATCAATTTCATTGCTTGATTTATGCTATTTATCGATGCGATGTCACAGCACGTACAACATCATGTATTTGCGGGAAATGCTAAAAGAGAGAGTTATTTATTAAATATTCCGCTCGGAAACTATGGGTATAGGATCCTTAGAAGAACAAGAGAGCAATGGTGTCAGGTGAGGCGTGTTAAAGTTGTTATTACTTGGGCGGAGCGACCAAGTATTAAAATGCAGTTTGGTCGTCCACAAATGTGCAGTATTGCGCAACTCTGGGGATGGCGGGATTGTTCAAACCTTCACCGCGGTCACACGTCCGAGGCGTTTTTCGTTTTATTTGGTGGGATTCATTTAGTATTAAGTGGAAACGTGGGCAAGGATGTATAAAATAATTAGTTTATGTAACTACCTTTTCATCTTTCCGGCTCAAAATAACGAGCTTCTTTTCGATCGTTGAAAACTGATCAAAACGCTTCGTGCCTGAGCAAAATTGTGTTGGCAAATGGCGCCGACAGTTCTGCGGTTCATCATTTTCAAACGCTTAGGACTTTTTTTAGTTAACTTTCAAAACGTTTAGTGAGTTGACACTGTATTGTCAATATATGAAACTTTTAATAAACAGTGAAAATGACAACCTTAACTTTGAAGTACTTTGGTTAACTTTTGCAAATTTCTCTCGTTTAACCGCGGTGGAGTACACCTGTTGTTTGTTGATGCGAGGCGAACGTCACAAAGTGCGAGTTGTGTTTTCTCTGTTGCATCTAACAGTTTCATATTCAATATGCGTAAAGAAATTACTCAAGAAGACACTGCGAAAGTATTTGACACTCGCGATTAATTCTACGATACCTTCATGACCGAAACCCGCTAAAACATGTTCAAACGAACATGAAGAAGATAATTTAGACGAATACATACATAGCGCTTATTTAATAAGAAGTGAACAGTGGACAGCGAAGGAAGAAATATAAGCGTAGTAGGAATCCCAATTAATTTCACTTCTTTCGGTTGTTTGCCTTTCATTAATTTTTATTTCGTGAAGTTGAAGGAACAGAACAGCCAACTGAAACTTTGGGTGCAAAAATTCACCGCCGCGAGAAGATGTAAACAATGCACGCGGTGTCTTGCGAGACGTTTCTTGCGAGTTTTGCTTCCGCTAGTGAATGTTTCTCGGGCGAAAATTACCTTAAAGCGATCACTTTTTCATTTAATTTTCTTTTCTGTGTTTCGGATACAGAGGAATAAAAACTGGATATATTTTCGTGTGACTGATTGCGAGATGTTTTATGAAACAGCTGCGTTATGCGTTACTGGAAAGGTTTCAAATTACTTTCACATTATGCAAATTGCAACAATTTTACCTCAACTGCAAAAATATGCTTCAAAGGGCTAAATTTGTTTCTCTCCTCCTAAATTATCACTTCTGTCGTTAACTTTGATTAAAGTTATAAGTTTCATTCAAACTTTATTATAATAACGGTGGGAATACTTCCAGCAAAACTTTCAATTGGAAAAGTTGTTTTGATCTCGGGTCCGGACCAGGCAATTACATCATGGCTTCGAAAGGCCACTTTGCGGCTACGTTTGCATTCACTTCAAAAGTGTCAGAAACACAGACCAGCTAGTTACAAGATTTAGCTAAAACCAATAACAACCATCGGGAAATTCTGACATACGGCCTTTTTTTCAACGGTAAGTACAAAGTAGGCATCGATTTGTATTTTTCAGTATGTACTCGTCTTTTGACACAGTGGACACGCTACTTTAATAATGCGTGCGATCTCGCACGCTAAGTGTACTGTGTCTTCTTGTTTTGACGGTTAATGCGCTTCTTTGTTAGACTGCTCACACTATCCGAATACTCCCTATCATCAAACCGTGAAATAACGTGCATGCAGATTCCCAAGACAATTATTCTCCAATATGCCTAATACAACGACGCCCAAGTATACGCTTCCACAGCGTCTTGTTAGGTATTTAGGTTGCTGCTTGATCGGCGATTGAACGGTGCTTTTATCGGGCGTTTATCGTAGTCGGAGCTTCTTGTTTGTGCAACATTGTGCGATGTCAGTTTAAGATGATGAAATGTTACCAGAAACAACTAAACATAAGCTCTGGAAATAATCGTTGTAAGGAAAAGGAGATTGTCCGATTTCTGAGCAAGTTTATGAATAACGTGATGTCGAACCGTTGTTTTATGAGAGTTTGCTGTCTTTTACGTGACAGCCATTTAGCGAAGACACATACGGAGAGGCAGTACGCACCTCTCGGAACAAGCTCTGTGATTGGTCAAAAAGAAAAATGCGGTTGAGGTCGCAGAAACCAATTATGTAATTGGGATACACGAAAATGCTTTTTTTGGGTGGTTTTGTTCGCCGTGTTTTCCGAAAAATGCGGGGGTTTTATTAATTAAGATCACAGTAACCAATTGGGGTTGTTTTAGGGGTTGTAGGGGTTGTGAGGGTTGTAGGGGGTGTTAGGGTTGTAGGGGATGTGAGGGTTGTAGGGGTTGTGAGGGTTGTAGGGGTTGCAGTGGTTGTGAGGGTTGTAGGGGGTGTGGGGTTGTAGGGGTTGTGAGGGTTGTAGGGGTTGTAGGGGTTGTGAGGGTTGTAGGGGTTGTGAGGATTGTAGGGGTTGTGAGGGTTGTAGGGGTTGTGAGGGTTGTAGGGATTGTGAGGGTTGTAGGGGTTGCAGTGGTTGTGGGGGTTTCGATCATTAGACTTCTCCGTAAACGAGAAAGCCTAAGCTACGTGTATGAGCGAAATAAAACTCTAGAAAGGCAGCAATAAGATCGTGTATACAGTAAAAACCCACGTATAAGAACCTAAAATTGAAGAACCTGTTAGGCTAAAATTTTCATTTCAAACCCCCTTTTCATAAGAACCTAATTCTTGGTTTTCACTTACGTCATATCAAAATTCAGAAGCATGAAACAATAGATTTCGAATCTAAAATGTTTATGGAATTGTAGAGAGTTTAAAACTACACATCTTGGCCAAAGTTTGAAGCGCAAAAGCATTTCGTTGAAGAGTTATAGGCGAACGAGTATTAGACATTTTTAGTAAGAAATGTATGGAGCGGCCATCTTTGTGCCCCACTCAGGGGCACAAAGATGGCGGCCAAAAATTCAAAGTCTTAATTACACCAAAAATCAAATAAAAAAATATTGTATTTGCTATAAGCTCCATTAACTCGGCTTATTAGCACTTATTATACAAACAATAACTTTCAGCTGATTCAATTTTGTTTATTTTCACGGCTTATCTGAATAGCGTGACGAATTGCGTGACACATTTAAAACCTTTGTAAATCGGAAGCAAAACATCGTTAAAACCTGAAACTTTTTGTGAAAGATTATAACACTTGTATCCACATACCATGTTAGAAACAGCTTTGCAGGATATATACTTTAGATTTTTTAATTTTTATGACGTCATGTGAAAACCAAGAATAGGTTCTTATTTCACAAAAATGGAGGCACGGATGAAAATACAGAGAAAAGTTTAGTCTAGGTTTAAGTCAGTAAGATTCAAAGAATGAACTAAAATGAAAACCATATCATGTCTGCGCCAATACTGGATTACACAATGCAATTGTATTAAGAATACAGTTCCATGTGTCTCTCTCATTTTCGAAGTCACAGTTTTTGAAGCACATTGAAACTTCCTTGCATCTATGTCATGCATCAATGGCTTTCCATATCACATATGCCCTGTAGTAGTTATCTGTGCTGATCGCTAGAGCCCCTATCAAATTCAGAACCTATTTAAGAACCTAAGTAGCCTAAAATCCCACTAAATACCATTTCTATAAGAACATATTTAGGCTAAGTTGGAAAAATCTAGGTACTTATACGTGGGTTTTTACTGTATTTTATTTGGAAGACTGTTCAATAACTATATGGAGCCACCTTAATGGAAATATCTTGTTTACGTTCGGGACAAGCTCTGTGATTGACTGACAAGGAAAATGCGTTTTTTGTTATCATTGAGATCGCAGAAACCAATTATGTAATTGTGATATATGTTGTAGTTAATTTTTTATTTCAGGTCAATTTTTGTTTTTCCTTTGTTTCAAATTCATTAGCATATATTACCATACCCAAAAACAATGGAAAAATAAAAATTACCTGAGATAAAAATTAACTACAACATATACAAAAACATGCTTTTTGGGGGTTGGTTTGTTCGAAGTGGTTTTAGAGCAGTTCTTGAAAGATATGTTGTACTTTTTACTTTTTCTACCAGGTTTTTACGAACTTGTTTGTACTTTGTACTTTTACTGAAATATACCTTGATTAAACAATGATTGTTGTAAGTAAGTAAGTAAGTAAGTAAGTAAGTAAGTAACCTTTATTTAAGCACGATGGGTATTAAAGCTAAAAAGCTTGTGGGGTCGCCGCACTATATTACATTACGAACTATTTACATCTAAAATAATTAAAAACACTAAATGCAATAAACAAGTCTATGGTTTAGAGATATTAATAAATATAATTAAATTTTGTAATTAATAAGATAAGATAGAAATCTAAAAATACATAAAATCACTTTCTCTATAACAAGACGTGGAGGCAGTCGAGCCTTCAAAAATGAAGTTTACAATGTACTCTTTGGCAGTGAGACGTGCGGGTTTTAGTTCCTTAAAATTTAAATCAGTTATTTTATCATTATAGTTAAATAATTGTTGTAATGTTTGATCTTAACTGAAATGTTTTTAGATGGTCTTTTATTCAGTAAACAAGAAGCGATAGTTTCAATATCTCGAGTATTTTTAAAAATATTTTGAGGTTCCGCGCTTTTCTTTTATGTTTACTCTATTTTCTAAGAAGTGGATATTATAGAAATGTTTTCTTTTACACTTCCCTGAAACAGTTCCATCTAAAGTCGCTTTTATTATGAGAAGTGATTAATATCCTAGTTTCATTAAGTTTCTACTTGCGATCCTTGATCTACGGAAGAAGCGGTATTTTTTAGAATTAGTACTGTGACCTACTTAGAACTACACCTTGCGAAATCGATCAACATGTTGGAATGATCCGGCAACGATATCGCTGCAATACTTGTAACTGATATATTTTATCATCTTCATAGCTTTAACTGTCTTGTTTGTTCTGGAGAGTTGCTCCGTCTTTTCCATATATAATTTGTTTACATCTTGAAATAAAACTGATGAGGTTCGCCAAAGAACTGAAACTCGACATTAAATTATGTTCATTCCTTGCTTAAGGAAAGAAATCAAGAATTTACTAGCATCGGTGAGATTTACATTACATAAAACAGCAACTATGCTGCAGATTATCTGTTGGCCCGGGGGGGGGGGGGGGGGGAGAGTACTCGGGTATATTTTGGGTGGGTATGTGCCGCCCTGGTCTCCAAATTTGGACCCCGTTTTAGAAAGAATTTGCACTCAAAATGATACCCTGTTCTAGAAATAGGTCAATTTTTAATAATAAATCAACAAAACTGCAAATACTGTGAACGATCTATTGCGTAACATTTGATCAGTACTCAGGACTGATCAAACAATGTAAAAAAGGCATTCTATTCGAAATAGCGCTGTTGGCCAGACCTGACATGATCAGCGCTCAAAACTAGAAAGCAGACGCAGACAGCTGTTTCTGGCTCCTTGGCCTTCGTCAGTGCGCCGTAGCTGAAACATAATGAGAGTCGAATGACACTTCACCTATCTCATATATGTAGCTATTCATTCTAGAAAGAGCTGAAAGGAAAAATTGCGCAACGGTCACGCCACAAACAATTGTGGCATATGGCCAAAGAACAAATTTTCCTAAACTGGTACATGTCAGTGCCATTGGGAAAGAAACGGGGAATGGCCAAACCATTCTTAACCTAAAGATAGAAAAATGCAGATAGATCGGATCTATTCAACTCACCACGGTATAAAAATAATAATGATAAATCAAGCCTGAAACAGCTGTCTGCGTCTGCTTTCTAGTATTGAGCGCTGATCATGTCAGGTCTGGCTAACCGTAGTGCCATTTCGAAAAGAATGCCTTTTTTACATTGTTTGATCGGTCCTGAGTACTGATCCAATGTTACGCAATAGATCGTTCACGGTATTTGCAGTTTCGTTGATTTATCAATTTTTAATACCCCGTTCTAGAAAAAATGGCTGCTGATAATCTGAAGCTTTCATGCGTTCGAAATATTATACCCCGTTCTAGATCAGGAGTCCCAAAATCACGACCCCGTTGGGCGGCACATACCTGTATAGGTATTTTGGGGGAGTACCCCCCCCCCCCCCCCCGGGTCTGTTGGATGCCAAATCAAACGCTATTACAAAGCAACGGAGGTTTATTCTAGCACCACTGAGACACACTACTCAACTACAGAACTAACTTAGGAGCTAAAAATTATTGCAAGAATTCATGATTTCACTGCAGTGGAATTATAGACTACGGCTTTTTCGGAGAGTCGGATCCAAGACGCCTATATCCGTGATGCCGGAAACACTTTCTCTCAAGTCTTGCACGCCGCAGACTTTAGACATTAAATCACGGCCTGAGAAATTTAACGATCCTAGCACTTTCAAAGCGATAACAAACTTTAGCCGATAAGTATTTATCTTGCAACAAAAGTGAGCCAAAGAAACCACAATGTATGCCAATAGAGCTAGCACCGAATAACGAAATAATGAAATAATTCTAACGGCTCTGGACAGCATGAATCCTCCTATGATATCAATCTGAGAGATAATAATAGAGATAATAAGGTTTATATCATCAAAGAGAACAAATTCTTAACTGTGATCTAAAGGCACGATCCTCTCTGAAGTCTTACTGGGAAAGCTTTATACTTCAGGCTTTTAAAATACTTTTTTGCGACGAGTTGGAATCGTGTTTAGCCTGTCCTTTTTTATACCACTAGCCATGCTATTCTTTCCGCCAAGTAAAGCCGTCAGCATTTCCTTCGAAGCGCTGTCCCTCCCCATTGCCCTTTTCGATTTTTTCAGCAGACAATTCAAACGATTCTTGCGTATTAACCGCATCTGTGCACTGGTAAGAGTCGGCTTGCAAGAAAAATCGTTTGAACGTCCCGACGACACAAATGATGCACGAACATTCATGCAATCTTTATGAGTACAAAACACGCTGTCAAAACGAAACACCGATCGTCTCGCGTGCTTGTTTTTGTTGATACAATGGTCGACTCCTCCGTGGATATAACAACAACGGCGCTGGGATAACAGGTCTTTGGTATTTTTGGAAGCTGGTTCCTTGGTTCCGCCGAGATGAAATCCACACTCCACACAGTTCGCTGGCTTCCAACGGCATCGCCAACTATTCCGGCCAAGCGCCCGCGTAGCTTAAGCGGTTTCTTAGAAAGTAACTCTCAAAATGGCGTCAAATTTTACAAAGAAATGTATGGAGAGGTTTCGAATATTTCGAAATAGTCGGTTGAAAATTTCAGATGGAACATTTGCCGGACCGGGATGTCATTGTAACGACTACTGTCTGTGTACAGCTGTAAATAATAAGACTGTAGTTTAAAAAAAAACCCGTCCTTTTTTCCTCGCTTTGTATCGAGGTGAGCGGCCCATTAAGCCTTTACAGTAGCAGGCAAATGCACACAAAAGCCTAAAATTAAAGACACATACTTGTGTTCCTGTGCTTGGTACTTCATTTGCCGGAGTGGAGATCCATAGTTGACTCTGTTCTCAGCCGTATTCTAAAATATCAAGTCCACAGCGAAATGTTTGATCCGTCCTTTTCCTTTGCAAAAACGCTAGAAAATTGATAATCCAAAGCTCACGCTAAAATTCTAAAATTCGCTGTCTTCGAATGACGATATCTCGTCCGTCTTTCATCCAAATTTCTCGCAAAAACCATCGTTTAAAAGCTAACTTTGTTGTCTCTTTTCTTCGTATCACAGTATATTTGTCAGCGGAATTTGTGTGGGCTAAAACTTAGATCATGTAAACAACATTTTCGGTCCTTCGCGCCGCGGGAATACGAGCCCGCTAATACGCAGCGGTATGTCACTCATCATGTAAGGCGCGCGAAATGTCGTGACCGGAATACTTGGCGATGGTTTGAAAAGCGGGCATTCACCAAACCCTCGTTTCGTGCTCGTGGAAGGAAATGATGATTATCATACTCAAATGCAAACCATGCACCCAAAACAAGCAACAACTAACGAGCACAACCCACACAAACAACAGTCCAAGCGAAGAACCGATTAAATTATTGTATATAAGCTTAAGCTTAAATATTACGAAGCAAGCAAATCCACCTCAAAGAACGAGAAATATAAAACGACGCGAATGTATGAGCAAAATTACGAAGCGAATAAAACCCACAACTAACGAGCAAAATTCACACAAACAACGGTCAAAAAAGCGAAGGACTTATTAAAATCTTGTATATATGTTATTACGAAGCAAGCGAATCCACCTCGAAGAACGTGCAATATAACCTTAGGACGACGCGAATTTACCTCAAAGAGTATAAAGCCAAAGATATTCTACAATTTGAATATCCGGAAACCTCTTCCACAAAGACACAGCTTACCGAGATAAAAACTGGCTAATGTTAATGTTAATGACGAATGTCATGAATAAGCCAATCATGGGCTTGCAACCCTCGCAACCCTGCCGCATGTATCAACCAATCACAGAGCATGTTACGAGAGGTGCGTATTAACTGGAGGCATACGGAATTGGTGAAAATAGCATCGATGTTTTTTGCTCTGGACACGTCACTTTTTGCGGGCCAAAAAAGGCATTTTGAGACTTTGTACTACAAAGATAAAGCTCAGACTTGACGTGTCGTTTTATTCAGAAAAACAATGAGTCAGCTCATACATAAGCTGACCTGCACTGCAGGAGCCTTTCAGACTCATTTTCGACCACCCTTACTATCACTTTCCCACTGTTCTTGCAAATGTTCCCACTAACATTGGACATCAAAGTAATCTCCAGATTTTAGCTGCATACCCACTCTTAACTTCATTCAGCCCTTTGATTATAATTACATTATGCATGCTGTGTTTTTGTTTACTATTGCCCGTGCGCTGCGTCGTCAAATGAGTCACTTTTAAGAGCTCCTGCCCGTAAATATCAAGAATCCGGCGACAGAACCGAAATTTCATAAGACCGCCTGGGTGAACTGTTTTCAAAAGTTCCACCGCTTTTTTGTTTTTGCGAAAAATAAAAAAGTTCAAGATACGGCTAGACGGTCGCTTGACCCCCCCGGAAAAACGATGAAAAATCGTGCAGCTACAGCAAGTCCGTACGCAACAACGAAAAGCTTTCCCGGTTTGCCATTTCCTGACATAATAAACAATCCTTTAATCTTTCCTAAAATGTAAAATACATGTAATTTTTTTAATTTTAAGTCTGCTTATTGACCCGTCGAAAATTATGACCTTCTGGTGTTCTTGCTCGAGGTAAAATTTGGTCAACTTCGGAGGCCTATAGAAATCCTAGTACATAAATTTCTGTACAATACTGTTAGTCAAGTTGTAGCTTAATCCTTCTAGTTCACTGTCTTAAGTTGTCTTTTTTGGCCCGCCAAAAGCGACGCGGCGACAATAAAAAATGTTCAGAGTATTTTCAACAAATTCCAACGCGGCCTGCTGAACGGCTGTCACGCAAGAAAATATCGTTTGAATAATATAACTCCTAGTACATGTCTTTCTAAGGACAGGCAAGCGATAAAGCCCGGGACCTAGGTTATAAGAAATTTGGCCGAGTTAGACTAAGTAGGTCACTTTTAAATGTATTTCGGGTGCCTCATGCAAGATTCAACACAAACTTTAGGCGAGATCCTGGAAGCCCATGCGACTGAGAACTGCGAGAATGTATGTGCAAAATCAGGAGCGCCGTTCAACCTCGCATGTGAATAAATTCTCCCAACGGATGGCTTAGTTTAATATGTCATTTGAAAGCAAAGAGAGTGTACTATATTTTTCAATACGACGTAAATTTGGAGAAGAGATACGTTAACTCAGGCCCGTAGCAGGGGGAGGGACCTGGGGGCCCCGGACCCCCCCAGAAATTCTGGAAATTTTAATTAAAACTCCTTGTTGTTAGATATAGTTTTCATGCATTCGAAATCCAAACAACTATTTACTGCAACCAATTTTCTTCTAGAAAAACCCGAAACAAACAAAACGGATCGAAATTCACCAATCACATCAACGTCTGAAATCGTTATGCTTCCTGAGACGTCCGTTCGGTCTGTTGAAGGGTGAATGCTGAAAACGTGCTTGGGTTCTTGTGTTCTTGTGTTCTTGTGTTCTTGAAAGGCGTGATAATGTTTTCTCAAGAACCTATCAAAAAGAAAGCAAGGCAATCCGAGTGTAACAAAAACAAGTACTAGTGAAACTGAAGATTGAAACGTCCAAGCGGAAAGAGCCAAAGAGCAACCAGATAATGCAGTATCCACTGCGATAAACGAACCTGTGACTGTCGAAAGAAGTCGACCCAGTGACTGTGTCCCAGATGAAGCACCTGTAACAGTGTCTCAACTGCCAAATCAACCAAAAAAATTTAAATTCCCCACCAAGACCTTCGGTAATGATCCAAAGAAGAAGTCATTTCAACCTGCGTGGTTTGGGCGATTCAAGTGGTTACACTACGACCAGGGAAGAGATGCGGCGTTTTGTCGTATCTGCTTAAAAGCACTTCAAAACAACGTGCTGACCTCCGCAAACGCTGATCCAACATTTACATTGGATGGCTTTAGCAACTGGAAAAATGCAACTAATAAGAAGAGAGGATTTCAAAAGCACCAAATGTCACATTCAAATTTGGAAGCAGTGGAAAGATTTGTTACTGCACTTGCAACAGCACTTGGTGATATCGGGGAGTTGTTATCTGATAAGCATGCATTAGAGAAGTAAACACTGAATGGAAAGAGCCAACGGACAACTGCAAAGGTACCGGATCCTGGAGGATCTAGTCAGCAAATTTACGACTGAAGTAATAAACAAAATAAGAAAGGCTGACTGTATAGTTGGGAAAAAAAATTGTATATTTCCAAGATTTCGTCAGGCACGGCCTGACTTCTTCAGGGTACTGATTATAGGCAACATCGTTACAATTCAAATAACCAAGAAATAACCAAAATAACCAATATAAGGTTACAAGCAAAAACGTAACAAAATTCAAATAATACAAGATAAGTAATAAAAGATGACATGTGCTATAAATATAAAATAGGGGGGTTTACAATATCTCGCGCTTATTGATACCCTTGCGTTCTCAAGAAAATCCAGAAATTCTAGACTGGCTGCGGCGAAAAGATGACAAATACACGTCTCCAGTTATTCAAAATGAGATGCTCGAAGCACTGGCTCTAGGTATGTTGCGGGAAATAGCAGACAACATTCAGAATGCGACATTCTTTACAATTATGGCTGATGAAACAGCAGATGTATCAAACAAAGAACAGTTGGTGATTTGCATACGCTGGGTTGACGAATGTTTTCGGATACACGAAGATTTCATCGGAATGTACCCCTTGGAAAGGACAACTGCAGATCAAGTAGTGGCAATACTGAAGGATGCTTTACTGCGAATGAATCTAAACATCCAACATGCCCGTGGTCAGTGCTATGATGGTGCAGCAACAATGGCAGGTAAGAAAACTGGTGTTGCTACGCAATTCAAAACTATCAACGGTAAATGCTTGTACACACACTGTTATGGTCATGCCTTAAACCTCGCTGTCGCTGACGCCATCAAATCAGTGAAACGTATCAGTGAACACTGATTCACTTGACACGGTCCGAGAAATTGGGAAACTGGTGAAAAAGTCACCACAACGAAATACAAAGTTAGACAAAATCAGAGCCGAAACAAAGAACGAATCACGAAGTGTGCATGCATTTTGCCCAAAAAGATGGACTGTACGTGGGGAAACTTTAGCCTCGGTGATTAATAATCAATCCGAACTCATGGAACTTTGGGACTGGTCGCTAAACGTATCAAAAGATACGGAAATGAAAGCGAGAATTCGAGGTGTTCAAAGTATGATGACAACTTTTAGTTTTTACTTTGGCTGTTCTTTAGGGGAGCGACTTTTGAAACAAACTGACAATCTGAGTCGCGCTTTGCAGGATTCATCCACTTCAGCAGCTCAAGGGAACAGACTTGCCCATGATGTAATGAAAACTTTATCGAAAGATAGAAGTGATACTTCATTTGATCTGTTTTGGCTCGGATTTTGCAGCGCAAAACCACTGAAGTTCAGGACATTGAAGACCCGAAGCTACCCAGGAAGCGGCAGGAGATTGGAGAGCAGAATACACATTACTTTCCGCAAACCCCCAAAGATCATTACAAACAAATATATTTTGCTGCGATAGATAATACAACTCAATGCATCTCTTCACGCTTTAACCAAGCGGATTTCAAGATCTACGAGCTAGAACGTCCAGGAGCTCCTTTTGAAGTCGTTTACTGGTGAAGCATGGGATGACGAGTTTACTCAAGTGGTCAACACGTATGGTGAAGATTTGGATCCTTTCAAGTTAGAAGGGCAGCTACTACTCTTACCCACAACTGCAAAGTCTATGGGATTTGACACGTCTCATTTCGATGTTAATGATGTTGTCACCTTCTTCCAATCTCTAGATGGCTTCCGCAAATTATTTTTAAGTGAAGTTTGCACGCTGGGAAGGTTGCTTCTGGTGATGCCGGCAACAAATGCCATCAGTGAAAGATCATTTTCTGCTTTGAAGCGAGTCAAAACTTATTTACGATCAACAACCGGTGATTCCAGACTTAACCATTTGATGCTTCTTCATGTGCACAGGGACAGGACAGACTCTATCAGCCTCATAGACGTTGCTAACTAGTTTGTGAGAGGCAAGGATAACAGAGAACAGGTCTTTGGCAAATTTACGCCCCCCCCCCCCCCCCCCCCCCCCCCCCCCCCCCCACTATTTTATGGCTTGCTACGGCCCTGTAACTATCGGGAAAATCATTTAAATATTTCTCAAGAGAGTTGCGAAACGTTTTCGAATCATGAGATAACTTAAGTTGTATAGAAAACGTTGCCGCACTCGCTTTAACAATTCTTGCAGAAGTACTTAGTGAGGGTGATATTCGTAATGAAAGGTTGAAAAGAAGTGCAAAATTGTAAAAAAAAAATAATATTGGAATAGAAACGAGACCCTGGAGTATCATCAAATTTAGACTACGGAGTTTACTTACAAGACTGTTAAAATAGCAAGAAACCGTAAACGAGAATCCCGCTGCCTGTACGCTGGATCCTTGATGATCTACTTCAGCCAAAAATAATTGAATATAAAACTTTAAAGCAAAGCTGAAAACGTATATTTTATTTAATAAAATATTTCAGCTGGCCAGACCAGTCTTTTTCAGGTATAAGAAGATGCCTGAAGAAGGCTGAAATATTGTACCAAACAAAATATACGCTGGTTTCAGCTTTGCTTTAAAGTTTCATATTTTATTTACATGTACACATTAATGTGCTCGGCGTCAGATCAACCTTTGGGATGGAACCTTTCACTGGAAACTAAGGCCCCGTCCACACGTATTCGTTTACGTTCGTAAACGCATATTTTTTTTATCTCAAACGCTCCCGTCCACACGAAGCCAGTCACCGTTTACAATTCGTTTTCACCTGTCCACACGTAAACGCTAAAACGATACGTAAACGCTTCAAATCTGCATTGAGCATGCGTCAGACCGTCCGCCATATTGGATATCTGCTCTATTTTCTTTATTTGTGGACTGGGTCCGAATCTGTAACATCAGCTTTTACGAAAATATCCGTTTACGCTGTCCACACGTAAACGGGTAAACGGCGTTTTCGAAAATATCCACTTTGGAGAGCGTTTTCGAAAATATCCGTTTAGGGTGACCGTTTTCATCGTTTACGTGTGAACGGGGAGGCCTAAACGCATAAAAAATATGCGTTTACGAACGTAAACGTATACGCGTGGACGGGGCCTTAAGTGATATCCGACGTAAAATAGTCATGCTACATCACGCGTGACCAGTAATTCGGACATTTCAAACGACGTCACAAAGTCTCGTGTTATTTAGGCATTTCCGTGCGTTTCTCGAGATTTGAAGAGGGATAACGGAAATCAAAGAGAGAGTTCAAATTGAAATCTTCCACGGATTTTCCAGCAGTTTAGACCTGCTGCTGTTAATGCCTTAGGTCGGGAGTACAGGCCAGGTAGACATCTAAACAAGGAAACAAGAAGACGGATAATTGATCTTTATTTGGCTGGAGAAGGACGGAGAGCAATCTCCAGAGCAGTTCGTGTATCTAATGGAACGGTTTGTTATATCATTCGACATTTTGAAGCGTTGAAGTCATGGGTCGGTCGATTGTAGAAATTGTAGACACATCGTTTGACTTCATACTGAAATTTTCATTGAATCGAAAAGCTGATCAGGCGAAACAGATCGGATGATTGCAGAGACAAATCATTTGTTTATTTGACTGCACACTTGAAATTTACTTTGAGTTGGATGGATAACAACAAGTCGCCTAATTTACAACATTTTCGAATTTCACATTGTTGAATAATGTAACGAAACGACATCGATATGTGGTGAAACGACTTGTAGCGAAACGACTTTGTAGCGAAACGACCCAACCTCGTTCCCAGGGTCTCTCTTCTTCCCGCCCCCTGGAGCGAGAGAGAGAGAGAGAGAGAGAGACCCTGGTTGGGGCTGGTCACGTGTCTCCCAGAATCTGGGAGATTCCAATTAAAGGACACGGGGGAGGGGCGGCAAAGTGTGAAATTTGTCTGCTCTGGCTGGGCATTGCGAAACAAATGCAAAAGCGTTCGGCGGCTCGCGACAAATGTGAAGCGGCGGCCTTCCGCAGACTTCGAAAACATATCCACATGGTCTGGTTCTGAAAGTGTAAGTTGCTTTAGGATCAGAGGAATTGTCACGGCGCTTGAAGATTTACCGCAGTACAGCTAATTTTGAACTTGCTGCGAACTGCAATCCAATTTTATTACTTGACGCCGCTAAGCTCGCGCTCTTGATTTATGGCATTGTTCCGGACTGGGATGAATTATCGCTACATACTGCTTAACAGGCGATCTTCAAGCTTCATTCGAAAGGCCCATTAAAGTGCTGCCGTCTGTTCTCGGGCGATGGCAAAGCAAGAACTGAGAAGCGGCCGCCACGGACCCAATGTTTACCACGCTGATCAACAGTACACTTTTATAACAGGAAACGATCGAGAGAAGACAATGATAGCTTTTATTCTTCGTGTGTGGGGCATGTTGTTTAGTTCAATGTTCACCAGTTCCAGTCGTTTGAATGTCTATACATAATGTATAGACATTCAAACGACTGGTTCATTTATATACTTGTGAATTTTTGAGCAACAATTTTACCTTGCGCATTGTTTATTCGCTTTTGTTTGAATCGTTTGACTGAACCATTTCGTTATTTCAATTTTAGGGCTTTGTTCATATTATGTTCAGTTCGACAATTATAAGCTGTCAAGATCTTTTGTCCCTATTTATTCAGTTATAAACGGCAGGCATAACATAAACAGCAAAAATGAAGCACTTTTTACGGCCAAAGAGATTTCTAACATCCCCATTCGGTTGACGATAAGCCTGGGATGTTTTATCTGTTTTATTCCGGGTCTTGCTATAATCACAGAGAATTGTTTACGTCTTTTAAATATATCTTGCAATACAGATTCCTATTTTCAACAAGAGATTATGGAACATGGAACATATTTATTTCACAGCCACAGCTGAAACAATAACAGTCGCGCACAGCACGAGCCTAGCCACTGTACAGAAAACAAGACAACGTTACAAATACTGTCTACCCCTCCTTAGGATTATAATTGTCCACCAGACACGTGACCAGCCCCAACCAGGGTCTCTCTCTCTCTCGCTCCAGGGGGCGGGAAGAAGAGAGACCCTGGGAACGAGGTTGCGAAACGACCATGCTCCCGTGGAAATAGGTCCCTTACTTCACCGTCTCAAAACTCTTCGAACTTTTATCAAGATAGAACCAAGGAATGCGCCGGTCTCTCGATAAAACAAAGATTAACTCCAATGTTACTTCTTATGTGAATAAAAATGGAAGCCATTTTCTTAGACCTTCATGACATGTTTCATGGCAGCTTCCAAATTTAATAAAACGATATCTCTGATATTCCCATGTGATCTCCGATACATCACCAAAAATAGCGCGTTGATTGGAAGACTCGGATCGCATATTCCAGATACTGGTCACGCGTGACCCAGCTTGACTGTAACGATTGAAAAAGAATCGATTAATTGGTGTTAAAAGATGATTGCTGTAGTAAACTTTTTTAAATTCCCCAGTGTAATCACGTCATTCAGTTGTCTAGACAGTCTCGCTTCACACAATGCATATTTATGTCACGCTAAGATCTTTTGGTCGTTTTAAATCTGTTTTACTCTTGAATTCTTTGACTTCGTGGCACAATTTTCTGAACTTTTGAAATATAATGTTAGTGAACTGTAATTCACAAGGATCAAGAGACTAGACAGAATATGTTATTAGAATTCATTTATCATATGGCTGACTGGCTCATCCTTGATAAACTATTTCGCATTGAATGTAACGTGTTAGTGGAGTTAGAATCGATAAATTCTAACGTGCAAAAGTCAGTTTTTAACACTTGTTAAAGAAATTGAAGATATAGACTATCTTCAGGAATGTATTTTCATATTACGTAGCATGTCAGTCTTGCTACCAGGTACTGCAAAACTTTAAACATTTAAATTTTAACTCTGGCTCTAATAGCATTGGCTCAAACGTCAAACGAAAAATTCTGCCTTACAAAGAAAGGCCGATAGATTGTTCGGAAGCAGTCATTATTTCATTGTTTATAGGAGAAGTGGCCATGGGTGGGTGGTTTTTGTCGGATGTTGAAGTTTTTGTTGTTCTTGTTTTTCTGTTGTTGTCGTTGATATTTTTGTGTCTGTGTGTCTTTTTTGCTGCCTCTCTTCTTAGCAGTTTACTTTTATTTGTTATTTTTTGTTTTTGTTTTTTTGTTCTCAAACATTTTAACTTTTTGTGATAAAAATTAACGATAAAAAGTCACGACGTTTCGACCTTTCCGAGGTCATTTTCAAGTGATGAGGTTTGAAAATGAAAATGACTTGAAAATGACCTCTGATAGGTCGAAACGTCGTGACTTTTTATCGTTAATTTTTATCACAAAATCTATTTCCAAAAAATTACTTAATATTAAACATTATTTCACTTATAACTGACTGTTAATTAAGTTATGTTATGTTATTTATATTATTGCATTCAATATATGTAACACTACGCATATATGTGGAAACGTTAATAAAAAAGACGTTGCATGAAAAAAAAAATAAAAATAATAATAATATTAAACATTTTAACCCAAAACATAAACAAAAATCAAAGGGCTATAAGAGCCATCTCGTGAATGCAACACAACGTAAGGTCTCAATTTTTCAGACTTCGAGGTCTATGTAGTGATGACTCTGATTTTTCCAACAAATCAGAAGAAATGTGCCAGTTTTTCAAGAAACGTGGGTACCCCGACTGACCTGACTCTGTTGTTAATAGCGGAGCTCTGCGGGCCGAAGGCCCGCGCGTAGCCCCATACTCATAGAACCTATGCTCGTCATTTTTCATGGTCATGGCTAGCGGAATGTTTCGCGGGCGCACGTGTGCCCGCCGGCCTCCCTCCCCGCCGCCGTTGCGCAGGACTAGCTCGCGGGCGCGTATGACGTCGCAAAACATGCGCGTACGACGTCAAAACATAAACAAAAATCAAAGGGCTATAAGAGCCATCTCGTGAATGCAACACAACGTAAAATAGAGACAACTTAAAATAGAGACAAAATAAAGTTTATGTATGTATGTCATATTGAAACTAAAGCGAGGCTTTGTTTTTCGCGCGGTTACAAGGCCGAATGTCACGTCAGCTGGAAAAACATTTGATGTTTTGCTGTGAATTTACTAAGCGGAGAAAACCGTTTTAAAGGCGTTATTTCCTTGAATATTTCGCGGTTTGCTACTCAAGACAAGGATTCTAATTAAGGGATACTCAGAAGCCGCATCAGTGGAAAAAGACGAGCTTTCAGGGATAAAATCTTGCTTCGAGGAACTTCATGTATTACGTTTTTATCAATGCGGGAGATGTTTGTTTTTTACGGATTTCAGAACCAGAAGCGAAGATTTGAATTTCCAAGCAAGTGAGGGACTTAAAGGTAAAACAGATTACATTTTTCGATTATGTATTGTTAGTTTTGAAAAATAGATTTATAAACGTGCTTATACATTCAGTTGTATCGATTTCTTGAATTTCATCGAAGAAAGCTTGAGGTACGCGTTTTACTTTTAAACGTAAACTATTATAAATGGAGATTTGAATATTTTTTTCGAAAGAAGATTGTGTTGTCCATTTCTATGTGTTTGTTCATTCAGTAGATAGATTGAAAAGCGATTTATGTAAACAAAACAAGACTTTGATTTTATAGTACAGTTCTATCTTCACTCGCATCGCCTTATGCAAATATGTTTTTGTATTTTTGCAATTTTGATTTTCAAATCAGTTTCTCGGGCAATTTGTGACAAGCAACAAGTGTATTTTATTCGGAAAGTAGTCGTACTAGTTATTCTAGACGGAGAAAACGTTTTTGTAAACTTTTGTACGGTCTATAAAAATGTACTGTTAAAACGTGCTTACATTCAGTTGTATCGATTTCTTGAATTTCATCGAAGAAAGCTTGGGGTACGCGTTTTGCTTTTAAACGTAAACTATTATAAATGGAGATTTGAATACATTTTTTCGAAAGAGGATTGTGTTGTCCATTTCTATGTGTTTGTTCATTCAGTAGATAGATTGAAAAGCGATTTTATGTAAACAAAACAAGACTTTGATTTTATAGTACAGTTCTATCTTCACTCGCATCGCCTTATGCAAATATGTTTGTGTATTTTTGCAATTTTAATTTTCAAATCAGTTTCTCTGACAATTTGTGACAAGCAACAAGTGTATTTTATTCGGAAAGTAGTCGTACTAGTTATTCTAGACGGAGAAAAAGTTGTTTTTGTGAACTTTTGTACGGTCTATAAAAATGTACTTACTGTGCAGACGGTCGCGTAATAAGCTTACTGTTTTTGAGAATTGCTAAAATTGAAAAATAGCCTTCGTCAATCTTAATTCTTGTGCTTTCGACCTTTCACCTTAGTCAAGTTTCACCTTAGTTAAGTTTCACCTCAGTTAAGCTTGTTCACAGAGCGACGCTGTTATGCCCAGCCTATCTATATATATTACGGGCCAACAACATGCACAACAGATCGACAGACAATCAGCACTACAAACGTCACAGAAGGAAGAGAACGAAAGAATTCCATTCACTCTCACTTTCCACCCACACAACAACTCAGTCAAAAGCATCATTTTAAAAAAATTCAAATTACTCCAAAACGACCCCGACACTGGCAGAATTTTTCCACAACCCCCACTAATTTTATTCAAATGTGACAAAAACATAGGCAACTTTCTAGTTACGAGCGCACTGAAATCTGACGATGAACCGGGAACTTTTAGACTACGTTTACACTAGAGAAGATTTTTCCGGATTGATAAATGTTTCCGGATTTATTAAATTTAGGGTATTCGGATTCGCAGCCGTTTATACTAAAGGGTATACGGATTCGCAACCGTTTACACACATCGATAAATCCGAGGACATTTATGCGGGAACGGTTACAAAGCAGGCGAAAAAGTATCCGGATTCATGGGAACAACTGTTTACACTTCAAAACATTGCGGATTTGCAGTAATCGGATACAAAGTATTCACTTTAGATTTCGGATTCAAAATCTCCGGAGACGCGACCAAACCGGGACGTTTTTATTTCGGATTCATCCACCTGCGTGTAAACGGCAAAACGAATCCGGTACCAAAATGTTCCGGATTCGTCACGAATCCGGAAAAATCTCCTCTAGTGTAAACGTAGTCTTAAATGCACACACACACGATGAAACACTTGTCCTTTCATTCACAACGCGGACAAAATAACGGGACCTAAACGATCTATTAAAATCACTGATCGTTTCACATGTACCTCCGTAAACGTTATCTACTGCATAACATGTACTTTTTGCAAAAATATATACATTGGCGAAACAGGGAGGAGACTGGGCGACCGTTGTCGTGAACATCTCCGAGACGTTGAAAAAAAATGACAAAGACGCATCCAAACCAGTCGCGCGTCATTTCAATCTTACTAACCATTCTAAACAACACATGACAATCTGCGGCCTTTCCCTACACCAGGGTAACACAGAAAGCCGTAAAAACTTAGAACAAAAAATCATTTTTCAAATCGGCACTCTCAAACCCCACGGAATCAATAATTGACACGCCATTTTACGAGATAATTCGTACTTTCACTTAATTGCTCGGTTTGTATGCGTTTATTTCTCGGATTTTACCCTCTTTTATCTAAATTCTATAAGTTTTCATTCAAGAAAATATTATTTTTAAATTAGAATAGCTCACTCAGTTAAGCTTTCGCCCTGCTATAAATAATTCAACTTTCCACGGCTTCGCTGTAGGCAAGAACATTTCTCTATCCTCACCGGAGGCAAACACAAGAGCCGTTTATTCTGCCGAGAGACATAAACTGGTAGAAATGAGTTCACTTTGCAATTTAAGTTTTTAAGTTTATGAATGGAAAGTTGTGAAGATTACCGAGTTAATTTAGATTTTGCGCGCGTTTTGTTATTTTATTCGAAAATTTGTCATACTAGTTAATCTATACCGAGAAAAAGTTGTTTTTGTGAGCTTTTTTGCACTCTAAATGTACTGCGCGGACTTTCGCGCAATACTGTTTTTGAGAATTGCTAAAATTGAAAAATAGCCCGGTCGTCGTGTAACTTGAAGCGATATCTATATAACAAACAAAATATTACGTGTCCGCTTGTGGATACAAATTTTATCTTCTCTTGTTGATAATATCTCTCACTCGTTCGCTTCGCTCACTCGTGAGAGATATTATCAACACTACTCGAAGATAAAATTCTTATCCACGCGCAGGCATGTAATATCCCATAAAAAATGTGTACAGTACACTTGAGCAAATAAGAGTACATGCATATAATGTTATGTTCTGTGATCAGTGCTTCAATTTTTCTTATTATAGTCATTTTTACATAAATACTTACTTGGTATGCAGATTTTATATAAGGAATAGGCTGAATACCACTAAATTCTATTAGCTGCAATGCAATCTTTTTTCTTCAGAAAATAAGAACCTGTTTAAGAACCTAAATAGCCTAAATATGTGCTAATTGCCATTTATGTAAGAACCTGTTTAGGCTAACTTGGGAAAATGCAAGTTCTCACTTACTGGTTTTTACTGTATCGTGTCATAATTGCACTCGTCTTGGCCGCCGATCACGTGAGTGAAAACATTATATTTCCGCGGGACACTGTGAATCCTTTTAAGGGTCTCATTGAAGTTAACCGTAATCCAACAAAAAAGGGTGATATTCTCCTGCTACTCACCTGGTTAATTTGTCGCTATTTCTTTCCAAAGACTTTACAGAAGAAAAAGAGCAAACACAGAATCATCGAAAGTCCAGTCCTCTTTCTGAAAAGATATTTTTTTCAACACACTCTGCCAGAGCCTTGGTGGTGTTGATATCTGTAGACAAAGCAGCTGATATTGAAGATTATCTAAAAAAATATTATTAACTTCAGACAATATGAATAGAATGATGCTTGAATCAAACGTACAGTATCCTAACAAATTAAACCTGAAAGACTATTGCTTAAGTTTAAAAAAATCAGTAATAGATCAACCGGCATCGCGCAGCAGGAGGGGGGAGGGGGGGAGGGGGGAGGGGGGGAGGGGGGAGGGGGCGGTTGGCTGCTAAATGTAACATAAGGTAAAATCTTGCCACGGGGTCACTCAAAACCCTAACTCTGTTCAAGAAAGACAGCTTTAATTTTCTAACCAGAATGACAAGACCATCGCGAAGTAGTGATTTCAGTCCCACCACATCTCTGGGAGGCGGTTCTTCCTTGCTTTGCGTGTCTAAACTCAGAGAAACTACAATTTATCGAACGAAGATATATATTGTTTTATTTTTGGATTCGATTATGATCATCTTGAACCAATTCCAAACGTACCCCGTTGAAGACTAAATGAAATCGCTCACCCTATCCAGTAGCACGTCCCGGGTGGGAAAGAGCACTCCTCTATTTGGCCTTAACGTATACGGTGGATCAATATGAACTTACACCGACCTACAGGATACAAACACTGAATAGGCGATCTTCGTGTTTCAAGGCGAATTAAATCCTTTTCGATTAATTGTGAACATCTGCGTATTTGATTTGGAATGGCACAGGAGGTTTATATTGCGCTTGAGGATTTTTTTATTGTCGAAGTCTAAGTCATTAACATCAGGTAATTATTCTGTCGGTGAGATACTTTGAGGTCCCTTGAATTGTTTTCATTTTGAATTGTTTTCATTTTGAAGTTAATCAGGGTGGTTTATTTTTTTTTGAAGCGTTTAGAAATTAGCTTTTTCACATCGTAAGAAAGCAACTATAAATTTGTTTAGAAAACAACACTCAGCTGAAATCAAATTATGCGTTCACTTAGGAATAGTTTCAACCACGATATGTCTGTGAACAAAAATGGACAAAAACATGCTCTCAGAAACTACGACACTGTTGAACGATTTCAGTTTTTTAAAGGAAAACAAGAGTTCCCTGGGTCGAACGAAAAAAGAAAAGAGAAAGGCAGAAGATATAACTGCAAATAAAGCAAATCAATACCGGAACCGATGCTTAAGAATTATTATAACAGGGAGTTAGGGTGAAGAGACTGTAGTAGGGTCCCTTCATATGAGCTCCGATTAAGCGCGAGGCTGGCCCTGTTACCGAGATCTCGCCTCACTCCTATATTTCCCTTGTGAATTTTGCGATGAATTCATATAAGAAGGTGGGTAAATCGGTTACCGAGATCTCGGTTTTCCCAACCAGGATCTCGATAACTGGAAATGTTTTCATATGGACAAGCCAACGCGGTTACCGCATGCGTTTCTGTTGAAGAAGAATTTGTAAAAGTTCTGTATTCTTTATAACCGCGAGTCCATAATGGATCAGTGAAAACATGATCAACGATGACTTATAAAAAATAGATTCATTCGAAAAACCATTTAGATAACATTTCTCTCATGCAAAGAATTGAAAGGAAGCCGAATTTCAGCGTTTATTTACATTTGTGGACATCCTTCCGACTTCCATTGTGTCACAATGTTAATAGCATTTACTTGCTGACAAAAGACGAAAGGAAACTTACCGACAAATCTAACTTATTTGCAGAACTCACTAAGGAAATACCCTAATTATGTTGCTTCAAAGGAAGCTGATTCAAACATCAGTCTATTCAAGAACGTAATTACAAAATTAACATTGCACTTTTTAAACTATTTTTAGTACAACATAAGTGCAAGAGAATAACTGAGGTGCATATGTACATGCAATGCAATAATATTGGTCTGTGCAGATAAAATAATATGCGATAACACCCTTTAGACATAACTGATCGCGGCAATGTAAAAGCCACTGCATCGTACACTGGTTTATCTCATCCTTTTAAATTACTGTGACCAACAAAGCCTTCCTTCTTTTAAAATTCGATAAAAAAAATCTTGCTAAATCTTCCTTCTCTTAAAAATTGTCCACCATTGTCTTGTCAGTAATTAATATCCGTAAGGCTAAGAAAAATGAAGTCTCGATTACATTGAAAATTAACCGGTAATGATCCGTCTTTTTTCTGTAATATAAAATGTAATATTTTGTATTGTCCTTTACATTTAAAAAATTAAAAATTCAAAGGTTGAAACAACTTGAGTAATTCCGAGACCAGTTGCGACAATAGCATCGGACCGACTTACATTTGCTCCAGTCCGCTTAGAATGTTTTTTTCAGTTTTGATGAATCAATACCTAAAGTAGTTAAAGATACTGAAGAGACTACTTTGAATTGAAGGTTACATAGAGAGACTGGATGGTGCTGGACTTTAACCTATAAGTTAAAATTTTAGCCATTTCTCAGCTATCAGTTAATTTGGACAAATCTTAGTTAATTTTTCATTTTTCCTTTTTCCCCCGAATAAATGAAATATTTATAAATGAAATATTTCAACCACCGCATACTTCCGGTAAAATTTTTAGCCTTTATACCATGAATGTTACTTACACTTCCTAGTCAACAGTTCTCCCCACTCTAGAAAGTGGTGGAGGTCATTCATTTCGCTTTATCGTGGGTGACAAGCAGGCGCCTCCATGAAGGCTCTCTACAAAACAACTACAAAAACGATCAATGCTTGACAGCAACACAACTACAACTCCATCGAGAATACCTAAGGAAATGAAGAACGAAATGGAGATTTTAGATGAAAGTGATATCCTTCTGAAAGATATTTAAGACATGATTAATGGTTTGAAGGTTGACATCCAAGAAAGGCACAGCAAGATGGAAGCGAGAATGTCATCCCAGGAGGAACATCTCACTGAAAACATTTTCAAACTTGGCCGAGGACATCACAAAGGAGATCAAAGATGAGATGAAGAAGGAAAAAGAGAAAATGTAAGCAGTCAGTTCCTTGAGAGTGACCTGAGGTCAAAATTGGCGCAGCTAGACAAAGCCCAGCAGACGCACAATGATTTAGTATAACAATATACACGAGCAAGAACAGCGTCAGATCGTTTGGTTTTAAGAAAAACGCCGAAGATGGAACTTCCCTGAGCAACTCGCTATTGACATTTTCAGAACAAAAGCTGCAAATACAAATAAAAAAGAATGAGATCGCAATTGCACACCGAGTCGGCATCACCGGATGACCACCGGATGACCATCATGATCCGAAGAAAGCCAGACCCATACTGATATATGTTCCTCTCACACAAGGGAAGCCAAGATAGGTCTGAAAGAAAATTTGTTTTGGTTGGCTGAAGATCTTACTGCAATCTGCCAAGCCTGCCCGATTTATAAATTCACTTTGTTTCTCCGTAAGTTATTTATGCCTGTTCTCAGTAGAAAGTTCTGTTTAAAGTGTTTTTGAGATAAGAGAGTAGATAAATTGGTAAATCAACTAAACTGCAATACCGTGAACAATCAATTGTTCAATCAATCAATTGTTCACGGCATTGCAGTTTAGTTGATAAATTGGTAGCCTGCGTGGCAGGCGCAAACGGGGATGGCTCTTATTAGCAGGCTAATAAAGTAATTTAAAGGTTGTTTATGTAAAGCGTATTTCTTTATAATAACTCGAGGGAATCATGAAACAATTTTTGATTTGATCAAAGGCTCCTTGTGAGCCAGCTCATGGATAAATTGGATTAGTGTAGAAATAGTTGAATAAAAAGGAGAAGATGACTTGGTGGGATTGTAAATATGTATTTTGCTTGCTTATCAAATGCACATTTACATTTACATCTGCTATAAGAAGCAACCCTCCGTGCAAGTCATATTTCAGAATATTTCAATGCAAAATTTGCAATTGACTTTCCTTTAATTCGAAACAAAATTTGGTTTATGTAAACTTTTACACATGGCAGCGAAACTTCACCTATTTAAAACCTACATTTATTGGGCTGTGGCGTTTTCCTAAGTCTTGAAAAATTCCTTTGAAGTCCGCAGATCGATTTTAATTTTCCAAGGCTTGAAGCCCTATGCCTTAGCGGAATTACCAACAAAACTTTACAGCTGATAGATGGAAGGAAGGAGTGAAAATTTGCATATTTGTCACCGTCTGCTATAACTCGTTCATTAAGCTTTGCGTATTCACGAGTTAAAAATGCGAAGTTCAAACCAATGACCTCGCGCGACAGTTCGCGTGGAAAAAACGAACGCGCGCGATTGAACTTAATTGATGGCACAGATCAACCATCTCCAGTTTGCGTAAGTAAGGTTGAGTAACGGCCTTAATTTCAAAGTATAGCCCTGTGTTGAAAGTATCCACAAAAAATACTCACAACTTTCACCAAATCCTTTGGTGAAAAACAAAATTGCGATCCGATTTTTTTTTTTGTAATAGACTTGAATGTAACACCACTAGAGCAAAGCATTGTCGATTTCACAGCAAAAACTTACACGAATCGAAATATGGCTCCAACAATAAAAGGTTAAATTCCAAAAAAAACTACGGAAAATAGCCGTAAAGTCAGTAAGTCGCAAAAATTGAATCGCTAAGACTTCCTGTTACATTAGATTCTCGGCAGCAGGACACAACACTTTTTTTCATAATATGTGTTAAGGTGGCTCCTAATAGTTTAAACATTCCCATCATGATACATGTATGATATTTAATCACAGCTACACCAGTAAAGTTAAGAGAAAACGTTTAGTACAGTTTTGTAAACACTTAACCAATAAACAAATTTAGGTGGCTACGACATCAAAATTTGTTACCATGGCAATGTCAAAAGAGGTCAAAACGACTCCATTTTCAACCTTTTGAGGCTAATAACTTCAAAACTGCTCTGAACTCTATGTACAGAATTTTTTTTAAAGTTGTTAAAATGTTTCTCTTGCCGATTAAACAAAAATATATCGAAAACAAAAACTTTCACCGTGTAGTTTTTAAATTATTAGCCTCAAATGGTCCAAAACAGCGTATTTTTTACCTTTTTTCGCATTGCCATGACAACGAATGATGACATCATTTGGATACCACTTTGTTGACTGATAAAAGATTTACTGGTTTCAAGTAAAAGATTTCTAGCCACACCGTCGGGCTAGCTGTAATGGAATGCAAAAGACGAGTGGGCTGAACAATATGGAGCCACCTTAATAACCTTTATTTTTACTTTAAATGGCATTTTCAACTCTATGTTATACCCAATAAAGCGGTGAACCCATCTTCTAGACTAACGTTTGAGGCAAATTCAGTTTTCTGGCCGGAAACAATGCACGCTTAATCATGTTCTAATTCAGGTCAGATCAATGAGTGTTGTTACTTCAAAGAAAGACAAAGGAACTCGCAAGAGAAATGTTTTAACACAAAGTCGCAATAAAGTTTTGTAAAACAGAGTATGTGGCTAAAAAGTGGACTCTTTTATCCTGTTAGCCAAAATTCTATCTAGTTCGTGCGGTGGCGGTTTAGTCTTGTAAATGTTTGTAATTTTATCCGACCCTCCTTACCGCATATTATGTACTTATTGACTACTTAATCAACTTCCTTGCGTTTGGGATCAATTAGAAAATCAAAGGCTCCTTGCGAGTCAAGTCATGAATATGAAACAACCATCGGACCTTTTCCTACCCTACACAAGGTGGGTCCTCTCAGATTGTATATGTTATGACTACTTCCCTT
This sequence comes from Dendrophyllia cribrosa, assembly GCA_024195265.1. Classification (NCBI taxonomy): domain Eukaryota; kingdom Metazoa; phylum Cnidaria; class Anthozoa; order Scleractinia; family Dendrophylliidae; genus Dendrophyllia; species Dendrophyllia cribrosa. The sequence goes on along the minus strand of JAJLRJ010000012.1, from coordinate 21,709,081 downwards.
ATGTTGCAGATCCACGTACCAATATCTTTTACCAAAGAAGGACCTCTAAAACCTTCGTGTGTAGCTGAGGGAGTCCTGGGTTATTCTCCAGAGCGTATAGCAAACACATGGCAGGTAAAATCCACTGTAATTTTTATCAACAATGCTTTAAAGATGAATTATAGTCCGTACTGCGCAATCTCAGCTCGGCAATGTTTGTGAGCCTCACACGAATGAATGTTGTTTACTAGCGAAAATGAAAATTACGGGACAAACTTACCTTTTCCTTCATTATTAATGTGAGATATCCTTGCCAAACAATAATAACAAGTAAAAGAACCCCAACATTTTCTCAAACCGACGTGTCAGCTCATCGAGCATTCGTAAACACAACGACCGTAATGGCGGACTCGGTTTACTCCCATTTACTCCATGTATGCTGTTACCGAAGTGTAACTTATCAACAAATTCAAAACAAAAATTTAATAGCGGAGCTCGCGGGCCGAAGGCCCGGCGGAGCCCCATACCCATAGAACCTATGCCCGTCATTTTTCATGGTCATGGCTAGCGGAATGTTTCGCGGGTGTGTGTGTGCCCGTGTTGCACAACATCCCAACATCCGGGATCTTAGAAATTTTGAAAGCAAACCGAGGCGTACCGAGGCTTTGCTTTTCGCGCGGCCACACAGGCGTGAGCTCGGTAAACACTTCAGTTGAATTGTTGTGTTAAGCGGAGAATTAAAGTCGTTATTTCCCTGCAGGTTTTCGTGGTTTGCTACTCAAGACAGGGATACTAATTATTAAAGGGATACTCAGAAGCCGCTTTAGTGGAAAAAGAAGAGCTTTCAGGGATAAAAATCTTGCTTCGAGGAACTTATCAATGCAGGGGAGATGTTTGTTTTACGGATTAACGGAGATTTAAAGAATTTTCAAGGATTTCCAAGGTAAAAAAAATTACATTTTTCGATGGGAATTTGATATCAATCTCTGATTGACTCTTTCTTTGTGCTCTCGTTAGTTTGGAGAATTGTTTATAAAACGTGCTTTAATTCAGTTGTATTGTTTTCTTGAATTTCATCGAAGACAGCGCTATAATTGGTAGTACGCGTTTTGCTTTTAAACATAAACTTATTGAGATTTGAATAAAATTTTCGAAAGAAGATTGTGTTGTGCAATTTTATGTGTTTGTTCATTCATTACATTAAAAGCGATTTTATGTATTAACTAAACAAAACAAGACTTGCATTTCATAGTAACTGTTCTAACTTCACTCGCGTCGCCTTATGCAAATCTGTTTGAGTATTTTTTGCAATTTTGATTTCCAAATCAGTTTCTCGGGCAATTTTTGATACCTAACAGGTGTATTTTATTCGGAAATTAGTCATACCAGTTATTCTAGACCCAGAAAAAGTTGTTTTTGTGAATTTTTGTACGGTCTAAATTTACTGTGCAGACGGTCGCGTAATTCTGTTTTTGAGAATTGCTAAAATTAAAAAATAGCCCGGTCGTCAATTTTATTCTTGTGCTTCCGACCTTTCACCTCAGTTAAGTTTATCATCGGCTTTCTGTTGAAAGAGCTACGCTGTTAGGCTCAGCCTATCTATATATATTATAAATTTAATATAAGTTTGCCAGGTTACCAATGGTTTACGATGAGCGAGTGGGAAGAGTCTAGATTCCATAGCTCAGAAGGAGGTCGGACACCTCAGACGGAGACTTCTATAACGGAGTAACTGGTTAGCTTTCAGTTGAGGTTAGGGTTAGCAGTTTATATAGTTAAATTTAGGCCTAAGCAACCCGAAAAGCTGCAATATGTGGCACTGTGGTACGGTAGGCTATGTAAGTCTAAGCCTAGCTGAGGTCACAGGTTCAATCCTGAGTGGGGATTTTAGATTTTCTTGTTTTACACTTAAAAATTTATTGAAAATAAAATTCCAAGTGTTGACATTACGTTATATAATTCTCAATAAGTGTCCGACCTCCTTCTGAGCTATAGAAGGTAGACTCTACCGAGCGAGTGACTTTTCTCCAGTAACCGCAATAAGTCGTATTCACGACTTAATCAGTCCCTTAAGCCCCAAATATCAACAAAACAAATTCTCCTAACTTGTCATGGGGGTTGTTTCCTTTATTTTAATGGCAGTGACAGTTCATCAGGGTTAGGAGAAATGAGATGCTTATCAGTATCAGGGCCCAAAGGGATGATTATTGCATAGCTATACCAAAAACAACAACAAGAACAACTTAGTGCGGCTGAAAATGGGGAAGTGGGTGACAAAGTGATCCACAGAAATATGTCAGCCCCATGTACTCCTGGAGTGTCAAGCTAACAAAACCTACAGCCCAGGGAGAGGCACACGCAGGATGGAGAGGAGAGAGTTGGGGTCTCCTCTCAGGGCCGACAGTGAGCATTCCTGGGACTGGGTAGAGAGGAGAAGTTGGGCCTCCTCTCTGATTGGAGGGAATTGGGTCTCCACTAACCTAGATTCAAAGAGTACAGAATGGGCGGAGTTTGGCCCCAAACATTGTCGAGTCTATGTGGGCAAAAGTGTAACAAGAGGAGCACTTCATCCCCATTTCCTACTTTATTGGAAAAATCTCAAATAGAGCCCATTAATGTATATTACAATCAGAAAATAATACAGTGTAATTGAGCAAACATGGACAGGCCTGACACGTGCAATGTTCATCTAGACACCATGTTGTTATCACATTGTTTATAATTGGGAAGTACAATTATTATATATGTTTATGTTGTACTATTCGGATAGACACGAAGGAAGACACACGTTCACTCTGTAATTCACTATAATATCATTCTTAGGTGATCATGTTACATTGTTAGGTCACATGTGTATATCAAGTAATGTGATCACTACATATGTAATTATTTGTTATTATTACATTGTTATTGCTTAGGCTTCTACATGGAATTGATTTATAATATTCTAAAGGTTTCACCAGCAAAAAAGGGGGGGGGCACTCATAGAAGCTATAGGGTGGGATGGGAGGGAACAAAGAAAGAACTAACTGCTTTGAAACAGTTCTGTCTTGTTGCTTGTGTTAAAACAAAAGTAACAAGTGCATTGAATATACGCTTGGCAAAAGGCTAGATGCTATTTGATTGGACAATTGAAAATGGTGTTCCTGGGGTTCTCACGTGAGACAGATCGTACGAGGTAGGTCGCTGAACAAAGTTCAAGCACAAACAGGAGTTGTTGATTAATTGAAATTTATTTCCGGTGATCAATAAATTGTGATCTTATTCTTACTAAATTTCGCGTTTTGGAAAAAATCGCAAAAATTAATACTCGCGAAAAAAAGAAAGCGCCAAAATTAAAATCGCGAAATTTTATATCATATTATACTGTATAAGAAAACAATACATAAATTATAAAGGTTGTGAGTCACAGACTTGTTGGTAATTTCCCTGAATTAAAGCTGTCACTTGTGTCCTTAAAATTCTTAAAAAATCATTCCTTTCTGGTCTTGATTTCGTCTCACTCTTCCTCTGACTCACTGTTATCTTCAGCCGCCTGTAGATCAGCCAAAACCTCTTCTGTACGGTCATCAAATGTTCCATTTGTAGGATCCTTATAGTTAGATTTAATTAGGCATTTTTACCTCTCCAGTATTTCTTAGTTCTTTGAAGTGCGATCCATTTCAGGCCACCCTGTACAAGAGGAGATCTTCGGTGCTTTGACTCAAGAACCTCGTAGAAGTAAATTTGTATATAGCTATTTTGTGAACATTCTTTAAGGGCTTGGGAGATTAAAGAAGTGGCAAAATCGCGAAATTAAATACACTTTTGTACACTTTTTTCCTGGAATCGGGAAAATTAATACTCACGAAATACAGCTTCCGAATTTTCGCGAAATTAAGTACACCCGAAAATTAGTAAGTGGGAGGGCCGGTTTGGACCTAACTTAGCCAATAAGTATTTTATAATATGACCAATTTTGAAACAAATTTGGACCTAACTTAGTCAATAAGTATTTCATAGTATCAATTTGGAGACAAAATTACTTGAAATTTTAACGCGCGAGGCCGTCCGCTTTTGTAGTAAGGCCGTACGGCTTTTTCCGGGCCCGCTCGCGCAAATGCGTACGGCCCTCATACGGGACTTTCATCAATAGTTTTGCAAAGAAAAGGTTCGCAGGGCTGTGCGGGTCATATGGTAAAACTCCTTTTGTTATGTTTTAATACGTGGAAATAAGGGTTTTTGCTCTGACAAGAAAGTCAGTTTAGTCAATATTAAGTCATATTAGTCAATTCTGGAGCGAATTGACTAATATGAGTGTTTGCCCGCATTGTCCAATATAAGCTGCCACTGTTTTATGTCAGGCGTAACCCTAAAAATAGTCCAGAAAATTAACCAGCAAATGCTGATCCGTCTTTATTGCTCGTGTTTTGTAAGGGAAGCGTTGCTAGAACGTGTGGTTAACACCGAAGGTTTTACAAATTTTACTGAATGAAGTATAATGTTAGAAGTCTGTAATAAAGCACGGATTTTTTGGTTGTTTCCTTTTTTTCAGTAAATCTTCAACCGTTAATTAATAATTACCGTTCGCCGGTCAGTATCCGCTATGTGCGATAGTGAGATGTCCAAAGGAGAAATTGAACATGACTAACTGATAGGCAGATCATGAATCTAGGGTAACCCACGAAAAGGCTCTGTTTTCGTTTCATTTTAGTGAACCATTCCCGGGGGAAACGCGAAACGAAAATAGATCACAAAAGAGGAAATAAGAGCGCGCTAAAATTAGTCCCATAACATCTTGATTTGAATTCAATTCTCCCTAAAATACTAATATAGCAAATGCATGAAAAACAATGCAAGTCATGATACTTAATATGAGGTTAACGAATTGTAACTTATTGAAAAGCCTTTACGGTGGCACCAGCGGTAGTTTATTGGGACAAGAGGAGACGGAGAGGCGATTTTCGATCGCCCCTCGACTATCCCTGGGAGATTTGATGGACTTTTCGTAGTCTATATCAATGGGCAAAGCAGAAAATAGGCAAGAGGAAGATAGACCCAAGATAGGCTAAATTTTCTTTCTTGATTAACTAAAACTCGGTAACCTTGAATTGTAATACAGAAAGTCTTGTAATTAGTTATCAGGAACACCGTAAGAACTCAGCCGAACAGATTGTTTCCGTAATGTAACTTTCATTTATCTTTTCTTTGTAGAGGTTTCAAAATATGCTTTGTGTCATGCATAGGCCGTCGTGAAGATAAAAGTTGAGTCACACATTTCTTTTAATTTTGAGTCTGTGACTCTGTGGAGTC
>JAJLRJ010000012.1:21508810-21701310 GCA_024195265.1 Dendrophyllia cribrosa | reverse complement strand
AAAATATAACGTTTCATTTAAACTCATTACGGGATACGTCTCGTATTGTCAACAGCTTTAACTTTTACTTTATTTGTTAATTATTGTTTTAAAAACCACTATTCAGATTTAAACTTATTTTGTAACTCTTCATTTTTTTCATTTCAGATTGTCACTTCATTTTGAGAGAAAACAGTGGCACATTTCACACTCCAAATTTTCCAGACAAACACCCCAACAATATCGAATGCATCTGGAATATTCAAGTTCAACCGGGGCGTTATATTCTACTTTCCTTTGGCGTGTTTGAATTAGAGAGCTACAAAGGAAAATGTATTGATCTTGTGGAGGTAAAGGATGGAAGCAAATCCACAGACCAACTGCTCGGTGAGTAATATGTGCTGCCATTAACTTTGGCTTGGAGTACAGAAGAACGGACTCACGTACGAGCAGTCCTCATTTCTCTCCGGGATAGACGAGTCATGCGAGAGGCGGGACGCGTGAACTCACGCGAAAGCTGACATTCCCCGCGTTCGCGTGTTTCGCTTGTCATCCTGTGTTTGAGAAAAAAGGGACTGGGTCATAGTGTAGCTGAGAGCAATCAACATTAAAAACTGAAACGTTTGGATGGACGCAGACTAGTGAAAATACTCAAAAACAGAACAACGTTTTTGATTTTTGAACAAGAGATGTTTAGATCGATCCAAAGAAGTTACAAAAATTTTTATGATGAGGCTATCACAGCAATAACAAAAGCAGATATTTACAAAAGAGGCGTGACAAAAGTGAAAAATGTTGCAACATTGGAATAAATTGAACCGAAAGAGTTAAATTAACATGATAAAGTTGCTTATTTAAAGTAGGTTGTTCCCAGTGATAATTGAAATCAAAAAAGTTGTCCAGTTTTTGAGTAAAACATAACATGATTTCGACATTTTTAGTTTTCGAATTTGTGTGTTTCGGGATCTTATCAAATCTTATCTTTGCGATTTGGAAAGACTGTCTGTTTTCAATAAGTTAGAATTTTTTGGCGATTTAAGCAAAGCCGGCGAATTGAGCAGTGCAAAACAAATACAAAATTTCTGTGACTTTGTACTGCGTATTTAAGTTCTTACTCGGCCTACACTGCGAGAACTCCTGAGACGACTGTCAAGATATTTAACACAGCTATTGGTGATGATTTTATCTGGAACACGATGTAAATGTTAACTTGGCATTGAAATTTCTTGACTTTGGTTCCCATGTTTTTATTTATCATTCTTTTTATTTATCACATGCAGGTGGTTTCTGTGATACTCGTCCACCGCCCAAGGTCATCACATCCAGCACAAACAGTCTCCGGCTTTGGTTTTACTCTGATAAGACTGACGCATATCAAGGCTTCAACGCTTCTTACAACAGCCAGTGGCAGAAGGGTAAATGTTTACAATAATATGTACTAGTGTATGAGTTTGTGAGCTACAGTAAAACTGCAAGTCTATAAAAGAAGCTTTCATGTTGTAACCGTCAAACGACAAATATATTAAAATAGATGGACGCTTTTAGTTTATAACCTCCTTGAACTTGTGCTAGGAAAGTCCAGAAATGTCTGTCGGAGGTTTGAATATTGTTTTCTTTTCTTCAATCGATCGTCAACGGAGGATGGAGTATAAATTGCTCAGTCAACCGGGTGGGTAATTTTTATTGTTGGACTAACTGATGGGTTTTTCAGTCCAGAACATAATGGAAAGGAATGTAACTATTACCGTCAAATTGCTGTTTTTTTGACAATCAACCGTCAATGCTATGGTCCTATTAAGACTCTCTTGAATGTTGTACCAGGAAAGTCCAGAAATGTCTGAAGGAGGTTTGAATATTGTTTTCTGTTCTTTATGCCACTGAGAAAATGTGGAGGCTCGGTGGACTTCAGATCTGAAAGTCGGTGGTTAGAAACTTTGCTCCACATTTCTCTCTCCACCCAGGGCCGAGTTGTTCAAAGTCTGATTAGCACTAATCCTGGATTAACTGTCAACAGAACATATGAGTTGTCATGGTAATTAACCCTGGATTAGCGCTAATCGTCCTTCGAACAACTTGGCCCAGGTGTATAACCCTTTCACTCCCAGAGTCAATTATGGAGACATGTAGCATAGTTCTAACTTGTCAGTCTGTGGACGAAATCCTATGGTGTGACCATTCAAATGAAACCTCTTTGGCAGTACTTTTGCACGGTACCATTTGTTTTCAATATTTCACAAAATGAAATTTGGGAATTTTCTTGAATTTTGATGTTTGGCACTCTTGGGAGTGAAAGGGATAAATGGCTACATAATGCTGGGTGTAACCTTGTGGTGGACTAGCATCCCGTCCAGAGGGGAGTAGCAATACCCGAAGCCACTTCAAGTTACCCTGGTTACCTTGTAATGGACTAGCATCCCATCCAGCGGGTAGTAGCGATCTTCCTTGTTGCTTCATGCTACAGAAATCGGGTTAAGCTGTGGCCGTGTGGGTCACCAGTGGCTCGTGTCCGATTTTACCTAAATTATTGGAAACGTGAAGCCTGAGAAACGGAGCGCAAGTTAAAACAAATTTGCCAAGTTAAAAACTTGCATCGACTTGTTAATCCGTTTGGACATTATGCACTCGTTGTGTACCCTTGCGTTTACTTGTTATCATAACTTGAGTCCACTCTGATCGAGCTCAAATTCACACTCAAATGCGAAGCAATAGCGCTGCATGAATAATTTTTTGTGACAAAATATGTCCCTAGTGGCTTTTGGTGTAAAATTTTTAAATTTAGTACCATATTCGGTTACATATTCTAGACTTTGTTTCTTAACCAGGTTGTGGAGGGTTTCTGTCTAAATACTCTGGCAGTATTTCATCTCCTCGATTCCCAGATTCATATCCGAACTCCATACAATGTGATTGGATCATCACTGTACCACGTGGCAAGTTCATTCGTCTCGCGTTTTCCGACTTTGAAGTGGAATTTAACTGCGACAGCAAATGCTGGTGTGAAGACTACTTGGAAATATGGGATGGACTAGAATTCAATGAGACCAAGCTAGGAAGGTGAATAATGCAACTTGTGAACATGTGCTTGATAAGGACGTATTCGTGGTGTACCAAGCACTATTTTGTGTGCACGTATTTAATTTCCTACTCTTCCATAAAACCTTTTTTGCTCGACAGGCAATTAATTAAAGTTTAGACGTTGTTTATAGTGGATGATCACTTTGCCATCCAGGATGTGAGCACTTAGTTATCCAGCTTATTTCCGGCTCACCACTCAAATAAGGAAACAAATAATAATGCAAACTGAACAAAGCATGTTAAAAATCCCATCAAGCGTGGCCGAGGAGTTGAACAGGGGTCTACTGTGAAAAACGCCATCTTGTGGTCAGAGTGGACTTGAACTCATAGCCTGCGAGTACAGCTTCCTCTCATTGCTCCCGGCCACGAAGCGATGAGAGGCGGCTGTATTCGCAAGCTACTGTAGCGGCCGGGAGCGATGACAGGCAGGCTATCACTATATGTCGCAGGCTATCGAACTTAGGACCTCCGGATTGAAAGTTGGACACGTCCTAGCCACTCAGCCACGCTACACGTACCAATTTCTCTTCTTTCTATTTTTCAGCTTCTGTAGGTCTGTTAAACCACTGGTGGTGTCTAAAAGCAACAGAATGAGACTGCGGTTTGTAACAAACATAGAAGGACGCTTTAAAGGCTTTGCACTGTCATATACCACATCTATCACGCCAGGTGAGTAGCAGGTGAAGCATAAGAAAACCTCGTAGGATCACGATTACCCTCTAGGCGGAACCTCGCCTGAGCTGAGACTCAGTATGTTGTCCTGAATGCGGATACTGACCGCGTGTTCTCTAGCTGTCTACTTACAAGACGTTGCACTGTATTTCATGCAGTGCTTCACAGGTGTCTCTCAAGCTTTGAGCTGTTTTATAGAATCCAAATATGTCAGATAGGCTAAGTTTAACAGCGGAGCTCTCTGAACACTAACGATGATGATAAGCTCAACTTAGGTGAAAGCCGGGTCGGAAGCACAAGAAAAATTAGAATTAAGACTGACGACCGGGCTATTTTTCAATTTTAGCAATTCTCAAAAACAGTATAACGCGACCGTCTGCGCAATACATTTAGACTGCACAAACGTTTATTCGGAAATTGCCCGAGAAACTGATATGGAAATCAAAATTGCATAAAATACACAGACATCTTTGCGCAGGGCGACGCGAGTGAAGTTGGAACTACAAAATCCATGTCTTGTTTTGTTTACATAAAATCGCTTTTCAACCTATGTAATGAATGAACAAACACATAAAATGGACAACAAAATCTTTTTTTAAAAAATTTTATTCAAATATCCGTTAGTTTATGTTTAAACGCAAAAAGCGTACCATTAGCGCATCGAAAAGCTGTCTGGCTGAGCACATAGCGAATGTCAATACGACTGAATTTGAGCACGTTTTATAAACATTTCACCAAAACTAACGAAAACACAAAGAAAAAGTCAATAATATCACAAATTTACATCAACATAAATTCCCATAGAAAAATGTAATTTCTTTTACCGTTAAGTCCCTCGGCTGCTTGAAAATTCTTTAAAACTCCGCTCCTTCGCGGGTTCTGACTTCCGAAGAAGAAATATTGCCCCCGCATTGATAATTAAAAACGTAAGCAAGATTTCATCGCTTAAAGCTCTTCTTTTTCTGCGTATTCTTTAAAGCTTTATCTTTCTATTTTGAATATTTTAAATGTGTTATTGCAAAATCACGGCCGGTCTTGGCCGGCACGGCCGTCAATGAAGGAGTTTAGCTCTAAACAAATGCTTCGACGATCTACTAGCTTCAACTTTTCAGCTTTTAACGGTTTTTTTAATAGTTTTGTACCCTGAAGAAGGCAGCATTGCCGAAACGTCGGTAAAGAAAAATTATTCTACAAACAGCGTCAAATTTATCACTTTTTCATTTCGCCATTCAGTTTGACGCTGCGCAGGTAATTGAAATATTTATCGATCTACTAGCTTCAATTGTCCGAAGATGAAATCAGGTTTAAAAATAAGTAAATAAGAAGCAAAGAACAGCGAACGAAAATGCTGCCGTAGCATCTGCAACAGATCTAGTAAAAATAAGCACTTAGCTCTATATTCCTCCAAAAACGCTTGACTTGCAGAGTTACTCAGCCTCAAATGCGGCCTTGACCATTGTTTGAGAAATGTGAAAACTGTCTCGAGTAGCAAACCGCGAAAAAAAAAAAGGGAAAAACGATTTTGCCAACCATTTTCTCCGCTAAACACAACAAAAGTGTTTACTGTAGCTGACGTAACATCGGCCTTGTAGCCGCGGGAAGCGAGCGAAAAACAAAGCCTTGCTTTGGTTTAAAAATTGCTAAGATTCCGGATGTTGCGCGACGTCGTACGCGCATGTTGCGCGAAGTCATACGCGCCCGCGAGCTAGCCCTGCGCGACGGCCGCGCCCGCGAGATAACCGTGCGCGAATTCGCGCCCGCGAAACATTCCGCTAGCCATGACCATAAAAAATGACGGGCATGGTTCTACTATAAGTATGGAGCTCCGCGAGAGCTCCGCTATAATCTTATGCGTGAAAATACAACGTTGACGTAACAAACTATCCACTAAAAATATTTACTGAATGCCAATTTCTTCATTTTAGAAGCCGAGTTTTTGTATTTTCAGGTTGTGGTGGTGACATTTCAGGACAGAGTGGCTTCATTACATCTCCAAATTATCCCGTGTCTTTTCCCTCGTTTTCTGACTGCGTCTGGCGTATAACAGCGCCCGCTGACCGGTACATATCATTTCGGTTTGTGGAGTTTACAGGAATAAATGGCACGAACTCTGAATGCTCGGCTGACTCTGTTGAAGTAAGGGAAGGCTATTCGAGGAAGGCTCAGATAAAAGGTAATTAATTATGGTGTTTACACATCTCTCGTGTAATTAAATAGAGGATGATCCAGTACGTCCCATACTCTTTAACAAAGAGAGACGATATAGGAGATAACATCGCCGTCTAATGAACTGACTGAGACATCGAGTTGAGCACAGCCAAAATGAAGTTACACACTTATCCGGTAGACTGCCAACTGGACAAGATAGTCGAGCGGACGAGCAAATCACACGATCGGCAATCGACCAAGCGAGCAAAAGTAATGCGAACCAAGGGGGCGCTCAGAGAAGAGGCGCCTCTTCCCCAGTTTCCCATCGACTAGTTTACTCATCACAGTTTCATCGCGCTGTGTTTTCTCGATCAGCTCGCCCGCTCGACTGACTGATTAGGGACGGCTGTAAGTGTAGTGTGGATTTAAACCTGCGACCACCCGCTCTGCATTCTGGTGCTCTACCAACTGAGCTAACCACGCAGCAGAAAAATGAATCATCAACAAATATGATCATTAATTTTATTCAATTCAAGCAATTCAAGTTTCATATGTTTTTCAAAAGCCAACGCCCGACCGCATCCCCCCCCCCCCCCCCCCCCCCCACCCCCCGCTCTCCCAATTACCACTCAACGTCCTCTCATTTTTGATACCTGTTTGCTTAGAAATGTACTCAAAAATCTGTAAGAACATGCATACATACATTATTTATTATCTTTCCCAGACGGGCTTTTCACTGTCTTCGACTCTTCTCCTTTAAAATTGTTTCATCAGAAAGTGTATGGGTCCGTATTGTTTTGATCATATTTTGTTTTCCAGGGCGCTATTGTATCCAGAACTTTCCTACTGTCATTGTAACCAGCGGCCATGAACTATATATCCACTTCAGAGCAAGAAGTGATGCTAAAGTGAATTCACGATTTTACAGAAGATTCAACGGAACCTTTCTGACTCATTCAACAGGTACAAACTCTACAATATTGGTACTCATTTACTTCTCAGATCAGATATTTCATTTAGACGTACACGCAAACTCGGTCCCCTCATCCTATGGAGGGAGGGCTTGTTCTTTTTCCTCCTATTCCTTTGAAACTTCCAATCAGATGTTTTTCCAGAAACTAGAGGATTAAGTTTCAGCAGATGGGCTCCTGGTTTCAGCGATAATTAGCTATTAGATTTAGGACTTGCTACAGTGCGTCAAATATCGCATGCAGGCAATAACTAGATTAATAGCACCATGTAACCACCACTGAGATTAATGCCTGCGACGGATTGCGCGCAATATTGCACAAAAGAAGAAAGATGTGCATAACCGCTGGAACTTTCGTACTTTATATCACGTGTGTGATCCCGGGGCTTGGGATCCATGTTTTCGTTTTTCTGGGTTTGTCGGTTGGATTTGGTATGAATTGATAACCTCTCTCAGTTTACGTTACAATAACTTAAACTCTCCCCAGCCTGCAATGAATCTATTGGTCTACAGGATGGCAGAGTTAAAAATTATCAACTCTCCGCCTCTTCTTACTTCAATCTACAACTTGGCCGTGGAGAGCTGTACATGTCTCCCCAGTACGGACGGATAGAAGGTCTTTATTCGTGGTGTAGTCAGGTAAGATTCAACCGCCCTTCATGCACGTCCTTATTTCATTTGAGAAATTATTGAAAACAAGCGTTACCGTAAGAAATTACTGCTTTGTGTACCCTACATTCGAATGGGACACTATAGAGGAATTCCCCCAAGGGAGGAGGGAGGGGAACTCTTTTATAAAAGCGACGGGGGTGATCGTTGTTCCTTTTAGGGGTTAGTAAATTGGTAGTAAATTGAAAAAAAAAATTAGATCCACACCCACAAAACGGGTTCCTGGTACCTTTTAGGGGTTCCTTTCAAAATTTGCGACGATCACTCCTTTCATTTTTTAATGGGAGTCCACCCTCGGTGAGGGTGTCATCCACAAACTCAGTAGCTGGAAGCACGTTTATTATATCTTATTACGGTTTAACTCTGGTAGCGTTAATGAGAGATGAAAATGAAATCTGGTCAAACGTGAATAAAGCGGACCACTCGGGGAATACTGTAGCGTCCACTTAAAACAGGTTTAGGGCGTCAGTTCCATTGTACATTGTACACCTCCATTGTATTAGGCAAAATTGTGTATTCTAATATATTCTATGGTATTGTATTCTATTGTATTGTCGTTCTTTTGTGGTCTAATATTCTATTGTTTTAACAAAAGAATAAGTGTTACCCCTAAATCGGGCATGCTATAGTTTTAGTTGACATTAAATATCATTCATTTATAACGTTGGAAGTAATCATTAAATTTAACAGTGCCTTTCTCTTTTATTCAAGTGAAAGCTGATTAAATTCATATGTGAAGAAAATGAATTGAATTGCATTGTTTTTACACCGCTACAGGTGTTAAACAACACTGTTGGTGAGTACTTTCAAATTGACCTCCTGAACTTGACTGAAGTCACGGCTATAGCAACTCAGGTACGTAGAGATCGAAAACACGGGTTAAGAAAAATAAATAACGCATTCTTAACAAGAGCCTTGAAGAATAATCACAATGATTCATTTTGATGATTCATCATCGTCATTATCACTATAGTATCAAAGTCCATTTCTCCCAGACTGTGTCCATTTGTCCTGTCAGCTGTACCCGTGTTATTTAAAAAATCTTTGCCATGCAGCCTTCAAGGCCAAAATGTCCGATTAACATGTTATTCACTCGATCAGTGAATATCAGCTATTTTTGCCAAGCCGCACTGAAACACTGAAGGCAGTTTTCCATCCTTAGAATCATTTACTGCGCCTTTCAATAACAGGTGAACTTTGAACTAACCTTTATGTATTTTCTGTGTGAGTTGAATAAAAATTGACTTGACTTGACTTGACTTGACTTGACTTGACTTGACTTGACTTGACTTGACTTGACGGTCCCAGACTCTTGGCTTGGCTTGGCTTGGCTTGGCTTGGCTTTGAAGTTCAAAGCCCAACTAAAGTTAACGTTTTACGCTGTCGTCAATCAAAATTATGGAAACAGACATTGGACCCCTGAAAACAGAAAATGACAAAATGGATCGAAATCCACCAATCACAACCCACAAACATCGCGCGTGTTATTGAAAAGCGCAGCTTTGCAAATACACTCACGTCTCGTGTCTGTTAAAAACCGCGAGCTCAGTTAACCAAAATAATCATTAGTGAAAAGAGAGTGACCTTGTACTTCCCCCTCAGGGTTATCATTTGCGGAGCACCAGTTACTGCGGGTACGTGTCAACTTATAAAGTAGAGTACAATTATGATGGAGATCGCTGGTTCGAATACGTGGACAACTCAGAAAACAGCACAAGACTGGGATACACGGTAAGTTGCTGTTTTGAAAAACTTCATTTAAATTTAAATTTCTCTTCTTTCTTTGATGCTCAAAGCAAACAGCAAATCAAACAGAGGCAAACCTCTTTAATTCGTACAGAAATCTCATTTATTACACACGTTATTAAGAGGTGGGGGTATTTTCTGTAGTGTAAAAAACAAACAATTCGTGTTCAACGGTCATCAACCTGATGAAGTACTAAACCCGAAACGTGGTTGAAGAAATGACTTGACACTTTCACAAAAAATCTCAATTTTATTTTTCCAGTATGTTTATTTCTATTTCAAACTCTTGTTTATAAGTGTCACGCATCCATCGGAATTCAATTTTTGAGTTCATTTGTTTTGTCTGTAGTGTAAGGCATTTGTACCTCCCAGGGCAAGTGTTCTCACTGTCTGCGAGTGTGCGCAGCTTATCCGTCCTACCCAGGCTTACCAACGAGAGACGGCCCATTTATATTACAGAGTTCTCCGTTAAAAGACGTTTTGATAATCAAATTATATGTGCAACGTTTCGTAACTATCAGCTTCTTTTCCAACAGGTATTTAAGGGGAACAAGGATTTCAAACGAATAAATAAAAATGTTCTCGACCCACCCATCATAGCCAAAAGGATTCGAATTTTTCCAACTGGTTACCAAAGCAACCCAGTCCAACTAATGTGCCTTCGTGCTGAACTATATGGCTGTATTCATGATCTAGGTAAAGTTACAATCGTGTTGCTTCATCTCAATTAAAACCCCTTTATCTCAATGAATAGCAAATACATAGTGGTCATTCCCTTATAAGTCTTCGTGCTTCCCTCATTGCTCATTTTAATATAGGTTTATATAGTGGTCAATCTTCGTGCTTCCTTTTTCTTTCGTGGCGCACAGATCAATCAGTTTAAGACGTCCTCAGCAGTGGCATATTCAGGGGAGGGGCCCTTCAGTCTCTAACATTCTCACTCCGGGCTCCCCCGTTTGTTCCCCCCCCCCCCCCCCCCCATAAAAAAAAAGCCACCCCCACCCCGCCCCGATGGAGTCTGGGACCGCCATTAGGGACGGACCATTTTTTTTTCACGGGGGGGTTGGAAAATTTTGAAATAAATTGTTTGCAGAGGCTATAAACACTGTAATAAATTGTACGCAAGCAAAAAATAAACAAAAAAATTGTTTGCTGAAAGTATGGCAGTTGGACGGAGACACAAAAGAAATTGTTTGAAGCAGGTGCCGCATATAAAAAAATAATGGTCTGTCCCTTACATTGACTTCATTAATCACGGGTGGGGTTTCGTGTTGTAGTAGTTAGGTTCGACTTATTAATTTTGCTAAATTATGTTTAAGCTTCGATGTTGCTCACTAGATCTGCTCTCCTTAAATTATCAACCATTTTCTCATAACCTAGTGTCATACGCAGTCGTTATATAGTTCGTCACGCAACCCCGCGCACGACCCAAATAATAGGAGCGTGACTACCCATAACCTTGCCATATTTCTTCTTTCTTTTTTCTTGCTCCCGCTCAGAATTATAGAGACAGCGTGCGAGCTCAAACCGTTTCACAATTCAGATTTTACTCTCTTGTTCTTACGAAAGATACGATTTACTTCTATATTCTCTTGTCCAGTTCCCCGAGTAGCGTGTACTAATTTTCACTGCTTCTTCGGGTGCGTCGAGTAATTTTAATAGATCGTGGACAGATTGAAGAAAACAAACGATTTCCAGAGTAAAATGGCGTATTACTCTATAACCTTTTGAAACGTTTGAATGCAGAGGTCCACACAACGCGTCAATAAAATGCACTGGTTTGGTTTTGCCGGATGTTACCCGTATGTACTCGTATGTACTCGTATGTTACTCGTATGTACTCGTATGTTACTCGTACGTACTCGTAGTATTGAATGCAGAGGTCCACACAACGCGTAAATAAAATGCACTGGTTCGGTTTTGCCGGATCTCTATGTAGAGATGCTCGAGCCATACGTCACCGGCGACGTCACCTACACTATATAGCTTTATAACATAGCTAGCAGAGCCGCGCAATCAAATCAGTATACGTAAGCGTGCTCAAAATCCCGATAGTGCACGCTGATAGCGTGAGCAAATCGCTTCGCCAGAATTCGCGTCGGATTTGATGCACAATTCCACCGGCTATGTTATAAAACAATTGGTTCATGCTTTTAGCTGTGCACTATCGAGTTATGGAGCACGTGGGAAGTTTGGAGAGCACTCAAGAAGCTAGAGTTGCCCTCGGCTATCGCCTCAGGCAGCTCTTACGCTTCTTTCGTGCTCTCCAAACTTCCCACGTGCTCCATAACTCGATAGTGCACGCTAAAGCATGAACCAATTGTTAAATACTGTATAGCCCTGGCCCTGAGGAAGGCTAATCTTGTTAGCCGAAATATTGGCCGCTAAATACATCAGCCCATTGCCGTAGAGCCATCCTTGCATTCATACTTAGAAACACTTAACGCGATTGTTTTATTTGTCTAATTACCTGTTTTTCATGGTTAAAATCTCTTAGGGTGTGGAAGTATCATATCTTTTGAGAATCCGGGTAAAATATCCGTCCGTGGATCTGATAAACAACCCAAAAACTGCAGATGGCTATCTATTCCCAATTCTCCGAGCTCGTCTAATGACGTCATTTCCTTTGATTTTACCTACTTTGATGTACCATGTCACCATGGTCACGTGATATTGGATGCCAGAAATGGCTGGAAAAAGAAGACGTTTTGCGGTGCAGACCCTCCACCCGTCACCAGTCTCCCCGCGACTAGTCAGATAACACTGGGGATGAAACTTGAGAAAGGCGCGGAAGTTTGGGGATTTGACCTGACGTATAAGACTGAGTCGTTTGGTAATTCAATACCTACTACTATTACAACTACCTACTAACCAAGCTAATCTGAATTTCTTAGGGGAGTAACACCATATATACAGTTACAAGCCGTAACAGTTCTAACCACCTAATAGGCCCTTTGCATAACGTCATAACATGACATGCATAACAATAGTGCCATCCAGTCACGGTTCAGTGATCGGAATGTTGCATTGTCTATTCATTGTTTTCGAAATCCCACTGTTCTCCATGCCATCCAGTCACTCATTGTTTTGACATATTTGTGACGTTATGCAAAGGGCCTATTACATGTAAGGAGGTCAACAAGTGAACAAGTCATCAGTAGAGTTGTTAAGCATGAAAAGCTTGTTGAAGTGTGATTTTCTTTCGTAAAGTTAATAATAATAATTTATTGCTGAAATAGCGCAAATTATCTTGCATGTGATATGATCAGATGCGCTTTACATCTTTCAATCCAAGTTAATAAAACATAACAATAATAGATAATAGTGCTACAATAACAAAGTATAAGGTAATGCTAATGAAACTAATAATAATCTGATAAAAAGGGAAGAACTATTTGCAATAATTATAAAATAATAATATAATAAAACTATTTACAATTAATATATCAGGGAATTTTAAGGTTACACATTAAAGGCTTCTCTGAAATAGTGGGTCTTTAGCAATAACTTAAAAGTACTAAAATTCTCCTGTTTTCTTATTAAAACAGGAAGGCTGTTTGATGATAAACTAAGACAGTTTGATGATAAACTAATCCAATGGCAGTCTAATTTTCTTTAATCAGAATAAGGATAAAATCACTGAAATCCCCCACATAGTAAATCAAGACTGATAAGGGTTTCTCTTGTGGAGTTGAATATGAAATTCACATCGATAACTATAATAATAACAATAATAATAATGAAGGTCTTCATTGATTCAAAAGATAAAAACACATATTAACTAATAATGTTAAACCGAAGATGTGATAGTTGTTGCCAGGCACATGGCAAAAAATTGGATGACATTTGCCTCTAATTTTTTAACTCGTCCCCAGACCCCCAAAAAATCACTGCGAAAACGCCATTTTTTGAAGAAAAAAAAACGATTTCGCCCATTTATGAATTATCTTTCGGAAATCCACACTCGGTTTCCAGCAATTTGGTTATTATTCTATCTGGGAAGGTTAAAATATTTTAATAACTTAAAAAAAAGTCCCGTCATTTTGACCTTGAAGTAACCAATGTCACGTAAAGGCTTGTATGGAGTTCAACCGCGCGGCCATCGCTTTTAACGGTATAACTCATTTTAATAGGCGTAATGTCAACATCCACACTTGATTTTGAAGAGACTGGGACCTAGTGAACATTTTGGTGGGAAATATGATTTAGTTGGAACGAAAAAAAAACGTCATTTTGCCATTTTTTCAGTGCAATATGCTTCGACTGAGCCCATTTTGGCTTCTATTGGTGACTTGCGCGGACTAGCGCCCAGGCCTTTCGAGCTCAACTGCGCATGGGCAATAGTTCATTTTAGTAACGCGCATTCCCGGAGCAACTGTCTCCTTTCAGGGGGAAATTTTTTGGTATGGTTAAAAAAAAGAAAGTGAATTAAAAGATGGCACTGGCTTAAAGTTCAAGTTTGAACGTTTCGGTTTGCATTTTGGAACCTTCTTCAGTTAACCCTAGGAAGGTCGCGGAACCCCACCGAAACTTCCAAACTTGAACTTTAAGCCAATGTCAACTTTTAAATTCATATTTTGTACATCCTATAATTCATTAATTATTAACTTTTTAACAGATGGTCACTTAAGAACAAGCCTTCAACCATGTCAGTTCTGAACAAATTTTGTTGCAACTCTTCAAAAGATGTTTTTACCTTGAAGCTGCATTCACAGAAAAATATGAATATTTTGTTTGCAGGCTGTGGAAAAGTCATGGGGGTTTTCAGTAGTAGTACTCTGACGTCACCAGGCTACCCGTTGTCATATGAACACAACCAACACTGCACCTGGATTCTCACTTCTCATCCGGGATCTAAGCTATCAGTATCGTTTATCGAGTTCAATCTACAGCCCCCCAATGACACGCGATGTCATGATTTCGTACAGATTCAAGATGGCCCACAAGGCAAGAAATATTATAGAAATTGAACAAACAAGTTAAGCACCTCAGTAAGAAGTGGTGATCTAATGGGAAGTGTGTCCGACTATCGATCTTATGTTCGGTGGTTTGAGCATGGTCTTACTGGCCGCGGTGATCTATTTTCTCAGGCAGGAAACTTTGCTCCACACATTGTCTCTCGCTACCCGATCAGTAAAGCTTAG
Source organism: Dendrophyllia cribrosa (assembly GCA_024195265.1). Taxonomy (NCBI): domain Eukaryota; kingdom Metazoa; phylum Cnidaria; class Anthozoa; order Scleractinia; family Dendrophylliidae; genus Dendrophyllia; species Dendrophyllia cribrosa. The sequence continues at coordinate 21,686,907 of JAJLRJ010000012.1, read as the reverse complement.
TTCCCACTAGCGACGTAAGCGGAATCGTAAGCGGAATCGGAATCGCAAGAACCTAACGCCCCGATAGTAAGCGACGGAAGCAGAAGCGGAGTCGGAACAAAAATGAAACCTTCTGATCCTTCCGATTCCGATTGCGATTCCATGTTTTGATTTACATTAGAACGTAAGTCTCCCTACGCTTACGCTTACTAGCTCTTTGGGCAGCCTTACAGTATGTCGGCAGCATGGTTTACTGGCTTATTTGGCAAGTTTTATTTGAAAAGGAAATTGTTGTTTAATTGTTCTAAAAATTGGTGAGCAACATTGTTTCGGTATCCTTAATAATATGAAACATGAGTGAAATTTTATGATCCTCGCAGTGTGCTCTCAATTTGAGCAGTTGAAAAAGCAACCTGAAAGAAATTCAGGCTTGAACGGGATTCGAATCCATGACCTTGCGATACCGGTGCAATGCTCTATCCACTGAGCTATCAAGACACATGGATAGATGGTCAATTGTGAGTTCGTAATATACCCGATGATGGTGAATATATGATTTTCATATATTCACATTCAAATATAAAACATAATGCTCTAATTTTATTCACGTGACCTTTAATTAATTGAACTTCAGGATAAATGAGGAGAATAAAATCAAATAAAATTAAAACATTTTGGGCACTATTTGTTTTTATCTTATGTGCTCGTCATGAGTTAGCCTTATAAACTTTGTGGCGATTTGCCACAAAATACGTTTTCTAAAACGGGGGAAGGTTCCGCAACTTAACACGTGACGAGTTCAAGTTCAATAGCAATCACATTAATTAAGGTAACAGATACTAGTTGCAAGCAGAATAATAATGCAGACACTTTATTTAACAATTTGGTAACAAATATTTTTAAAATTAAGTTGCGGAACCTTCCCCCGTTTTAGAAAACGTATTTTGTGACAAATCGCAATGTCACTCAGGACGCTTCGAAAGACACCAGCAAAGAATTTAGAGAACCTTTAATATCGAGCAATAAAATTAACCTCATCGTTCGAACCTTATAGCAGGATTCACATATCACTTGATTGATCATATGAAAGTGTTTGTTCGTATCACATGACATCGCTTTTTAGCTGGACTAGCATCCCATCCATGGGTACTCATAGCAAATTAATACTCCTGTAGATGACATACATGATTGAACTGAATTTATTTGATTCTTAAATTCTCTACTTTTTTAACGTGATTATCTCTCTTTCAGACTCTTCACCTGTGGTGGGGAAATTTTGTGGAAAGTATGTTCCAGTTCAAGTGACCTCCACCACCAATCACTTGCGCATCACATTTCACAGTGATAACTCAACTACAGCAGACGGGTTCCTGCTCCAGTACAATGTTATCTCACAGGAACAATACCAATCAACAACTCCTCAAGTGGGTGAGAAACACTTTTAGTAAGTCAAGAATTAGACCACATCCCGGCCGCCGCAAAACTGGTCTGTCAGTTACAACCATCGCAGCCATTATCCTCAGTTTCTTTCCAGGTGTCTGGTACACGAGGTCGTCTCGCTGCACCCACTGCCTCGTTCCAAGGCGTTGCTCTCTGCTCTCCTATTTGTTACCGCGCTTTACGGGGGCCTGGTGACGAGGCAGCTGTTCTCGATCATTTTATGGTTTCTGTAATCGGCGAATCTTTGCTGACGTCATTGTTTACATTTTGCTTCATTAGCATAGGAATTGACGTAGAAATTACAAATTGACTTCAAAAGTTAAAAAAGTTTATTAAACTTAGTAATCTATGCAGTTTTTAGCTCTTTTCATGTAATGTTTAGGAAATATCAACTATCAAAAATTGCATAATTGTTGGCGGCAAAAGCACTAATGAACCATACATTCTTTGTAAAATTTTTAGTTTTTAAAATAGCATTGCACGAAGAGTGTCTCGTATATCGGGGTCAAATTTCCAGAAAAAGCTAATTGTGCTATGCCCTTTCAATATTTGTTTGTAGCTCGATTAGAAAATGGGGTGCATATGCTAATGAGCAATAATTGTAAACAAAGAGTCGCCTAGTGGAGAGTGGAGAGGTGATTAGCTACATAACCAACCCTACACTGGAGGACCAGACCTGTCGAGGATCATGCCATTAGTAATGTTTACTACATGAGCGGGAGTGTTGTATCGGCCCATACAATCACGAGGCGCAGCAGAGTGAATGTATAGTGCCGATACAACAAGGACGCGAATGTAGTAAACAACTTGTGAAATTCACATTCCAGATACAACTCACTAGTGGTTGTATCTAATTTACATTCCAGATACAACTCACTAGTGAGTTGTATCTGATTTACAGGGTAACCATGTGATTAGAATGGCTCATTTCTATTAGTTAGTACCCTTATTAACTATTAATGAATTTTACAATATGAGTTACTCTAGTTTAGAAGATGTTGTCACACGGTACAACTGAGTAAAAGTATAAACGCTGCTAGAGATGCATGACTATCCTGTGCAAGGCACTTTATGAAATCCTAGGAAGTCCGGCAAAAAATAGACAGGCTGAATAAAATCGTAGAAGGGATTGCCAACAGCGCGCGTGATCTTTGGAAGAAATCAAACTTGGGTTCGTAGAAACACACCTTAGATTTTTCGCCTACATTATCTGCCTTTACTGACGGAAACAGGAACGATCAGCTGCTAAACCAATAAGAGCCTTAGTTATGTTTAAGAACGGTGCATTTTTAAGTGCACTTCACCCAATTAAAAATTGGGAGAAATTAGGCTTTAAGTAAAGACGTGTTCTCTCAAATAAAAGGTTCTTTTCAATTCAACAAAATTATAGTATAGTATGGTGTTGCTAAAAAATGACTTCCCTCTTTAACATGAATTTTTCGCTTACATATTCTTATTTCTTGCTTAGAGCGAATGGAGGAAACAGATTTCACAGAGGCCAGTGCGACAACAGTGGGATACCTGCAGGAAAAACAAAATACCGCTCTTGCAACCGATGTGCCATGTTCTCTAATTAACGTTGTTTTGCTAGCTGTGTTAACCCAACTATTCTTATAACAGAACTTTAAAAACTGTTACTATGGGAACCGATATATTCAGTTGGTTTGTACTGGCACGACTCTTATGTGGCCGCAAACAGGGCAACTTTCTTTTCACCCCCACTTCAAGATGAAAATAACGGCATTAAATCAGTATTGCTGTTTAATAGGTTGTTCAATAAGCATATGGGATGGAACTTGTTTGATGAACCTGTTACAGAACTGGAGTGCAGGAGTATATTCATACGTTATATTCAGACTTACCTGCATGCAACCTTCATGTTGAGTTGAAAAACGCGGAGAGCGTTCAACGTGTTTTGACGTCAAAATCAAATGGAAAACCGGCTGCTAAACGATGGCAATTAATAGAGAAAGTGTGAACCACTCAAACTTATGCTGATATGAGATCCAAAAAGCCGTACAAGGAAAGAGAATTAAAGTTTCCATCTTCTAAGTTTCTTTCGCTAAACTAAAACATGAGAGCAAACCAACTCACTCTTTCTTCCCTCATCTTTGCCTCCCCACCACACATCCCAGGAAAACATTATTAATTTTTATTGTAATTTAGTTGAAAAGCAAGGTGTGTAGTTACACCAGGGAGTATGCCCTTGGTTAGTGTCCAATATCTCCTATTTCAAGACCAAGTCCCCAAAACAACTTGAGTTAAATATAAGGAAAAAAGCAAAATGATTTGGTACCAAGATAAATCTAGTCTCCCACGCAGCCGTTTTTTGTCTCGTCACGCATTGACGAGATAACACAGTAAAGGCTTCGAAAGGCTACGTGGGAGACTAAGATAAATCTAGATCTAGAACTTTTCAGTTGATCAAAACAAGTACGGAAGTAAAATAAAACATAGAATAAAGCGCCAGTTATACTTGCCTCTTTTGGTAACACATTTATACGTTGCCAAACAATCTATACTCAAATAAATATTTTTATTCTATTAATAAAATAATGGAATTATTATATATGCTGTACGTTCAACCAACACCACCAAAAAAAAGACTGAGTTTTATGTCGAAATATCACATGCAAAAATGGTTCACCTCCGCCGTCAGCTTCCGATCTTCTTACTGCGCCGGAAAAGAGCAAATAAAGAAAAGAAGTGACCCAAAGTAGTTAGGGTAGAGTACATTTATTTTATGGTGAAGCAAGTGGTACCTTAACATTTCCTTCTCTTGGATGAATCTTTGACAATGTGTGAAAGTAACGAAATTAAAACCCGCGAGGAAATTAGGGGAATGCAAAATATGTAAACATTGTTTTTAGTGGACGAGCAATTACAGTGCACTTAGCTATCCAGCAGCGAATTTGCTGCAGCTATTTCATAGGCACGCCACTCAAATAAGGAAACAGATATTGCAAATTCAACATAACATGTTAAAAATCCCAACGGGCAGGAGGCAGACCAGTTGGCTACTTACAAGCGTGGCCGAGGAGTTGAATTCGGGTCAACCGTGAAACAACTCCAGCTAGTGATCAGAGCGGGACTTGAACTCGGGACCTCCCGATTTGAAGTCCAGCGCCCAAACCACACGACCACGCTGCCTCCCTTGGAGCATTAGGATTTGTTCTAGACGATGAAGCCCCTCGCTTTTTATTTTCGGTCAAGTAATCCCTCGCCTCTTTCCATCTCGCACTTAAAGGGACACCGTCACCTATTTTTAGTATCGCTTTGAAAAGCCAAAAAACATTTGTTTCAATGGAAACCTACAAATAATGGTCCAGTTTTGTTAACACTCTATCAGTGCACAGAAACTGGTATTCGTTATCTTTGGCTGCAGATGGAAATGGATTGCAACTTGAAAAAATTGGCCAATTTTTTCAAGTTCCTCCGAAGAGTCGTGGAAAAATCACAGAAAACTTATTATGGTTTGTGCTTCCTTGAAGAAATCACTTGATATTATCTTCTTGGTGTTCTTAAAGCAATTTTATGTTTGAGCAAAGGTACTTTGTCATATATTTAGTTTATTTTGACCAAAACACAGCAAAATCTGCGTGACAATGCCCCTTAACTTGCGGGTAAGTCTAGGTATATCAGGTATGTCAGTTATGTTCAGGTATGTCAGGTGTGTAGAGGAACATGTACCTAATTTAAATAATCTTGCATTTTGAGACATTTTCTTTTCTCTTATGTTGTCGCTTTATATGTAATTTAGCTAAAGCATTTAATAGTTGACGCTAATGCTGGATAAGCTTAATCTTGATTTGAACAATTTGCCCAGGTTCCACAAAGAAAAAAAGTTCAATGTCGCATCAAGTCTGTTCAGGCCGTCAGTTTGTAGGGGTGAATAAAAGGCAGTCAGAAGGATGAGAATGATAATGCCAGTGGAAAAAAGGAGAAAAGCGCCTCCTTTCGAAACGACTTTCAATATTTTTTTCTCCACGCGCGCCCTTTACCTTCGTAAGAGTAATTAAGACGCAACTTCGAAGACGCGCGCGAGAGAGCCTCAAGCAAAAGCTGTACCCCCCCCCCCCCCCCCCCCCCAGCGTCTCCGTGATTGCGCCATATACTACTCCTTTGCCACTTCGCTTAGTCTTCGCTTCACACAATATGACCATATCTTAAAAAATCACATGACAGACAAAATACAACAAATCTACATGAAGAATGATCCAATTTATTCAAATGAAAGGCGAAAACTCAAAATCGTCTTTGGTATAACTATGTAACCCCTATAAATGGCAAGGCAGAACCAAGAGTAAGACAGTTTGTTCTAAACAAAATAATTTTGGTGAACTAGCCTCATCCGTAGACAACTCTTTGGGAAGAGTTAAGGGCAAGACGATCGAGAGACTGGTAAAGGGGACAAATATTCGACTGACTATGGAGGAGGAAGGAGGAGAAGTGAAGTAGCTCCCCATCCTCTCCCCTTCTTTTTTGATTCCTTTTGCCCCAGACCCAGAATTGCTGCGGAAGAGGCCTTGTACCAAGTATCAGCCGTGTTGGACAGCTGGAGAAAAGGACCAGTTGCGTTTTACCTGTCTGTTTAGGAGCTGTGCTCGGTTTTAAGTTCAGGTAGCTCTTCACTCTGTAGAGTTAAATCCTGCACTTCATAAATCAACTGTCGATAATATGACCTTATACTTAGAGAAAAATTATTACCTTGAAATTATAACGACTTCATTTGTCTTCCTGCTGACCAGGTCATTGCAAGATTTCTTTTAAACAATTTAATAAACATGAATTGTAACCTCCATTTCCAAAAAATGTACCAATAAGTTGTCCTCGACAAAAGCTTTACAAAATAAAAACGGAAAAAAAATCAGGTGGATGTAAAGTAATTGGGTCATATTGATCGGCTGTTATTAAGTTAAGTTATTAAGCGTTGAGATAACAAGTCTCAATCGTCTATACTTTAACCGTCTACACAGAACCTGTGACTCATCGAAGCAAACGTTTTCCTAATATCATTTTTTAAACTATACACCCACTACAAACATTAATGCCAAGTAATCCATGTAGAAAATAGCTCTCCATCACGGTCTGAACTGTAATTATTCCTTAATTTTATTTTCATTTGACTATATGAAGTAAAAATAATGTCAACAAGGTAACATTCCATAAAGTACCTCAATAACAAGATTCTTATCAAAGGCAACCATTTACATCGACTACTATTAACAAAAATAACTTCCGTACAGTGTACCATAAGTTTGTGCAACATATAAATTACATTTGTCCTTACGTTTACTGGTGAGCAAATCTATGAAGCACTTAATTTTGTATGCCAAATACGTACCATTTCATACACTACGCATCCTTGCTTTTTTTTTTCGTAACTACCAATGAAGAACTATTTACTTGCTGTAAATGTATTCTACAATGCCATGAAGTAGATTTCTTTCTCTTTGCATACAAAGCCATTCAGGCAAGATTTCTCATGCCAGTTTCATTTGAAACAATGCAATCGCGCTGCAATAATTTTATCTTTTAATACAAAATTAAACTAGCACTCCTCGTCTAGCTTATACATATAGAGCTACATCTAAATTCAATAGGAACAACAAAATAATCTGCAATGGCCAATTTATACTACCGGTGGGGCATTTGTGGGTGAGGAGTGGGTTGCACCACAAATTGCTGACCGGTGACATTTGCTGCCGGCACAAATTGCTGTGACATTCTAACATACTGTACACTAGAATTTGATCCTGAATTAACAGTCACTGCTACTGCAGGCCACGGCGGCTGAGGCTCTACAACAGAGGCCCATTGATGCTCTTCCATGTTAGGTGCCCACTGCACATTATCAGGTCCACTGGACCAAGGTCCATTCATGACAGTACCGCCATAACTTGTTACAGGTACCTGGGCACCTTGTGGACCCTGTAAGTTTGAGAAACTGGGATTTCTAGAGCCAGTAAAAGTGCCCATAGGCTGCTGGGGAACAGATGTTGGTGCAACCACCTGGGAGCCATTTCTTGTTGGCACTGGGTTTGTAACAGTTTGAATTTGTTGGTTCACCTTGATTTGATTGAGACTTAATTTTGTTTCCACCTTACCAGCTGGTGGTTGTCCAGCTTGCCTTGTTTGTACCACAGAAGATGAAGGCTTTTTCTTTGTTTTGCTCTCAAACTGAGCTAATTGTTCAATTTCTTTATCAATTCCAATGAAAGATTTTTTAGAGGTGTTTGAATCAGAGCTGCATCCATTGCTCTTAGCATGCTCCACTACTGGCTCTTGTGTTTCCTCTGTACTGCTCTTGTGTCGTGACACCACCTGCTGTTGCCCCGTTCCCTGTTGATGTTGTTCTTTTAACTTTTCTTTTTTCATTTGAGCCTGAAAAGCGTCTTTTAATTGTTGCTGCTGCTGCTGTGTTCGCTGCTGTTGTTGTCGCTGTTTTCTGCTTTCGACCTTCTTCTTAAATGTCATTAATTCTTTTTCGTGTCTCTTTTCCATCTCATCCTTTTCTTTACGTTGTCTGATCATAACAGAAAAAAAAATATTAAAAGGCGGTCCACTTTGTCTATATTAATACAATCGAATACGCCTACATGTAACTGAAGAAACAGTGAAATTCTGAGAAAGCTTGTTAACTATGCATTTATTGGTATCAAAAGCCTTTCCTTCCCTTCCCAAAAGATTTTTAAGGGATAATTTTAGGCATTCTGTCTTCATAAGCACAAATCTTTTTTCTTCCCCTTATTATGGAAACAATTTGGTTGCATTGTTTAAGGGACGGTTTCACGGTTCGGCGCATGTGCAAGCTATGACGTAACTCATTTAATTTCATTGTTAAGACAAATCGGAAGCGAGGAAAATAACTCTGGCGGGAAATTTGCCTGTAACATGTCACGGTCAGTCAACTGATTGAATGGATGATTATACATACCCATGTGCATCATGAAAGCCACCAGAGCGTAGAATAAATCCTTCGGGTCAAAGGTTTTATTCAGTGCTGACCTTGTCGGTGTAATCCGTTGAAATTTTCTGTGAATTTTGGTGATCCTTCGCTTTGTTTGAACTCATAAAAGTATGTGATTATTGAAGTAAATGCGACTGGTTTTTTAACCAATAAAATTGGTAAGAAAGCGAATAAAGCATTTTAATCTGTGCACATGCACCGAACCGTGAAACTATCCCTTTTATAGTCGATACTTTTAACCCAACAAGAATTTTGGAGTTAGGTACATAGAAAATATATTAACCATTGTACATAAAAACGTACTCTTTGTCATGGAAATGGTTTTCTTTATAAAATTTCATAGTAAAATTTTGACATGTGTCAAGCATCGAAAAGGTAGTGTAAACAAACAAACAACCACAGCAAACACAACATTATTATTGACAGTCAACTCAACTGCAAACTGCACTCCACCAAAACCTGCAACAGTACTGCAGTTCACAGATGGTACGGAAGCATGAATCACAAGAGTTAAGGAAAACGTGATATGATTTATGCTCCAATAAATTCAAAACTTCAACATCCCCCCTCCCCCCTGGGCATTTGATCTTTTGAATTCCCATCCCAAGGCCAAAATAATATTGCATTCAAATGCCCTATCCTAGTGCTGGATTTTGATGATGAAATGCCCCTAAATAGTGGAAATAAATCAAAGGCTCCTATGAGCCATCTCATAAATTATACAAAATTTATATAAATAGAAGATTTCTGAGGAGTTTCCTGATACATGTCACAAAAGTTATCGCAAAGAATCTCCACAAATTATGTCATCCACCAATCACTCTTTTTACAAACAGTGGGTATCTTCAGAAACCCATAAGTGGGTTGAAACGTGCAACTGTCTCTTGTATGCTTCAAAACAAGCTTCCGATTATTCAATTTGCTAAGAAGTTGTTACAGCCATATTTGGAAAATCAAGATAAAAATATTAACCAATCAATTTGCTAGAACAACTAGCTTAAAATCTCAAGGGACCAAGGGGTTTCCAAATATGGTAGTAAGCAAAACTGAATATTCGGAAGCTGTGAATGCGCATTACACGTTTCAACCCACTTACGGGTTTCTGGTATCTTGTCATGCAATGACATGTTTTTTAAGTCATTGCTTAAAATTGGTTTATTTTGAACTTTTTCAAAATAAATGTAGTCTGAGAAAAAATACGATATTGAGTAAACCATAAAATATGTAATAAGTTTTTCTTTTCAGTCATATTACTAGGAGCTAATGTTAATCTCAGTCATATTGCTAGGAGCTAATGTTAATTTTTGTTCTTATTTTTGACAACCCACCTCGATTAGCTATGCTAACTGTGGGTTGTCAATGTTGAAAATATTGTTATATTAATAATGAAATAAAATTGTTGTTGTTGTTGTTATTGAATTGCTTCAAATGCATCATGCAAGAGAAGCCTTTGCATTTCCTATACTTGGTCTAGGCTTTTTGTTGCTTTACATCTTGCAGTCAAAGAATTGATAAGTAGACCAATTTAAAACATTGCATCTTCCACCTTCTCTTGTTTCAAACAGTCAGATTTGTGTCACGCTAAAGTTTTGAACTGATTGGTGCATTATGTGTAGTGACATTCACTTCACGAAGTTTTGTCGTTAGTACATACATGTAAGCTGATCTACCATGCTGAAACACCAAAAACTACCTTGCACAGAGTTTTCTCAATTCTTCCTCTTCTTCAGCAGATACCTCTAGCGCAATATGAAGCCTCTGTTCAAGCCCTGTCTGGGCTCTTGCTTTCTGTGTCACTTTCTTTTGCTGACGAAAATAAAATATTATACTTCTTACAAAATGGATTTGGACAGGTTTTGCACTAGAAGTGGCGACATGAACTAAATCACTTGAAGGCAATATTTGCAACATAAATCAATTCACTTAATTATTAAAGGAATGAAAAAGCAAAAAAATAGCAATCATCAAATAATGCTGTAAAACATTAAAACAACAAAATTATTGTTAATGTGGCGCATGGAAAAAGGGGCCACATTTCGGCTGATTTCCTTATTGGGTTTTTGGACTTTTTGATCCAAGTTTCTGATATTATATAATTTTTTAGATGCCTCACTGTTGGTTTCAAGAAACAAATAATTTTCTTAAATCTAATAAGCCCTACTAATGGTATCAATAACAAAATTCTCAATTGTGATTGGTCATCTGCGCGCCTATTTCTTACGTAATTCGTGCGTGGTCACGTGGGTGTCCAATTTCAGCTATCCAATTACCACTTTTTGTAATTGGATAGCTGTAATTGGACACGTATGTTGCATGCGCGCATCAATCAGCTGCACTTTAATGGGTTCTTTTTTGCTGTTTTCCTCTTACTTTCAAACTGATAGAAAATATCCTGGACGCTTTGAGTACAAAAAAGTCCAGAAGACTTTTAATCTGACTTGTATTTTGTTATTGATCAATGCAATTAATTAGTAATTGAACTTTGTGTCGTACAATTCAGGGGTAATCGTGCTCGTAATTTCAAATCGTCCTCGTGCTGCATGCTTGGCCAATTTTAAATTACTCGCCCGATTACTCCCTGAATTGTGCTCCACTCAGTCCAATTACAGTACTATTATTATTATTATGTCCTATTACATATTTTAATAGCAAGAGTTATTAAGTAACACCTTTACTTAATCAAGGCAGTATCTTCAGTAAAAAGCAACTAGTATCATTGGGAGCCATGTTTAATTATTTCTAAAATAATTTACATATAAGAAGCATGAAAATATGATACAAAAAAAAATGGCTGGTTAACTTGAGAACTGCAGAATCAATGTTTGGAAATACCAAAACTAAAATGGCATCGCCTCCTCAAATTGAAATAAGAACTTCTAGAGCAAGAGGATCAGAAATGGTAGTAAAAGTCTTCAACCAAGTGGCGTGGTATAGAACAGAAGGCAGTCTGTTCCCACTGACCACTGTCTGGCGCAAATTACAACATCACTTCCTCTGCATTTAAGGTCACTAGCACTCTGGCAAAAGAACATGAACACTTCAAAGTTTTTTGATTTCTCATAAACATTACAAGGATAAGGGATATCTTGACTTCAAAAACCACTAAGCTGTTAAAAATAGCACCACATTGAAGAATTATTATTTTGAGCTTTTGTGTTAAATGTTTTGCTCTCAGATCAAGGCCAATACAATGAAGCTTATAAAGAAAAGCACCTCTGCTCTCACTTTCCTATGTGTTTTTTCTACATGTATACCAAACTTGGTAAAAATACTGTATCATTTTCCAACTAAGAACATACATTGTACATTGTACAGTGCAACATAACAGGGAAAAACGTATTACAGCTAGAAATGTATTTGCGACCTAAGTTGGTGTGTGGAATGGCCATACATGTATAAGACTTCATTTCTTGACCCCTTTTACTCCCAAGAGTGCAAAATATCAAAATTCAAGAAAAATTCCAAATTTTATTTTATATTTTAATATTGAAAAACAAATGGTATCATGGAAATGTACTGCCTAAGAGGTTTCACTTAAATGGCCACACCATAGGATTTCATTGACAGACTCAAAACTCAGAGCCACATTACATCTCTCCCCAACTGACTCTGGGAGTGAAAGGGTTAGAAGTCCTTTTGTTAACTTAAGTTAAGTCTTATGTGTACCTGTTCACCAGTTTGCTTGCTTTGCTCTCCCTCCTGCCTCGTCATTTTAGTATCATTAAGCAAGTCCATCGGTCCACTGTTTTTTCTCGGATGATCTTTATTCAATAAAATAGACATATTGGTCAAGCTCTGTCCCTCAGGGACAATAGTTTGAGGTGAACTAGAGGAGGCATGTGCATTCTGCGCACCCTGTTGTGATCCGACAGAGTTAAGGCTTTCCATTGATGAGCTGGGAGTCAATGAAGGTATTGAATCTGAACCAACAGCAACTGCCACATCTTTAAGTTCTATTTCTACAGGTTGTAAGGGAGCAGGTTTAACTTGCTCTGAAGTATCTGATGGTGTTTCAGGTCTGTTAGATGTCACTGAAACAATGAATCGTCCCTGAACAAACTCGCTCGTGGAAGATGGAGCTTCTGATTTCTCAGCTGCAGTATTTGCTGTTGACTCATCATCTGATGAAGTAACGGAATCAGGTTTTTGTTTGTCTGTATTTATTTCCTCTCCTGATAACTGAGATTCAAATTTAAAATTGTTTGGTAATGCCTGTTCAACAGAAATAGAACTATCAACAGGATGAAATCCATATGTTGGAGTCTGAGGTCTAGAAGTTTGAATTTCAAGTTGCAGATGTTCTCCATTAGTCTTGGAAGCATGAACTTCAAAACGAATTTGTGATTGTTCTCCATCTGAAGGAATCGGAGTTGATGGTTCAATGTGTGATTTTTGGTCACTACTACAATCATGTTCTGAAGTAGTGACATCACTAGTGTCCTGTTGTTGCAAAGATGACAGACTATTTTTTCCTTGCAAATTTGCATGTGGCAGAGCCTCACAAGATGGTTCCTGTTTAGGTCCTGTCTCAGGTTGTGTTGAAAAGTCTTTGTTTGATTTATTGCATACAACTTCAGTCTGTGAATTTGTGTCTGTGCTGATGCTGGTGTTCACAGCTGAATGTGGTTCAGTTTCTTTATTTTCTGATTTGACTTCAGATGATGAGCTGCCGTTTAAAACAGGATCTTCAACTTTTTTAACAATAAAACGTCTTTTAGCGATTCCAGATGAAGGAATGACAGAACCCACATTGTCAACATGTGACTGTGTTGTTTCAATTACTTTATTTTGCATGGTATTTTCTGTGGAGGCTGGCTGTGGTGTTATTGGGCGTGGTTCTTTTGCACCTTTTTCTATGCTTAGATCGACATCAGATTTCTCTGCAGGCAGAACAGCAATCTCCGAGTCCTTCAATATAGTCATACCCTCTGTGAGAGGAGACATTGTCTTGTCTTCTTGAGGTTGTTTAACTTGTTGTGGAGGAACAGGATTCAGTACAACTGGCTGCCTGGTTCCAGATATTGATCCAGATATTGCTTGAACAGGAGACGCATCAGGCGATTGTTTTGGAGTATTAGGCTTTTGATCAGGGACAACAAGCTGTGCAGGTTCAGAAATCATTGTTCCTTTTTCAGGCAGAGCTGAGGTTGTCTCAACCTTAGCACCAGATGCACTGTCAACAAAAAATGGCACTTCTCTTGGATGAGGGCTCTCCATTGTCTTCAACACAAAAACAGAAAACATTTATGTTTACAGACTAAATGTCAGCAAGCATTATTTTAAGCACTTGTAGAGTTATCACCTGCTCAGTAATTTGGGTATAGATAGAAAGTCATCACTGATAACTATCTATGGCAAAGATGACTCGTCACTGCAGGTTCAAACAAAACTTTCTGAAAATTGTGGAATGACATGAGGCAAGATTAAGATCCCCAGGAGATAGTCAAATTTTCAACTGTGAATGTGAGAATGAAGCCAAATTTTGACACTCCCATAGAAACTCTTGGGTCAAAACTAGACCCAAAAAAAACCAACAGGACAAAACAAAACACCCAAAAAATCTCATATACTTTTTTTATTTTGAAAAATGCTCTGACAATATTATGGAGGCTCACCACAGTTTTTTTTTTTGCTGTGGGGTGTATGTTTGGAAATCACAATTTTGTAGGGAAGACATGCTTGTCCTTACTTGGCAATCATTTTTTAACAACTGGCTTTTTAAAATAATATGTTAAGGCATATGGAAATAAATAATTATGTGCTTTATGCAAATTATTTACTTATTGCTGTCTTGTGTACTGTATATGCCCTAAAGAATGATTTTTGATTTACTTCAAAACCGTCTTATAACTTTTCTTGAAACTTCATCTGCAGCTACAGGTGATATGTGATGAGTACTACAAAATTTGAAAGATTCGATATGAAGTGTTTGACTAGATTTTGAGAAACCAACATTTTTTAAAACAAAGGTAAAAAAGCTGGCATTGCTATAGTAACCGGTGTCAGTTGGAAACCAGTGAAACAAAACTTTGATCACATTTCACACACTTGGTGAAGTAAGCAATCCAAGCATGTCTTCCCTGTGAAATTTTGATTTCAAAACATACACCCCACAGCAAAAAACTGTGGCAAGCCTGCTTAAAATGTAATCAATGGAATGTGCTAATAATGAACCACATTCTTAGAAATTCTCTTTTTACCCAGTCATTCAAGCTGATCCTCCAAAGAATCATCTACATGCATAAGTAACAAGTACTGCCAGTAATATTAATAAAGTTGTAAAGCCACTTAAATCAACAAAGGGATTACCTGTTGTAATGTGGCCCCAACACTGATGGTTTCTGATGAGATCTGGGCATCCAACACTGGCCTTTCACCGGTATTCTGTTTAGCTTTCTGTAAGATTTTCTCTTTAGCATCAACTATCACTCGACGAAGCATTTCTTCAAACAGCTGTTTGTTGCACTCCTGCAAGTGGCCTGCTTTTATCTGTTATACATAATGAGAAATTTAACATATGAGTGCAAACCACTTCAAAGGCAGAAATTCAGAATAGCTGGAAAGAACTGATAGAAATGAATTTAAAGAATAAAATCTGCTACATAAAAAGACTACATGATAGATACAGATACATAAAGATACACACTACCCTAATGTCTTTAACTTTCACAAGGGTTTTAATTTTGTATTTTCATGTATTGTCAAAGATTCATGAAAATTAAACCTGCAAAATTAATCCACTGAAAGAACATTTTAAGGAACCACTTGCTTGCCCTACTTTCGGTCATTTTTGTCTTTTACCTCAATAACATGAATGCATGAACGCACAACTTCAACTATTCATCAATTTTATTCTTTGAAAAATTTACTGATTATTTGTATCTTGCATTCTATAATCTAATCATGAATTCTGCTTTTAAGATTGAGATTTGAAAGGATTTCCTCCACCATATTCACTGTGCTCCCCAAAAGTCAAATCTAAAATCATCAATTTGGTTTATTCTGAAATAAATCCTCATCTTTGATGACACCATCTACATAGTTACAGTAATCTACATGTATTGCAGTCAAAATTACCATGTTTGCAGCAACTTCATCTGGCTCATCGTCGTCGATGCCAAACTTGAATGTTATCCTGTTATTCTTGTAAGTATCAAAACTGCACTCCACCACTGGCTCCTCAGGTGACCCCTCAACCCTCTTCAACTGAATTCTGGGCAATCTCTCTTTCTTGACTGGCTTTGTGCCAGTTTTGTCCTTTTTCTCTGTAGCTACTGTAATTCCTGAAGGAGCAGGTGCTGGTATGGATGAAGCATTAACAGCTCCACTTAGACTGCCACTGGTACTAGATGCTGCAGTTCCAACTGAAGAAATATCACTTGATGCAGATGCCACAGAAATAGCCGAGGACAAAGATGACGAGTTTGAGGCATACCCAGAGGACATGGTGCCTGTTTCAGGTATAGAAGCGGTGAATGTTGTTTCAGTTGGAGTGGTAAGTGCTGGAGAAGGTAAAGCTTCCACCTCCTTCAAAGAACAAAACATTACAAAATCACAATGATATTATTTTTAATAAGTTATGTACACCAAATTGAAGAAACGTTGACTCGTGAAAAGCATAAACCATGAACGATGAGACAGAATGGGATTCTGGGTAGGCAGCATTGGCAAGCTAGTAAT
Source organism: Dendrophyllia cribrosa (assembly GCA_024195265.1). Classification (NCBI taxonomy): domain Eukaryota; kingdom Metazoa; phylum Cnidaria; class Anthozoa; order Scleractinia; family Dendrophylliidae; genus Dendrophyllia; species Dendrophyllia cribrosa. Next base: position 21,670,838 of record JAJLRJ010000012.1, on the reverse strand, counting down.
ATTCTATTTCTTGATAATCAAGATGTTTTCTTTGCTTGAGACATTTAAGAGCATGATTTATGCATCCTGTGTTAATGTAATGTATATTCTGTCACAGACGAAGATAAATTTTTCCAACTTCCCAGCAAACCTTTGGGTCACATCGTTCATGGTTTATGCTTTTCACCCAACAACGTTTCTTCAATTTAGTGTACATTCTTAGTTATTGCGATATGTGGTTAAATAAAGTTTACCTACCTACAACCAGTGAACACTAAAACAGTTTCATTGCAGTGCCTCTCCTCCCTACAAAAATATTCTACTTATGAAGCCATTGATGTCCAGAAAACAGTAAACAGCCATGATTTATTAGTACTTGAAATAACATAGACATGCAATGCATGCATGAGCTATTTTGAAAATTAAGTTATCCTCCAAACAATATTAAATTGTGATTTAGCAAGATCACATGAAAAACAGCTTGCAGAAGTACTTTTTCCAAATCCTCCCCCACCCCCTACCAAATACGACTGAGATCAAGCACTCAGACTAAAAGTCTATTTAGAAAAATTCGAAGCCTGCTGTTTGATTCTAGAACGGATCTTTATATAATTTTTTTTTAAATGCAGTCTTGAGGGTTGGGATAAAAATAGGCTGTAAAAACATGTTTTTTGGGAGGCTACCATTTTGAGCCACCTGTTTCTGTTAATAATGTCAACCAAAAACATTTTGCACAGAAATTTCATCCAACCAAAATAAAAGCTACTTATTTCCTGGCAATTTGTATCTAGTCTTTTAAAATTAGTTTTTATTTGTCACAAAAGAAACATGGAAGAGTTGCTCTAGGCCTGGATGACACAAACTAATTACCGTAAACACCAGTGTATAAGCTGCACTCGCAGATAAGCGGCACCCCGAGTTTTGAAGCTCAAATTTTGGGGAAAAAAGTTTTTTTAAATAAAAACGTAAGTCAGAGAATTGACTCCACAAAACGAGAGCTACACTTTGCTTCTATCCATTGCATCATCGAGTATTAAAAAAGGAAACCCACAGTTTTTATCGCAGCTGTGTTAGTTTGCCCGTCATTCATTCAGACCAAAACAAGCTTGGTAACCGTGCAAGTTTCTTGACCACATGTTTTCATTTAGCCTGGTTACTAAGGTTAACCAAGATGGCTGCTTGTTTGCAGACTTTTTTCTTTGGCTTCTTTCATTCCTCTTTGGTGTTCCTTCATCGCTAAAAGCTTTAAAATGTCTGACAATGATAGTGAGCACTGTTTTAACACAGGTATTTTGCTAATTTGAGGCTAAATTTTACAATTTATAAACACACAGCGCTCACGTTCATGCGTTACGTGTTCGATGCGGATTGATCAATTCTTTCGAGGCTCTAAAAGTCTGGTCAACTTACATGTTTATCACCGGAAAGTACGATAACCTTTTGCAGATGTTCCCGCAGATGAGCCGCACCCTCAATTTTGCGCAAAAATTTTGGGCAAAAATGTGCAGCTTATACACCAATGTTTACAGTAATAATCTAAAGTGTTTTAAAATTTCAACTCCAAACCACAAACATTCTTTAGGCTAATAATTATTTTGAGCCACCTGTTTCCATGATGTCAACCAGAAACTTAGACTAAAGTCTTTCACAGAAAGTTAATGCATGCAATATGACTCTGGGTTGTTTCCTAGTACACTGTAAATTGCAACTATAAATATTAGTTATTAAACAACTGTTTTTATTCTCCACAAAAATAGTGTGCTGATAGAAACTCATGAACTCATGACAGCTGTATTATAATTATTTAACAAAAACATGTAGAATTTTGCACCTACAGCTGTAGACAAGCACAGTAGAAGGTCGGGTGACAGCAAGCTTTTTAAACATTGTACCACATGGACAGATGATGTTGAATACATACCATTGGAGGTACTGCAACAGGAGCAGCCGCAGCAGTGGGGTCTGTTCCACTGATCACATCTGGAATCACTTCCTCCACAACACTGGCTGCCTTCTGTCAAGTACAAATACATACCAATAAGTTACACACTATATTTTAATGCAAGGTTCTCCCTGTCTTTCAGTTCAGCAGGTTAAAATGTGACAAGTCAAGACTCTAATGAACTCATACTGATATTCCAGGTAGTATTGAATGGTGTTTGGGACAGTACATTTTACTGTTGACCTCCTGATAAGGACAACCCTGTTAAAATTCCATTAGGAATCCCTGTTTAAGTAGAAAAGTAAGGGCATAAAAAATACAACAACAATTTCAGTAACTGAAGGTGTGCAAGCACCAAAATCATCACATACTCATCTCACAGATCTAAACTCAGGAAGAAGAAATGCCTGCTTCACACATTATTGCTTCTTATCAGAAAGCAAAGACAAAATGGAACATTAATTTGCAGTTTTCTTTTGTTAGCATGATGGCATAAATTCAATGGCTTGCAATCCAATTTAGTACTAAACAACAGAAGAATGCAAAATATATGCTAACCTTTTCCACAGCAGTATCTTGGGATACAGGAACTATCCCCTCATCAATTGTTCCATGTGGACTATTTGAACATTCTGCTATTCCTTCCAACTTTTGAAGTGTGGGATCAATAACACGCTTTTCACCCAAACCAGTCGGCATGTTCACACAAGCATCAGCTGCTGCTGTCTCAGGCTCATCCCCACTCTCTTTCTCCTCCTTGTCTTCTTTCTCCTTCTCCGTTTCGGCTGACTGTTGTTCTTTATCACTGTCTTCCCCTTCAGCTTTGATAGCCTGTTCTTCATTGTCCAGCTTCTCTTTTTCTTTTTTCTCCTCCCCAGACATTTCTCTTTTAACACTGCGGCGATTCAACATGACTTGGGCAATGCGGTCTCTGATTGACTTGGTGACTGCCTTTTGGTCTTCATCATAAATGAAGCCTTGTCGAACCTGCAAAAACACAAACAAAGTGCACATTTCATTACTCAACCCTATAACTCCTCGAGTCAGACCTTCAGTCACATGATGTACATGTAGTTCTAACTTTGGAGTTCACTGATTAACTGAACATACAGATAAAAGCTACCATACATCATGCACCTACTCATCATGCTGTTAAGTTTTAAAAATTTCAGAAGCCAAAATTTAATTTTTTTATTAATATGCCCACTAGTAGGAGCAAATAAATTCCCCAACAGACCCTGTGAATCACAGACTCAACTGTTTTGACCTCAACCTTTAATATGACAATTGACAATATATATTGATTCCACTTCAAAATTCAAAATCATTTGCAGGAGTGGAAAGAAATTTTCATGACTTTCCATTACTGTATGAACCCTAAACACACCATCAGTAAATGGCTGAAACAAATGGGATGACTAGTCTGTACTTTGAGCTGTTTTTGAATTTCTTGCTTTCTTAAAAGACCCATTATCACATACTGTGATGCTTCATGCATCTATCATTTATTATGAAACATGGGCATCGAATTCAACAAACAAGACAACAATAGTGAGATTAAAATTCTATGAATATTCACTGGATTGATCCCTACAGTTGCAAACAGTATAAATCTTTGCGTGAAAAGAGAAATAGCTGACAAGGATGATAAAAGTCAGAATATGACACATAAGATAAAACTTGAGTTCTAATTTTAGGAAAGAAATCCAACAAGAAATCCAATCCAACATTGTGACAAATTTACTGTAAAGTGTTGAAAACACAGTACTAAAATTTTGACAATCCTATAATTGTGACAAGAATTTTTTAGAAGCTTCAATTCACAGCATAACAAAAAATACAAATGAATTTTCTGAACTATCACAGCAACAGTTGACACTTTTATGACTTACACACAACACGTTTAGCCTAATTTGAATTTTCTGAATAGCAAAGACGTATAAGCTATATTGCTTCTTCAAAATATCTATCTTTTCTTTCCAGGCAAATTATGTGGAATTTCACTGCCAAAACTTGGGAAGACTTTTAATTTCTTTCCTGCAATCCTTGAACCTTTGTTTGGAGTTCCAACAAAGGAAAGGCTAAAAGACGTGACTCAAAATAAACAAGTACACAAAACAGGCAAAATTACTTCAATTAGGGCTAAAAATTGGCAGTTGCCCGGTTGCCAGTGGCAATTTAAAACTGACCAGGGCCACCACCAAAAGTTGAGGTTTGATTGCTTGATGTGCGACTATGTTACAAAATTTAAAAAAGTTGCAATGTAAATTACGCTAAGTACAAAATAAAACTAAAAATAAATATGTACCAGTAGTTTAACTGGACTATCTTTCTCTTCTTTTCTTCAACTCTAAGTTCATCAATTTTAGTAAATGTTTAGTTTTGAAGTGGAAAATTGCAAGCTGTTTTAATGGTGGTTTCACGAGCGATTCATATTCAAAACAAGTTATCTAGATGAAGCTATTTTAGCATGTACGAATTATCCAACTTTTAAATGGAAGAGAAAACAATGGAAAGAAACCTTTTAGCACCTTGTTTGTTGGCTCAGCTCTTATTAGTTGAAAATGAATGCACACGATCCGACATCCATTCGATGAGAGAATGATGGGAACATTGCAGACATGGCCCATCATTCCCTTGTCCAATGGAAGTCAGATTGATTCGTGTAATTAGCCAAGTGGCACCTTTGCAACTTAAATGACAGGAATCGATCCCACTGCCTTATTTATTTACATGTAACTGTGTTACAGTTTATATATTGTGGATCAATTTCTCCTTTTACCATTCATCCTACTATAGCTATCATTTAGGGTTTACTTGCTTCAAATGTTTAATTTTTTCTCTGCAGTTGGTTTACATACTCCGCTAATAGTCTTTTAAAGGCACTTACTTGGGAGGAAATACTATAATTTTACTTTTAACTTTGGCTGATCTCAACCAGTGAGAGCTGAGCCCACAAACAAGGCGCTGAAAGGTTTCTTTCCATTGTTCTCTCGTCCAATGATAAGTCAGATTGATTCCTGCATTTAGCCGCAAGCCATTTTGATTTTGTGATTGCCATGTGACTCTAGACTTACCCAGAGTTTTGTGTGGGACGGTTTCGAAGTTGCACACGTTTTTGCTTTAAGAACAGACTTTCAGTTTTTCATTTTAAACTAGACGAAACTAAAGGCTACTTTATTTTGGGATGGGCCACTAAGAATTTAAAGAAACTGGCCCGGTTGGCCACCAAGCACTGGAGTTTATTTTTAGCCCTGTTTAATAGAAGTTGTAAATTTCACTGAAATTGACATACAGGTAAGATATACTAATATCAGTATTATCTGCCATGATTTTCCAGGTACTTACAATTTAAAGGAAAGACTGAATTTCATGGTCCAGAAAATTCATTTATGACCACAAAGAAAACAGCTATGGGTTCTTAACTGAAGACTGAGCAAGTTGCTAAGACATGCAGAGTAAGCCCACCCTAAGCAGCAGTATCCCATAGCAAAATATGAACAGAGAAAAAAAAACTAAGCAGAAAAGGCTTACTTGTAGTTAATAGCATTGATCTACTCTACATGGTAACATACTAGAGTAGACCTCAAAGATAAAGGGAAAGGAAAAGTGGTTTGTTCATAGTGCATAACAATAACATTCACAGTTTCAAAAACTAAGTTGATATACAATGAAGAGAAATTAACCACCAATTGTCTAAGGATTTAAAAATGTAACAGTTTGAAATTAAATAATAATGTTAGCTCCTTCTCTGCATGGAAGAAAAAACAGATACATTAGTAAGCACCAGTTAGTTTAATTTGCAGTAATGTCCTTTTATTATTTAAGTTTGGTTTACGTGACAACTGTTTTGGGCACACCACCCCTAAATTTTGACTCAAAGGACTTACGGCTTGGTACTCTCTCAAATTTTGTGATGTAAATGGTAATTTATGAGCATGGGTATCCAAAAAACCAAGACCATTAATATAATAGCCCAATTTCGATATATTACAATTCAACTTGAAACAACAGACATTACTACGAGGCTTAGGGGAATAAACCATACAAATCCCTGCTATCATTCCCCTAAGCCTCGTAGTGATGTCTTTTGTTTCAAGTTGAATTTTAATATATCGAAATTGGGCTATTTGACCTCTCATTGTGATTGTTTAGCATGTTTTTAGTTGGTGATAATACCATAAAACAATGACCCACAGTTACATAAAGTCAGGTATGAACATTTTCTGTCACTTTCATTGATTGATGTGAATTTTTTTAAAATAAGCTACATTTTGTATATCTATAATAATTAAATACCACAGGGATGTTACAAATAAAAGCTTTTAATTAAGTCGGAACCTTTTTATTTCGACTCATTCACCACAATGATAAATTATCACCACCATTTTGTTTTAGACATAGAAGGAAATTTATGCCCATTATCTTTACACTTTTACTTGAAAAAAAACTACATTGTATAAAACATGATTAACAGCCTCAAGAAGTGTTTAAACATACCTTCTTTACTCTTAAATCCATGCAGAGGTTTGGTCAAGTAAGAAAACATTACCTCTGCTGTCAAGTCCTTTAGATGTCAGTAATGATTACTATTGTCCTTCTTCCTTTTGAAGTCCATTGTTCAACTTCTGCTAATTCCTGTTCCACTGTTAAGTTTTGTTAAAAATTAAATTCTAGTTTAGAATTACATTCGCTTGTGCACAGTGAAAAAAGCAATAGCCTTTCCTTTCAATACCTCTAGACTCAGCTCACTTGGCAATTATCCTCAAGTGGCCAAAACAACCTTTGAATTAAACTCACTCACAAGTTAATAAGCATGAGAGTGCGGCAACATGCACTTGGCAAGACTGACAATGTACAGTTTGGGGCAAGGAATAAAAATGAATAAAAATTTTCAGTTTGCTTGAATGCATGTCCCAGTTATAGCACCTACCTGCCAAAACTGTGAAACAAAAAACATGCACTGTAAGGTTAGATTGAACTATTTACAAGCTAAAAAAAGCATTGTTACTCACCAGTTCTAAAGTTACTTTCTCAGCCTGATCTGTGCCTAAGTTAAAGTCAAACTGAATTCCCTCATTCTCCTTGTGTTTGTCTTTGCGTTTCTTTGGGTCCTCAAGTTGTAGCAGCAGTTTGACTGTATCAACAGGTTTAGTATGGTCACTATCTACCCCAGGCTCAGCTTCCACCAGATTCACCTTTACACCACTGTCTTCTTGGAAGAATGGATGGTTTGTTATTTCTTTGATAGTGTATCTGAAACAATAAACATCCTGCTTTCATTTATTTGCCCTCTTTACATACAGTGCTAAGCAAGTCATGTGATTTCTGTTGATTTTGAACTGGCAATGAACATCACCTTGTTGCATATCATAACCCAGCAACGACCACTTGTCTAAAATACCAAATTTCTTCCAATCAAATCACTATAGTCAAAACCTCTCATAAGCAACCATGTGTATAAGAGGAATGTCAATGCTGGTGATTTGAATTTTTCTATTGTTTTTAACCTCTGGTAAACGACCAATCACCCATATTTCAATTCAATACAAATGCAAATTGAATGATGTGTTAGTCCAGTAAAACGAAAAGTTTGTCCCTTGCATAAAAAACTTCAATATGATACAATAATTATTTTCTCTGATAGGTGCTTTGTACGTTGAAATTACTATAATTTATGTTCATATGAGACTCAAAGTTTAAGGATCCCCTGTGGTCTAACCTCTCGTAAGTGACCACCTTTCCTAAGCGGCTACCTTGGCTTTGCATGGTCACTTATCGCAGGTTCAAATGCATGTTTTAAACTTGTTTCATTCTTACAATCCACCATGCTGACTTCCCAGTATTTAACTTGCATTTTTCCTTATTTTTTTATTATCAGAGGCAAGAGATATAAAAGTTTAGGCTGCCTCACTCAATGAAGAATCTCAAATTTACTATAGCAGTAAAACCATAGCTTTATTAGTGCATTTTGTTACTGCTCTACAAATCACTTTTCAAACTTTGCATGACTTGTACATGCTATTAACCCTATACTAATATTTTCAATTAAGCAATATTGATATTTAATTCTTGACTTCATAATTTATATTATTTATTTTTAAATCCTTTTTGATCAACATCAATTTGGTTGGGAAGTGTAAGTAGAAGGTCAAGTTAGCAGGATATTGTGCATGTGATATTTATGTACAAATAATGTATATAAGACAAAGTCCAGGAGTACATGCATAGACACTTTTAATGAGGTTAATATCAACTACAGGTAACTCAGCCAACCAGGGTTGGTCTGCAATAACAATCTATCACAAGGTTTTTCTTTATGAATGTACAGACAAACCTCTCCATACAGGCGCTGACATAATACAGACACCTCTCTGTTATGGAGAGATGCAAAAGTTCATACAATCCCTACACGTATATAATATGGATACCTCTTTACTGTTAATCCCTGATGTCATTTAAAATGGCTCGAAACGTGCACTTCACGCACATTGGGTTCACTCCACGGTTTGAAAATTTAGGTTAAACATTTACATTTACCAAAATGAGAGCAGTCCCTCTCTTCGAGGCTTATGTGCTCTGGTCGCGGTCAAGTTCTTAAAGTTCTTAATGCGTCAACTGACAAACCCCACTCTTAAAAGAGTGAATATTAGGAGCTGTAGCCAACATGGCAGGCAAATTGTTCCATTGAGAAGAAAATGTTGTTGACCACAAATTGACCACAAGATCAGTTGTGTTATATAACATCAAACTTGTGAAGAATGAATTTCAACACACAGTCACTTCAAATGTGCTCAGATAATACCTTTCCTAGATGAAAACAGTTCATCCTGTTGAAGTTACAGAAAGATAAGCCTGAGACATATATTATTTGAAGGCTTAAGGAGGGACTGCGAGTTTTTTTTTTTTAACTTCTTCTTCACAAATTAAATGTTACTGATCTTAAAGTGCCAGTTCAATAAATGTTTAAATTTTATTTTTGTACATTTTCACAGGAAACTTTTTTTTTCTGCCATACTTTTTGATTTTGCACAGCTGCCATTAAATTTGCATGTTCCTGAAGTTCCAGTCACTTTTGCTGGCTTCAGGAACATGCAAATTTAATGGCAGCCATACAAATGCAGAAAGTATGACTGAAAAAGAAAAACGTTTTCTTGGATCTGATTGGAAACCAGTTTGGGGAGGTTAAAAAATACATTATTTCCTTTCAAAAGTGCAAAAAAAAAATTAAATTTGATCGAACTGGCACTTTAAGGTCCACTTTGCAGTCCACGAAAATTTGATCACATAACAAACATTTTTCAGACCACAGAGTGAACCAACAGTGTGTGAAGCAGGATGATTTTCGAGCCATTTCAAAGAATATCTGGGACAAACACTTGAATCCATTCCTTCAGTGTCCATATTAAAGAGGTGCAACAGTAGTACGAGCAGAAGAATCAAAGCACCCATAGAAATGGTAAATTCTTTAATATGCACATCTCTCAAATATTCCTTTGTAATAGAAACGAGTTGTGGGAAGTGCCCAGAGATGTTAAAAGGTGGTGAGAATTGCCTGTTGCTTACACAAAAGGACAACCCTGTACTATACTTTTATGGCTTTAGAGTGAAACAAAGGACCACAAGAGCAAATATTATTCCACTCTTTGAGAGAAACCAAGACTGATATCAAACATGTTTTCTGGTGAACCTGCTTCTAAAATCCTACAGTATTTTTATCAGTGCTATAGCATAATAAACTACGGTACAATCTGCATACCTCTCATCCATCTTGGCTTTTGTACATCCTTCAATAATCTGTCTAATTTCCTTTGAACCAACTTTATCCAAACACTCTGGCTTGATGCCCTGTATGTTACCAAGAGTAAAATTATGTCTCATCATTTATCACCATAGCTCAGCACATGAAAAGCAGACAGAGGAAATGTAGCTTAATGCAAATCGAAAGTACAAGTACACTTACACTGACAACTCTACGGTAGATTTGGGCTGGGTTTTGACACTCCATGTAAGGATACTCTAAAGTTGTCATCTCTAGCATACACATGCCAAATGCATAAACATCAACAGACTCATCATAGTGTTCCTCATACATTTCTGGTGCCATGAATTCAGGTGTACCTGTTGAAAATAAACACAACTTAGTTTTAAACATTTTATTAGCTGGCAGAACGTCTGACGATCTAGGGGCAAGGTAAAACAGTTGGTGATCTCATGTACAATACGCAAATAATTTTGGTGAATGAGAATGATGTGATGAGAATAATTCAATTTACAGTCAAATGTTTTGTTAGCACAATAATAAAAAAGCTTCTTACACTGTACCTATTACACTTTTAGCAAATGATGATTTCTTAAGAGTTGCAAGTCCCAGATCCCCAATTTTCACCAGGCCAGTTGTACCATTGATGAAAATGTTGTCACACTTGAGGTCTCGATGGATAATAGGAGGTGTTCTTGTATGAAGAAAGAGTAACCCTTTGAGAATCTGCCTACACCAGCTCTTCAGAATTTTTTCCTTTACTCCTTTAAAGCGCTTCAAATAGCTGTAATGTCAAATGGTGAACAATCAGCAATGAAAAGATAAAAGTGCAAATACTATGGAAAAATACAGTGTAAAAACTAAAGAAGCAGTGGATTCATAGTCACTACTTCAGACTTCATTATACTAATAGGAAAGTTGCATTCTTGCAAACATGCCTTACCCTACCCACTTGTAAAGAATATCCTTATAAAATGCAGGGGGTGACCTGTGATTTGTATCTCTTCCCATAAAATAAGATTAGTTAAAAGGTGGAAGATTAAGTCTGTTAACAAGCTGATTAGGGATGAGTATAAATACTAGCCTGCGTGGCAGGCGTAAACGGGGAAGGGGGAGGGGGCGCAAAAAACGAAAGAGGGAGAAGGGAAGGAACGCCTGCTATAAGAACCGGGCTATTCGCATTACGCCCACCGATTTCCTTGTAATCGAATTACGTCAACTGTCAATACGTTCACCGATCAGAAACTGGCACGCACTTTTACGCATGGGTGACTTCACGCGAGAATTTACTTTGTTTACCGCCCAGCGCGTATTAGCCAATCAGAATTTGCGGCCACCAGCGTCTGCAGAAATGAACAAATGGGGGTCTTTATTGCAGGGGTCCTTTCCCTCTCTCCCTAGTTCCCTTCTTCCCGACGCCTGCTACGCAGGCTATATAAATACCGATCCAGTGAACAAAATACTTGTCCCCACTGCAGTGTTGTCCGGGGATGCTCAGCCCCGAGGTCCAAACTCTGATCCTTTCATATACTGTTTTTTGACAGAAAAGGTACCCCTTTCATGTACCTTTCATTGAAAATGGTACCCCTTTCATATACCTTTCATTGAAAATGGTACTCCTTTCATAGCCTTTACGTGCATCTGAGTGATGTACTTTGAAAGGCGCTTCTTATAATACTTAAGTAACAGTTTTCTCTACCTTTTTTTATGCTTCAACTCGTGTTTTCGCTACTATTTCCTATTCTTCATGAAATCCCTACCCTTTCAGATACTTCAACTAGAGAAATCCTGACCCTTTCATATACCTCCAGCCTAAAAAAGATACCCCTTTTGGGCAGAGCATCCCTGTATAGCGCATTATAGGGAGTACCCCCCCCCCCCCCCCCTGGGGTAGAGACAAACAACATGACCATTTGTGCAAGAGAAAATGAGTTGCAACTTTTAGTAAGGCACAAACTGACCCATTTGTACCAAATTTTAATATGGTTTAGACAAGTGCATGTACAAAGGTTATAAGGTATTTGCATTATAATTAACAACAATTTTGAGAGTCAAGTATTTATCTTGGAAGACAAGATATTTTGCACAATTTCTATTAACATGTAATCATTGTGTCTTTAATAGATTGGACATGACTTAATTTCAACATTCTCTCCCATAAATTGCCCTAAAGTGGAGCATCGTGTTGTGTCTGATGACACAACATGGGGGCTGTGACAAATGGCTTGAACCATGAAAATTTGTGTAAGATACAGTTGTATTCAAACTCAACAGAGATGACCACACCAACTGAAACTAATCAAATAAACAATGCCTCACTGAGCTACAGGTAATACAACAGATGAATGAGGACAAATTGCTATGAACACATTTAAAGCCTTGGACTTGTGTTTATTTATTGGAATTTAATACCCTCATGATTGTGATTAGAATGATAAATTTGGGATGCAATCCATCGCAAAGGACAGATTGAAAATAAATGTGCTATAAACAAAATAATAACCACAAACTCAATTTCAAGGCTACAACATATCTTATGTATTGTAATGTAAAAAATGCATGTTTCCATAAACATAATGTTAATTGCTACGAGAAATAAAACAGGAATCTGTCTGAGGTGATGAGAGAGCAAAATACCTTTATCCATGAGTGATGGGTTCATCAATTACTGTACAGATAATGCTGTATAAATTTATATAAACGCTGATAACATCGTCACTGCAACAATATTTCGTGCAATGGTTCATTCCATTTCCAATTTTTTTGTCAAATGAAAAACCATTATCAACAATTTGTTTACAGGATTTATTTTTTAGAATCGAGAAGTGTGACTGGCACTTTCGATATGCGATGAACCTTGTGATGAAAGCTAAGAGAACTTTGCATACATACATTTCAAATAACTCCATAAAATCATTGCGGTAGGATAATGTCAAAGATTCGCCAACTTATAGCAACTTGAAAACCACAAATGCATTTATAGCCCGCTGTGTTTCGCTAAATTTCGCTGACATTTGAAGAAATAAGTCTTAGGGGAGGGAAAGTTGAGTAATGAGAGACAAAAACAACAAGGGAATACGGACTTCGTCGACACGACGATACTTTAACGCCGTAAGGAATCGAGTTACAAGAACGGAAAGTAGGTTACATTAAAATCTTGCTTGTAATACGCATTTTCGTATTTTGGGACGCCACACCACAGACGCATGTTGTGAATCTTCTTAGAAAAAATACACAAGTATTCTTCGCCGCTGGAAATGCAAGGTCTACAATGGCCTCGCAAAACTCGACACAACTGTTTTTCTAGCAAGATAAAAACAATTACCTCGAAAGATGTTTAAAGAATAAAACATTTATAGAAAACGAAACTATTAAAAATTCACTAAATCAACGAAACTTCGAAGAAAACGAGAACGTATGGAGAATTAGAGGGAAAAGTGTGACAATAGCCCGAATATAACTACCCCGGAAACCTACCACGTATTAGCAAGAAATACCGCACTTTAAGAGAAACGATCTATAGAAAGCCAGAGATTTACGGCAAACTTGAGTAATATTCGAATGTTAGCACATATAAAAACAACGTGGCTTTATTTGTCTGTTCATTCAAAATTTAGAGACATGGCAAAGTCGTGTGGTCACATAGCTTCCTGCCTCCTTTCCATGCAATCACATTCACATGAATTCGTGGCAAGAAATGGCGGCCGTGTATTGAGCTTCGACAGTAGAAACATTACTTACGTTTTTAGTGTTCCAGAAGTCATCAGTTCGGTCACTAAAATAACCCTTTTCTTGTCTTTATTCGGAAGTCTTGTTTCCCATGAGTCGTGGAATTTCACGATATTTGGGTGTTGTAACTGCTTTAGCATTTCGGCTTCTTCTTTGAACCTTGCTCGCTCGGCTTTTGAATATTTATCCTTTAAAAAAGAAAATGTACAAAACAAATGTTATTACTTTCCTGTAGCACAATGGCGTACAGCGTAAATTCACAGTAAATCAACTAAACTAACCTGGAGTTCGCACCATGCTACAGCTACCCCTGTCTCCGTGTCCAAACCTTTGTAAACCGTCTTGAAAGAGCCTCTTCCAACTTCAATGTCAAATTTGAGAAAACGGCCGTCTGGGCTAGCGCTGACGGCTTTTTCTTCTGCCTCTAATACAACAGTTTTCTCGCGGTTCTCTCCTTTGCTAGTAACTTTTGTAGTGCCATCGACCAAGGAGGCTACCAAAGGTTCAATAAATTTTGATTCATCCTCAGGGACGTCATTGAGATTAAATTGTACATGTTTCTGGGGTTTTTTAAGTTCTTCCTTAGGAAATTCATCTGCTTGACTCTCCATAACGTCTAGCTAAACGTTAGAAGAAGTCAAGAGCGAGGCATTCAAAGCGGATAAGTAGTCCAATACATTGGCGCGATACAACGACAAGCGGAGTGCTTCAAGAATTCCATTGCTTCGTTCACAAGAAGTCACATCCTGAAAAAGTTCAACCGTTTCCCGTCTCGACCACGCAAAATGGCAAACCTTTTGATTATGTCGTAGCTAGTCTTGTGTCGCACACTAAGTCAGGCCAACAAAGAGAATGAAAGGGCCGTCCATTGCTGTAAACAACACGGCCAAATCACAGCATCCGCTGCCTTCCTCTACAAACTTGCAGTCGATTTTGAAACTCCTAATCGATTTAGGAAGACCGTCGGCACGAAAGCAAAGTGTAATCCGACTTTTCAGAACGAAAGCTTTTCAGAACTACACTTAAAATGAAAAATTGTCACCACGAACTACCAAATGGCGGTTACTAAATCCGAAGAGTGCAGGTAAATACGGCAGAAAGAAAGTGAAGTCAACGGCCATTCAATGGCGCATGAAAATGTTCACTCAGGGGGAGACCGTGGGGAGCTCTTTTGCCAGGGACACCGGTCAGCCATCACTTGTTGCTAGGAAACGAACAACTGCGCATGCTCTCTTTAGTTTACTACAGGAAAAACCGGTTGCTTTGTAATGGTCCCATGACTATTCCTTGAGAATGGCATCAAATCCTTTGTTTTTCCTTAGCTTTGTTACGAAATTCGTCTTCGCCAAGAGAACAATATAACAAAGTGTCTCTTTATACAGCCTTTATTGCGTGGATTCCATATTGAAGTAAGAAACAAAATACGACACAGTTATACACGCAAAACGTTTTCTTTTTTCGACAAATTCGAACCGTTTAAGGAATTTTTAAGCCGGGTTTTAAGGGATTGCGCTCTTTTAGACCAAACATGTATAAATAATGACAATAGACTGCAATTTTTTAATTTACAACTGAGAAAATCTTGTCAACCATATGTCATACATGTGACTTGTCAGCGACCAACCACAGGATCGCATTCGAACTTGTGGCTAAAATAGACATTGCAAGTTTCCTGAAGTCTCGCTTTTCATTCTCTCCTGGAAGCACGTGTGTGATAATTATTTTATTTTTGTTGTGGCTTTTCGTTTATAAACGAAGTAGAACAGTAGAGCTGTATTTCGTTTTCACCTGGTACATATTAAAGCCGTTTTCAATTTTTTGTTGTCGTTTCCAGGGATACTTCATTTTCTACAAAAGATGTGCGCGATGTTCTAAATATTGCTATACTAAATAACAAATAAGTGAAATCCATCGAGCCATCCAAGATAGAAAATCTAATTTCGATAGTGAGCAATATAAACGCTCGCTGAGACATATTCTCGATGATATTTTAAAAAACAAAAAAATATTAATTTCCATATGTAATGCGTCGTTAAACCGTAAAGTGTGCTGTTGTGCTGTTTCATGGCACACGTGCACGTTTTCGCAACCGGAAGTTACATCTGTCATGTGAACATTTTTATAGTTGACATGCTTTCTTCGGGATCTATTTTTTTTTCTCTGATTAGTAACATTTTATTCAAGGAGTTCAAGGCTTAGTTTGCGCAACATGATCGTTTATAAAAATAGCGCGAAGTGTCCTCGTGATCTTGTCTGACTACCTCATGTCCCAAAGCCACCAAACCGGTTTGGATCATTCAGTCTTTCATGCCGCCAGGCTCACACGCTCAAGAGGGTACAGGCCTAATCGTATGAAATCGAGCATAACAGACATTGCGTGTCTGTTCTAACAAAAGGGAAAATAAAAACCTACAAAGAATCAGAAGAAGCCGCTCACCTCAAGCGATTGATTGTAGGATATATTTTAGGCATCGTCGCTTTTTCAAACTGTAAAACCGCGTAATCTATAATAAAACCATTCAGGCGAGTGACATCCAGGACCAGCTCTCATACATTCCACGCGGTCGCCTTAACATCAGGCCCGGATCTGCACGCAATTTCAGTATTAAGCATATTATTTTCAGGCACTTACTTACTTGAAATAAATCACCGCCACTCTCCGAATGTTGTTTAATTGTACCAATTGGTAAAGATATCTGCTTACATTTTTGCTGCAGTTCAGTATAAAAACATCAATAATAATAATAATAATAATAATATAAATTTAGAGCATTTTACAAAGTCTCAATGCTCTTACAGTAACCTAACATAAAACCTAAAAATCCTACAAGAAGAAAACTATAGACTGTAACTACAAACTAATACACGGCGCTATAAACATAATAATATAAACATATAAAGAAATAAACGCATGTTCCAAAAGATAAAATGCAGCGATTTTTGTAGACCAGATACATTTGACAGCCGTTATTTGCTTTTTACGGTCAGTGAGGTAATATACAAAACACTTCATTGTAAAACAGGACATTCCAACTGCAATATAGCCTCCTACGCAGACGTCCTTAAGGCCCGTCACGCAAAGATTGCGTGACGAGCCCTAAGGGTTCAACACTGTAACGGTCACTTTTGAAAATGTATGTAGTAGCATACGAAACGTCAAGTTTTATAAAAAATGAATAAGTTCAATATGTTTATCACCGCGGTTTGTGTTCTATTTCTTAACTGCAATATATCTTTGATCAGAATGACACAGATGTCTGACTCAAAAATAGACCTATGTGTACGACTAATTGATTTCACCATTTCCGGATGCATGTCTGATCATGTTGTCGGCTTTTGGACAGGTCAGTTCACGGATTAGTCGGTTCGATCCACTATTATATTATATTCTACTTTTATTTTATTTTATTTGCTTCTGCTTCTGCTTCCGTTTTTCTGCCGTAAGGATCAGTTTGCCGTTTCTCTTGTTTCACTTCTTTTTCTTTGCATCTGGTGTATGATTACGGAAAGAAAGCCGCACAATGAGTTTCACAGACAGGGCAGGAAAAGGGAATTTGAAATGCGGAGAAGAAAACAAAAAACCTTCCCCACCCACTTACTTTCCTGTCTGCACTTGCAGCCCACTAGACTACGCAACAGGCGCCAAAAAGGGAAGGGTCACGGTGGGGGATTCAATGCAAGTGTGAACCGCGTAGAGAGAGCCAGAGCGTGAAGGGTGGGGTAAAGGAAACTACCCCCCCCCCCCCCCCCCCCTCTCTCTCTCTCTCTCTCTCTCTCTCTCTGTCTCTCTCTCTGTCTTTCTCTCTCTTCGTGTTCCGCACTCCTCCACGCTCCTCGCGCGCGTTCCCGAATGACTCCTTCCCTTTGGTGAGTACGGCTTAACGTAAGCTGCCCCTTTCTCTCCCCTTTTAGCGCCTGCCCCGGAGGTTAACAGCCTATAGTGGGGGTCTATAGTGGAGTCCGGAAAGCACTCTGCAACAGTCCCGTTTGCTCACGGGGTGGGGAGCCTTCTTTATTTGGAGATAACGGAGACATATGGCGTTCAAGACTTGTCTGTCTTGAGAGTGTCCCGGTACAGTCTATGCAGAATACATGTGCTATTATTACGCTCCCCGGCGGCTTATTTATTTCAAGCGCGTGCGTTTGAGGGTGGTAGGAGGTGGGGCGGGGGGGGGGGGGACTTATTAAAATTTAGCGAATCACGATATGATCCGAACTTTCTGCACGTAGATAAACGTCCGTAAACCATACTTTGATTGATCGCAATGATGTGTTATCTCATGATAACCATAATTTATTTCTTAGTACAAGTACCGGTAATATTTTCCCCAATGCCCTCGAGTATGAGTACTGTATGTGAATTCATGCCCAGATTAATACGGAAAATGTACGATAATGCAGTCTGTCCTTTGTTGTCTCGGTTGTGAGGGAAAAGCGAAGGAGAGGAGCGGACTAAATGTATTTATTCCTCCAAAAATAGGGTTTTTTCTGAGTGGGCTTATCTGAGAGGGGGGAGGGCTTAAAAGAGGATTTACAGGAGATATGATGTGAGTAACAAAGTGCCATTAGTAATGTGGTCCGTCTCAGATGCATGCATTCTCGTCAATTGTATTACTTTGATATTACTTCGCTGCTGATACGCAACCCAAAACATTAGTTAAAGAGGTCCTTATTACAGCAGGCCAAGAATTATAATGCCGAGAAATTCATGATAAATGACGCTTTAGGAAAACAGCTGTCAAGTTGTTGGAGAAACCTTAAAAGCCATCACCCTGCTCGTGGCTCAGGACTGTTTCAGCTTTGTTCTAGATCTGTATTCCGTCAGTGGGGTTCATGAACATAAACTCAAAGTTTCTGCATGTACAATAGAAAAGAACGCATGACATTTCCACAACACTATTCAACAGACAGAAAGTAATTAACAATATGATTCGTTATTTATGAAATGACGCAATTTAGATGGTGGTAACTGTAAAACTACATGTATGTTCGTTTTCGCTATTTATTAATATTGCCATGATTTTTCGATATTCGGTTTTAAAAAAGTAATTTAGAGATTATATCCGCTTAATATAAGGAAAAATGCTATATTTTACAGACGTCATTAATGCTGACATATAACTGTAATTAAAATATTGTAAATGCGTTAAGAAATTTCACGCAAGGCCGACTGAAATCCATTACGGTCTGTTACTCGGTGTTGCTTATAAGCCCGGGGGAGTACTCCCTTATATGTACGCTATATAGGTATGTGCCGCCCGATAGGGTAGGGTTTTTGAGGTGCTCAGTCCTTAAATAGGGTATCCTTTTTGGTATTTTTGGTATTGTAATCCTTAGATATTCCTTAGATAGGGTCACTAAATTGCAGTATCCACCCCAACGCGCAAAACGAAAAAGATATGGTCTGTTAAAACTGTACTACACGCCTGGGGCCGTATTCACGAAATCCTACCTAAGATATATCTTAAGATATAACTTAAGAGAAAATTTAGGAGCTTCATAAGATATGTCCTATGTGCTATTCACGAACGATATCTTATGACCATCCTAAGGTAATCGTAACTTAGCAGTCTCCTAAGTTTAATAGTCGCGGGCAGTTATCGATTAGTAAAAGTAAACCAATCAGAGATAGTTTATATGGCGCGATCTTATGAATAATAAGTTATGAAAATTACATGAATGAATATTTTGTATTGTGTAAATTGTTGACAATACAATAACAATACAATAATCTTTATTTCATCTGGAATTTAAGATAGCAAAACTGGCTGATAAATATCTTCGTTTATGGTCAGTAGCGAAAGCAACAAACAAATCCATCATCATTTTAATAGGGTCTACTTCGATATTTCTTGTACAAGGGCTTATTTTCACGAAAAAAGGAAATATAACACTGCAATGAGAAAGAAATGTGGAACCGGTTAATGACACGAAGTCCTATATAAAACTAACCGTGTTGTTTGGCATTACTAGAAAATATATACTGTTTTCTTAGGAAAGCAATATAATGCTTTAAAATGTTTATTTAATCGGTAACTATTGTGATATACAACAATCACGCTGAAAATCGACGTAAAACTCGTCAACAATCGAATTTAGCCCCCGTCAAGATATGTTTTAATAAGTTAGGAGGTCAAAACTGACCTCCTAAGTTTAGGACAAAAATTAAGACATATCTTAAGTTAGGAGGTATTCGTGAATACCAGTTAAGACATGTCTTAAAAATTTAGGAGGCCCTAAGTTTAGGAGAAAAAAATAAGACATGTCGTAAAATAGGAGCTCTTCGTGAATACCACTTAACTCCTAAGTTATATCTTAGGAGGCTCTTTGGACTTAAGATGCTTTCGTGAATACGGCCCCTGGTTTTGGGCCTTAAAAAGGATATCAAATCTCGATTTTCTACCCTTAAATAGGGTCAGGGTTTGAGAACCTTGGCGGCACACACCTATCCTAAATTGTCGGGAGTACCCCCCCCCCCCCCCCCCCCCACGGGCTTATAAGCTTCCAGAAACTCACAAGGGGTTCTTCGATGTTTTTCATGGGTAATTGTTTGGTTCCAGTGCATGCACCGCTCGATGAAGCACGCAAAACATGAGTCGCACTGTAGCACGTGCATGCAGTGCACAGATTTAAATACCACCGTTTTCTCTTTTCTCTTCCTTGCAGTTGGTGAGTGACCTGGGGGCCCCGGAGGGGACTAACATATAAAACTAAAACAGGGGTGCTCGTCGTAGAACGGTGTAAGAGTCGAGCTGGTCCTGGATGTCACTCACATGAATGGTTTAATTTGATGATAGATCGCGCTGTAGCCTGCCGAACAGACTCCTGTGGCGCAGTTTAGGGACGAACGACGGTCAAAAGACGCGATGACCAAGGCTGTGGTCAACCAATATCCCAGCCACCGACAGTTTGCCTACCAAACTGACGACAAAAAACGCCTGCACTACAGGCTTATCTTGCGGTTTTACAGTTTGAAAAAGCGATGGATGCCTATGAAATAAATCCAACACTGATCAATCGACCGACGCTGCTTCGGAATCCTATTATATTTTTTTCCTTTTGTCAACAAAGTTTTGTACGGGGATGCTCCGCCCCGAGGTCCAAACCCCTACCCTTTCATATACCGTTTTTGACAGAAAAGGTACCTCTTTCATATACCTTTCATTGAGAATGGTACCCCTTTCATGTTTTCGCTACCCTTTCCTATTCTTGGTGAAATCACTACCCTTTCATATACTTCAACTTGTGAAATCCCGACCCTTTCATATACCTCCCGCCTAAAAAATTAGGGCAGAGCATCCCCGTATAGCCATTATAGGGAGTACCCCCCAACCCGGGGGTGTGAGCCTGACGTCATGCAAGACTGAATGATCCAAACCGGTTTGGTGGGTTTGGGACGTGAGGAAGTCAGACACGTCACAGCTATTTTTATAGACGATTATATATGTTGCGCAAAATAAGCCTTGGAGTCCTTGAGTAAAATGTCAGTTACCAATCAGCGAAGACCTGTTTTTAACCGCTCTCCCTCATAACACGAATTGGGTAAAAAAGAAATACTTGCCAGAAAATAGCTTTGTCATCTATAAAAATGTTAACGCCGACGCTTGAATTGCTTGAATTGCTCCTATATCGTTGCATGTACAGTAGTCATACAGTGTTGTACATAAAATGTCGGTTATAAGCCCTGGTCTTGTATAACTTCGTAAGGGATTTTCGGTGGATTTATCATGAAGCAGGGGCTTATATCCGCAGGCTTATATAAGCGAGCATGCCGGGTTCAAATGTATTTATCATGGGTTACGCAGCCGTAACGGATGGTACATAGTCGGTAGCATAACCTCTAATTCCAGTCGTTCCAGAAGACCATAGTACACCCAACAACGAATCGGGTGATTTCACCTCAACGTTTTCTCTATTTAGAGAATACCTTGAGAAGAAATTGGGCGTGTTGAAGCGAGATATACAAGAGAACTCTCTCCCTCTGGTATCCAGGGTATTCAAATTCTGGTCAACACACATCTGTTTTCCCTTTGACTGCAGGAGGTAAAAAGGAATCTTCGCGCGAACTCATTGTAGAACATGTAAATTGTTTAATCTCAACTGAGCCATGAGTCTCTAATTTGGAATTTTTTTGGGAAAATGGGATTCTAGTTTTTCATCCAGTTTCGATTATGATCATAATCTTTTCGAATATGAGCAGAATTCATCAGTGCCTCGTTTTTTTTATAAAACGTTCGGGGATTATGTAAATAAGTGGCCAGGTATTCTAAAATTGCTCCGGTAGACTAAAAGCTAAACTGGATTATTTGGTACTCTATTTATGGAAACAATTTTGTTATTGATACTATCAAATTTGGTTATCATATTCCATTCGTTAGCACGCCTTGTCGGGCCGTATTTTCTAACAACAAATCAGCTTTAGATAATGCTTCTTTTGTTGAGTCGGCTGTATCGGAATTGGTTCACACCAATGCAGTTGTTCAGGTGCCTTTCATCCCGCAATATGTGAATCCACCCAGTTCCGTGTCTATTCAATCGTCCGGCAAGAAAAGGCTTATCCTTGACTTGCGTCATGTCAACAGTATGTTTGGAAACAGAAGATTAGGTGCAAGGACTGGAGAGTTTTGTTGTCGTACGTCAAAAAGGGGGAAAACCTTTTCAGTTTACCCCGATCATCAGATTTTTTTTTTGCCTGTTATTTTTTTTTCCGGACACTGTGAGATATTTTTGTTTTTCAGTTCTTACTTTCAACCTTAGCTCGGACGCATACATTTTTACTAAATGCTTCAGACCGCCTGTCAAGTTTTGGAGATTTAACGGAATAAAGATAGTTGTGTATCTCGATGACGGGTGTGGCAAAGGAGAGTCAGTACAAATCGGCCCAGAAGCTGTCGTCATTTAAAATCTCTGTGGGAACCGATACAGTCCCTGGCATGATAAGGCCTGAATTTGGAACATTTTTTTAGGAATTTTTTCTAAAAGGCGTATCTGTAATTTCATTGATGTTATAGACAAATGTCTTCAATCCGTCGTCCCGTACGTTACATCTCGGGATTGCGCCTCTTTCGCAGGTCACGTTATGTGAATGTCAGCGGTCTTGGGAAATTTGACTCATCTGAAGACTCGTTTCCTTTACAAGGTCATAGATTCGAGATCGTCTTGGGATTCCCGTTTCAATATTGGGCCTCCTCATAACGAGTGTCTTTCAGAGATATTTTTTTGGAACAAGAGAACATAAAGCTCTCTTGTTTGGAAGAATTACATCGCGAGTCTAGCCGGCCAATTTTACCTTATCAGGCTCCTCTTTTATTAGCTATTCAGACGCTAGTTGTGTAGCCTGCGATGATTAATTGCGTCGACGAAGGAGACGCTTCCTAATCTTGTCGGCTGAGCGGAACGAATCGAGAAATGTGTCGGTACCAAATCTGCGCCATTTTGAAACGTCACAGTATCCAGCATTCTTAGCGCGTCGTCCAGGCTAAGCGGAACGAATCGAGAAAAGTGTCGGTACCAAATCTGCGCCATTTTGAAACGTCACAATAGTATCCAGCATCGCGTGGAAATCAGACATCATCCTGGGGAGCTGGGGTTCCGAAATGTCACATGTAAATAATCTATTTGTCTTGATTTAGTTTCGGATATTTTCCCGATTTTGGAATCGTACGGCTCAATATTTCAATGCCTAGTAAAAGTACGCAGTGGAAAAATTGGACGAAGGTTCTTCTCCGGACCAAGTAAGTTGTTGGGTCTCTTTGGAATCAAGCAAGAAGTTACAGATTTTCCTCGCTGCCGTTCTGGTATGTTTTGAATGTTCTATCTTGATTTTGCTGTGGTTCTCTGCCTGATTTGGGAAGCTTTCACCTAAATACCGACGTCGTTCTTCGCGATGTTCTACGGTACGGTGCAATTCGCTTATGTCTTGTAGCAATAATTCACTGACCGGCCGCGCCAGGCGAACGCAGATAATTTAACTTTACAGTGCTCGAAATTGCGCCTGTATCGGGCGCATTTGCGACTAAAGATTTCGCAGTTTTGTGACTAAAATTTGGGGTGTCTACAAAACGAAGACCGAAGACCGAAGATCGAAGACCGAAGACCGAAAAACGAAGACCCATATAGAACTAATGTAAAACGACATAAAACATTCATAAAACAATTCCTCATAGCCAAGTGTCACGTTATCGATAGGGTCTTCGTTTTGTAGAAAAGGCCGGGTCAAACTACAAAACGAAGACCCTCCTTAAAAAGCTGAGAAAACTATTTCTACTGATTGTTAGTTCCCCTTTGACACTTTTAAGCCAGATCACGAAACTACAACAGCTCATGCACCTCCTTAATTGAATTTTTCAACTTGTAACTACGAGGCTTATTAGGAGGCAGCGCTCTTAAATGTACCGTTTGCGGATAACTAAAGCAACCCCAATAGCAAGAAAACAATAATAAGAAGATTTAAAGGTCTTTGTCGCAGTCTATACCCAAATGAACAAGATAACGAAATTGGCAACATTGGCAGCGATATTACTCTGCGTCCGTCAAAAATCATAAATTCGTAAACAACGTTTGATACACTAGAAAAATACACCCGGGCAACCAAACACACTAAAAATGTGCAAATCTTTAAAATTTATTAGGGTCTTCGTTTTATAGTTTACCCCCACCAAAACTATAAAACGAAGACCCCCTCCAAATTCGCTCGAGAATGACAGTGAGAACTATTCAATATACGAAAACACTTGGCTATGCATTACTATAACTACTTGCGAGAAATTGTTGGCAAATTGACGGCAAGACATTTTTAAGGTATAAATTCACTTTATCGATAACGTCTTCTCTTCGTTTTGTAGAAAAGGCCGGGTCAAACTACAAAAAGAAAACTCTCGCCAAAACGCATTGCCAGGCGTCGGCCATAAATTTATTTGTGAAAAAAACGAAGACCCTAATAAATTTTAAAGATTTGCACATTTTTAGTGTGTTTGGTTGCCCGGCTGTATTTTTCTAGTGTATCCAACGTTGTTTACGAATTTTCCAGCAGATTTGGAGGGGGTCTTCGTTTTATAGTTTTGGTGGGGGTAAACTATAAAACGAAGACCCTAATAAATTTTAAAGATTTGCACATTTTTAGTGTGTTTGGTTGCCCGGCTGTATTTTTCTCATGTGTATCCAACGTTGTTTACGAATTTTCCAGCAGATTTGGAGGGGGTCTTCGTTTTATAGTTTTGGTGGGGGTAAACTATAAAACGAAGACCCTAATAAATTTTAAAGATTTGCACGTTTTTAGTGTGTTTGGTTGCCCGGGTGTATTTTTCTAGTGTATCAAACGTTGTTTACGAATTTATGATTTTTGACGGACGCAGAGTAATATCGCTGCCAATGTTGCCAATTTCGTTATCTTGTTCATTTGGGTATAGACTGCGACAAAGACCTTTAAATCTTCTTATTATTGTTTTCTTGCTATTGGGGTTGCTTAAGTTATCCGCAAACGGTACATTTAAGAGCGCTGCCTCCTAATAAGCCTCGTAGTTACAAGTTGAAAAATTCAATTAAGGAGGTGCATGAGCTGTTGTAGTTTCGTGATCTGGCTTAAAAGTGTCAAAGGGGAACTAACAATTAGTAGAAATAGTTTTCTCAGCTTTTTAACGAGGGTCTTCGTTTTGTAGTTTGACCCGGCCTTTTCTACAAAACGAAGACCTTATCAATAAAGTGAATTTCGCAACCTCACAAAGCTTTTTAAGGAGGGTCTTCGTTTTGTAGTTTGACCCGGCCTTTTCTACAAAACGAAGACCCTATCGATAACATGACTCTTGGCTATGAGGAATTGTTTTATGAATGTTTTATGTCGTTTTTACATTAGTTCTATATGGGTCTTCGTTTTTCGGTCTTCGATCTTCGGTCTTCGGTCTTCGGTCTTCGGTCTTCGTTTTGTAGACACCCTAAAATTTGTCTAGCTAATAAAGGAATTATATTCTTGGTTTTCACGTGACGTCATCAAATTCGAAAATCATAAATTGTAATGCCTTCTGAATTTATATGTCCACCAGGTTGAAGATGACTTAAAAATAAATCTTTTCACAAGTATCCAACCCGGTAGCGTCTTTCGTTTTGAAAATACAGCATTTTGAATTTCTGACTTTTCACCCTACGTGACACCAACATAGCGTCCGTGACAAAGCTTTTTCCTATGAAACAAGGGCCTCTCCTCGTGATTTTTGGCACTTTAGGCAGTTAAAGTATTAGGAATGCAGTTTATGCGAATGAATAGTAGTTCACGAGAGAAAAGTAATCGCTTTCAGAGCGAAAGTGAAGTCCAGATGTTTTTATTGATTTCCGGCGGCCATCTTGGTGCCCCTCCGAGGGGCACCAAGATGGCGTTTCCATACAAAGCTCTGTAAATTTGAGTCGAGTGCTTCGGCGAATAATTCAACAACGGGATACTGCACAGATCTGAGACTTAGCGAAGTTTTTTATTTGTTACTCTTTTATAACATTACAAATTATTGGCTTCTTTCACTAAATAGTTTCGATTCTAAAACACTATATCTTGGTGTCCCTCCGGGATGGCGTTTCCATACAAAGCTCTGTAAATTTGAGTCGAATGCTTCGGCGAATAATTCAACAACGGAATATTGCACAGATCTGAGACTTCGCGAAGTTGTTTATTTGTTACTCTTTTATAACATTACAAATTATTGGCTTCCTTCGCTAATTCGTTTCGATTTTAAAATTTTATGGCGTGACAGTGAAAACCAAGAATTCAACAGTCTTGTGTCTTACTAGCAATTGGTAGTTGTAATTTTATCCGAAAAATCTTGCGAAATTTCACGTTGAATGTTGCGTGACTTAAACGTCGAAATTTCTCATTTCCGGTTCTGGTATTGGTACATGTACTGAGGAGTATGATTTCAGAATCGGAGAAATAACCGAAATGAAATCAAGACAAATATACTATTTATATGTCGGAAAAATCTGAGACCTTTCGGAGTACACAGCACGGCAGGATTTTGCCCGATTCCACGGCGATAGCGTGAATTTGTTTGATGACGGCCCGACGTTTTTGCCTGCGTGACATATCTCGCGACATAGCCTTTTCAACAGTGGCTGAATTAATTCATGATACTGAGGTACTAGGCTAAGACGAGGTGCCACGGGATAAGGAGACGCACTATAATCTATGATTACTACTAGTATTAATAATATAATGATTACATTGCCGGGACTAAATAAATTTGTCTCATCGCATGTGGAGTCCATGCGAAGCGACTAAGAGCTCCACGTGGAGGGAACTTAGGGCTATCCACTTTGCCTTAACGTCATTTCAACCCTTAGTTGAGGACAAGTCCATGAAATGGTACTGGGAAAACCAGGGGACTGTCCGCATACTTGATATAGGGAGTCCTAACTTGGAATTGCATAATATTGCGCTTGATCGGCATTTTCAATTTTTGTCGAGCTCATCGGGTTACTCTAAGGCCCCGTCCACACTAATGCGTTTATGAAAACCTCCGTTTTTGGTTCCCCGAATACGGATAAAAAGATCTGCGTCCATACTAGCGTTTTCACATCGTTTTTGACTGTCCACACTAGGGGCTGAAAAACGATGATCCAAAGATGCGTTTTCATCACCAGGCTCTGCTCTGTTCAATACGCATGCTCCAATAGCGTCAGCGATACTACGCCTTACTAGTTGTGACGTAACCGTTTTTGGAAAGCTCCGTTTTTGCCGTCCACACCAAAACGATAGACCTGCGTTTTCAAAAGTCTCCACTTTGAAAAGCGTTTTCGAAAACCTCCGTTTTCACAGATAAACATCTCCGTTTTTTATCGTTTTAGTGTGGACGTTCGGTTAAAACGGATAAAAAATAATCCTGCGGGCGAGCTATTAAATCACGAAAACAAGCTCGGTGAGACTGGAGCGAGCGAACGAGCCGAGGGGAAACATTACTTCCGCTCGCTCGGTCGGAAAGGAACTGCTAGCAGTCTACTCTACCCAGCAGGGTACCCAGAGAAATTGCTCAGTTAGATTTACATGGTATCTAGGGTCTACACTCTGTCGATAGGTTTGCCAACACAAGCAACGCCCATCTTCCCAGATTTAATTCTAGGTTTCGTGTGCTGGGCTCAGAAGCTGCCAACGTTTTTTCCCTCTCACGGGCTGGAGAGTGATAATTGGTTGCCTCCTCGATCCTCCAGTACATTGCATTATACTGAGAGTAATTCAACACCTTCTTGCAAGGCAATACCGTAGGCACCTCAGCATGGTCGTTCACCTTATTTGCCTTCAAACGCCTTTTGGCCTTCCCTCTTTATGAGCGCGGTTGAATATCAACCATACGTCGTCTATTCTATATATTTTTCAGACCCCACAAGGAATTTTCTCCCTTGGGTTCTACAAGGATTCATTTCTCCGCTCCGACAGTTTTAATTGCGCCGTGATTGCCGTTATAATCAACCCTAGGGGAACCCCAGGGGTCAGCGTGCTTGACGCCTTTTCGGCTTAGTCGTCGCTTGGTGATGTTCGCACCAGTTTTTTTTAGTGAACCTTGGTTTGCCGAGTGCCTTGGTATATTTATTATAAGCTTGTTCATCAACCATGGTGAACTAGTTTGCCGATTTGCCGAGTGACTCCTTGGTATTACCTCTCGCTCGAGATGTCCCCGACATTCTCCGGGGGGGGGTTAGTTTACACAGCCAAAGAGGCACGCCGTCAGGAGTTTTGTGAACGCTTGGCGCAAGTTGGCTTCGCAATTTAAACAGATTAGCGTTTTTCCTGCTTCAGTAGCGTGTATGTTTCTTTGTTTTTGCTAAGTTTGATTCAGGAATCCACTCAGTCAAATAGCATTATTGATGAAGTTCATTGTGGCCTTAAGTGGATTCATCATTTTGGGGACCACAGTGACCAATGTGGTTTTCGAATTACTTGCACAAAAGAACCCAGGCAGTTAGCATTGGCAATACATTGTCAAATAACTTAACCATTTAAAGTGGTGTGCCTCAAGGGAGCATCCTCGGCCCCGTATTATTTACGTTACACATCAATGACCTACCATCTTGTATTCAGTTCTCCAGCACGATGATGTACATCAATTCTGTAGGAACTTGAGTTGAAGTTGAATCTGGAACTAATTAATCTCTCACGGTGGTTAGATCTTTAAAATAAGCTTATAATGAACATGAAGAAGACAGAATGTATGGTATTTGGTACGCGGCAACGCCTTGCCTCGCAGAACAGTGACACTATCGATCTAAATGTCCATGGTCAATCCATCAAGAGCACGAATGCTTTCAAATATCTGGGTGTCGTATTGGATAGTACTCTGTCCTTTAATGACCATATAGAACATTTAAGAAAGAGGTTATCGAAGATACTTGGTGTATTTTTTAGGGCGAGGCCAGCGTTAACGCTGGAAGCTGCTAATCGAGTTTATACAGCCATGGTCTTGCCGATCCTTGATTGCTGCGACATCGTGTGGCACGAGTCCGGTAATGAAAACGATAACATGGTCGAGCGTTTACAGAGAAGGGGTGCGAGAATAGTTTACTCCTCCTGACTGGGGCGGAGTTGGCTACGGATGAAATCATTACCAAACTGGGTTGGGAGCCTTTAAACGAGCGCAGAGAAGCCCACGTCCTTTCTCTCGTCAAGAAATGTATTAGAAACGATGTACCTAGCTATCTTCAAAATTATTTTAAGTTACGCAGTTTTCACATTCATAACTATAATACAATAAACAATGAAAATTTAAATTTTGAAAAAGTGAATCTTAAGTGCACGCAACAATCATTCTTTTACAAAGGGGCGAGGATTTTTAATAATCTTTTTAAGTCTTAATTCGTAATTATAGTTTTTAGTTTTTAGCATCAATTTTTAACTTTTCTGATTTGTATAGTATTATTGTCAGTCTTTCATTTAGTTTAATTAGATTTTAATTAGCAGGACCTGCGTTGATAGCAGTTTTTCTAAACTGACGCAGTAATCCTGGATAAATATGTTCTTTTATGTGATTTACCACTTGTGCTTTTAAACCAAAAAGGCTTCTCAGTGTTCCGGTTATAAAAAAAGAACCAGTGACTCCTCGGGTTATTCAGCGCCCAGGTGTTTGTTTTGGTTCTCCTACCACTAGTTTAGCTGATTTACGAGTGCTTTTGTTGTGTGTATTAGTTTACACGGGAGTTTTTCGCTTCGACGAGCTTGTTCATCTATACGTACGTATCAACTAACGAGCCTTCTTGTCCCGACTGCAAAGTACCTCAGGGTTAAATGAACAGGACAAGTAGGCTTGTTAGCTCTAGCAGTAACGACCCAGGCACCACCCCGATAGATGTCGGTTTAACTGTGTTGGACAAAAATTATTATGAAAGAAATCACACCAACGTAGTTGAACAAGCTCGTCGAAGAGAAAAAATGGGACGTCCATGATATTTGCAAAGTTCTTGTGCTAATAAAAAAAAATCTGGAAAAAAAACTTTACCAGTGAAAAATAATATTTCATTACAAATAAAAATAACATGAATTTAACTTTACTAATAATCGGCACAAAACAAAATGACTTTTCCCCCGATAATTTTATTAGTATATTATCGACTAAAAACTCAATCTCGTTCCCAGAGCCCGCGTTACCCTTGTCCAGCGGAACGGGAAACGCGGGCCCTGGGAACGAGATTGCTAGTATACTAGTAAATGGACAAAAACCTGGCAAAAAACAAAAGCACGAAACAAGCAAGTGACACACTCAAACACAAACCCCGCGGTCTGGCCAGTACCTTACGCATGCGCACAGCCATATCACCCTGGCAGTGGCAGCCATGGACAGCTGTTTCGTCCTAGTTAAAACAAAACGACATTTTCGTCCGATAATTTTATTAGTATATTATCGACTATGTACTAGTAAATGGGCACAAATCTGGCAAAGAAACGACTTTTTCGCCCGATAAATTTATTACTATACTATCAATTTTATACTTATAAATTTATTAGCATATAGTCGATTATATACTAATAAATTTATCGGGCGAAAAAGTCGGGGTTTTATGCCAGATTTGTGCCGATTTATTACTGAGTAACGTTAAATTTATGTTCTTGGTAATGAAATTTTATTTTTCACTGGTAAAGTTTTTTTTATTTTTCACCTAGCTCGGTTTTCTTTCTTCCTTTTAGGGGAATACCCCCTGTTCATTGCAGTCATTACAGTGTCTGAAAAGCTGGGCGCGGCTTTGGTTGTAACAGGGGAGAGGCGGGGCTGAAAACGATAGCTGATAACAATAGCAGAACAAAGGATTATACTATATTCCCCTCGTCATATTCCCCCCGTCATATTCTCCCCGTCATATTCTCGCCGTCATATTCTCCCCGTCATATTCCCCCCGTCATATTCCCCCCGTCATATTCTCCCCGTCAAGTTCGTAGACTTGTGAATGGCCTCGCAAACAATGCTCAATAAATATATAACAAAAAACAATAAATATATATATATATATATTTCGCTCGAATTCGCGCGGCTCAGCTCCCGAGGGCCGACAAATTTATAAACCTCGCTTCGCGAGGAATTATTATTTCAGCCGGTTTCCTTGGAAAAAACACCGACATCCACTCCATTGTCCATGGCGAGATCACCAGTACTGTTCATACATTTTCTTCTCTCTCTCTCCCTCCTTTTATTCATAACGAAGCAACGTGCTAATGCAAATTTGGCAAAAGCAAAACATGTTTACCGTCTCGCTCCGTCACGCGTCGTGATCCCAATGCAGCCTGGCGGAATCATGCTTTTTTGCATTTGAATTGAACGGAATGTTCTTCTCCGAAAAATTATTAATTTCTTTGTTTTAGAAAACCTCACAAAGTGAAAAATAAGCATGTTATTGACCTGTCCCTCGGTACGGAAACGATTATATTTGTAAAATATTCTTTACAAATATAGTCGTTTCCGTACCATACCGTACCGTATGTTTCAAACTGGCAAAATATGGAAGGAATCGGCCGACCCCGATCCGTGACCTCTGCCTGGTTTTCTCAGACAGACGCTCGTAAGCGCGCGTAGCATGATCGTAGTGGCAGCGCTCGGCCACGGCGAAATTCACTTTCACTTGCTTTTCGAATTTCGTTTAAAACTGATTTTTTTTTTGTTTTGCATTCTCTTTTAAAAATGCATTCAATTTTAATCTGAATTGAGTTTGACTTTGATTTGCACTTTGCTTTTTGTTTTACATTTCATTGCATTTGCATCTGATATTAATTTTATTTGCATTTTATTTGATTTTAATCTGAATCGAGTTTGACTTTGATTTCAGTTTACTTTTTGTTTTACATTGCATTGCATTTGCATTTGTTTTTAATTTTATTTGCTTAAAAATAGAAAAAAATGCCCAGAAAACCCAGTGGCAGTCCTCGGCCACCATACTACAGGATATCCGGTGCTTCTATTTCCATGGTTACGCCGGGTAGTCTTTGCAAATACAGTCAACTCTCTCTTAACGACCACTCTATTAAGCGACCACCTCCCTTAAGCGACCACTTTGTAAATAACCGTTTTGTTTCTCAGTCAAATACTGTTTAGAAAACTCTCTCTTAAGCGACCACTTCTCAAATTTCTTAAGCGACCGCGACCACTTTCGAGGCCAAAAATTTGACCAATTCTTTTGTTTTGCCGGTTTCCGTTAAGCGACCACCCCCAAGATTGTTACGAAATCCTTGCGAATCTAGGTTTCATGGAGAAGCTATAAAATGCCACGAGGAAAACAGATGCATAGTATTATAATTTGAAGTTTAAGTAAACTGTTAAGTGATTTACAACAAGGAATTTCCGGAACACATTTCGAAGTTCAAACGTGCATGTTTCAAAAACCAAGAATGAATAAGCGAGTAGCGTATTGTAGTTGTAGTATATTGTCTGATTTAGAATAACTTTTCTCAAAGGAGCTTTGTATATTTGCTACATTTAAACTGATAAGGCAATAAATAGTAATAATTAGTGGATCCATGCAGTTTTTGGCTTATTGTCTTGATTTTTCTATTAAGCGACCACCTCCATTAAGCGACCACTTTTTCCTGCACCAAGGGTGGTCGCTTAAGAGAGAGTTGACTGTACAGTTATTTGATAGTATAAGTAGGATACGACATGACATGTCATGAAGAATCCAAGAAGTATTCGATGAACATAATACGGAACTCTACAAAAATGAAAATTGAAGTTCTTGTCATCTGCCATCCACATTTTCCTATCAACCGTTTTTGCAAAGACCCACGACGCAGGACCCACGCATGCACGGCCACGATGGACACGCGACGCACATGACCCACCCACCCACTCATAAAATTTAACCTCTCCCCGCTGTCGCATGACCTGTTGCAATAGAACCTGACACTTTGGCAATGTTTTGTTTAATGACATGCACGAAAGACGACCAAAATTTGCATATTCAGCAGTGTTTGTATTTGTCGGTAGATGAAAAAAATGTCTTCAGAATTTGTGGCTTTTAACGAGGTTCAAGAAAAAAACAATAGTTTGTTCAAGAAAAAGGCCAGTTCCTTTTGTTTCGCATGACAGTCCCCGAACTGTTCAGCAGTGTTTAAATTGTGTTATTCAATATAGGGATGATATCTGTTTACAAACATTCTTTTTGTTATTCAAATGTCCAACCACTGGAACAAAAGAACCCTTTGTTTCGGCAGCCAATAAGGCTCTAGTTGGCACATTAATAACAATTGGTGACGTCATTGATATCTTTCCTATTCGCCGGTAGATGAACAATATCTGGTGCTCAGAATTTGTGGCTTTTAACGAAGGTTTAAGAAAAAGACCCGTTCACGCGACTGTCCCAAACTGCGAAACTCGATTATTATTAGTGAAGAAACCGATCAAGGATTGCCTCGCTTGTTTCCGTGTTCCTAGCGGCAATCGTACACAATCGTGACCATCAAGCTATTCGCCAAATTAACATAACTACACTCCCAACGCCGTGAGCAACGCCCGATGTACACGACATGGAAAAACAACCGTTAATGGAACATGAAGAAAGCAATTTAAAAGGTTACGGCGCCTTTCATGGTATTAATAAACCTTCCTCGTATGAAGAAAGGCATGTTAATGGACATGAAGCGGAAGATAACGAAGAAATCGTACAGGACTGGGAAGAACGCAATTCGGAGAGGAGCCCAATTATAAATGAACATACCGGTGATGACACAAATAATGAGGCAGCAATACAGATCAAACCAAGAATAGGCCTCGTTCAAGCAATCGCCATTCTGGTAGGGGGAATCATCGGGACAGGGATATTTATAACACCTGGGTATGTTGTTAAAAACGCCGGTTCCATGGGAGAAACCCTACTTGTATGGACATTTGGTGGTGTGCTGAGTCTGTTCGGAGGACTGTGTTTCTGTGAGCTGGGAACATTCATCAACAAATCCGGCGGCGATTACATTTATTTGAAACTCGCTTATGGCCGCTTCATCGCGTTCTTATACAGCTGGGTTAATGTGTGGTTTTTAGACCCAGGTTCTCTTGCCCTTCTGAGCCTAACTTTGGCTGAGTTTGTCACGGAGCCATTCTTTCCCAGACAGGCAACCGCTGTCACGAGCAATCAGTCCGCAGCCTGTCATCCGCCAGTCGGTTTAAAAAAGCTTCTAGCAGCTTGTGCGATTTGTATTTTGACTGCTGTAAACTGCATCAGCATTCGCTGGGTCGCCCGAGCCCAATTGCTATTTACGTCTTGCCAGCTAATTGCAGTGGCTAGCATAGTGATTGTGGCTCTGGTACGATTGATAGCTGGCAATTCTACAGGATTTAGTGAGCATGTGTTTGAAGGTAGTGCTACTGCCCCGGGTGATGTGGGACACGCCTTTTACAGTGCTATGTGGGCTTACGACGGATGGAACGGCCTCAACTTCATCACAGAAGAAGTCAAAAACCCTAAAAAGAACTTTCCGCGAACCATAATGATATCAATTCCCCTTGTTACGTTGTGTTATGTTATGATAAACCTGGCGTATTTCAACGTGTTATCTAAACATGAGATTCTAGCTTCCGATGCTGTAGTGCTAACATTCGCTTCTCGTCTGAGCCTGGTTTTCGGTGCAGTTATGCCCATTATCTTGTCTTTATCGTGTTTCGGTTCACTCAACACGAGCTTGTTGAGCAGTTCAAGAACATTGTTTGCAATTGCCAGAGAAAAACAACTCCCTTCGTGTTTAGCCATGATTAACAGGAAATCCCAAGCACCTATTCCAGCCATTCTAATGCGCGCATTTCTTGCACTTATTATGCTTTTGCCCACAAATATTGAAAATCTAATCAACTGGTTGTCGTTTATCTCATGGCTTATTTACTGTGCCGTTTTCATTGGCTTAATTTGGTTAAGAAGGACAAAAACAGACGCCCAGAGACACTTTAAGGTCAACATTGTTATTCCTGTTTTCATGGCGGTAGTTTCATTGTATTTTACAGCCATTCCCTTTATTTCTAATCCCATGGAGTCTGTGTTTGGTTTGTCAGTACTTTTCGCTGGGATTCCAGTTTATTACATTTTTATAAAGAAAAACTGGGCATCTAGATCAGAGCGTTTCACTATATTATCCTCTAAATTATCATATTATGTTCAAGTTATTTTTAATGTAGAAGCTGTAACGCCCAATTAAATGAACCATTCATTATCCACCAAAAAAAAATCAAAATGCTGAGACATTTTTAAACCCTTGACACCTGGTGGCCGTTTAGGCTCACTCCAGGGGTATAAACACTCTGTACCACTTGTGTCGTCATCAACTTTTGCAACAACACGTCATCGTTTTGACAACCATCTAATCCAGCGAGGAACGTTCTAGACAAACATGCCTAAACGTTGAGGATCAGTTATCTGTACAAAAAAGAAAATTTTCTTGGCCATGTGCTCAAAACATTCCCTGGAGAAAGAAAGAAGAATACATTAAAGCCCAAAAACAGCATTAGACAATGGGCTTGATAACGAAATGAAAAAACAAATTTCTGTTCGCAGTGCATCTACCCAGCTCAAATATTTATTAATTCTTTCCGAGAAAATTTAAGGAGATTCTGCCCAACTGTTAAATTAGGGAGGTTTTTTGGAATGTTCCACTGACAAACAAAACGAAAAAATTGTGTTAAGAAAGGTACTTCAACACTGCTATCTTAACCAGTACTAATGAACATGTACCTTTATCGGCTTTGTTTCTGCTATTTTTCATGCATAATTTCCCTTAATTTTTTTTATTTTATCTAAATAGTACTAAATAGAACAATGATAATAATTTTTTAATTGCAATTATGGGAACAGTATTAGTCACACTATTGTGTCCCTCTCCTTCCCAAAACTGAGATATATTTATTTTCCAGTTGAGGGGCTGGATGCAGAATAATAGTAGTTAAGTTGTAGCAGTAGTGCAAAAAAAATAGTAGTAAAACTTTATTTAAACAGGATGGCCCTTTCAGCTCAAGGCTGGTATCCATTGGGGCCCTGCAGGGCCTAATATGTTGGGCCTAATATAATATGGCCTAATATGTTGGGCCTAATATAATATGGCCTAATATGTTCAATTTTGACATTTTTGCTCACAAATAGTTTTTTTTAGCCCTGAAGCAGCAGTATGTTGCTAAAACAATGATTAAGTAAAATGAATTAGACTAAAACATCCCACATGTTTCGGAAAAAATGTTTTGACTTAAAGATTCATTTATAAGTGCTTTGTAAGCAAAAATAGTGCATTTTGTCTTTTTTGTGGAAGTACAGGATCTTTTGGCCTTATTGGATCCTATTAGCTTTCTTTCATCTTAACTTTCAAACCCTGTCATTACTTTAGTAAAATAGAGCTTTCTCAGCTCCAAAAACACAATTTGTCAGAGTAAAATGTCAAAATTCAATTTGACATAGATAAACACAGTAAATATCTGCAAGGGCCAATGGACGATGCAAAGGCATCGTCGGATCCTGGTGGATAAAACAATATAAAACGGAAACTAGATATCTAAAATGTTTTGAATGGACAGGGAAGCTTATTTAATCTCAAAGGCCAGAACCCTTGAAACATTATTGGCCAAAACATCAGAGAAGAAACATTTTAGATATCTGGTTTCATGTTTGTATAATTTTTAATTTTTTCATCATAAATACAACTGAATGGGTAAAAAAAATTGAGCCAAGGGATTAAGTAAAATACAGGGAGTTGGAATTAGCTCTGGTATTAATGACTGAAAATATGGGGTCAAATCCAGGGGAAATTGGATTTTGTTTGAGTTAGTGGGGAGTTCAAGTTAACCGAATTGCCTGAGTTAGTGATTTTTTTTTTCTATCAGCCAACATAAATACATACATCATTTTACAGTAAAAAGTCTTTTCAACTTTGCACATGCTTAAAAGGTATTGTCCATTATGTTTCACGTGCCTCTAAACAATAGAAGCCTCATTCCTGTGCAAACCAAAATAATAACAGAGGCGCGTGAAGCATAATGGACAATACTGGGCTTAATATAAATCAACGACCATTTATGAATGAGTTTTTAATAAAGCATAGGGTGAGCATTAAACCATGATAATCTCTTTGTCATCTTATTTTATTGGTAGTAATCAGAATATTATTTTATTGCAATACAATCATTTCAAAATATTATAGTGTGGTTTCCATTTCAGTGTCATAAAACTAAAACCAAAGGTAGTCCCTGATCTGGCCAATCACAACCAGGGGTATTTGAGGGTATTTGGTCCTAAATAATTTGGCCTAGGAGCAACTTTCCTCCTTGAATTTTTGAAGTTACTTTTGCCTTGGAGTTCAAAGTCTTTGATTAGTTTCCTTGCAGTTCATCTTTACTTGTAGAGCTCGAAAGACTGAACTGTTCAAGGAAAGTTTAACCACTCCAAACCTAAAATGTTCACAAGTAAGCAAATTTAGTTAAAAAAGAGTAATGGTGTCATATGGCATTATGCCTAATAAACAATGACTAGAATCATTGCAAATGAATGTGCTGGTTCTAATATCTTTATTACATTGCAACTACTAAATAATTACATTGGCCATATCTGTGAGATTGCAGTTATTTTAGTATTTTTATTATTTCTTTTCTTTTACCATTTATATACTACTATTATTAGTAAATTTGTACCTCTGGATAATAATGTTCTAGATTTCTGATTGGTTCCCTTCGCTATGGATCTCTGCCATTATCATTAAGTTGACCAAAATTACAATCAAAATACTCAGCGCGTTCCGCTTATTATTTGGGAATGACTTTCATTAATTGGGAAGGGATTGCATTATTGAAATCAAAATTCAGGTTTTAAATTGATTATTGGAATCTTCAAACAGTAGCCTCATTCGAAATAACGAATGCTGTTTGGTTTGTCATTGACACCAGGCAAATGTTCACGTGCAAAGAAGGCAACATTTGGCGGCTTGACATATCTGACCTCTGTTCGCTCAACAAAAATTCATCACTGAGTATTTTTTTGACGTAAAGAAGCTCTGCATTTAAAAATTCCTAATAAGAATTCTTAAAATGCTAGTGTGGTGGTACTGAAAGAGAATTTTTCACCCAAAGTGAAGAAAATTTCCTATGTAGTCCATTGCGACTTAATTCTCTGAAACCAACAGCGGCCAATGGTTGCGTATTTGCCTGTGAACTTTTGACCCATGCATGTCAGTAAATAAACCAATCAACATTCGTTATTTCGAATGAGGCTACCGTTAGAACATTCCAATAATCAATTTAAAACCTGAATTTTGATTTTAATAATGTGTTTGGGCCCATTTGCGGCCCAATAAATTCTGAAGACAATAGTTATTATCCTGTGGTTATCGTTTTCCGCATGGGTACCCTGTATAGAGTCATGTGACCATGGTTTTGCTCGGTGGAGAAACGCTTGTGTGAGCAAATTGAGCTCTGAAATCTCTGTTTATTCAGAATTGTAAGTGATATTCATTTGTAAGTGTTTATGGTTACAATGAACTGGACTATTTCTTAAATATTGACATTTTTCTCTGTTTTGGTTTAGTTTTCACCGTACCGTACATGTATTACGCATGTGAGCATTAGTGAACATATCGAATTGAATGTGAATGTCAGGATTCTACAAGATTGTTACTTCGTTAAATAAAGTCTGTTGCGTTACCTGTACGCATTGAAAGTCTGTGCTTATTTGGCCCGAACATAATGCAATCTGTTCCCGATTAATGAAAGTCATTCCCAAATAATAAGCGGAACACGCTGAGTATTTTGACTGTAATATGGAAAAATGATGACAAATTGAATTGAATTTGAATGGTTGAAGCTTACATCAAGTTGTGCTGTGTGCACCCTAATCATGGCATCATAATTTTGAAAAATGTTTTGGATTATTTACTAATTTTCTCAAAGTTTGTAACTTTGAAAAACTTCGAAAAGATGTTCTTGAGTGTTTGAAAATTTACTAAAACAGTTATTCTTCTCGGACCTGCTGGATATGAGCTGATTATAGACAACTCGGCACTATGCGCCTTGTTGGTTGTATATATCAGCTCCTATCTGGTGTGTCCTCAAAGAATAACTGTTAACAACAACAACAATTTATTTTTCAAATAATAAAACAAAATATAGTAGCAACCCACAAATAACTAGAGTTAATCGTGGCGGGTTGCTGCTCACTGAACAGTTACAGAATAATTGAATAACAATAGATAAAATAAGGAATGGATAATTTATGATTAGTTACAACAAATAAATTGATTAATTAATTAACAATAGAAATAATTAAAATTAATTAAGGAAAAGGGGTAATAAAATGCAGATTAATTATTATTTTTGCTCCTTTTTTAACCAAATTTGCTCCAAAAATTTTGGACCTTGGAGTGAAGTTGCTCCTAAGAAAAGAATTTAATTTTGAGACCTGATCACAACAGACAGACCAGTGAACCAATCAAAACTCAAAGGAAATACATGTTGCCAGTGCCAAGCACGGCAAAACATGCGCAGTCAAGTCATGATTGGTTTTGGTTAATTTCTTCTGATTGGTTGACAAAGTTGCACAAGATTTTTTAGCCAATCAAAAAGAATAGCAATGCAAAACCCAAGCAATTGAGAAATTACTTTTGACACTCAATTGAAAACCACCATTTTAAAATTATATGAGCCACAACATACCCTTGAACATATAAATAACCGTCACTGCTGCTTGATTGAATGTCATTCCCTATTAACAAGCAGTTCTATTTACTGCGATCAACAAACAACAGATACACAGGGACCCCAGACAAGACGAAACCCAGTGCTACTACAGAGGACTTTGGTTTAGCCAACAGTGGTGCTATGACAAGATAGCAGGATACCATCACCATGGCAACAGGGATTCCAATCCACACTTTGTAGGGACGCAGATCATGAGGCCTCTTCCAGCGAAGAATGAGAAGAGAAAGGAATGTTCCACCAAGGAAAATCCAAGCCACAAAGCTGAAGCAGCTTAGCAGGGAATCTAAATTGCCAAACATCAACAAGCAAAGAGATATGGATGACGGAAACATGATGGCACGTAAAGGAGTGTTGAAATGTTCATTGATGGTGGCTAAAAATCGTGGCATATGGCCTTCCTTGGCTGCGGAACATACTACTCTCCCATTGGTGAAAATGGAACCATTAGCAGCACCATAACAAGAGCAAGCTACAAACAGCGGCATTAATACAACAAGAATGGGGTGCACTTTCTCAGCTACAGATACAGCAACAGCATCAGATGACAGAACTTCTGCTGGTGTCAGGATGCTGAAATATGCTACATTTACCAGTGTGTAGCACAGTGTAACAAGTGGCAGTGCAATCATAACGCCGCGAGGAAGATTCTTGTGCGGGTTTTGTAGCTCCTCTGTGACATAATTGAGTTGGTTCCAGCCATCATATGCCCAAAGTCCACTAAAAAATGCATGCGCAATCTCTCCAATGTTTGGGTTAGTGCCTTTGAAAGGAGACTGAAAATTCTCATAGTGTCCACTGGCAATTCTAGAAGCTCCAATTAACACTATTATTCCAATTGCCAGCAATTTCATCACCATAAAAATAATCTGCATTTGACCAGCCCAGCGAGAACTCAAACAGTTCACAGATGTAATTAAAACAATGCAGACAGCAGCTATGAATTTGATAATCTGTTCAGTTTCCATGTTGCTATCATTCATAAATGGCAGGATAGCATAAGATGCAAAGCTCAGAGTGATAATGGCTACAGAAGCTGGCTTCAATATCAGAACCATTGTCCAGCTTACTAAAAACCCAGCTAATGGGCCCAGGGCCTCACGGATATATGTCAGCTCACCACCGGAACGTTGAATCAGTGTTCCTAGTTCACAGTAGCACAAAGCTCCACAAGTTGCCATAACGCCAGATGAAACCCATACCAGTAGTGTAACACCCACAGAGCCAGAGTGTAAAAGAACATAGCGTGGAGTGACAAAGATACCTGAACCAATCATAACACCCACCATTAGTGATACTCCCTGCAACAGAGTTACATTTCTGGTCAGTTTACCAACAGGCCGATGCTTGGAGCTTTTTTGCATTTTGATGAGTTTCTCTTCTGAGGTTTGTTTGCTCTCATTAAATGGAACACTAGCACCTAGATCTTCTTGTTTAAACTTGTTTATCCTGTTTTCTATAGCTTCCACGCTGGAATGAGTTTTGTCTTCACTTACAATCTCAGCATCTAATAAAAATATAAGAGAAGGCATCACATTAAAAAAATTGCCAATCCTTTAATTCACATTCTATATTGGAAACAATATTGACCAATTAAGCCATCTGCCCTTATAAGCTCAGTGGTAGGGCATTTGCCAGGATCCCTAAGGTCATGGATTCGAATCACAACAAGGCCTGATACTTTTTTCAGGCTCAAATTGCCACTTAAAAAATTTGTACTTAAAATTGATGTGTAACTATAGTGAAATGTCTTAGACAGTGGTTTTTTTTCTGCTTTTTTTGTGCTTGTAATTTTCTTAGTTTTCTTTTTGTTAAGTGTGTTTTACTTATTGCTTTGCTTACCCGCCTAGCTTAGCTTCGTAGCTATTTGCGGGACAATCAATACTGTTTCTATTTTAACTACTGTAAATAAATTGTTGTTGTTGTTGTTGCCACTCCTTCAGCTGATGTATAAGTATGATGACCACAATCTATTTAATTCTTTCTACCGCAGTTAATTGATATGAATTTATTTTCATTTTCACCACCAGCAAAAGAGAGTGTGGTCTTAGTTATAAAACTCCCTAAATAGCTATACTAAGCACATCAATTAGAAACAAGAAACGTAAGGAAATAAACAAGTAAGAAATAAAAAAAATTAATATGATAGGTGTTACTAAAATAAATTAAAATAAATAATTAAAAGCATATAAGAATGCCTATGGTATTTATACTTTATTCACAGATAGAAGGGTGGCTTCATAGTCTAAACAACAGTTTTCACAATGTCAATAAACTCACTTTCACTTCTTATGTCCATGGCCTTTATTAAGGTATAAGAACTGTTTGAAGATTAAAAAGAAACCATATCCAAAAGTTTGATCATTTGAAAGATAGACATGCATATGAATGGTAACAAACTGAACTGCAAAAGATGAGGACTTCATTTCAAAAAGAAGAAGAGAAAATGAAGTTATGTGCATTATTTCACAATGCTATCTGGTTAAAAA
Source organism: Dendrophyllia cribrosa (assembly GCA_024195265.1). Taxonomy (NCBI): domain Eukaryota; kingdom Metazoa; phylum Cnidaria; class Anthozoa; order Scleractinia; family Dendrophylliidae; genus Dendrophyllia; species Dendrophyllia cribrosa. The sequence goes on along the minus strand of JAJLRJ010000012.1, from coordinate 21,628,778 downwards.
TACACTATTATTAATTCAGCACAGCAATTCAAGATGATAAGTTTGCATGTTGACGAATGTTTCACATTTTTATTCAAATTCGGACATGGGATCTCTAAGTATAAATTCTGTTCAAAGTTGTGGACAAAGAGGGTTAAATGCTTTTGTGTAATGTTTCTAAAAATAATTCAGTCACTACTTGGGAGGCCAAGTTTCCTTAAGGTGGCTGAACACAGTTTCACTGTACCTATGTGTCATTCATTGTCATTTTAAAATCACTAACGTCTGGGCGCCCAAAATTGGTGAAGCATACGATTAAGCAACAAGCTATATATTTTGATATTTTTGTTGAGCTTTTAGGGTGTTGCCATGGCAACATGCACGTTGGTCAGAATGGGCGTTTTTTCTCCCACTCGGGTCGAAGAGATACATTGAATATTCGTAATGAAACGAAGTTTGGCATAGACATAGTTCGCGGAATTCCACATTTAATGATAGTGGTTACGCACTTGTGATTGACAGTATGACGTCACAAATGACGTTCAAACTTGGCGCCAAAATTTAGAATTTGGAAATTGATTTCGCAAACTGAATAAACATGTTCTATGATAAAAGCGAAGCTTTCCAGCGAAAACCCTACTTAAATCCGATAAAACCGGACAAAGTTATGGCTGATTAACCCATTGACACCTGAACCGCCCGTAACCGCCCGTACAAGACTCCACTGCTTTAAAAAATTGTAACTTTCTCAATCGTGCGAACATTGCCTTAACTAGCAGTTGTGAGCATTGACTAGAAAGTCTTTCAAATTGAGATACCCAATAAACGCAAAAAAGTCAGCGATTTTTGCAGAATATCAGCGTTTGAATTTGGACAATAACAGAAATTACCGTTTTTAACGTCATAGAAAATCAACAAAAATCACGTTTTTGCCTTTAGTTTTTTTTATTCAAATCATCATGGCAAACCCAAAAATCAACATTCACAGCAAAATTCAGTCATAGTCCTAGCTTAGCAGTGAATTTTTTTGCTCTTATTCGTTGCTCGGGCCGAGCTCTAGCCTCTCGTTCTAATGCATACTGACCTTGCCTCAATTTTCAATATCACCACCGCACTGCATGCTGGGAAATGGCCAAGAATTTTGACATCGTTCGTTTCTTTCCGCACACATTTCATATTTATACTAAGTCCACAGCCACTCCGACCCACCGCCGAAATTTCGCGCTTGTTGTGTTCTCCTGTGGTCGCAACTTCCAAAATATGCCGCAGTAGGTCGAGAAATTCATCCAGAGTCGAGTCCCAAAGCTGCTTCGTTTCCAGGCGGCCATTTTTCCAGTTCAACGAGCAACGAGCCAAATTCGCAAACGAAGTACAACAACTAACTCGCTTCATTGAGAAGTGGACTCTGAACTACCTCCAAGCTTAATGATGCTCACCAGGCAGCTACTAAAGATGAAAAATGGCTGTGAACTTACCAAAAATCGTAGATAATTCATATTGGACCCTTTATTGCAAATCAAGCAAGCAAAATGAGATCGTCACAATGACGTTTCCAGTAAACTCGAGCCTTCAGTGTTTTAGAACAGCAGCACTTTCAATGGTAACTCCAAATATGCAGTCACGAAATCCTATGGGGCGTGTGTATGCAGAAAATCACTCAAAAACGTAAAAATCCTCAGGTGTGAATGGGTTAATGAAATTCATATTTCCCGCCAAATGTGAAAGAATGTAAAGAATTCGCCATATGTATACATATATATAACTAAAAATGAGTTCTGGCCATTTGGAAGTACAGAAAGGCAGTTTTCGATGATGAGCATGGTGTGTTCACTAAGTAGATAGTAAGTCCACTCTTATGTTTCTTGAAAGTTCTAACTTTTAAGTGCTTTCAAGAATAGACAGTAGATAAATTGATCAATAACTTTTAGTATTTTTGCAAACATATTCACTTCTTCCGACTTCAGTGAACTGTCACTATGTAAGCATATTTGATAACATGACCCCCCAAAGAATGAGAAGAAAAAATTTGAGGTGAGCAATTCTGACATGGAATATTGCTGCTAGTGCTATTTCATCAATCGAAACAAACCGTTGTTTATACAATTATTTTATTAGCCTATTTGTTTATATTAAGCCAAGACTGTTTTTAAATAGAGTAATTCTGTGCCCAGTAGTTAAAGTTTCAAAGATCATGTTATTTTTTGAAGATCTGTTTTTACTGTGGACTGATCTCCATTTAATGAGAAAAACATTCGTCGCTTAATTCTCGCTAATAATAGGGGTACTGGCTTTGTTAGCGGATATGATTGTAAGAAAGAGGTTTGATTAGTGTATTAATAAAGGAGGTGGATGGCGTGGCGTGTTGTGTTTTCTGATGAGTTGTTGCAAATAAAGGGATGCGCAGAATAATTCCACAAGTGACTTTTGATGTAACATCAAATTCTCCTTCTGTTTCACAAGAAACAAATCTCAGCTTTCACTTCACACAATGCATATTTATGTCATGCATTGTTTGAGAAACAAATAAAATTTTCTTTATTTTATGCCGAGGAAGTCCGGCTCGAAAGAAAGAGTATTAATTTATGATATAAGATAGGTTGTTATCAATGAGTAAGGAACCATTTTGACTCAAAGTTTGAAGTTTCAATTTGAATTGAGAAGTCCTCCTTTTGTTCAATCATGCATGCAATGGAGGACATGGCCCTTCACAGTTTGTGAACGACTACACTGTCTAGTGTCTTCGCCATTTTTGTTAACTATAAAACCAGTTGTGACAGTTGTTAAAAGAGCTAAGCTATGTCATGAGGATTGTGCTGTTTCTGGCTCAAGATACAAAATGATAATTTATTATAGAACACCAAGAGGAAGATGTTAATTCAAGTGACTTTTTGAGAGAAAATCGACCATAATCAGTTTTTAGCGACAAAAGCTGTAAATATATCTTCACTTTTTTGACAAATGAACTGAACACAATGCAATCTTCAGGGAATCACTCCAATGTCCATCTACTGCTATCAACATCTGTATAATATTACCGGTATCACAGGCAGCCCAGACTTGCTTAGTATTATTTGACTTCTTATAATTAGCCAATAAGTTTGAGATGTATTACCATGGTTTTTGTTAGAGCAGGGACACCAGGACCTTAACTCACTTATTTCAATTCTTGTCCCCGGCTATTATGTGGTAAGTTGATGGGCTATTTGATCTTTATTACAAGTGAAATAAAACTGTTTTTCATTACATATACTAACGCCTCTTTCACAGCAGTTAAAACAAAGACCCAAATTAGTCAGAATGACCTAGGTAAAATGCACACTTTGGGCCTCAAAATTTCCAAATTTTTTGGGGGGACATCCACCCTCCCACGCCTACCCTGAATTGGGACTGCATGACCCTGGTATTACAGACTAACCAGGGCCCAGTTGTTCAAGCCGATTTATACTAATCCCGGATTAAAAGTTAACCGAGGATTTCATTTCTCTGTTTAAAAATGTTTTCAAAAGGTCATTTGTAGCTAGTAGTGAAGATAAGTTAAAGTCGAAACTGAAGGGCAGAAAGCTTTGGAAAACTTTCAATTGTTGAGTTGTTTCACTGGATTCAAAATTGACGCTATTCCTAGGTTAGCTTAATTGTGCTTTGAACGACCCAGCCCAGTGTCACAAAATCAAAACATTGTGAAATACTAGAAACAGGGATTCTGACAGGGTGCGCGGGTGCGGGACCGCACAATTCGGTCAAACCCGCACAATTCCTAAAAATCCGCACAATCCCGCACAATACTGAAATATTCGCTTAAAATTTTAATTAAATCAGGTATTTCTATTGATAACCAAGATTTCGAGAAATGTTTTAGGCTATTTTCAGCCCATTTTCCTTCCAAACAATCGAGAAATCCTTCGCTTTCCTCGAACAGCTCGAGCGGATCGATATAAAAACAACAAGGCATTCTCTTCGCCGTCCTGGGAACTAGTCTCAGTTTTACTTCTTTCCGACTTCCTACAGAATTTTTCGCGTAGCTTTTTAGTTGTCGTTTTCCAGACATTATGTCGTTTTTCTTAGCAGCCAATATTTTTTCGAGCGCTTTCGCTTCCTCTTTAATATGTCGGGGACCGAAGAAGAAACACCAAAGAAATGTACTCGGTCGCGCCAAAATGAATGTCACTCTGTCTGAATTATTTTCGCTAAGAACTGAATATCACGTTTGTGAATCGACAAACAAACTATTAAAGCACTGGAACTTCGGATTGATAGGAGAAAATTATTAAGTTCTGATCAGGATACTGGATTTTATTTTTTCAATCAAGTGAAAGACGTTTTCATTCGGGATAAGGAAAACAAACATGCTATCAAATTACATTTAGCACGCAATTTGCATACATTTCGAGGTTGTGTTTTTGCGGCAAACTTACGAAGAAATTGTGTGAACCTTTAATGGAAATTATTCACACTAGACGGATTTTTCAGAAAGGAACTCGCTCAGATCGGAAACATTTTATTTAGAGGTGGTATTTCAGCTTTACCCAATCGAGTTCATCGTGTCACGCAATGTGATTTTGTTGAGACAAATAAACTTTGGTGAAGAAAAACAGCCGCAAATTGGCGATTGCTGGGAAATATCAGGGCTTCTGATATTACTCGATAAAAAAATGGAAATTATGCGATTTTTTCATGGCAAATTATGCGATAAGCAAGGACTATTATGCGGAATATTATGCAAATTATGCAATTTTTTCTGGAACTTTTTTATGCATGTTTTACCAGGTTTCAGAGGAAGAAAACGAAAATACCTGTTTTAAAACGGTGCTCGCTATCTTTGTGGGACATTTTGAAGCTTTTAGATATGAAGGAACATCCAAAACGAACGACGGAATCCAAGAAAAGAGTCTGTAAACAAGTGGCCATCTTGGTTAACCTTAGTAACCAGGCTAAATAAAAAATGTGCTCAAGAAATTTACGCGGTTACCAAGCTTGTTGTGGCCAAGAACAAATGCAGTTTCGATCGAAAGTGGTGGTTTGTTTATTTGATACAGGATAATTCAATAGAAAAAAACAAATTTTAGCTTAAGTTTCTTAGCTAAAGCAATAGTGTATCGTGTGGTTTGTTCACATTATGCGATTTTGTGTGATTTTTTACGAATTATGCGATTTTTCGTGAATTATGCGATCGGATGCGATTTGAGGCCAATTATGCAAAATCGCACCATCGCGTAATATCAGAAGCCCTGTATATTTTAATCCCCAAAGTAAAATGTCCATTTGTATTTTTCATTTATGCATAATTTCCTCCCTGTCATATTTTTCTGGCCTGGCTAGAACACTGGTGATTGAATATTTGGTTGGTCACAGGATTGCGCAATCTCGCACAATTTCCCGCACAATTTTCCCCAAAACTCCCGCACAATTTTGGATTTTTTCCCACACCCTGTCAGAATCCCTGTAGAAAGCAAAGCCTGCTTAACAGCTAGACAGCCTAATGTGTCCTTGTTTGCCCTGGTCAGTCCTCCGAGTGGAAAAAGTCACAAAATGTCATTTAAACCGACCAGGGCAAACAAGGACACATTAAGCTTAAAAGGTAAGAAGGCTTTACGGGTATGTGACGCTGTGAAGGGTATGGTTTTCAAGCAGTTTAGTATGGGATAGGGTATAGAAATCAGATAGTTTTTGTCTAGAATAGGGTATCATTTGCCAGGAAACTTGGGAGAGAAAGAAAATACGACGTTGTAAGATATTGTTTTAATTAGCATATATTTGACTGTAATGGTGATACAGTTCTAAAAATAGCAAGTCTGGGATAGGGTAAGGATTTTTGGTGTCTAGTCTAGTATAGGATTGCAAAATCAGCTTAACATGGTCTGGTCTGGTATAGGTGAAGGGTTTCAGAGTTCCAGTGGCACACTCCCACCCAAAAATATACAGAGTACCTCCCCAGGGGTCAAATCACACTATGTCTGTAGAAGGAGCAAATTATATGAAAACAAAAGGATCCATTCGTATTGGTGGTTTGCACCGTCGACCATGTTGGTGGGACAGAACAATGAAATTTCCATCCTTTGGGAATTAAACTCTATTTTTTATGCAAAAGGTTTCTATTGTTTTTTACCCCCAACATGGCCCGGAACGTGCAAACCACCAATTTAACGATAAGTGGCCAGGTATACTAAAGCCAAAACAAAGTTAAAAACAACACTAAGTGATGTATTGCAAGTGGCCGTGATTATTTCCGATCGCTTTTATACTGTCTATAAGGTTAATGAATTTTTAAAAAGCCTAAAAAGGGAAAAGCCGATTACGAGCTTGCCTCAACAAACAAACGGTAAACAAACAAATATCATCAACACATGACTGTTTTTTCGTACCTTTCATCCTAACCCGCCGCATATTAATCTATTTTATCTTGAAGACTCATCTGTCTAGCTTTGGAGGACATAGGAAAGATTCTAGAACACTTCGAATTCGAGAGCGCCACTGTCCGCCATTACACCTGCATTAAACCGCTGATTACAACACTTATGCGCACCATTGTATGCATTACACGTCATCCGTACCTCGTCTCGTCCCTAGAATCCCGTAAGGACCGGAGTGAGAAGAACCTGGAGACAAGTTCCTTATTCAAATCCGGATATTTAACTCAAAGATGGTTTTTCAGTTTTTTCTTCTTGTTTTTTTTGTTTGTTTGTTTGTTTGTTTGTTTGGGTTATTTGTTGTTGTTTTTTTGACAAATCCTGAAAAGGATTTCGAAACCATTGAATTCATTCTGAGAGGAAGAGTTCTATAGATTAACCGAAATCTGGATTTGAAACTGGTCCTTTCTTCAAAAGGTGACGGAGGCGAATGATTAATAGAATATATATTTATGATTGTTGCGTTGCATGCAATTGCGGAATGTATTTGTGACAAATTTCAATCAAAAATGAATTTTCTGCGCTATCGAGAACAGTTTAAAAGCCTTTTTATTGTCCAGCCAAGTTGAAAGACATGTACTGACTAATAACAGGAAGAGTGACGAACCTGACCGCAGATGTCTAAATTTTTTCGTTTTCTAACTGTGAGTAACTTTTCTAGTTATAATCAGATTAAATCTGTTTTTGACGTCGTTTTTGGATTTAGCATTCCTTTGGACAACGCAAATTGGCCAAAAAATTCTTCACTAAATGCAAATCCGTTTTTTGGATTGGAACAAAAGCTAAGAACGCGCCCTTATATAATGCTAGATTCCCAATAGTTTATTGAGTCCGGATTATGCGATCATCAGTACGTAGACCCGGGCTAAAAAAATGATGGGCTTATGTTATATCACAAGCTCAGCCCAACACGATGGAGAGCGGTTGGCTCTACAATGATGTCAGTACACGTGCTGCAGGTAAAAAACAAAATAGCCACACTTGAAAAGAGAAAGCTTTGCCCACAGAAAATGAAAAAAACTCAGGAAACTAGAGAGATTCAAATATATATGAAACTCAGTGTTGATATAGTGAACTGACACAAGCCAGGCGGGAAAAGAACTCGCCGCTAGATTAGTTCAGAACTCGACTAGACCCAAAAACATCATACGGTGCGATAACGGGTAACATTTTAATGAAAACCAATTTAATAATTATTGAAAATAATTTAACAGCCAAAAGGCTGAAAATGATTGCGCAAGAAATCGGATTGTTCAATTATTTGTACGCCTTCACAACATATATACAGTACAGATCGGCGTAATCTTGTGTAGGATGATAAGGCTTCAAACGCATCAATTTCTGGGGCAATAAACGCTTGTCACTTAGATCTGAATAAAGCTACTTCATTCAGTAAAAACACTGAAATAAAGGTTAATAACCACCTGAACGACCTTTATCTATATCTATCTTTATTTATCTATCCGAACTGAATCCGTTGATCAAGGCGCAAGCTGTAGATTACAGGTGGGACATTCAAATTGTACTTTAAGTCGCCTTCACTAAGCCACTAAAAAGTCCGTGAATCAAGCAATCTTAATCTAATTTGACCTGATGAAATTGTTCAAGTACGATATAGGAATAGTCTTATACCAAATTTTAAAGTCACGAAAAGGCGTAAAGCGTGTATAACGAATCATATATCATTCAAGGATTTAATATCAGGTGGTCTTTAACTGAACAGCGTGGGAAGAGCATGGCAACCACCGGTTCAGCTAAGGAGATAATGAACCACACGACACTAATTCAAAACAACAATCATTTCAGGTGTATCAACGATTTTTTAATTGCCATTTTCACATTGAAAAATCAATTGAACGTCTTTACATATTAGTGCGAAATTGAATGCAGCCATCTCTTAAACTACATTTTACATCTCTGAACTATTTGATTGTCTACGTTTCTCTGCAAGTTTTAAAAGAACAGTCAACTCCGTGCGCACTGCATGTCGTACAAGTGGAAAATCAATCCGTGGCTGATGCACGTGCCGGATTTTCAGTTGTCTGTAGCTTTCTTCCACGCGCTTGAGAGCGCCGTATTGCAGCTTAAACTTATTAAATGATACATTGTCATGCTAATGTCATTTGAACTGCGCGACGTGCAGTTAATTTTTTCCATTTTGCGAGCTTGAAATCCACGGCCTCCAAAGTGGGCTGGGGCATCTTGTTGACTCCATAGATCTTCTGTTCAAGTCCGCCGTGGTTTCGTATCCACTAGACGTTTGTTCTGCTTCCCTCGGTGGAACAGCACCATTTGCCGGGTTAAACGGACTGAACGCGCTAGATGGAGGCGAGGGTGGGGGTGAAGAAACTCCACAACAGTAAGGCGAGTCAGTGGTCTGCAAAGTATACAACGCTGGTGCTGCCGGAACAATACTGGGACAGTACACGCTTTCTGGTTTAACCGGGCTGCAAGACGCCGCCAAACGTACAAGGATCTGCTCACGCAGTTTGTTGTCCACTCGCGGCTGGTTTTCCATGAAATTGCAAACTTTGGTAGCACACTCATTGAATCCTGCACGGTAGCTGCTCAGCGATTCTGGGTCGCTTGGATTACTCCAATAACCTAAAACCCAAAGAAAAACGAAGGGATTCAATACAATTTTCAACCTCACGACTCGCACTTGACTATAAATTAATTTGATTGGCAGTTATTGGTTTATTTGTATCTAGTCTTGTAACTGTAAAACACTTGCAGGGAGTTGCAATAAAGTATGTTTGTATGTAATTAAATGCCATGTTCGGAATTTGCACGGAAAAATCGGATATGCTCGTGTAAAAATTTCGCATAAAATTAATACTAACCTGTGCCTTGTTGTTCCCGAATCATCTTCAAGAAGTTTACAGTCAGCTCCAGAATCTCTGCCTTTTCCATCTTTTGAAAATTTTGATCATTCTGTTGAAATGAACAGACCAAAAGTTTAGAGATCTGTTAATGAAATTTATTTTTTTTCGGATACTTAGGTGTGAAATCTGCTCTAAAGTGACGCTTAACAGTCAGCACACGATACTTAATGTAACTGTAGATTGTTTGAATTTTATGAACACGATTTGTGGATAAATTCAAGAGAATAAAAAAGACTTACATCGCGATACAGCGCAGACAAGACAAGTCCTTTCAGCTCTTCGAGACTTCGGTTGATACGTGCACGTCTCTGTCGTTCCAGCAAAGGTTTGCTTGCCTGTTGGCCAAGGAGAAAAAAATGAAAACAAATTCACAAAACACCACCTTGAAATTGGCTCACAGCAAGCAAGGAAGGAACTGTTACATACCTGTCGTCTTCTGGTCAAGTGGATTCTCTCTGCCATGTTGACGGCTGTGCAACTATGATAGTTACTTAGTTGTTGATCGTAGAGGTCGGTCTGCTCCAAGCGACGCTGAGTCAAGAAATGAAATTTGTGCGGGAAACTCTTGAGCTAAATATACAATGCCACGAACGTAATTTCGGAGCCTATTTTTCTGTGAGCCAATCATAAGCCGCGATTGTGTTTTGCAATCAGGCTTTCAATTCTCGCACGCGAATGCGAACAAATCAATGCTTTTGTAGAAAACATGACGCCTATAAACCGTGAAATCCTTTTAAGCTTTTTACTTCAAAGAGGTAGCGATCAACTCCCTGTGGATTCCCAGTGCGTGATTGAGATATTTTTAACCAAATAATAAACATGACATGAATACTGGCGCATTTTTTCTTTATTTGCAACTCGCGTTTCGACGTGTGCTACCCTAGTTGCGCGCCAAATTCCCGCCAAAATATCCTCAGGTGTAATCCGTGTGATGCACCGGGTGCACGGGGAAATAAGTTCGCTATAAGGGTATGTAAACAAATTTCTTTAAAACAACCTATACAGATGATAAACTTGTTGAACTTAACCTGTTAGCGATGTTTATTCATAAACTTCTAGTATTACGGCTAAACATTGCTTTAGACAATGCTCTCAGACGGTAACTCACGCTAGAGTATGTTCACTTAATTTTGATCTCGTTTATTACTGAAAAGTTCAATCTGTGTAAACCTCTTACGCGTGCCTCTAATTACGGAGTGCAAAATGTCACAGAAGAACAAAAAAATATCTGTAGAAAGAACATAAAGGTCGGCTCAAGCTTAACATGAACACCGCCATAAAATACCTGCACTCGAAAAATAGAGAACAAAGCGAACCGGCTACATTTATCAATAATCGTGATGCATTGTCTTGTGAATAACAATAGCGCTCTCTCCACCAGAACTGCTCGCACAGGAAGAAATATAAATTGGCCAAGGCTGAACTTTTATGACAGATAGTAGACAGTTTTTACGGTATGATATTGAAAGGTAAAAGTATGAAGTTAGTTTGTCAGATTAAAGATAATATTGACAGGCCAGTATCGAAGAGTCAAAGATAACGGGAAGTGCTATCTTACGGGGCTTCTGTAAACGTTATGTAAAATCTCTCTTGAGTGATCGGCTTCTGAAAAAGCTTCATTCTTGCATAACTAGTACAGGCATCGACATTTTCTCTCTTTTTTTTTCATGAAAAATGTTGATTTTTCTTACTTACCACGAACTTAATTAACCACGGATAATTAAATGTGCAATAAGCAAAAACAATGTAACGTTTTATTCAAAAGATCCGATCAATAGCCTGCCGCAACAGCCGCGCGGTAACTAAACCATCTTCTACTGTGTTTTCGGCCGTGAAATGGACATTATGTTTCGCTTATATGCCATTATTATTCTGTTGTTTTGTTGTTAAATCTAATAATCAAGTCATCATTGTATAAAAACTTATTAAAACTTCAAAATCACGTCGCGATCTTCTGAAATTGTCTAGGGACGCCGCTAAATCAAATTATTCTTTTGTTAGAGAGCATGTATAATTTATGTAATTAGAAAACACCCGCCCCATTACTCATGGTTAACGACACGCTTTCTGATCACGTGCATATGATAGCGGGCTTCTTGAATTCGTAAACAGAGAACGGAAAACAATTTGTTTCGACCTTGTTCATATCTTATTTTATTTTGGAAGTAACTTATAAGTTAGGTCCTGGACAAGCTTCACACCAAACGGAAGATTCCTTAAAATAGAAGAGAGTTCTTTTAGAGTTCAATCTCAGTGTCATCATTTTCAATTTTCGTCGACTCGATTTTGTCTGATGTAGCTCTAACTGTTTCAACTACGAGTCGTTTCGCCTATAAGGTCGGTTTGCAAACGGTTTATACTCGGATGAAAGCTGAATCACTGGCCATAAATGCTGCAATCATAGAGAGAAAACGTATTTGTGAAAAGGCCTTCTGCAGATTCCATGTTACACGCGCGCAACACGTCGGAACGCTGACGAGAGCATTGCCTGTGAACAGCCGGCCTTCTGCAGATTACATGTTACACGCGCGCAACATATCGGAACGCTGACGAGAGCACAGCCTGTGAACAGGCCTTCGCAGATTACATGTTACACGCGCGCAACATATCGGAACGCTGCGAAAAGTAGAAAACTATTCAAATTTTTCTGAAACTCGCAACGCAGTTCTTTGTTGCGAGACAAGTTGCGAAGAGAGGGGTGTTACACGCGCAATTTCATCCGCAATTTGTCCCGCAATGCTCTCGTAAGCGTTGCGATACAAGTTCCAAGAAAGAATTGCCTCGTATAACAGCGCGTTTAGTGACCTGATAATGCGCAATGGCCAGCAGTCGATCGCAAGTCAAGAATACTGTAGTCGTTACAAGGCCGAGATGGATTCCATATGATAGCAACAACAACAACAACAACAACAATTTATTGATATGATAGCAGATTCGTGTCAGGGATTTAGTAATCAGTGACCATATGGAAACCTTGTTGAAGTGATGAAATACGAAATATTTCAGTTCCCGCTTTTCGATGTTCCCTGAATAAAAAAAAAGAGACTTGGCTTATACTGATGCTGAATGAAAATTTTACCGCGTTGGTCTCTAGCCACTACATTTTCGTGTAAGTTTACCAATTTCAAACTTTTCCAAACCTTTTATCTGTATGCGCGCACACGCAGTATTTGAAGAAAAATGTTTGTAGCCATGATTTCCCGAATCACTTTACAGCAAACGGATGTACGCGCACACAGGCAGGTAAAATTATATTTACTTGTTTTAACACATGTATTTCTGTATTTCCTAAAATTTTTCCTCGTTTGCGCGCAATTACAATTCTCGTGGTAGCAATATTTGTATACGAAGTAAAAACGTTCTGTTCACCCTGGGACAAATTTTATGTCAGTGCGCAAAACAGTTAAACAGTAAAAGACAAATGTTTGCTGTCGCGACTTAGCTTATAAAAATCTAACAACCATGTATTGTTTACCAATAAATTCGCAACGGGCAAAGCTCACGCCGCATCAAATGCTAAAATGTCCATTACACAGCCACCTCAGCGCCTCTCATTCTGTGACTTCTGTCGTGTCTCAAGGTCGCGCGCTGACGCTTTGCCTAACTCAGTCAATGGAGCTGTTGTACTGCAGAATTCTCAAAACGACAAACTCTATTACAAATTGTCGAATGTAAACGGGAAAACAAAACGCCTCTGCACGTTAGTTTCCGCGCGCGTGGAAGGCCTCCTCGTGCGCGTTTTGTTACTTGAGCCATTGGCAGCCAACGTACGGTCAGTGGATAACCACATAATTTAAGGCTTCCCGAGCATCATGGTTAGCCATAGACAGGAAAAAAATGGCGGCAATATCGAACGCGAATTAATTTGGTAAAACATATAAAAACATGTGAAATACGCGAGCCCAGGACAATATAAAGAGTTGAAAAGGGGAGGATGGCAGGAAAGATACGTCTTGCGTCGTCTGGAGGCGACATAAAGATCTGGGACATGCCAGAACTGAGTATGGTGAAAGCTTTCAGTCCGCACTCACAGCCTGTTGGTTCGCTGTGTTGGAGTCCAAACAGTATCCTATTGACTTGTAATTTATGCCTGATATGGTGTTATGCGTTAAAGGATACTTAGCTTTCTTTCTTAATATAGGATTTGGGCAATGTGTCTTTTTTATCCTTTTTAAGCCTTTTGTATGGTTCTCGAATCGTACATCAAGAAAGAGAAATAATCGAGTTGGATTGCTCGATAATTTGTGTCAAACCGTTGTTTTGAAATAGCCTTAAGATTGTATTGGCTTTAATTTGCATTTTAAAAGGAGTCATTTCGTGGTATTGTTAACCTTTTTATTGAGAAAAAGCTCATGCTCATAGTATCTGGCGTGCCACGGTTCAAAACGTTTTCGGTTACTTTCATTTATTGATCATGAGCGTTGCTATTTTTGTCGTAGCTAAGCTTTAAAGCTTTACGCATGAATCGGTTTGAAGGGGACGTTTATTATTTAAATTAAACCACGATAATTTTTTACTATAGCTAAAACCGGGAGCTAAACTTAGTGTCGAATAGCCTGATATGATTTGGCTCTGGAGCCTTCATATGTCACAATTTTATCCTGTTATCCTTTTTCACTCTGGGCAAACAATGTTACGTTTCTCCCTTGTCTTTAATATTATCTTTAAGATACACACACGTTGGGGGTATAGATTTTGCTTGTTTTTCTCTCTCAGAACTTTTAAGTGCTATATAATTCATCTCTTTTTTATCAGATGAAAAGAGGGAAAAGGTAATATTTAACTAGGAGTTTCAATGTGAAAGTGAGTGCTGGCGTTGGAACTGGAACAAATTATTGGTAATAAGATAAATAACATATAAAATGAAATTATATGGGCTATAACCTCACGAGAAAGGAAAGTGCATAAAGGTAGAGTAAGACAGACTTTCGTTGAGGCAAATTATTCGACCGCCAAGTCAAAATTTTCCTTCCATGTTGAGATAAAATACCGGTTCTGAGTTAAATTTTTTCCCTTTGTGGAGGCAAAGGGAAAGTATAAGCTTACTGAGTTCATTAACACAATACTGTTCCTGTACGTTTAAGCGCTTTATACACAGAAAATAGTTGGCGCGTCCAAATAAATACCACAGCAAGTTGGACTGATCTTCATCGAAAAAACATCTTCTTGCGCCATGTGGAACCAGAGATATGAGTCTTACACTTTGAACAGGCGGTGAGATCAAGTTACTTTCGCCGGTAAAGACCCTGTCACACTATTGCGTATGAGAGAAACGTATGAGTTGCGTATGAAAATTCACAAAATAATTTTCATACGCACAAAATGCCCTTGAAAATACAGCGTATGACCAGCGTACTTGACCTATGAGTAACGTACCTCCAGCGTAACTCTCGCGTATTCAGCGTATGCCTAGCGTACGCTTAGCGTATAAACGATACGTCCGAATACGCACAAAATTTTTAAGCATGCTTAAAAAAAATTTTCTGCCTCGCCGTATGCGACCGTGCTTGAAACGTATACAACCTATGCCTAACGTACCCCTAGCGTATACCAGCGTATGAGTGATATTTTTCATACGCTGGCATACGCTAGTACGATACGCAATAGTGTGACAGGGCCATAACATTACGCGTCGCTGAAATTTTTAAAGTTTCGCTCGTCAAAAAATAATCTTAAAATAGTTGACGCTTCGAAATAATGGACCTTCATCGAAGCAACATTTTGCCGTTTTAAGCACTTTCTGGTGCCCTGTAGAACCAGAGATATCATGTTTTAAACAATTATTGACATCACCACGAGCGGCGGGATCAAGTTTATTATTTTCATCCTGTGTTAATATTTACATTTGTGAGCGGTCAGCTCAGAACAGTACCTTACGAAGTGAACAAAAGTTTCGTGAAAGGAAATATGTATAAAAGATTTACTTTCTCTTTTAAAGTTAATTATCTTGAAAGAAAGTGACTTTCACATATAAATCTCCTGCCTTCCTCGCTGGAAATCAACTCGAACTCCGGAATTTTAATACTCGAACTCTGATCTGATATATCTTTTCACGTGCAATCATCGCAGGCGTGGATACCCCGGATAATTAAAAAGCTATGGCTAATGCTCGCCAGCAATTATTATATTCAAGATCGAACTACTATTCATTTATGATGTCGAGCATACGTCATTAAATAATTGTTCCTGAATTTCGCAAGGCGCCAACTTATCTGATTGATAATTGACATTCATGACCTAGACCTCGCGTCACTTATTCGACAATTCACGCTTAATCACATAATCTACTTTGTGAAGTGCGTTCCTCAGAGACCCTTCCGAGCAATTAAGCGAAGTATGTATAAAGTGGAGTCAGGTTTTTAATATGGCTAAGTGTTTCCCGGTCTGGAGAGGAGAAGTGTTTAGCGACGGGCATGTACATGTAAGATTCCTCTCCACATGCAACGTGATGTCATCACGGTTGTCAATACCCCGGATGATAAAACCACAATCAAGTGCGCATGCGTCCGATCTTACATCCAAATTTTGATTTTTTTTCGCTAATGTAAAGAATAGACTGCTGCCTCGCTAACGCTAGCCAGCAATTACCAGGCTTAACTAATCAATGTAATCAATAAGTAATCAATGGGTAATCAATGAGTAATCAATTGATTACTCATCGAGTATTGCCAATACTCAATGAGTACTCAATGACTAATCAATGACCCACAAAATTTTTGGTCATTGATTAGTCATTGATGTCATTGATTAGTCACTGATTTGCATGAAAAGAGGTGTTGACAGGCCAGACACGACTCATAAGCTCGTGATAACGTGGAATGTGACCTTCATTTAAGAGTTTTGCTCTAGCAAGTATATCCCCCTGGGATATCCCCCAAGGATTTTCCTTTTTTGTATGAGATACGGGGAGGCTCTTTTTATATTTCTCTTAGCAATGGTTGGTTCTGAATTAAATGCCATTTGCTCATTAAGATGTTTTTAAGACTAGGCAACGCTGGTGGTACGTGGTTACGAAAGGCAGAATTCTTTTTCGCACGTTCTACTTTTGCTGCAAAGTTGATTTCTGTTCATTGAATTTTACCTAGGAAGTTATTTTCTCAATGATATTGTGAGTGTAGCCTCTAGCACAGAGGTATGCTTTTAAGTTGTTGATATTCTCACTGAATGATTTTGCTGACGAATTTGTTTTTTAAAAGTCTCAGGGCTTCACCTTTTCTGAGCCCTTTTCTGACCCCTGGTGGGTGGCAGGAAGAGAAATGGGTGTACTGGAAGGTCTCTGTTAGTTTAAAATGAGTAATCAATGACCCACAAAATTTTTTGGGTTCGATTAATCATTGATTACTCATTGAGTATTGGCAATACTCAATGATTAATCAATTGATTACCCATTGATTACTCATTGATCATTGATTAGTTATGCCTGGTTAATTAATATGTGAACTTTAGAGAGAAAAATACATAGAGCTTATAAAGGCTTATAAGAACTGCATTAAAAACTATGAAGATAAGAAAGATATAATGTTCAGCAAGTCATGAGCATGGGACGGAAACTGAACCCTCCAAAAACCAGTCGGACACCTTCCCTGTAAATGTTTCATCTGAGCACCCGTGCTGACCACCATTGCCAAATTAGCGAGCTATAGGCAATTATGGTACACTAATTAAAGATTAAAGACACTCTAACCAACTGAGCTTCTGGGAAACTTGTGGTGATCTACAACATGCACTAGGTTCATATGTGACACACGTCTGCTAGGATAAACAATGTCAAAAGCATCCTGTTTGGTGAGAAAAAAAGAAAAATGGTAAATTTTAAGCTTGGTGATGAAATAAGAAAGATGTTATATTCAGATAAAAGTTATGATCAATTATTTTTAAAGTGCCCCTGTGATCAAATTTTTGATTTTCATTTTTTTACATTTTCGTGTACAATTAGACTTTCTTACTCATCTTGCCAAATTTCAATTCATTACGAACATCAGAAGTCATTTTATTTTAACATTTATTTCCGAGAATTTACGGCCGCCATTAATCAACCTTGTTCCAAGGCTTGGTTGCGAGTAGGAGAAAGTGACGTCAAAGACTCAAACATACCTCACGGGTTGAAATTATAATAACAATCAGCATAGAAAATTCCACGGAGAACAAGTCCAAAGTTTTTGTTGCTTTTCGCGTGATTTTCAATACTTATTGTTATTATAATTTCAACCCGTGAGGTATGTTTGAGTCTTTGACGTCACTTTCTCCCATTCGTAACCAAGCCTTGGAACAAGGTTGATTAATGGCGGCCGTAAATTCTCGGAAATAAATGTTAAAATAAAATGACTTCTGATGTTCGTAATGAATTGAAATTTGGCAAGATGCGTAAGAAAGTCTAATTGTACACGAAACAGTAAAAAAATGAAAATCAATAATTTGATCACAGGGGCACTTTAAAGCTTTCTTAAATTCATTTAAGGCTTGTTAAATTCTTAATTTATTTACTGCCATATGACCTATAATGCACAAATAAAACCAATTCCAATTTATACTGTCAACTCTCACCTTGTAGACAGGTCGCTTTAATGGACACCCTGCAAGGCTGTGCTCTTAGAAAAATCACAGGGAGCCCAAAGGCTCCCAACTTTGAAATCTGGGGTGCCCAGCACTTATAAGCTTTATGCAAAAGTAAGTTTTTCTAGTCGCCCGAAGATAAAACTGAGGAGCCTGAGTCCCCTGGGCACTGCTAGAGCACAGCCCTGCCCTGTTGATACGGACAGGGGTTCAAGTCCCGACATTTAAGAATTACTGAAAATTACCTGTCTCTATTACGGACACCAAATTGTGGTTCTGATGGTGTCCACTATAGTGAAAGTTGACTGTACAGTATATTAGTCATCAGGTCAAAACTTAGAAACAATTTAAGGCCCACCTTTAACCAGAAGATGTTGTTTTGAAATGCTCCATTGTCATACGCGTGATCTGATTGGTTGCACGCATTCAAGTGTGAATTTCGTGTTACATGAAATTCAGCACAGAAAGTGATCACAGCGCACACAGCATTTTGGGTGAAGGTGGGTCTTTAAGAAAATTGGGTGGCACAACTCCACCCAAAAGATTGTCTGGTACTGTTGTTTTGTTTTAAGACAGATGTAATTTGTAAATATAATTTGTGTATTTTGAATCAAGGGCCACAAGTTTGTTTTTTCAATATTGAGTGTCACCCTCTTTAAATAAAGTCTACTACTACTTCCACTACTACTACTACTACTAGAATTGAAACCTTAACATAATAATCAGGTCAATGTTTGGCCAGTGCTGCTAATGACAAAGTTGTTGTCACTTATTTAAAGGGAGATGTGTACGATACAACTGAGATTACTGCTGGGGTAAGTTTCTTCCATATCATTATATCATGATTTTTATTTCAGTATAATGTGCAAGATGGTCTTAAATCTCCTAAGGATATACTGCATGGTGTATTCTCCTTCTAATCAAAACTATAGCAAAATTCTCAAATCTGATTGGTTATCAGCAGCAGGGGCGGATACAGGGGGGGATTGGGTGGCTAGCCCCCCCCCCCCCCCCCCCTGAGATGGTATATCATTCAGAATTTTCCAGTATTTTTATAATTTGTATATAACTAAACTTGTAGTTATGATCATGAAGAGCCATAGACATACTGTAGAAATATATTTGTGCTTACAATGTACATCCTTATTAAACTACCACTATCAATCTCTGGATATCTGCTGTAACCTACATGTACATGTAGCATATTTCATTTTATGTTTATGAAAGATTACTTATAATGAATATCTTAAATTTTTTTGGGCAGTAATATAGTTTTGTATTAATTGTTTTTAATAATGTGATTTATTTATTATTCAAAATTTCAGGAGGGAAATACCTGTGTTGCTTTTAATTCATCATCTCGCTATTTACTGATTGGTGGGAAAGGCAAGACTCTTAATATTTGGGACATGAAGACAAAAAGTATCAAAAAGACTTACAAGGTTGGTAAAACACTTCAATTAGTGTGTTATCTGCCAGCATTTCAAGTAGCCTAATAGCCCTTGTTTGATGCCTGGTGAACCCTAACAATGTAACTTTATATAATAAACACAGACAGACATGATCTAATGAAAAAATCACTGTATCGGAACAGGTTGCGTTGCTTCGCTGATTTCATTGTTCAGAAAAACAAAAGGTCTTGTTTTCGTTTCTGCTTCAACAAGTGAATTGTAAAAGGAAAAGAAAATACAGAGTTTTTGCATATCAGGGTTCTCAATAACTTTTTAATCAACTCTTCCATTTCGGTTAACAGCCGTAACAATGTGGCACATGGCCAAAAGGTCTTGTTAAACTTTGTATTGAAAACACTTAATTCACAGCTGTAACACTTACTAGTGACACCCCTCGTGGGTGTTACGGTTACGGGTTGAACTGAGAACACTTTATGTTACATGTATTTCTTGAAAACAAAGCAAAAACCAGCTAAAAAAATTCAAAGCAATGATTTGCAATTAGTTTGTAGGTCACATGAAAAAATGAGACAAATCTGAGCAAAAAAAGACTAGCCAGTAATGCATTTTCTTTTCTTTTTTTCATGGTTCACCAAAAGTCACCAGAAATAATAAAAAAGTAGTTATTATAAATTTTTATCTAGTTTTCTTGAGGAAGCTCATTATTTAACATTGATGGTGTTTTACACTTTGATGTTTTAATTGTTTTTATTTATAATTTCTTATTAGGATCACAAGGATGTTGTGTCTTGTGTGACATTTAACTGGAATGACACATCAATTGCATCAGGATCAGTTAATGGTGATATACTGCTACACAATGTCATCTCAGGACAAGCTTCTGATCCTCTCAGACTTGTAAAAACTCAGGTATTTATTTTGTCAGAAGCCTAACTGTAGTGATTAAACCTCCTCCTGGTACAAAGGCAAGTTTGCGCTTTTATACTGGTTTCAGTTTATTCAGAGACAGTTGAAAGGCTGAGTTCATGCAAAAAGGGTCTATGTGCATTTTTAGGGTAATTTTCAAGTGCAACTTTTTGGGAGGAAAAAAGTATCCAATAAAACATGTTACAATAATTAACTGGCTCATCACTCTGCGACGAGACAGTTCTTCAAATACCCTCTTTTTTTTAACTGGCTCGTCGCTCTGCGACGAGTCAGTTCTTAAAATACCCTCTTTTTTTCTTTTCCCTGTCGGGTCACCTGCCCCAGGAATCGCTTTTGCTGCGGCCAACACCGTACCTAGTTTACTTCCGGTTTTCAGAAATGGCGTAATCAGCGATGTCAGCAACTCATAATTCAAATATTACCGTTCTAATTTCGATGGAATTGTTAAAAATTAAATCTCTGTGATTTTCGGATGTGATCTATTTCTGGTAAAAGGAAAGCGGGTTGAATTTTTCTAACCAAATCAATTGTCAAACAGTCGAGTTTAAATCGAACAAGACGCTGTGGGAGCGTATACTTGGGCGTCGTTGTACTTATTGGGCATA
Source organism: Dendrophyllia cribrosa (assembly GCA_024195265.1). Taxonomy (NCBI): domain Eukaryota; kingdom Metazoa; phylum Cnidaria; class Anthozoa; order Scleractinia; family Dendrophylliidae; genus Dendrophyllia; species Dendrophyllia cribrosa. Next base: position 21,608,013 of record JAJLRJ010000012.1, on the reverse strand, counting down.
TTGGAAAATAAATGTCTTGGGAATCTGCATGCATGTTATTTCACGGTTTGATGATAGGGAGTATTGGTATAGTGTGAGCAGTCTAACAAAGAAGCGCGTTAACCTTCTAAAACAAGGAGACACAGCACACTTAGCGTGCGAGATCGCACGCAAATGATAAAGTAAGCGTGTCCACTGTGTCAAAAGACTAGAGTACCAGAGTACTGAAAAATACAAATCGATGCCTACTTTGTACTAATACCGTTGAAAAAAAGTTCGTATATCAGAGTTTCCCGACGGTTGTCATTGGTTTTAGCTAAATCTTGTTACTAGCTGGTCTGTGTTTCCAACACTTTTGAAGTGAATGCAGATGTAGCTACAAAGTTGCCCTTTTGAAGCCACGAATCTTTCAGTTTATTTTGTGTGGTCCGGATCCAGGGTCAAAACAACTTTCAGAACTTTTCGTTTTGCTGGAACTATTCCCGTCATAATCATAATGAATTTTTGATGAAACTTATAAATTTAATCAAAGTTAACGACAGAAGTGATAATTTAGGAGGAGAGAAACAAATTTATCCCCTTGAAATGTATTATTTCAGTTGAGGTAAAAATGTTGCAATTTGCATAATGTCAAAAGTAATTTGAAACCTTTCCAGTAACGCATATTAAACGCAGAGATTCCATAAAACATCTTGCAATCAGACACACGAAAATATATCTAGTTTTTATTCCTCTGTATCCGAAACACAGAAAAGAAAATTAAATGAAAAAGTGATCGCTTTAAGGTTCGCCCGAGAAACATTCACAAGCGCCAACGAAACTCGCAAGACACATGCATTGTTTACATCTTCTCCGACGGCGGTGAATTTTTTAGTTGGCTGTTCTGTTCCTTCAACTTCACGAAATAAAAATTCATGAAAGGCAAAAATCCGAAAGAAGTGAAATTAATTGGGATTCCTTGTAGTAGGTGGTTTCAAGGATTTTAAAGCGAAAAAAATATACAAAGTTCTAAACTTATGTTTTTGCTAACAGTACAGAGCCGATCAGAGAAAAGATATAGACTTGAAATAATTGTAGCCTGCAAAGCTAAAAGGATTGAAAATTTTATATTTGTCGGCGGGGAGGGGGGGGGGGGGGGGGGGTGGTAGCGAGCGTGTTGGGCAATTTTTCTGATAATGATTTTTTGTTCCGTCTTGATGTTGTACAATAATTTTTTTTTTCGGGATTGTTCCATACCCTTTTTCCTTTAGCTTGCTGTGCATTCCTTTTTTTCTTTACTTTTGCTGTGCAGGAATTTTTTTCCGTGATTTGGTCTTATTGGTGTATAAGCCAATCCTGTATTTCTCCCATTGAGGTGAATGTCGATTTTGTACACAACATGGGACTTGAGACCAAATTTGTCGAGATTCTGTGGAAATAAGAGCTATTTTTAGGTCAAGCTTTTTCGAGGCTAAAGAGCAAAACGATTTTTTCATGTTCGTAAGCATATTGTTAATTTATTACAAATTTTACTACCGATTCTTTACAATGCCTTTGTGCAGTCCTCGCTGCCTGCAGTGAGTAATTTCAGGACTTTATTTAGCGAAAAAACAATAGAAATACACGGGAAAACGGGATCGTTCTTTGCCAGGTTTCATGCCCATCATTGTAAACAACAATTAGACCTCTGGACTGGACTTCTGTGGATCATGGACTATGAAATGCGTGGCATATTAATAATGATTTCGTTGCTTTAAAAAAATAGTCTTTTTTAAATGTAACAGCAAAAAAATTATGGTTTGGAAAGTATTAGACGAGTGTGGATTTACTCGGAAAGCAAGATATTCAATCTATGGTGCAATGTTTGTCACGCAAAATAATATTTGTTGGGGGAGGGGTGCATGACTCATTCCAGACCTTCCTCAACTCGATTGATGGTGCAAGAATGCTTCCTTCCTTCGATCGTTATGAAAGCAAGCGATATCGTTGTAAAACAATACGATACTGTAACAAGACTCGGCTGCTGGATTTGTTAGACATCGATGGTTAGTTTGATGCAGCTGCTGTGACATTCATCGATCGCTTCACTTTGACAAATTTTGGTTAGATATTCTGCAAGGTAAGCTTTGTCTTGCATGCCATTTTTAATAGCCATTTGCTGTGATTATTTTAAAATACAACCATATGTTTTCCACTTTTTTCGTTTTAGGAGACGTCTAGGAGGAAGTAATGATCATTTAAGGGAAATGGCTCTGCTTTGCGATTTATATCCTTTGTATATCGCTACCGTGTGTGATTTTGTGTTATCAAAAGTAGTATAGCGAACTGTAAACAATAATTAAGCAACTACCGACTGAAATATTTACCGTTCTAATTTCGACGGAATTGTTAAACATTAAATCGCTGTGATTTTCGGATGTGTTCTATTTCTGGGAAAAGGAAAGCGCTTTGAACTTTTCTGTAAATCAAATTAATTGTCAAACAGTTGAGTTTAGATGGAACAAATCGTTGAACAAAATCAAAGAACTGCTTCGTAAACAATTCTCATGCATAACGACATGGAGTCACGCTCAAATTCCACACATCTCGTATTTATGTCACGCTATGGTCGGCTGTTATTTTATATTTAATCGATAATGTTGATATCTTTAATTTATTCGAAACTCCATCACCGATTCTCCAAAATGCCCGTGTTTAAACAATCCTGATTTCTTGTGGTAGGTGGTTTCAAGGATTTTAAAGCGAAAAAAAAAAAATATACAAAGTTCTAAACTTATTTTTTTCGCTGTGGCTAAATGCCCGAGTGGGACGTTCAGTCGGAACTCTGTGAAAATTTCTGACTGCGATTCCCAGCAGAAATTTGCTAAGTGTCGAGAACATAGCGATCTTACGGTATGCCCAAGCTTTGATATTTCGTCAATTGGAAAAGCAAAATAATTTTTGGAAGCGCTTGACATTTCTAAAGGAACATCGAATACTCTCAAAAGGTTTGAAAGAGCCTTTCAGTGAAAATTTTGTAAAAAGTTCTGACTGCCGGGCATTTAGTATATTTGAGACCGTGCCCGGCTGCCGGGCATTTAGCCACAGCATATTTTTTTTTCTAACAGTACGGAGCCGATCAGAGAAAAAAATATAGACCTGAAATTGTAGCCAACTAAGGGATGGATTTTATTTTATTTGTGTGGGGGGTGGGGGGGGGGGGGGGGGGTAGGGGGGGCAGGGGCGGTATTGGGCAATTATTCTGATCATGAATTTTTTTTTCGTCTTGATGTTGTGCAATAATTCTTTTTTTCGGGATTGTTCCATACCTTTTTTCCTTTGGCTCGCTGTGCATTATTTTTTTTTCTTTACGTTAATTTTGCTTTGCAGTAATTTTTTTTAGTAATTTCCCAAACCACTCCCCCCCCCCCCCTTCTCTTAACAATAAAATGGTCGGTCCCTAAGGAGTGCTTGAAGCGGGCTGTGGAATGTAAATGTAAATGTGGACTGGACTGTGCATATTGATAGATTCTAGATTGTATAGAGTGTTTTCACATGACGTCATAAAAAATAAAAAAAATCTAAAGGATACATCCTACAAAGCTTTTTCTAACATGGTATGTGGATACCAGTGTTATAATCTTTTACAAAAAGTTTCAGGTTTTAACGATGTTTCGTTTTTAATTTATAACGGTTGTAAATGTGTCACGCAATTCGTCACGCTATTTCGGATAAGCCGTTAAAATAAACAAAATTGAACTAGTTGAAAGTTATTAATGAATTATAGATGCTTATAAGCCGATTTCATGCCTCTTATAGTGAATGCAATATTTTGTGATGAGATTTTTGGTGTTATTAAGACTTTAAAGTCTAAATGTTTGGCTGCCATGTTGTTGTCCCTAAGTGGGACACCAATATGGCCGCTCCATACATTTCTTACTAAAAATGTCTATACTCATTCGCCCATAACTCTTGAATGAAATGCTCTTGCGCTTCAAAATTTGGCCCAGATGTGTAGTTTTAAATTCTCTACAATTCCGTAAACATTTTAGAATCAAAAACTGCTTCTGAATTTTCATATGACATCAGTGAAAACACTCTATATTGTGGATTGCTAATATAAAACTCTAAAATGAAAACCGGGTGGAAACTGAGACCAAACGAGCCAGTTTCGAAGCCCATCGGGCTACTTGTTGTTTTTTAAATTATTTTGATTCCCTGGATCTGCTGCTTTTACAGCATTTGAAACAGTAGAAATACTTAAATTCTTATTTAAATTCTAATTCAACAAGGATGGATGTCACTTGAATAGTGACCTAAAATGCACATAGACCCTTTTTGAACTTAGCCCTTCAGTTGTGTGTCCAGTTCAAAAGTCATAAGTGGCTAAATTACATGTACACTGGTGAGGCAAAGAGCTGAGTCTATGGAAACAACAAAAAATGTTCTTTTTGCCATGTTGTATGAATGTTTTATAATAATATAATAAATAATAAAAACTTTATTTCTGTGTCAAGAAAAAATATAGCAGTTACACACTAAGTAAGGACACCTATCTAAACTATCTAAATAATTATACAAGCTAAATTACATAAATAAATTATAAGTAAGTAGGATTTTGTATAAAACTCTATTACATAAAATCTTATAAAATATCAATTCGAATGTAAAATATGCATACAAACTCTTGTGTCCTTTTGATTATTATTAAAGTTTCTTATTACAGTATATGTTTAATTCTAAAAAATGTCTTCCAACAACTTGGCAGATGTTTAAAAGAACAGAGTGACATAACTTTTATTTGTTAATTATATATTGGAATGTTGATCAATTTAATTATATTATTTCCAAATTTTTAGGGTTAATATAAAACTATGTTAGTTAATTATGATTTTAATGTAATTAAAACGAACCCAGTTTCTCAGATACATTCAACACTATTGGGTGACACAGACAACTTGATTGGCCTGGACAAGCTGTCTGAATTGGCACAGGATCGTTGTGGTTGGAGGAAGCTTGTAGTCGCCTGCTCTGCAGCCGACAGATGATGATGAATATGACTACCTCATTCAACAAGTATTAAAGCAGAATTTATTGACATTTGGCATTGTATTCTTTGTTCTACAGGCAGTGAGGGACATTCAGTTTTCACACTTCAAAAAGAGTTTACTTGGTGCTGTCAGCGACGATTCAGCTCTTAATCTGTGGGACTCTAATACTCGTAAACTTTTCACGTCATTTGCATCAGATCACAAGGCTCCTGCAACAGGTCTGAGTTTCTCACCCATGAATGATATGCTGCTATGCAGTGTGGGTCTCGACAAACGAATAGTGTTCTATGATGTACAGGGTAGAAAGTAAGTATACACTGTACATGAGTGTCTATTTTTCCTTAAATTTTGTATATTGTGGTGCAAGCAATTTCCACTTAAGGATATTTCACTTGAAAATCTGACCACATTGTGTGATCATTTCATACAGGTACTTCTATATTCAGAAACGTTTCACTTTATTGGTCAACTATGGGTACATGTACAGTATAATTCAAACTAGAAGCACATGATATGCTTCTGTTCAAACTCTGAGATGCCCATCTCACCAGTTGACTTGATAGCTCAATTGGTATGAGTCCTGCATCCAGGGTCACAATTCAAGGTCAATTGGAAATTTTACTTATTTTGGCACATAAACAACTGAAAAAACCCTTTTTCTAGTTGTCTGTTAGTTTTTTTTTTAAATAACACATTTACAGTCAGGTCTTAACCACTAACACTCGCCCCTTTTCCACTGGAGAGTAAATTTTCTCATTGGAAAGTAAAAATGAACCAAAAGTACTTGCCCAATGTGTTCCAGAAAATATCCATACCTGACACCCACTGGAGATCAGAGTAAGGTTTTGAAATGGAAAGTAAAATTTGAATTCTACTTTCCTAAGTGGAAAGTGGTCTCAAAAGTTTGTGTCAAGTGCTGACACTAACTTAGGAAACATACAGTTAAAATGTTCCTATTGTGGACACAATTCATAAATAGTTCATTCCCATGTAATAATGCTTTTTTATTACACGACTAAGTCAGTCAGAGGGCCAATAACTAAAATTAACCAATCAGAATGCTCGATTGCCGGTCCAATATTCTCTAAGTATTGAACCGGGCATTGTCCCGAATGATCCCGCGCGTTCCTCCCGCCGACAGGAGTCGTGTAATAAATCTCTTATTAACCAAGCTTGCTCGGGACCGTACTAGGAGAATATCGGCCCTCGGTCTTTTCTGTACGGACCTCGCTGCGCTCGATCCGTACTGTCAAGACCTCGGGCCGATATTCTCCCAGTACGGCCCTCGCGCTTGGTTAATAAGATATATAAAATACATGTTAGTGAGTAAAACTGTTTGCCTTCAAACAAAAGTTGTGTTATGTTTAAGACTTAGTGTAAATTTAGCACTTTGTTACTAGTACACTGCTTGCAAGCTTACAATAATTATTTCCACCTCGATTGTATGAACAAAGGTTAACATTGTGTTTTCAAAATGTTTTCTTTAAGGTCAGTGAAAGTAATGACAGCAGAATCTCCTTTGACTTCTGTTGATTTCATGTCTGATGGAGCAACTCTTGCAGTGGGATCAACACGAGGTACATCTGTTTTACATTATTTAGTAGAAAGCAATGTGACAGATGTTGATGCATAGTTCTTAAGCATCCACAACAGATGTTCTCCTTCCCCATGAACGTCTGCTTAACAAAGTTGTCCACATGCTTCCGATGCGCTGTTCAATGTTCCCTCACGGCTTGGAACCAATCATCACTGTCTTCAGTGCCATGAGCACACTGGTACCATGTTTTTTGCATATGCTATTTCTCTAAAATGACGGAAAAACCAGCATACAAATTTCTGAACGATGATTTGCAGTTAATTTGTAGGTCGCATGCCAAAAGTGAGGCAAAATAAGCGCTAAAAAACAAAAAAGGCCTCAAATTCAACATAGAATGGTTATGCTCCAACCCTTTCATTTGTAATCCTGCACTTTTTGTTCAAAACTACATGTACTACTTCAGAATCTGTTTTGCTCTATAGAACCTTTTTGTTCAATTTACTAATGTATATTTGGTGGCATTTGGCCATAATAACTTGGAAATTATTAAAGTAAACACAATTTTGTTATTTAGGCGGGACAGTGTCTCGTTAATATAATAACAATAATATTAATATTAATATGTAATTAAAATAATTATTATACTTTAGAGTTATTTGCAACTGTCACAACAGTTCAATTTTTTGAAATTTGGGGATCATCATCATCAATACAAACTGCATGAGGAAACAGTATAGTTACACAAAATATTAGAATTCAATTTTGATGACAATAAGGTCAATTTTGTTTTACGAAAACTTGTACGTAAAAGGCCTGTAATTGGTGAGCTCCACCGCGGTCAAACGTCCGAGGCGTTTTCCGCAGTTTTATTTAGTGGGATTTTATTTCATATTAAATGGAAAAATAAGTTGACGTTACTATCTTTTAATTTTTCTCAAAATGATGAGCTTTTTTCCTTTGAAAATTGACCAAAACTCTATGCGCCTGATCAAAATTATGTTGACAAATGGCGCCGACAATTCTACGGTTCACAGTTTTTAAACGCTTAGAACTTTTTTGGTAAACTTTCAAAACGTTCGGTAAATTGACAGTGTATTGGCAATATAATAAACTTTAAACAGTGAAAATGACAACCTTAACTTTTAAGTACTTTGCTTTTAAAACTTTTGCAAATTTCTCTTGTTTGACCGCGGTTAATTGGTGAGCATATTTGTCAGCTATTTTTAGCTGACATTCCTGTGGGAGGAAAATGATTGCCTGATGAATCTGTGTAGGAGGCTACAAATGTACATGTCGATTTGAAAACAGCAAATTAATACTGACTAGTGGAATTGAATTTAGGATTTTTTTTGCACCTTCAGGTAAAATATACATATATGATCTACGCAGTGGGTCCACACCTGTTTCTACAACAGTAGCACATAAAACATCTGTCCAGTCACTGGCATTCCAATCACCAAACAAGGTTGGTTCTTACTTGGAGTACTCTCCAGTCCACTACATACTCAATGTTTGATGTTTATTTATTTATTAAGGAATTCCTTTGTTAAATAGATCTTTTTACAAATGGCGGCCGATTTGTTAATATTCTTTCATGTTGTATCTTGACAAGCCCTACTGGCCTCATTTTAGAATAAATATTTTGAATTTTGCACATGGTAACGAGGCCAGTAGGGGCTGATTAGCATGAAAATAAAAGAATAATTAATCGGTCTCATTATAAACTATTTTAAACTTTTATGAAATCACCTGAGTGGTGCATATCATTTATGGTTTATTTCTAAACACCATTGACAAACTATAACCAACTAGATTTGAGATTCTGCCTGTAGTACATGTTGACATCACAGACTACTACATGCAAATAGACAACTTATTGTGCATTGTCTCTGTCCATATAGGAATAGTGATGCACTCAGTGTTCTCAATAACTTTTTAATCAACTGTTCTATTTCAGTTAACAGCCGTAACAATGTGGCACATGGCCAAAAGGTCTTATTAAACTTTCTATTGAAATACTTAATTCACAGCCATAACACTTACTAGTGACACCCCTCACAGGTGTTACGGGTTACGGGTTCAACTGAGAACACTGGCACTGCACCAGTTCAACTTGTTTTTCTCGACAGGTTAATAGTGTGGCCAACAGCAAAATCTCAAGGTCAAGTGCTGTACTGACCAGTAAATCACAGAAGCCATCAGAGCAGCTTGTGGAAACATTGAACCCTCCATCATCACCAACACCAACGTCTGAGCAAGACCATGCTGTACACACACCAGTAATGAAACAAAATGGAGTCAAGGACGAGGAGGAGGACATTTTCTCGCCTCTCAGAGAAAGTATGTTGTACATGCAAGTGTTTTATCATTATGATATATATATTACTAGTGTATCCAAAAGATAGTAATTGTTGCGGTAAATTTTATTGTAATAATGCTGTTTTATCGTCTCACTGGTATTACAGAATTTTGTCTTTCGTTTTTTGAGGGGAAGCAAAGCAAATGTAAATGGGATGAATCGACGAAAACTCCAGCTGATATTAAGACTACCGGTAATTTTGTTTTGTATTTCACGCATCAAGTTCTTGTAATATCTGTAGAATATTGTTGAGCTAAGGACGCGTTCACCACAAGGTAGGTGTGAAAATTTAGGTTAATTATTGACAGTGAGTATGTTGCGTTACTAGCTAGCCGTATCGTGTTCGCGTCTTCACGTGCTCATTCAGGTTTCGCGTCCCCACGCGCTCAGCTCAGTTAGTCTCATCGACTGCTAAATTTGTCTTTTATTCCGTACGAACTTCGAAAATCTTTGCTATCCAACGGTCCTATTGCCATGCCTCACAGTCCTCGCTCAACTCGCTGTAGTCTTCGACACTTGAGTTTCGATTACGACTGGGACATGCTTGACCAAAATATTACAAATCTCGCAGCACCGTGGAAAAAGCGAGGCTACTGTTCGTGGCGCAGTGCATTCTGGCCCAAAATGTGTTCGTGGCACAGTGAATTCTGGTAAAAAGCGATCAATTCGAGATTTTTCGTAGCTTATATTTTTTCTCATATATTTCTCTTAAATTCTGATTATGTTGCTGCTCACTCGCTGCACTCGTTCCGCAGCAATTATGATATATATTATCATCTGATATATATTGTGGTTCAAATTTTTCTTTGGATTAAAAATTTTGAAACCAGTTTGATTTTTGTTTTCATTATTTTGTCTCTTAGTATGGAAATGTGTAAAACAAAGAAAAAAACAAACTGGTTTCAAAATGTTTAAACCAAAGAAATATTATTTTGAACTACAACATATATATTAATTTTTCAGCAAATGGCCGCGACCACTTTCAACATTGGTGATTAGAATTTTTCTATTGTTTTTAACACGGCTGAACACAGTTTGCGCGCGCTCTTCAATTTCAGCTGCTGATGTGAGTCAGAGTGCGCAGAGTTTTGAGAAAAACAAATGTGGCGCCTATGAAGTGATCATTTTATTTTGCTCAGCGTGGATCGCGAAAGTGTTGTTTTTCGTCTTAAAATCAAATAATTTTTTGTTCATAAAAATGTTTGTTGAATCAATAGATAATATTGAAGAAATACACTGCCTTTTTGGTTGTTTTTGTCTTTGGATCAAGAACCCAGTCAAATGCAACGCATGCACAGTTGACCAAAAAAATTGTGACTGGATGTTTTAGCGACTTTCCTCGGAAACATGCTGATTTCTACGGAACCACTCACTAGAATTTCATGAAATTTGGCACAATAATAGTTCTGAATATGCCGAACTCACCAGCCATCAAAAATTTGAAATCTAACAAAGGAGAGTTTTACAAAACGCAGACATATTAAACCACAAATTACAGAAGATCCCTCTGTCAAAATTACGTGAGACCAGTGTTAACATGCGAATATTTTTACGAGTTTTCTGGAGACAAATGATGGACAAAATCTAATGACTACATTTTCTGAAAATAAATGAAACCAAATATTGCAGGCTGATTTACAATCCACTGTGTTGCCATGGCAACACCCCTACAGCTCAACAAAAATATCAAAATATATAGCTTGTTGCTAAATCGTATGCCTCACCAATTTTGGGCGCCCAGATGTTAGTGATTTTAAAATGACAATCAATGATGCATAGGCACAGTGAAACTGTGTTCAGCCATCTTTACGCTTGGGTATTAAAGCAATCGCTCACCCATATTTAGATGTCACTACAGACACAATTTGAATTATGAGTTACAGAATAACTCTAATAAAACGAACATTTGTCTCTTGCATCAAAAACGTCGATATGATACAGTATTTTGCATCCACCTGATAGATGCTTTGTACATTGAAGTTACTACAGGTTCATATGATTCAAAGTTAAGTGCCCTGTGGTTTGTACATTGAAGTTACTACAGGTTCATATAATTCAAAGTTAAGTGCCCTGTGGTTTGTACATTGAAGTTACTACAGGTTCATATGATTCAAAGTTAAGTGCCCTGTGGTTTGTACATTGAAGTTACTACAGGTTCATATGATTCAAAGTTAAGTGCCCTGTGGTTTGTACATTGAAGTTACTACAGGTTCATATGATTCAAAGTTAAGTGCCCTGTGGTTTGTACAGTGAAGGTTACTACAGGTTCATATGATTCAAAGTTAAGTGCCCTGTGGTTTGTACATTGAAGTTACTACAGGTTCATATGATTCAAAGTTAAGTGCCCTGTGGTTTGTACATTGAAGTTACTACAGGTTCATATGATTCAAAGTTAAGTGCCCTGTGGTTTGTACAGTGAAGTTACTACAGGTTCATATGATTCAAAGTTAAGCTTCCTGTGGTTTGTGCATTAAAGTTACTACAGGTTCATATGATTCAAAGTTAAGCCGCCCTGTGGTTTGTACATTGAAGTTACTACAGGTTCATATGATTCAAAGTTAAGTGCCCTGTGGTTTGTACATTGAAGTTACTACAGGTTCATATGATTCAAAGTTAAGTGCCCTGTGGTTTGTACAGTGAAGTTACTACAGGTTCATATGATTCAAAGTTAAGCTTCCTGTGGTTTGTGCATTAAAGTTACTACAGGTTCATATGATTCAAAGTTAAGCCGCCCTGTGGTTTGTACATTGAAGTTACTACAGGTTCATATGATTCAAAGTTAAGTGCCCTGTGGTTTGTACATTGAAGTTACTACAGGTTCATATGATTCAAAGTTAAGTGCCCTGTGCTTTGTACATTGAAGTTACTACAGGTTCATATGATTCAAAGTTAAGTGCTCTGTGGTTTGTACAGTGAAGTTACTACAGGTTCATATGATTCAAAGTTAAGTGCCCTGTGGTTTGTACAGTGAAGTTACTACAGGTTCATATGATTCAAAGTTAAGAACCCTGTGGTTTGTACATTGTTACTACAGGTTCATATGATTCAAAGTTAAGTGCCCTGTGGTTTGTACATTAAGGTTATTACAGATTCATATGATTCAAAGTCAAGCGCCCTGTGGTTTGTACATTGATATTACTACAGGTTCATATGATTCAAAGTTAAGCTTCCTGTGGTTTGTACATTAAGGTTACTACAGGTTCATATGATTCAAAGTTAAGCCCCGTGTGGTTTGTACATTGATATTACTACAGGTTCATATGATTCAAAGTTAAGCTTCCTGTGGTTTGTACATTAAGGTTACTACAGGTTCATATGATTCAAAGTTAAGCCGCCCTGTGGTTTGTACATTGAAGTTACTTCAGGTTCATATGATTCAAAGTTAAGCCACCCTGTGGTTTGTACATTGAAGTTACTTCAGGTTCATATGATTCAAAGTTAAGCCGCCCTGTGCTTTGTACATTGAAGTTACCTCAGGTTCATATGATTCAAAGTTAAGAACCCTGTGGTTTGTACATTGTTACTACAGGTTCATATGATTCAAAGTTAAGCGCCCTGTGGTTTGTACATTAAGGTTATTACAGGTTCATATGATTCAAAGTTAAGTGCCCTGTGGTTTGTACATTGAAGTTACTACAGGTTCATATGATTCAAAGTTAAGTGCCCTGTGGTTTGTACAGTGAAGTTACTACAGGTTCATATGATTCAAAGTTAAGCTTCCTGTGGTTTGTACATTAAGGTTATTACAGGTTCATATGATTCAAAGTTAAGTGCCCTGTGGTTTGTACATTGTTACTACAGGTTCATATGATTCAAAGTTAAGCTTCCTGTGGTTTGTACATTAAGGTTATTACAGGTTCATATGATTCAAAGTCAAGCGCCCTGTGGTTTGTACATTGATATTATGGTTCATATGATTCAAAGTTAAGCTTCCTGTGGTTTGTACATTAAGGTTACTACAGGTTCATATGATTCAAAGTTAAGCCCCGTGTAGTTTGTACATTAAGGTTACTACAGGTTCATGTTTCAAAGTTAAGCCCTGTGTGGTTTGTACATTAAGGTTACTACAGGTTCATATGATTCAAAGTCAAGCACCCTGTGGTTTGTACAGTGAAGGTTACTACAGGTTCATATGATTTAAAGTTAAGCCTTCTGTGGTGTGACCTTTTGTAAGTGACCACCTTGGCTTTGCATTTTGGATGGTCGCTAACAGGAGGTTCAACTGCATGTCTAAAAAACAAACTTTCAATGACATTTTAAGTACTATGGTGCTATGACGTGCCTGTCTTCCCAAGCTGCTACCCATCGTGCAATTTGACTGTCATTTAGTTATTTATTTTTTGGTTTTCTTTTCTTTTTTGGGTGGGGGGGGGGGGGGGAGGAAGGGAGAATGTTTTTAAAGTGCCACTACGACGAAAATTTTATTTCTTTTCCGCTTTTTTTTTTTATGCAAATTGCTATAAATTAAATTGAAATATTCTTACACAGCCCAGTAATAGCTGGCCGAAAAACTCCATTCGTAAATCTGAGCCCACGTTCTACTGGTTTGCGATCTGGTACATGTGACTTGATTTGTGACGTCAGTGACTCAACGCGATTCTCTCTGGGTCACAAACAACAAAGCCAAAAAGGAACATGTTGAGTCATTGACGTCACAAAATCTTTAGGCCAACTCGATCCAACTCTCAGGGTTCGGTCCCAGTCAATTTTTAATATTGAGTAATGGCGGCAAGCGGAATTCGAAATGTAAAGTTAAAATAATGGCACTTCCCATACGAGTTTTGACTTGAAGCTTCACAAGGTAAGTAACGAGTACTTATATTTTCAAAATATGAAGAGAACAGAAAATATATTTTTTTGATCATAGTGGCACTTCAAGGTTTGTAAGGCTGATTATTACATGTACAGATGTATATGATTTGTATAAATTGTTTTAAATCTTTAGTTAAGACTCCGGTGGTTAACAACAGGCAGCCCACTGTAACTGGATCAAATAACTTCAAGGAAAACAATCCACCTGATGGTAAGAACTGTTTGCTACAAACTCTGTCAGTAATACTTGTTCTTACCCCTTTAACTCCCAAGAGTGCCAAACATCAAAATTCAAGAAAAATCCAAAATTTTATTTTGTAAAATATTGAAAAACAAATGGTACCATGTAAAAGTACTGCTGAATAGGTTTCATTTGAATGGTCACACCATAGGATTTCATCAATAGACTCAAAAGTTAGAACCAATGGTACCATGCAAAAGTACTGCTGAATAGGTTTCATTTGAATGGTCACACCATAGGATTTCATCAATAGACTCAAAAGTTAGAACAAATGGTACCATGCAAAAGTACTGCTGAAGAGGTTTCATTTGAATGGTCACACCATAGGGTTTCATCCACAGACTCAAAAGTTAGAACTACACTACATGTCTCCATTATTGACTCTTGGAGTGAAAGGGTTAAAGTTAAAAAACAATCATTCACAAACAAGCAAACCAACAAATTATAGTCTTGCTATGCGATTGTTTGGAAAATTGCAAAAATTATTTGCTGCATTTGTAACTACTCGCAAAATTTACCTTATTTGGGAGGTTCTACAAGTAAAAAATATGCTATCACATGGAACTTGAATAAGTTGAATTTTGTATTACAAAATAAATTTTAAAAAAATTGAAGATGAAACAGTCCTGGCATTGTGATTGACTATGCACTGTTATTAACACTAGTTCTATATCATCAGCGTTTCTTCTTCCTCCATCGATTGCCTTCAAAATTGTGAAAATAAAATACTTGCAAAATACACCAAAATTGTAACATTTAAGCAATGCAATTAAGGCAACTGCTTAATGTATTGGTATGTTTTGGTGAGCCTAAAAAGCAGACAAAATACATTTAATATATAATAATTACGTGAGCACAAGATTTACGCTTCAAAAGTACACACCAGTAAACCATTTAATAGGTGAGGTAAATTATCCAACCAGTGTAGTCCTTTGCTTCTAGAGTTACAGGGGCTTGATGAGAACTAAAACTGAATCTAGTTCTTTTAATTTCTACCAGCATCTTCAGTTGATATTTGCCTCATTTCAAAAGCTAGGAAAATGCTTCTTTTTCATTGGATCTACATTATTTTAAATGCAAATCCTAGATGCAGCCTACAGTTTGCTAGTCTCTTTAATGTTACTGATAACTTTCATGGGTGCCTTCCAAAAAATCTTTTTATCGGCATTATCTTTATGTATATATTGTAGTTCAATTTTGCTTATGGTACAATAATTGCTTTAATTGCTAGGCACATATTAAAAGCTTTCAAACACAAAACTGGCAAGGTTTGCTTTGCTGGATTACAACAGCTGTAGCTGTCTATTTACCTGTCACATTTACTCAAACAAACTGGACTATAACAAGACATAATGGGCTAATAAAGTGCGTCAGATTTTTTCAAGTGCTCAGGATTGTGACCCTTATTTAACCTTAACAGGCGTATGCAACTCTTTTCTTTTTTCTGTGAACTACTTTTCATTGACAATTCTGATAACTGCAATAAACATTTCACATGTAGTGCTGCCATTAATAATAATAACTTGTACAAATAAAATTATGTTTAAAAGTTTTTTTCTATAAACTGATCTGTTTGTTGTTGTTTCTTTCACCAATTTTTGGCAGCTGTTGTACTTTTACATGTAATTTGGTTTATTGAAGAAAGAGTATGTTGTCTTTGTCAATTAAAATCATTTGATTTTAGATTGTGTGGTACTGCACAGCAGGATATTAAACATGTTGAGTCTGTTTCTGAATATTTTTTTACTCCGACTAGTCTTGGGTGTCACATGATATTATCAACCATAATCCTGACTTGGAACATTAAACATTTTCTAAATAAACAGTTGTTACCAGGATTTGTTCTGTGTGATTGTAAAAGTGAAATTATATACTAATTAAAGATATTTTCAAAGCTTCTCATCAGCTAATTTGCAATTTAGTGAGACAATGCAAAAGAAATAAATAATAAATACTGCTGTGGGAGATGTAAAACATACACTTAATTTGACTTTTAAGTTTTGGAGTTTGAGGGACATACATTTTGTAAATGAATCATAGTTGGAAGCTAGAAGGCTTAACTGTTCCTCAACATGCTTGTCAATCAATCAATCTAGTTTTAAAATAAGCTTAACTGGTAACAAACTATAGACTCTTGACTTATTGTTGAACAGGTTCAGACAGGTGCAGTGTGATTACTATGTTTTATTTAATGTTCATTGGACAGGTGACCAGTTTGTTCTCAGTTCATTTTCTAAAACTGGTCCTGAAAACAGCTCAAATGTTGTTCACATTAATGATATAAAACTTCACCTGGAATACAGTAACTACATTTATTGTTGAATTTCATGGCTGTTAGAAAAAAACATTGAGCCTTACTGAATAACATGCCCTGCTGTTAACAGCATTTCTAACAAAACTATCATTATTTGATGCAGCTTCCTGATGCATTTTCACTGTACAACAGTATTTATTTAATATCATTACATAAGTACCTAAAAACTACATTTTACCAACATATTAATAATATTTACATTTATTTTATTGTTTGATTCACAAACACAAAGTTTTTGTCTGTTTTATTATGGGTTTCTTTCAAATATGTTTTTATAAATACATGCATGAGCTAATATCACCATTCACTTGTTGATAAATAATTAATGTGGAGATACATGTATGTCAGCCTCAACACAAAGTACATGTAATATCCTCAAGTAGAGAAATTTTCAAGTGGCCATTTTATGAAATTGGTGACAAAACAGGGAGAGCATGAGTCGACGCAGATCAACTGAAGTGTACTACAGACGCTACACAGGTCAATTTTATCATTAATATAAATTTTAATATATTTTCTTTTTGTGTTCTAAGAATTGCTTGCAAGCAGAATCACAAAATGCTTAGGTTTTGTAAAAATAACATGTCTCAATTCACTGACTGGAAAATTATAGTTGTTAATTGTCATAAATTAGTATCAACTAAATAGAGATTGCATCTTTGAAAATTGAAGACTGATATAATTTTTTTTTTTAACATGGGATATCATCGTAGAATGCACCAGTCAGCGTAGCAACTTAAAACTAAATCAACTTAAAGTCAAGTACTACTGATTTCCTTTTTCTGTTTAACTGAAGCAAAATAAATCAATCAAGCAGTGACTCCTCATTTGTGTCAGTTTTATTCACCGCAATTTCTGTGTCAATCTTTGTATATTCTATGGAATTCAAATTATATTTGCATATTTTAATTAGCTCTTTGGCACACAATCCAGGGAACCCATAAAAATCTTTGAAAAAAAATTTTTTACTACAAAATTGTTGAGGAATTAACTTACAACTTTTCACCAAAAACTGAGTTAACTCATTCAAGCAAAGCAACATTTGTTTATTTCCTTTATGGTTCTCTCTTGGAACTAAAAGTAATAAAAGATATCACTCACATACAAGCTTTGAGGAAAAAAAATACACTTAATTCCTTGGATTAAAGTGCCAATTTGGTCAAATTTTTAAATTTTGTTTTTGTGCATTAAGGTGGACTGCTAGCCGTCCCTTTTCAGTCAATCGAGCGGGCGAGCTAATCACAAAAACAAGCTTGACGAGACTGGAATGAGCGAACAAACCGAGGGGAAACTGAGGGAGGGGTGGATTCTCACACTTGGTGGGCAGAGTTTCTGGTACAGAACCAGCACCCCACTCGGCTCGTATTACTTTCACTCGCAAAGTCAATTGCTGATTGCGTATTTGCTTGCTCATCCACTTGACTATCCTGCAGAGAGGGGCAGTCTAGCATTAAGGAGACACCATCGGGACCAGGAGAAGTGTCCCCTCAATAGGGGTGATAATTACAAAGATTATTATATGAGCGTTTTGCTGGCTGGGACCAGGAGAAGTGTCCCCTTACTAGAGGTGCATGATAATTACAGGAAAAGTGTCCTGGTAATAGAGGTGTCCTAAAGTAGAGGTTCCACTGTATTTTATTTTGCAGTAACCTGTCCAACCGGTTTTTCAATTTGATTACAGGAAAACATTTGTTTTTACAGCTGTTCTTGCATTTGCACAGCCACCATTAAATTGCATGTTCTGGAAGTTCAAAAAGATTGCTACAAAAGTGATGTCAGAGGTCTACTCACAAATTCATTTCCAGGGTCCTCTCTCATCATAGCATCCTCTCTTAGTCACATCAACAGAGCAGCAAAATTTTGAAAAATTGCAAATACATTGTATAATTATATAATACTAGGGGTGTCAATGTGAAAGTGAGTGCTGGCGTTGGAACTGGAACAAATTATTGGTAATAAGATAAATAAGATATAAAATGAAATTATATGGGCTATAACCTCCCGAGAAATGAAAGTGCATAAGGGTAGATAGCAGACTTTCGTTAGGGCAAAATATTCGACCGCCAAGCCAAAATTTTCCTTCCCTGTTGAGATAAAATACCGGTTCTGAGTTAAATTGAGATCAAGTTACTTTCGCCGGTGACATTACGTGTCGCTGAAATCTTTAAAGTTTTTTCTTTTTTTTAATCTTTAAATATGTATAAAAGATTTGCTTTCTCTTTTCAAGTTTATAATAATTATCTTGAAAGAAAGTGACTTTCATATATAAATCTCCTGCCTTCCTTGCTGGAAATCAACTAGAACTCCGGAAATTTACTCGAACTCTGATCTGATATATCTTTTCATGTGCAATCATCGCAGGCATGGATACCCCAGATGGCGTGCATAAACCGGATAATTAAAAAACTATTGCTAAAACTCGCCAGCAATTATTATATTCAAGATCGAACATACAAGATCATTTATGATGTCAAGCATACGTCATTAAATAATTGTTCCTGAATTTCGCAAGGCGCCTGCTTATCTGATTGATAATTGACATTCGTGACGTAGCCCTCACATCACTAATTCGACAATTCACGCTTAATCACATGATCTACTTTGTGAAGTGCATTCTTTCAGAGACCTTCCGAGCAATTAAGCGAAGTATGTATAAAGTGGAATCAGGTTTTTAATACGGCTAAGTGTTAAATACTACTATTCATTTATGATGTCAAGCATACGTCATTAAATAATTGTTCCTGAATTTCGCAAGGTGCCTGCTTATCTGATTGATAATTGACATTCGTGACGTAGCCCTCACATCACTAATTCGACAATTCACGCTTAATCACATGATCTACTTTGTGAAGTGCATTCTTTCAGAGACCTTCCGAGCAATTAAGCGAAGTATGTATAAAGTGGAATCAGGTTTTTAATACGGCTAAGTGTTAAGCAACGGGCATGTACATGTAAGATTCCTCTCCACGTGCAACGTGATGTCATCACGGGTGTCAATACGCCGGATGATAAAACCACAATCGACTGTGCATGCATCCGATCTTACATCCCACAAATTTTGATTTTTTTCGCTAAATGTAAAGAATAGACTGCTGCCTCGCTAACGCTCGCCAGCAATTATGCCTGGCTTTTTTGTTGCAAAATTACCAAGTAGAGTGCATGCTCCTTGTTAACCTCTTAAACAGAGGATTATTTAGTAATAAAATAATTATTAGTGAGCTAAGGTAAATAAACTATTTTCTCTTAGGATCAGGAGTATTCTCACCAATTGGAAGCAACCTGGCTTTAGCAACCAACAGTCAGTCGCATCAAACTCGCGTCACGTCCGATTCACCAAGAACACTTGGAGTAACCACAGCTGTAGGATCATCTCCCTCAGCCTCAAAATATGTGCGCTCATCTTCCAGGTCTCTCACAGAAATAGGGTCTGCTAAAGATCGATCACATGACGGCATGTCCAAATCATACTCAGACACCAAGCTTATTACCAGACCCCCCTCTGATGCAATCATTGGTGGGAGCCAGGCACCAAGTGCTGCTAGGCTCCAGTCTCAAGGGGAGTATTCATCAGAGACTTCACATGCTACAGAAGTAGATGGAGATAACAGACAGCCCTTCAGTGGCTCAGTACTTGGTTCAGAAGGCACAAGCCAAGCTCAACTGCAACATGTGAGTATAACTGGGTTCACATGGTCATGGAAAGTCATGGAGTTTGAAAATTGCATTTCAAGCCTGGAATAATCATGGAATTTACAAAAAATAAAATTTCTTTTGGTCATGAAAAGTCATGGGAAATATTTTTCACATTTTTGCAAGTTGTTTTTAACTGGTGGTTGAAAAACAATTGTGTCAAACATCAAAACATGCGGCTACTGGGGCCAATTTTGTGATCATGCAATTTTTTTTTCCTAGTTTTCTTTGTGAACCGCATGTACGGTAAGACTTAAAATACATTAATTTTTACAGCACAAAAATAATAAGACCTCCAACTTGCTTAATTACTGTCACATACAACAGTTTTGATATTAATAATTACTAAGCAGTACAATAATATAATAATTTTATTGTTCCATGTTAATGTCTGCTCACTGTTGTTGTCATTCCAGTCCCCATATGGATCTCCATCTGTAACCAGGAGACCAGCAGATGGAGCAGGAAGAACAGCTGAGGATATAACGGCATACACTGGAACAGACTCTCACTCAGGTTAGTTGACAGGCTGGCTTCACACTGCTACCAAACGCTTGCAGTCATCATTTTGTATTTTTAGGCAAGGCACATTACACCAGAGTTTCTCTCTCATGCAGGGGTACATTTTGTTAACTGATAAATACTGCCCAAAGGCCAGTTTTTCAAATGTCTTGCTAACTTTCTGGGCCCATAACTACTGTACATTTTAAAATCAGAATCTATAGAATGGTGGTTAGGTTTTCACCCGCTAACCAACCCAAGTTACATCAAGTATCTCATCAACTGAGAATTTTGTTGCTTAGCTTGCAAGACCAACAAAATTTGAATCTTTAATGTAAATATTGCACACAGAAAATAGCTTTCTGGCTCTGAAAAGATATGAAGAAGTGAATGTTCTAATCTTATACACATCATAATTTCATGTCTCAGGATCACCAGCCCAAAGTTTTTTGTTTGATAACATAAAACACAATACAGATCCTTTACCGAGTGGTGCTGTTGCCATGGCAATTCCAGGTGAATCAGTTTCTGGTGTGGGAGGTGGTGCCAATAATGTTGCAGGAATGTTGCCATTCCAAGTACAGTTCATCAAGAATTTGATTGATGAATCACTGGATGAGTTCAGGTATAAAAAACACTTCTGAAAAAAAAGTTAACTTCATGGTCAGGGAATGTTGTACCAATTCAGGGAAATTCTTAATTCCTCTGACACTAGGGCTAAAAATTATAACACGAGAATTTAGTTTTATCGACTGAGTCGATAAGGTAAATTGACCACTGTAAAAAGATTCAAATAGCTGACGTTTCGAGCGCTAGCCCTTCGTCGGAGCGAATCAAGGAATTGTGGGTGGTGTGTTGTTTTATATAGTAAGCGGTGGAGCTACGCTATTGGTGGAAATTTGGTGACGTGAAAAACAAATGTTAATTAGTTGAATGAAAAGCATTTGTTGATTCCGTGGGGTTTGAGAGTGCTGATTTGAAAGATGATTTTTTGTTCTACCCGTACCCAGTATTCTGGTCCTTGAATTTTTTTTATGGCTTTACTGCAAAAGAATTCATCAAGCATTGGTCTGTGAAATTAGGTTTGCGATTGGTGTAAAGTCAGGGATTTTGTTTATGCCATTGGATGGCAACCCTGAGCATGAAATAAAATATACTACTACAGGGAACATCGTATTATATATAGTTTTGTAACAATTTGTGATGAGAAACAACTTCATGCTTATATATATATATAGTTAGTCAGAGAAATTTGTATCATTTTTTAAGTGGTGAACTAGTGTTAAGCCTTTGGGGTAATCCATGGCAGGGCTCTCATGTAAACATACCTCAATGCTGTGTGTTTTCAGGGTGGCGATACATAGAGAGATTGTTAATGTACAAGTGGAGATGCTCAGACAGTTCCAAATTCAGCAAGTAAGTTGTAATTTTACTGGTTGTAAATTCATTCCTCACAGTTATCGATAATTTATTCATAACTTAGTTGTTTCATGACAAACTTAAGTTGTCAGTTTTTATTTAAACCACCTGTTGAGAATGTTATCTGATTTGGTGTGTAGGTATCTATACCCTAGTGAATGAATGTGCACCAAGAACTGTGCTGAAGTTTTGCATCATTTTTTTTCACAGAATGAACTCAAAGGAATTATAGAAAAATATTCTGTTAATGAAGCATTGGTGACAGAGATTGAGCGACTTAAGGAGGAGAACAACAGACTGAAATCCAAATACTGATAACAATATAAGGTAACTATTTGAAGTATAGTACATCATTATGTCTTTCTCTTCATCAGTGTACCCAAAGGGTAGGGGGGGGGGGGTAACTTGCTTGGATTTTAAGCTTACGGGAAGGACATTCCAGACAATAATTTCATTGGTGGGGTGTGGTGTGGTAAAGTTTCATGAATTTACCACAAGTTTACCTTCCTAACAATAGAAATATGAACGAACGAGTGGATCTGCACAGACAGTTGGCAGTTGTTTCTCAAAAATAGTTCTATATTGTTCTAAAACTCATTAATAAATTCATTGAGTTTGAACAAACAAAATCATAAGCGTGACAGTGGTTTGGAAACCTGATCTGAATTAGTGTGGATTTTGGCAATTTTATTCCCGTTTTCTCTGTATTTAATGACCAGTTTGAGAAGCTATATCAAACACTTAATCAGATATCTAAATACACCAATATCATGCTAGCATGGCATGAAAATATATTTAATTTAATGGGAAAAGAGCCCAGTATCAAATTCAGCACATCAATATTAGTAAAACTGTAAAGTTTCGTAAAGATTGCTCGTACACTGACGGAGATATGAACTTTTGAAACTTAGTACTCTGGCCTAATTTTTACAAAGAAATGTATGGGAAAAACATGAAAACGAGGCTGGACGGGCAATCTATGCCCGTCCACCATACATTTCTTTGTAAAAATGCTCAGTTTCAAAATTTCATATCTTCGTCAGTTTTCTAGCAATCTTTACAAAACTTTGTAGTTTTACTAATATCGATATGCTGAATTTGATGCTGGACTCATTTCCCCAATAAACTAAATATATTTTTTTGCCATGCTAGCGTGATGTTGGTCTATACTTTGAAGGCAGTTAAAAACAAATTGGCTGTGTCTCGTTTTGTTCAACCCACTTCTCTGTGTTTGGAAATCCTAATACACCTTATTCCAAAATGGCGGCCAATTTATTATTCTTTTATATGCATGTTAATTAGCCCTCATGGCCTCATTTTCACTTGAAAATTCTTTTGTATTTTGCACATGCTGACGAGGCCAAGAGGGCTAATTTACATGGAAATAAAAGAATAATAAAATGGCCGCCATTTTGGAATAAGGTGTATGAAACTCACTCACTTCATATATTGTTCAACAGACCTTCGTATTGCCCTAAGATGGAGGGTTTCGTTACATGGATTGCATCCCTCTGAATCAGCCTCCAAGCAGTGCAGTGCTGAGAGAGAGGGGCATACTGATCATCATGGCAATGTTAAAACTGCAGTAAATAATTATGTCACAGGATGTCAGTTGTTCAAAAGAAAGATAATATTAGTGCTATTTACTAGATAACTCTCTATGGTATTGGTTTTGTTAACATCTGTCCAGTGGGTATAGTGATTTATCATGTGGGTAGCATTATCCACTCTTTGAACAACTGGCCCTTAACTCCAGCTAATCAGCATTTTTATAAATTTGTGCAACAAGGAGTTGTTTGTATGCGATCCAGAAACAGGCTGGTACATTATGAGTGATAAAATCTGGATAGGGAACGTTTGCTTATTTGGTTAATGACATTCATTAAGTTGGAATCCCCTCAGTCCACTCCCCATCAGAAAATTCAGAAGCATCAAACAACAGTTTTTGATTCCAAAATGTTTATGGAATTGTTACAGATCTGGGCCAAATTTTGAAATGCAAGAGCATTTCGTCCAAGAGTTATAGGTGAACGAGTATTAGACATTTTTAGTGAGAAATGTATGGAGCGGCCATCTTGGTGCCCCACTTAGGGACACCAACATGGCGGCCAAAAACTCAAAGTCTTAATTACACCAAAAATCTCATCACAAAATATTGTATTCACTTTAAGTGCCATTAAATCAGCTTAATAGCAACTATAATTAAAAAATAACTTTCAACTGGTTCAATTGTTTATTTTCACTGCTTATTTGAAATAGCGTGACGAATTGCATGACATTTAAAACCTTTATTTATTGAAAGCAAAACATTAAAACAGCTTTGTAGGATGTATACTTTAGATTTTTGAATTTTTATGACGCCATGTGCAAACACTCTATTTGCTATAATTTTATTTGCTTTGGTAGTAAAAAATCAGAAGCATACCAAATTTCCAGTTTTATGTCTGGAATTTTTTTTGTTATTTATTATCAAATCAAATTTAAAAAAGAAGTTATTTAGAAAATACAGACTTTCCGCATCATTAAAAAGTAGCTGGCCCCAGAAAGAAAAACAAAGAAACCCAAATCTGCATAATAAAACTGGCACGATCATTTTTTTCTGTATGGTAGTAATGTACCTGCTTGGTAAGTTACTTGAAAGTTTGGTAACATGTTAGAGCAGTTTTCATTTGAGTGTCGTAAAACCAAAACCAAAGTAATTACTCTGACCAATCACAGCAGTCGTAAACAATCCAAGGAACCAATCACAGCTCGAAGCAATTACATGTCGCCGGCGCCAAGCGCGGGAAAACGCGTGCGAGCAAGTCACGATTAGTTTTGGTTTTACTTCTGATTGGCCGAGAAAGTGGCGCGAGATTTTTTAGCCAATCACAAAGCGTAGCAATGAAAGTAATTACTTTCGACACTCAATTGAAAACTGCTCTAAGAAGGTAAATTTTCAATACCCAGATGTATTCTTGTACCAGTCGTGAATTGCTTGTTTTGCATTTCCTACAATAGGCTGAGTAAACTAGGTCATGACTGGCCAATATTTTCCTGTATATGCAATGTGCACATTTTTTAAACTTTCACAAGGTGTTATGTGTACTAAAAATTTTATTAATAATAAAATCAAGCTGAAAATGGCCGTGAAACTACAAATGAACTTTCAGGCGGCCCTTATTTTATGCATTAGCTTGCATTTGGTATATCACCAAGAAAACTATAAAGTTTACTATTTTATCACTTGGAAGCACCAGAGAGAAAGATTTCAATAGATTAGAATCTGTAGACATACATGTTCAAGTTAATGATTGTTTACTTGGGGATGAAGAAAATAATGTACCGTAACTACACTGAGTCATTGGAAATAACAAAGTAAATTTTGGAAATACGAAGAGATATTGTCCAAACAAATTTAAATGTCAGAGAAAAAAATCAATGAACAACTACCGTAATCTAAATGCTTCATTGTACGTTTTCATTCCCTATTGTTGAGTTTCTGGGGTTATAATATATCACTAGGATTGCTGTAGATTTAATCTGGAAGGATTTAATATGAGAGAGCCGTTACTGTTCAGTAAAGTTCAATTAGAAATAAGAAAAACAATTTTATCTATTTAAACCATGGACCTTGTGAAGTATTTTCCAATGAAATAGTGCTTTGTAAATAACACAAAGTTTGTAGTTTGTATTGTATTTTTGCACAGTGCAGCCAAAATAAATAGTTAATATAATAAAAAAAAAGTTGTGTTGTTATTTTGAGTCGCCTAGCCTCTGTGTGGACATTATCAAGAAATTCAAAGTATGTTTGTTGGTCTGCCATCTTCACAGGCCATTCTTTAAGGAGTATTTTGTCACTGAGCAGTTGATACAGATGCAAGAGCACTCCAGGGGCCAATTTAATAAAACTTTTACACTTGTAGTTTACAAGTGTAGCTATTGTTTTCAACCTCTAAAACAATGGCTACACTTGTAAATTACACTTGTAAAAGTTTTA
Organism: Dendrophyllia cribrosa; assembly: GCA_024195265.1. Taxonomy (NCBI): domain Eukaryota; kingdom Metazoa; phylum Cnidaria; class Anthozoa; order Scleractinia; family Dendrophylliidae; genus Dendrophyllia; species Dendrophyllia cribrosa. Next base: position 21,582,173 of record JAJLRJ010000012.1, on the reverse strand, counting down.
TTAAATTGACCCCAGGTTACTCGCTCAGGTAGCCATCTGAGCACAGGATTTGCTTTATCTTGCCCAGTCGCAGAGCCAACCATATAATAGTCAAAGGGCTCTTAAGAGCATCTCCTGAATACGAAGAAACGTAAGGTAAAGTCCGCAGATCGGTTTTAATTTTCCATACTGAGTTTGAAGTCAAAGAATTGAGGAGTAAAAACGACCATGAAAATATCTAAGCGTGACAAATATATGCATTGTGTAAAGAGAGACTGAGTAGACAACTGAAGGACTGAAAGCTTAAAATCAACGGAATAAAATAAAAGTCCGGCAAGTGACGGCCTCCCGGCAGAATTCTATAAAGTATTTTGGAATGACATCCATCGTGATTACCTACTAAACGCCTTAAACTGTGCACATGCGAAACTGGAAGGGCCTTCATCAATTACACAAAGGAGAGGATTGATTACCCTCATACCAAAGAAGAACAAACTTGTAAATCTCAAAAAACTGGAGGCCTATTACTTTTCTTAACTGTGATTACAAAATAGCAAATAAATCCATTGCTAGTCGATTACGAAAAGTCCTGCTAAAGATTAGCAATAATGACCAAACGGGTTTTCTAAAAGACCGCTTTATTGGGGAAAACATCACTTATAGATGAATGGGGTTAGTTTCTAGAGAAACTGGTGCTGCGTCGGTGGGGGTGAAGCACAAGAATTTGGTTTTATCGACTGAGTCGATAAGGTAAATTAGCCAACGTAAAAAGATTCGAGAAAGCTGACGTTGCGAGCGCTAGCCCTTCGTCGGAGCGAATCAAGGGATTGTGGGTAGTGTGTGGTAGTAGGTGAAGCTACGCTCATATTGGTGGAAATTTGGTGACGTGAAAAACAAATGTAAATTAGTTGCATGAATGAAAAGCGTTCGTTGATTCCGTGGGGTTTGAGAGTGTCGATTTGAAAGATGATTTTTTTTGTTCTAAGTTTTTACGGCTTCCTGTGTTACCCTGGTGTAGGAAAAGGCCGCAGATTGTCATGTGTTGTTTAGAAAGATTGAAATGACGCGCGACTGGTTTGGATGCGTCTTTGTCATTTTTTTTTTCAACGTCTCGGAGATGTTCACGAAAACGGTCGCCCAGTCTCCTCCCTGTTTCGCCAATGTATATCTTTTTGCAAAAAGTACATGTTATGCAGTAGATAACATTTACGGAGGTGTATGTAAAACGATCAGTGATTTTAATAGATCGTTTGGGTCCCGTTATTTTGTCCGCGTTATGAATTTTTTCACAACCCCCACTAATTTCATTCAAACGTGACAAAAACAGGCAACTTTCTAGTGACGAGCACACTGAAATCTGACGATGAACCGGGAACTTTTAAATGCGCACGCACACGATGCAACACTTGTCCTTTCATTCATAACGCGGACAAAATAACGAACGCTTTTCATTCAACTAATTTACATTTGTTTTTCACGTCACCAAATTTCCACCAATATGAGCGTAGCTTCACCTACTATATTAAACCACACACTACCCACAATCCCTTGATTCGCTCCGATGAAGGGCTAGCGCTCGAAACGTCAGCTTTCTCGAATCTTTTTACGGTGGCTAATTTACCCGGTAATTTAGGCTCATCCTCGGTGTAAGAACCTGTCAAATTCACGAGTGACGTAAAACAAAGAAAACAAAAGGCATAAAACAATAGAGTCAACTGGGAATGCAATACTACAAAGGTAAAAAACAAAGGAAAAAGTCACAGGTTCTTACACCGAGGTAAACCCGTAATTTACCTTATCGACTCAGTCGATAAAACCAAATTCCTATCACTTAAAGATGGTTTTCATCCACGTGACTTTCAGTCCTGTGGGGCTCAAATGACAAAGGCCATGGCGGCCGTGTTGGTGCACATAACAAAAGAAGTTCATTAAAATTCTTTTGTTGATGTGCACCAACATGGCCGCCGTGACGTAACGTGAAAACCACCTATATAGAGGTTTTGCACGGCAGCCATGTTGCATGGCAGGAACAATAGATTCTTTTCCCTATGGAAAAGAATGTTCTTTCTAATGCAAAATATTTTCATTGTCCCTGCCATGCAACATGGCTGCCGTGCAAAACCTCTATAGCCTTGAAGAGAGCATCATAAATTACACAGATATTCTAATTGTGAGATAATGAGCAAATACCGGGTCTTTTACTGTTCATTGACTTCGAGAAAGCTTTCGATAGTATAGAATGGTCTTTTATAGAGAAAACCCTTAAATATTATAACTTCGGAGCTTCTCTGGTATCTTGGATAAAAATATTCTATACGGACATTAGCAGTTCTATCCAGAACAACGGTTGGTCCTCGGATTTCTTTAGCTTAGGTCGCGGAGTGAGACAGGGATGCCCGCTTACCCATATTTGTTTATCGTATGTCCGAATTACTGCGTAACACGATAAGGAATGACAAAGATCCGTGGAATCAAGGTCCTTGGCACTGAGTGCAAACTATCTCAATACGCTGATGATACGACTATGATTTTAGATGGCTCGGAATCTTCCTTTTCAAGGTCCCTATTACTAGATGCCTTTGCTTCCATATCTGGTTTAATGCGGGGGTAAAGGAGATTAGAGATTTGCTAGATAATGATCAGAATTTTAATGCATTTATAGGTAAATACAACATTAAAACCAACTATCTGGAGTATTACAAAGTAGTATCAGCCATAAAGCATTACAGCAAAAAATTCCCCCCAGTTCACAATAGCCCTGCCCAAAAAGATTCCGCTGAGACCTTTCTGGCTAACTCAAAAGTGTGCAAAAAATTCTATCGACATCTTGTAAATAAAAAGGCTTCCATACCTTCAAAGAGTCAGGGAAAATGGTTGGCAGAAGAGGAAATGTTTAGTAATTCTACTGTAGCGGTTAATTGGAAAAACACCTATTACTTACCATTTTTATGTACAATAGAAACAAAACTTGGAGTGTTCCAATGTAAACTGCTTCATAGAAGAATAGCTACGAATGACTTTCTTTGCAAGATAGGAATAAAACAAGTGGATTCCTGCTCATTCTGCAAAGAAACACCAGAAACTTTGTTCATCTGTTTTGGAAATGTAAACATACCCAAACCTTCTGGAAAAATATGTCTAAGTGGATAACTCAAAACTTTACTGGAATGGAGGATTCTTCATTCTCTCCATCTTTTTGTCTTGGTTTAATTGGCGATATAAAAGATTTGCTCTTCCACCACTTATTATGGACATAAAATATACACCTGCACAGGGCTGGAAATAATTTCACGGCTGGCGCCGGTCAAGTTGTCCAGTCAAACCTATTTTTGGTCGGACACAACCCGTTTTTGGCCGGACAAATATCCATTACGTCATATTTCTATAAAAGTGCCCCTCCCCCCTTGTATTCTGTTTAAATATCAAACGAGTACATTTGCTAAGCTTTTATTGTACAGTGTGTAGCCTCGATTCCATGCAGGAAAGCGTAGAACCCACTGTACAGCCGCAACGTTCGGCACAATCGAAAAAGCACTTCCGTTCTATACGATTCAATTTTAATACGGTGACGTACTATTAATAGTAAATTTAAGTTATGTAATGAAGTCGAAGCTTGCGATCTAGCTGATTCTCTTATAAATTATATGATAATACAAGCTAACTGATGTGAATTACATGTAATATACAACATTACAAGAAACACGTACAAGTAGAATCCATATCCGCTGATTTCTTAGCGACACTGTTCAGTTCGGTACAATATCATAAGCTGGAATCTTAACTATAATAATAGTTTACTCTCCTTTTCCATTTAGAAAGCTTGAAAGACAACCCAATTTTGCCACACTTTGTTTGATGTCCCATTTCGAGTTTATACTGCTGCTCGATAAAAAAAATGCCTTCTGGCTTGCGAAGCCTGCCTGTAATCACCGCGCCGAAAAGTTTGGTAACCGAGCATTTATCAGGGGCGTGCCGGAAGTGATGAATGATTTGTTCCTTTTCAGCCTTTTTATGGATGACTATAATATTTGGCCGTGTGGAATTACTGGAATTATCAATGTTTTGCAATTAAAGAAAGCACTTTGTTGTTGTTTTAAGCGAAACAATAAAATACATATCAACTCCAAAATATATACAAAACACATGAGTATGCTAACTAACTGATTTACTCCTGCTTCACATCAGAAAAACCCGTAGCTGGGGTTAATATTATAAAAATTAATACATTAATAGCGAAAGAGAAAAAGATGCTTCAAAATCTTGGTTACATAATGAGCGCCATGACATGAACTTTTGTTTTAGAGTGCGAAAAGTTTTTAAAATACTGTTATTTGTATGACCGTATCATGCGCCGTACGCGTGACGTGTAACAAGGAAATCTGCGGTAAATCGATCCGGTTCAAGGTGAATATGTAAATTTTCTGCTAAAAAAAGTTGTTTCCCTTGAAAATAAATAGAACGTTTATTTTAATATCTCGGAGTTTACAGCTCAAGTTAAGTGATTCACGCCGGAATGTGCGGTCAAATTTCTTGTTATTGTTATTTTTATCTGAATTAAATTTTTCTTTACAAGCGTAAAACGACCGGACAAAATGTCCGGTCATCCAAGGATTTGACCGGTCAAATCCACAATCCTGAGCTGCAGGTATATATACAATTACTTAAGAACTCTATGGAACTGGAAAAACAAATTGCGTTTGACAAGAACACTATAAACTCCTTTCAAAAGAAGTGGTCTCGCTTTAAGAAAAACCCCTCACAAAATGAGACGACATAATTGCCATTGTAGTATTGCAGCAAAGCAATATAAATGTATAACGCACTAGAAGTAGATAGCTTTTAGTTCCCTGTCAGGCTGTATGATTTCTTTCTATATATATTTTTATTATTTCACTTATAACTGACTGTTAATTAAGTTTGGAGTAAACACGAAGTGCCGGTTATATTTCTAACTTAGACCGCGGTTTAAGAAAATTAATGGACCTCCCTATCTGTTTATAAGTTGGCTATTTAAGATGACAAATGTTTTTCTAGTCTGTGCTATATGCCTTCTTGACATTGATTACAGTGAATAGCGTTTAAATATTAGGCTTAGCCAGATTGAAATTGGGTTAGACCGTGGTTTTGTTAAACACCGTCTAAACTTCGTTTAAATAACCGGCCCTAAGTCTTGTTTTTATTAGACAATTTATTCTGAGTTCCTGGAATATCACGCATGACTGTGGCAATGCAAAAAATCGCCCCATTTGTCTCTCGCCACTGGCAACGATAATGCATACTCCATCAGCTAGTGCGTGCAAAGTGATGCATTGACTGGATTGTTTTCAGATAATAGAGCAGTTTTCAATTGAGTGTCGAAAGTAATTACACAATTGCTTTGGTTTTGCATTACTACGCTTTGTGATTGGCTAAAAAATCTCGCGCCACTTTCTCGACCAATCAGAAGTAAAACCAAAACCAATCGTGACTTGCTCGCACGCGTTTTCTCGCGCTTGGCGCCGCCGACATGTAATTGCTTCGAGCTCTGATTGGTTCATTGGATTGTTTACGACTGCTGTGATTGGTCAGAGTAATTACTTTGGTTTTGGTTTTACGACACTCAATTGAAAACTGCTCTAACAACGTCTGTATTACAAAGCCTCCACTGTACCATGTGCACAGCTGGACTTACAACGGTACGGGAGGGGCACGGGCTCCCCTTGCTGACGACAAGGACCAAAAATCTTTTGATCCTTCTTTCTTGTTGGCGGAAAGTTAACGCCCGAAAAGCCAAAGAAAATTGTTTGGCCCCAAACTCATAAGCAGGTCTTGATCCGCCATTTATCCTTTATGCACCAAACTGCATCACCAGCCGTCTAGGAGAAGTGTAAGGACTGGTTTATGCACAGGGAATGAGTGACGGCACAGCTCCTCTGCAGTGAACTGAGGTGATCATTCACAACTGATTCTTGATACACTTGACTGCTGCTACATCAGGTGATATGGGCTAAACATGGCTCTCCAAGCCTTTAATACAGCTTGCCAGAAAATGAAGATCCCTGAGCCAGAGGTCATACCTGACAATAAACAATCACGGAGACATAAATTTCGTATATTAAAAGCGCATGAATTTCGAAGTAGTTTTATTTAGTACTCAAAAAAGGCGGTGGACCGTTAATGATATTTTAAAAAGGGCGGCGTTTTTTGTGGGTGTACATTTAGATAGTAGATACATTTAGATGTTAGACACTGGTTAGTAATACATTCTTTAGAAGTGTAACACAATTAAATTCAGGGACATACCCAGCCTTTGTAGAAAGGAGGGGTTCCATCTCTTCTGAAATCAGTCATTACTCACATAAATTTCTTAAAGTGAAGCTGTGTCAACTACATAAAATAGCACGTTAAGAATTGTAAGGATTGTGTAAGTTGTGTAAGGATTGTAAGGATTGTGTTCTCAATTCTCAAAATTTGTATATTGGCACTGCTTAGGGTACTAAAATTTAAAATAACCACCATTAAAATTATAGGGTATTGAACCCATTTCATGTGTTGTTTTAAATTTGGTACTTGTTAGGGTTAATATTTACTTATTGACTAAGTTAGGTTGGGTCGGATGGGAAAATATTTGGCTTGAGGTCATGGGGTACAGACCAACCACAGCGAGATCCGTGCGCTATGACCAAGAGCAAAAAAAAAATGACAGAGAGCCAAATATTTTCCCATCCGGCCTGACCTAACTTAGTCAATAGTATTATTATCAATAGAATATTTTATCATATGACAATTTCGAGACAAAGTTACTTGAAATTTTAACACCAAGGCTGTCTGCTTTTGTAGTATTTGCCATACAGCTTTTTCTGGCCCCACTCGCACAAAGGTTCGCAGAGCCGTACGGGTCATACGATAAAAATCCATTTGAGCCATGCCCATTAAATGAGGATGTTTTCCAAAATTCCGACAAGCACCATGGCATTTTTATATGGGAGTCCCCCCCCCCCCAGGAAGGGAAACAGCTCCCTGGCACCCAGTCTCCCCTCTGTCAGAGCCATCAATGTATATTTGCTTACCACCTGGAACATGTTCAGTACCTTGTGAGTTTTTTTTTTTTTTTGCTGCAAAGACAGAACTGACCACTCACCCTGATATCCAGTAGCTGTTAGCAAAGCGTAAATGAAAAAGACAAGAATAAGTATTCTGAGAATTGTGCTGGTTTTCTGGCGACTAAAGGAGATGTTCCGACAGAGCCTCTGAAGCTTGTTCATAACTGACAGCATTCTCATAACCACAATACTGCGAACACCTGTAAGCATACGACAAACAACAGTCACTCTTGCTTTCATAACTGTTATCACTTTCCTAATAACCTGCAGGGAGCAGACTAATCTGACTCTCATTGAAGTGTCATGTAGCTCGTCTAAAATTTCAAAAGAATTATTTAGCCTCTAACAACTCTAGAAGAGGCATGTTAATCCTAGGAAATTAATTTAGCCAGGATAATTAGTAAACAGTCATGTTCCTTGTGCACTGATAGGTTTTATAAGCATTTGAGAATTATTTTTTGGGCTGCTACTACATGTCTCAACATGTTTCACATGTTGTTTAGTTTCCTGTGTGCTTAATATGTTTTTTTTTACAAAAATCTTTGGCTTGAGTTTGAGCAAAATTTTAATGGAGCATACTAAGAACTGAGATATTATTGAGCCGAAAGTGATAAAAATGCATGTAGTTGATTGAAGTAAAACATACAATGTGGTTTTTGTATTTGAAATATTAATGTCAATTAAGTCTTCATAATCAATTGGAAATAAAAATGTATTATTAGAACCTTCACAGAACTTACTATTTCAGTTTTTATTTTCATTCAGAACCATGATTTATGTTTATGATTTGATTTAGGGGTACTTCTAACTTCCGTGGGTGTCCTTTGGAATAAATATTGTAAACATGTCAATTACCTTGTTTCTGCTCAGGTTTGCAGAGATCTGTTACTTCACTAGACGTGTCTCTTTCAACTACATCAGAACTGCATCCCACCTAAATAAATAGATTGTACAGTTTTAGTCAAATTTAAAGGCGAGAGCACACGATTGATCTATTTTTATTTGTTTATAAATGTCAATAACATATTAATTTTTTTAAATAAATTTTCAGGAACAAAAATATATATAATCATGGTAAAACTGTTATAATAAGCATTTTCCAGAGTAATAATTTATAGAACTCAGGGAAGTTTGGTCCTTAACTCAGTTTCAGAAGTTCTACAAGATAAGCTTCTGCTCATTTAAATTACATGTACAGGTATATTGTCAGAATGAATCCTTTACTAACAAAATGATACTGATCTGTGCTATTATACCCTTGATAAATTGACAAATCATATGAAAATGCGTTATGCAGAATGACTGCATTCATAAAATATTGCAACATAGTGTATGTTCAGAGTAACATTTATTTAACCCATTGACACCTGAGAATTTTTACGTTTTTGAGCGATTTCCTGCACACACACCCCATAGAATTTTGTGACTCCATATTTAAAGTTACCATTGAAAGTGCTGCTGTTCTAAAACACTGAAGGCTCGAGTTTACTGCAAACATCATTTTGCTTGTTTAAATTGCAATAATATGGGTCTAATATGAATTATCCGCGATTTTTGGTAAATTCACAGCCATTTTTCATCTTTTAAGTAGCTGCCTGATGAGCATCATTAAGCTTGAAAGTAGTTCAGAGTCCACTTTCTCAATGAAGCGAGGTAGGTGTTGTACTTTGTTAACGAATTTGGCTCGTTGCTCGTTGAACTGGAAAAATGGTCACCTAGAAACGAAGTAGCCTTGGGACTCGACTCTGGATGAATTCCTCGACCTACCGCGGCATATTTTGGAAGTTGTGACCACGGGAGAACACAACAAGCGCGAAATTTTGGCGGTGGGTCGGTGTGGCTGTGGACTTACATGTAGTATAAATATGAAATGTGTGGAGGACGGAAGGTACGCTGTCAAAAATTGTGGCTATTTCCCAGAATGTAATGCGGTGGTGATGTTAAAAATCGAGGCAAGGTCAGTATGCACTAGAACGAGAGGCTGTAGCTCGGCCCGAGCAACAAATAAGAGCAAAAAAAAATCGCTGCTAAGCTAGGACTAGGACTGAATTTTGCTGTGAATGTTGACTTTTGGGTTTGCCACAATGATTTGAATAAAAAAACTAAAGGCAAAAACATGATTTTTGTTGTTTTCCTATGACGTTAAAAACGGTCACTTTTGTTATTGTCCAAATTCAAACACTGATATTCTGCAGAAATCACTGACTTTTTTTGTTTATTGGGTATCTCAATTTGAGGGACTTTCTAGTCATTGCTCACAACTGCTTTGTAGTTAAGGCAATGTTCGCACGATTGAGAAAGTTGCAATTTTTTAAAGCAGTGGAGTCTTGTACGGGCGGTTTTGGGCGGTTCAGGTGTCAATATAATGGGTTAATAAATACTGTAAATTGAAATTAAAATACCTTTTCATTATCAGACATTCTTACAGCATCAATCATGAACTGAAAAAAAAATAAATAAGGACATCTAGTGTGAAAATTATTATCATTATAAAATAACAGGCAAGGCAGCAACAGAATTGAGGTGGCTCGATATGGTTTTTCGACGCCCCGACCACCAATAATTTTCTACCTTAAAATGAAGTTTCTCTAGAAGACATTTTAAAGAATGTCATGCTATATACTTACAACAAATAGACTGAACTTTAGTATGCAGCTCAAAGTTTTGAGATCAGAGCATCCTTGGCAATGTTGCGTTGCTAGGGGTAATTTTTCTAATAGAGTAAAGTCAGCCAACTTGGTGGTAGGGGCATCCAAAAACTATATTGAGCCACCTTAAATGAGATTGAGTGAGCAAATCTGACAGGGACAGTGTCCAAGCTGATATATTAGTAACACATTTTTATTATTAGTATGGTCTGGAACTTGCTCATAACTATCAATGAAGTACATGTACATGTACAAAGGAAGAAAATATTGCCAAAGGTAATGAAAGGTAAAATAGACATAAACAGATAGTAATGGCTAAAATCTCACAGTTTTAACAGAACAGCAATTTTAATTTGTACACTACCTGTCACACATGGATGAAATCAAATCTGATAATCTAATGTTGAAAGGTGACACAAAAGCTGGAGCTGTGTTCCTTTTGTCACATTCGAAGCAATAATTGTATACTACAGTAATGTGTAATCTTAATAAATCTATTTATAATATGACCGTACGGCCCCGCTGACACAATCCTACAGAAAATAGAAATAGAAAATAAATATTTGGCTCTCGGTCATGGCGCACAGACCTCGCTGCGCTCAGTCCGTACACCATGACCTCGAGCCAAATATTTTCCCGTCCGGCCCTCCCACTCGTTCAATAAGTGCATAGTATTATTACTCATGCGCGTAGCGGCATGCGTTATAAAATGCCCTCTGTTTTTCTCTTTTTTTATTATTATTTTTTGTGTCACGATTTTGCATGCAAATTTATGCACGCATATTTTAAATTGTGCACTTCCGGTTAATAGCTTTGCCATTAACACTTCCTGTTTAGTGACTTCCGGCTACTCTCACTTCCGGTAAAACAGCGTTACTGAAGTGTCACGACAGCGTCTCCTACAACACTACTTACATTACCAATGTTCACGTTAGGTATATATAAGACTTAGATGAATCACTGGCTTCATTGTGGTACAGTCTACATTTACAAAACATTCAATAGTATAAAACAATGTGGTTTGCAGGAACGATGACTGAATGAAAAGAGTAACTCTTCTCCATATCAGACATCTTCTTATCACGTTTAAAATATATTGTAAAACTTTCTTACGCATGCGCATGAGTATAGGCTGCTTGGAGCCTCTTGTTATAACTAACTTTGGAGGAAAAAATTTACTTTTAAATTTAAAAGACCCAAACACTTTGAAAATTTACAAAAACAACAAAATATTGTACATTCAATGAGGTCTCTTAATAGATACCTGTTCTCTCTCATACAATCACATCATACATGTAACAATTTTATCCTGTTTTTTACTTAAAACAAAACAGCCATTTCCTTACATGCATGTATATTGAAGTTGCAACTGATATGGGAACATTTGCATAGAAAGACCTCCTCTCACCTGTCTTTGTTCAGAAGAAAGAGCTTTATTTGTCTCCAAAAATTGCTGAATTTTTTCATTCAATCCTTGCGGAAGTAAAACATGCTTGACATATAGTTCTGTTATTTCCAAATACTTTTGCTGGTAGAAGTTGTCTTCACAACAGAGCCATTTCTCTGCAAGTTCATCTGCCTCTGCATGTTTTGATGCTTTCAGAAGTAGAAAGATGCTGCCATGGACATTAACAACATCAACATTAACTTACAAGGGTTGGGATAAAAGGGCACACAAAACATGAATAATAACTACAACATGAACTCTATCTACGAGTAGTGAAATCGGGCTTTAAGGTCTTGTAATCACTCGTGCACGCAAGTTAAGTTTAGAAGGTTCATTGATCTGTTCTTTGAAAAGAAAGAAAAGGAAATTGTTATCGATTGGAACTCTCGCCAAATCTGGCAATGATGTAAGTTCATTTTACTTGATATGTTTTGTTTCGTCATTTTCCTTTTCTTTTGTTGTAAATTGATTTTCAGTTTCACAATATTGAAAATGGTTTTCCCGCCATTTTTCACTTTTCACAGCTGTATGTAAAAGCCTCCTATTACAACTAAAAAAATGAAGAATAAACAGTCAATGGATTCTACAGTGGAGCAGTTATACTAATGGCTATGCTTCAAATGCTTAATTTCTTATGTACCTTTAAAGCCCAGTTTCACAACTCGTAGAGTTCTTGTTAATAAACTACAAAACAAGTTGTGACAGATTGAAAATCAATTAGTTGCTATCTCTTATGACCTTGAAGTTGCTATGTCAAGTGATATGACTTCACTTTGTGGTCAATTTTATCTTATGAATACGCAAAGCAATTTTTTGACTTCAAACTCAGTATGGAAAAATAAAACCAACCTGTGGACTTCAAATGGATTTTTCAAGACTTTGGTAAACGCTACAGCACGATATAATTTATGTTTCGAAATGTGTAGCCATTCTAGAAAGCGCTCGGTCTTTCAAAGTAAACAAGTATTCGCGTCTGCTATTTAAAACACAGGCGTTGAGAAGATAAGTCGATAGGTAGAACTTTTTAGATGATTCGCGGTCCAAAGGTCTGTTTTCAGTTCATTTGTCATAAATTGAAGTTTTCCAGCTTGTGTCACCAAAAACTGACTATGGTTGAATTTCCCTTTGAAATGTCACTTCATATCTTCCTCTTGGTGTTCGATAATCGTTTCGTGTTTGACATCACATACAAAACATTAACAGTGGTAAACTATTAACCTTTAAACTCTTATCTCAAAACACGTCAAAAAGCATTTTTCTAGAACTTTCTAGAACAGGTGTCAAAAAAGTGACAAAGAATCACTACTCATTTTATTAATCGGGCAGACTTGGCATTCTGCCCGATTAATAAACCAGATTCTCATACATTTATGGGGTTACTTTCAAAAGTTCCAGACCTACAACTTTTTAAGAAAGATCCACAAGGAGACACTTTGCATGTAGCCAAGTACATAGACATGATTTGATTTACTGTAAATTCTCCATTAAACCCCCCACAGGGTTCAAGTACATTTGAGGGGGGCTAATAATAGATAGCAGGAACTTATTATATAATTTAGCAATAAAATGCCAGCAGTTCACCACTCATTTTTTGTAATTGATAAATTTCAATAGATTCACACAAGTAAATAAACTATAAACCATACTTTGATTGGTTAATGAAGTGTAATTATACATAATTTCATGATAACCATAATTACTTTTTGTTTAGTACAGCTACCATTAATATTTCTTCCTAAAGTTTGTGAGTAATGTATTAATTCGTGCCTGGATTGGTATGGTAAAAATATACCAATAATTCAGTCCATCTTTTAATGCTTTGGTTGTGAAGAAAAAGGGGGGAGCTTAATAAATTTCTTGCTCTAAAAAGGGAGGCTTATTATAAGAGGGGGGGGGGGGGGGGTTATTTGATAGGGGATACTTACTTTTTTAACACTTTCTTGAGCTTCTAACTACAAGGCTAAAATTATAGCTGATCACTTTCTCTTACCATAACTCCAGCACCTCTGGAGGAAATTTTACAGCATTTTCAAACACTTTGCTTGCAAATCTAACAGCTGTTTGACACTGATTAATTTCTGCATAGGCCTGGATTGCAATTACCACAAAAGGTACAGTCCATTGTTCGGCTGGTACCCTGTCCATGAAATATTTAAAGAGACAGACTGGAATTAGAATTGACTGAATTGACTGATACATAAGACATACCATGTTGACGCAAAATATAAAATACGTTGAAATTGTTTCGTGTCTGCAGTAGTCATGTGGTCTTCTACCAAAAACATGAAAAAAACCAAATATATCCATATTTTGTAGGTGTTGCATGGGGTTATAAGCTTACTACTTGAGCCCATTTATACATCTCATTTTTGCCGGGGAGTGAGTAAGCTTTTCTCTCCCCAAAAGGGAGATTGCTAGCAGGCTATGTATAATTTAAGCTTATCGTTATTCAGTGACACGCAGCTAAACCCATTTTTCAGTTTATCTGCTAAATTTCTCACCTCTCGTCAGGTCTGTAGGGAGATTTGTCGCCATTCTCTTGCTGGTCAAGCACTTCACAACAAATCTGCACTGCTTCCTCAAATTGACGGAGAACCAAACAACGCTTTGCTTTGTGGTGTAATTGAAAGATATCGTAAGTATTGTTCTGTTTAAAATCCATTGACCTGGGATTGGAATCAGCCAGAAAAAACACAGATCTTTTTAGATTACATGAAGTGCACACCTCTGCTTCTGTTGTTTGCTGGCTCACAGGTACCCCAAGCTGAAGTGATGTTTACTCGCATAAGGATTTGTATGGGGAAAATTCGCTTTGAATTTGAGCGTAAAATTACGAACGATATTTCAATAAAAATTGCTTACCTGGACTTCTTTGTGTATTTACTTGTGTCTTGAGTGGTTTTCGGGTCGATTCGAAGCGATTCCAGCGAGTTTTAGTTCCACTGTCTCTTACTCCTTCCTATCCCGGGGGGGGGGGGGGGGGGGAGTGCTCCTAAAATACGCTATATAGATATGTGCCGCCCGATAGGGTAGGGTTTTTTAGCTGCTCAGTCCTTAAATAGGGTATCCTTTTTGGTATTGTGGTCCTTGGATATTCCTTAGCTAGATAGGGTCACCAAATTGCAGTATCCACCCCAACGCGCAAAACGAAAAAGATATGGTCTGTTAAAACTGGACCATAAAAAGTGTATAAAATCTCGATTTTCTACCCTTTTATAGGGTCAGGATTTGAGAACCTTGGCGGCACACACCTATCCTACATTGTCGGGAGTACCCCCCCGGGTACTCACTAAAAGAGAGACTCTTTTAGGGAGTCATCATCATCATCATAGCTTTATTTAAAAACACGGTAGAGAGCCGTGTATACTAAATATTCTCTATAAAGACCTAGAATGTTAAAAATTTCTAATTAAAATTACAATACTAATGGATTTTTCTATGTTTACCTAAGATTAAAACTACTATAAGGCGGCTTTAAAGGATGCGATAGATGGCTCAGCTTTGATTTCATTTGATAGGCCATTCCAAAGAACAGTGCCCCGATAGTTAAAGCTACACTTTCCCGCTTCCTTTCGGGGTCTATGAACAAACAAATTGTTCAAGTTGTTTCTCAGTTTATAAGAATGAACATTCGTTATTGGTCGAAAAAGATTTTTTAGGCCCTTAGAAGAAAGATTAAGAAGTAAGAGACGGTGGGACTAAAACTCGCTGGAATCGCTTTGAATCGACCCAAAAACCACTTAAGACACAAGTTAACACAAAGAAGTTCAAGTAAGAAATTTTTATTGAAATATCGTTCGTAATTTTACGCTCAAATTCGGAGCAAATTTTCCCCATACAAATCCGCAACAGTTACCACGACACGCCACGCCAACATAATTTTTTATCAGCGGTTTCTCGCTTTATTAACCTTATAGTCTCGTTTTGATGTTTGCGCTCATCGACGTCAGAGGTTCTCGTAAACATCAAAACGAGACTATAGGGTCAAGAAAGCGAGAAACCGCTGATATTTTGGCGTGGCGTACTCATCTACGATGAGGGCCATTACAACGAGAAAACATCACTTGAGCTTGGGGTACCTGTGGCTGGCTACAATCTTCGACAATTCAAAGGAAAGAATAATATCCCCCCCCCCCCCCCCCCCCCCAAGTTCAGTGATGGGAAAATGGCGCGTTTTGGTTTTCGCGCGAATCCATCATTGAATAGGGGGGAGGGGAGTTGTCATTTCTCTTTCTATTCCGTCCGAGATTGCAATCTTGAACATTTCAAATGAAAAATTAATACCCCCCCCCCCCCCCCTCCAGTAATGGAAAATGGCGCGTTTTGTTCGCGCGAATCCATCCATCAATGAATTGGGGGGAGGGGAGGTGTATTTCTCTTTTTATTCCGTTCGTTTCAGGATAAGTTGGGATCGAATGTGCATTGGTTGTAACGGATGTCCCGTTGTCTATATTTCCGTGTGTTACGTGGGTAACAAGCTTTTAGGGGTAGGGTAAGGAGGATGAGGGGCTCCGATATGTGTAAAGGAAAAGAGCTCTGGCGTCGAGAGAGTGAACGAGCCCCAAAGAACTTTTGCGTACAGGAGATTAGCTGGAAGGAAGGTATTTGTGACGTCATAACCTCAATGGGAAAAAATAACAACTACAGTCTGGAGCCTACTTACAGCTAACAACTGAATATTGATAACTGGTTACGGCGACCACTAGACAAGGAGTGAAATGTTAGAGACTGTATGGGCCCCCACCCTAGATCCCTCACTGATTGAGGTCCATGAGTTCCCAAATGACCACAGACGTCTCGCCAAACTTCCCTTGGCATCAATAATCTATCAGGTCAGAGATTTTATCCGACAAAAACAGAAGCAAGGGATGAAAATAAACAAGTAATAAAACAGAAATTTTAGACATTTATCATGTGTACGTTTTTGTTTATTTGCCCCGTTCAGTAAAGATTACATTTTTTTTTTGCTTTTGTAACTTTTACAAAGAAACTTCAAGTTGATGGGTCGTTGTGATATTTACTCAGTGACAATGTTGTTACTTAGTCAAAGTTTATGTGTCATTTTGTTTTCTGATTAAGATACATAAAAAAGAAGAAACTTCAATTTAGCTGTCATAAGGTTCCACGAAAAGAAAACGTTAAAAAAAAAAAACAGTTTTGGCATGACAGCGCTCAAAGCCCTTCGATGGTAAGACAGAATAAAAATACCATAGAACATTCCGCAACAAAAGTATAAACACAAGTACGAATGTAGCAACTGCTTACAATCTTAACGTCATTTCGTTGTTAGTCGTGTTTAAAGTGTACACGAAGTGTATATCATATAAAATTTATTTATCCATTGATCCAGAATGATTGGTCAAAACCCCTAAAAGAAGAAAAACAAAATCAGTTGCATGAGTTGTAATTTTCAATTAATTCAACTGTTAGTTTTAAACCAAAAATTTTATTACTGCAACAAGTTGTGTGATCTGTTGCGTTAGTGGCTAGTGCAAAAAGAAGTAGCTCAGTTTTTTCCAAGTCCAAGTGAAGTCATTATACAACTTCACAAAAGTGCTTATTCGAGGAAATACGGTGAAGTTATTATACAACTTTAAGTCAAGTAGAATCTAATTTGTCCTTCAATATAAACACGCTTAAGAGGGTCGCACGTGCTTGTAATGTAGGGCAAGCATTTTCATCTTTGGTTTCCAATGAGCGACACAGATTTGTCAGTGTAATTTGTTCCCTGTTACCATTGATAGTTGGTCGAGCTATGAGCAGAGTCATCTCTTCGTTGTTCAGAAAATGATGAATGTTGAGACACGCATATACAAAAGGAAATCAGAGAATAACCCTGTGGTAAACTTTAGTGCTGAGAAAAACCCATAAATTAGCCCTAGGAAGGAAATGGAGATCACACGAGGAAAAGAAAAAACTATTTGCCTCGGTGGAATTCGAACCCATGACCTCCGTATTATTAAATAGCACTAAAAATTAAAAAAAATTATTCCTACTTTCTTCGTTGTTCAGTTGAGGAGAGATAAAACCACTATCATTGTAATTGAAGAACAGGGCCGAGTTGTTCGAAGGAGGATTAGTGCTAATCCAGGGTTAATTACCATGACAACTCATATATTCTGTTGACAGTTAATCCAGGATTAGTGCTAATCAGGCTTTGAACAAAGATCAGTAATACTTAATAAGTAGACACTCACAGGGTTAACCGTATTTCCTCGAATAAGCACTTTTGTCCTGTCATGAAAACTGAAATAACCAACAACCCTTCTCCAATGATAAGAAGTTAGAAATAGTGCATAGTGCATGTTTATTTTCAGGGAAAATCATTGTGCAAAATTCAAGCCAGGTTATTGATGATGATAAGCCAAAAACGTCAAATTTCAAATAAGCGTCCTGGATGTTCAAAATTCATTGTCCAAAATTCAAGCCAGTCTGAGCAGTTTATTGATGTTGAAAAGGCAAAAATGTAAACGTTGAACGTGAGTGCCTTGGGCTCTTCGTCGAAGAAAGACCGTAAATACGCAAATTCACCCGGCATATGTTACCTTATTCGAGGTTAATAGCGACTGCGGTGTCACCCGCTGACTTGGTTCCAGGTTCCTCACTGTCTTGATTAGCCTCAGTAGCCTTCTCGTCTCCAGCTAAACTAACAAGCTTAGCAAACCTGACGGGGGCATTTTCAAACTCACAGCGTGCTTTCACCAGGTCTTCCTGGAAGGAACTGTTTCGGCGAGACGTAGCTGCTCGCACGCACTGTTAATAGATGACACAAAATTTACAGTGAACACTACACAGAATTAAAGCAGAGTTTCAATAGGCCATTTCCGAGTTGCCTTTAGCCTCTCTATCAAAGTGAGGCTAGGTGCGAAGCCTTTCATATGAAAATAAGATTTCATTCACATGCAAATAAACCTTATTTGCATGTAAATGAAAACTCGTTTTCATATGAAAGGTTTCGCACCTAGCCTCGCTTTGATAGAGAGGCTAAAGGCAACTCGGAAATGGTCTATTGAGTGTCGTGAAACCAAAACCAAAGTAATTACTCTGCCCAATCACAACAGTCGTAAACGATCCAATAAACCAATCATAACTCGACGCAACTACTTGTAGCCAGCGTCAAGCGCGGGAAAACGCGTGCAGGCAAGTTACGATTGGTTTTGGTTTTACTTCTGATTAATTGATAAAGTGGCGCGAGATTTTTTAGCCAGTTACAAAGCGTAGCAATGCAAACGCAAAGCAATTGTGAAATTACTTTCGGCACTCAATTGAAAAGCGCTCTAAGCCGCCAACAAGCAAGCAATTAGTTACAATTTAAATACTACTGTCTAGCAAAGTCTTGCAGGTGAAGACTTCACAGACCTATAGACGAATCTTTACTTGCGTCGTTGTTTACATTTTGTTGACAGTTTACGGAGAGAAGGCATCGTGCTAAATACAAATTGACTTCAAAAGTTAAAATAACTTGTTAAAACATGACTAGGATAGAATGTCAATCACCGACCTTAGGTCGGAAAGTCTGCGGCTTACTTCTTCACCCCCGCGCTTCTTTGATCGATCTTAGTACCCCACAATTTTACGAAAAATGGATTGTATAAATTTAGTCGTACTAAAAACTCCAACAGTTCCGGGTAAAGGGATTTTACCTAATTCGTGCAAGTTCTTACCGCTCTGGTGTGCAAAGCTTCAGAGTTCTTTCTTCGTGTCTCAATACTCGGGGAGATGATAGAGCAAGCGATGGCGAGTTCCTCTTCCGCTGTATTTGCTCCCTGGTCCATACTCAGTTTCCTTAAAACCTTCCTATTCTCCAGGGATTTCCTTTTACCTACATTGATACGAGCTTCCTTTATCGCATTCTGATTCGCTGCCTGTCTGTTGTCTTCCACCTTCACAGACTCCAGCTCAACATCTTCTTGCATTTTTCCGTGACAACACCATCTGTAATTACATTATCGTGACTTTCAATGAATGTTGATTTGGATGATTTATTTATGTAAGTTGTACTTGATCGGTTTATGAAACAGCAAAAAACACCAAACATATATCGTGTTGCTTATTTGATTATGAACCAAGTTGATAACGTTGGTGAATGGGGTGGTGTACAAAACACTGACCCCCAGTCCATGGACTACCCCGTTGGACTACCGAAATGGACTACCCAAATGGACTACCCTAACCCTAACCCCAAGCTTGTCGCATGGTCAAATCATCGATATTTTTTAGAAAGCTTAGTTGTATTTTGTATCTGATAAATATATTTGATCAATTTGTAATTTCCTCTTTTTTTATTTCTTGAGAGTTTTTAACCGAACCACGGGCTCAGGAGACCGGGCGACCATTCACCGGTGGTAGACAAAACATTGACCCCCATTCCATGGACTATCCCGATGGACTATCCAAATGGGCTACCCTAGCCCTAACCCTACCCCTAGTACTAGTACTACCTGGTACTAGGTACTAGTACTAGTACTCAATCGAAATAGTATTTTTAGGGGTAGGGTTAGGGTTAGGGTAGTCCATTTGGGTAGTCCATCGGGGTAGTCCATGGACTGGAGGGTTAGAAGTAAAAGTTAAAAGTTGAACCGCTTCGCCCGATCAAAATCAAAAGAAAGAAATAATTTTTGGCAAACTGATAACCTACTTTTTAGTTTATTAAGTGTTTCTACTCTACAAGCAGTTTTTGTCCAAGTTTGTATTTGTTACCTGCGAAGAAACACAATTGCGATAACGAGCAACACAAAAGCAACAACGACCAGGGACCACAGGATACCCAGCCCGCCAAAGCTATTCTCCGGCTTCTTCTTCTGATGCGCATGTCTGAGTCTGGTTCGCCTGTGGTGAGCGTCATCCCTTGATATAAAGCTCCCTCCATTTAACACATCATGAAACTTCGCGAAATCGTCATCTCCACTCCCACTAATATCAGAATCGTCTACCACCTCCTCACTGAACTCTTTACTTTCGGCGGCAATCTTTGTTTTCCAATCTAAACGTTACAAAGAGAATACAGTCAACATCAAGCGCTAAATAGAGAGGTTTTCAATTGAATGTCGAAAGTAATTTCGCAACTGCCTTGGTTTTGTATTGCTACGCTCTGTGATTGGCTAAAAAATCTCGCGCCACTTTAGAGCAGTTTTCAATTGAAAGTGGTAAAACCAAAACCAAACTAATTGCTCTGACCAATCACAGCAGTCGTAAACAATCCAATGAACCAATCAGAACTCGAAGCAATTACATGTCGGCGGCGCCAAGCGCGGGAAAACGCATGTCACGTTTGGTTTTGGTTTTACTTCTGATTGGTCGAGAAAGTGGCGCGAGATTTTTAGCCAATCACAAAGCGTAGCAATAAAAAACCAATGCAATTGTGTAATTATTTTTCACACGCAATTGAAAACTGCTCTATCAACCAATCAGGAGGAAAACCAAAACCAATCGTGACTTGCTCGCACGCGTTTTCCCGCGCTTGGCGCCGGCGACATGTTTTTGATTCAAGAGTCTCTGTTTTGATTGGTCGAAGTTATTACTTTGGTTTTAGTTACTCACTCAAGTGAAAACCGCTCTACTCCTCTGTTACAAAATAATGAGCTGATCATTAACACTGTTCTCACCTTCGTTCGAAATAGATTTGTTCTGCTCTTTTTTTCCCTTTTTCAGCATTTCACGTTGAACGTGTTTCCAGCCCTTATTGCCTTCATCTGTAACAGACTGTTTTTTGTAATTGCTCAAAGGTAATTTGTTCACAAAAACCTTGAGTTCTGTTGGTCTTTCAATTATCTCAACTTTAAATCCTGTGGGCTTTCGGATTTTATATTTGCCAGCGTCTGCTGCAGTGACGTGATGCATATTTCCTGAACGTTCAACATGAAAAAGTTAACACAAATATAGAAAGACCTGACGATTTGAAGTCTACACGATAAACAAATAAGAACAATTCTAGTTTTTATACTTTTCCTCGGTCAAAGATCTACTAGATTTACCATATTTTCTGGCCTGGAGTAATATCGGTAGCCAAGAGAATTATTATTTTATTTACCACAAAAGGATAAGGAAAGAAGGCGATAGGTTTCATGTTCAATTCCCGGGGGAGGGACTCCCACATAAAAATGACGAGTGATCTTCGGAAATTTTTGAAAAAACCCCTAAAAAGTACCGGAATTAATTCCGGTACTTTTTAGGGGTTTTTTCAAAAATTAGGGGTTTTTTCAAAAAACCCACAAAACTAGTTTTGTGGGTTAGCTCCACAAGAGGTAGCAATCCAAAGACAACATGTCATATTCTGCCTTATTTTTCGGCTCAATATCCTAAAAGATAACGCGATAATTCTAACGGTTTGTCATTTTATATTTTAGTACCCTAAGCCGTACCAATCTACAAATTTTGCCCCATAGGAGGTACGACGAGCACCACCGTCATTTTTATTTGGGAGTCTCCCGAGGGGGTGAGTTATGTATTTGAGAGAAGGGGGAAATTACTTTCTTTCAGTGACGGCTATTATTGTAGGAAATAAGGTATTAGCGACCTTCAGATTTGACTACGAGTACGAAATCGAGTACGAGTACGACTTTGGAATTTCGAGATAATTGTATCCACCGAACTGTAACTCCTTCCTGTTGCTGACTAACACGTAAATAAACGTTATGGATAAGATTGGTGTGATAATTAAGTATATGAGGCACACGAATTTGGTTTGAAAACTCGTACTCGTACTCAATCTCGTACTCGTAGTCCAATCTGAAGGTCGCTAATTATTCCTCGGGGATGACGCTGGATTACAGACCGTATTCACATACCTCGAGCTGAGGTGTGGTTCTCATCACTTGTTTCTTTCGCCGTGGTCTTCTCTGATTGTTGGGTGACCATCTGATCCGATTGAGCTCCATCTCTCATCCCATGAGGTCCCGTGTATTCCTTACTGAGAGGGACAGATCCCGCGAAATCTGGGGCATTTAAGGGCTCGTCTTTGGAAAATAATTCTCCTCTGCTATCGGCAATACTCGCTGATTCAAAATAAGGTGGTTATACAACATATGATTATCAAACATGCTTTTGTGAATATTCCCAGTAATGACTTAGTCTATAGTTATACTTATGTTTTTAGCGATTCAAAAAAATCGCGAAGTTAAAATTCGCAAAAAGAAAGTAGAGGCATTCACCGCGAAAAATACAAAGTGCAAAAGTGTCACTTTATAAATTCTACAATTTTCACCAGGAATAGTCAGGGTTGCGCGATGTAATTGTAATTGTAGATTGTTTAGTTCAGTGCTTTTACGACAACTCTATGATTTGCTATACTTGCGATATCCGTCCTTTGCTATACTTGCGATATCCGTCCTTTGACGCCGAAAAGTTTACTGTTAGTAACAGTAAACTTTTGGCGTCAAAGGACGGATATCGCACGCAACATCATGTGTCCACCCTAAATTGTTGCGCTCAACATCGCATGTAAGAAATCCAAAGTACAATAATGAAGTAAATTTAAAGATGGATACACGCTGCAATTTTGTTGCTCGCAACCTTACGCACAATGTTGTATTGTGCGCAATGTTGCATTGTGCACAATGTTACATTGTGTGTCCGCGCCTTTACTAAGGAGTCTTACCTTGTACTGGGCGACACTCGACACTTTGACTGAATACCAGTATTAAAAGCAATGCTCTGAGTGTTTGGAAAGGCTCCATATTGAAACCTTCCAGCACCGAACAATCCTCTGGAGTAGAAGTGATTATGACGAAATAATCATTATAGCCAATAGATTACCTTAATTTCACTATTTATTACTAATTAGAGCACGCTGCTATTACCCGACAAAAACTTAACATGGCAAATAAAAAAAGTTATTAAATTGTTCTAAAAAACGTCCGTGGCTATATTTTTAGATAATTTCGTGGTGATTAAATAAAAGCATCGAAGCCGGTAGGAGAGGATAGGTAGAATGTTTTTGCGGTTCTACCAATAAATTGCCTGCGCGCGCGTGCCCGCTATCTACCTTGTCTTGTCCAAATATCTTCGAAAATGGGCAACTGTTTCGATGGGCAAAAGTTTCATATGTTGTATTTTGGTGTTGTAATTCTTATGAAGTACCGGCTGGTACCAAGAGAAAATTCAGTACCAAACTATGTTCTCTTGAATAAAGCCAAATTCTATATTCAACTATCTCTCTCGTTCTCGTTTTAATTTCATTCGTATCTTTTACTGTGTGCTACATATAAACCAATCTATCCTTCCCCTACAGACCAATGAACGCTTGAGTGTACTGTACGGAGCCAACCCCACGGCGAAAGAGCGCGATATAAGTTGTTTGGTTCACCACTCTGCGCTTCTCCTTTCAAAGTGGGGATTGAGGAAGCGACTGTTTTTCTTAGTTTTTTTACAATGTTTTATGATTAGTCCTAAATGCAAAGTTACTGACAAACATACGGTAAACAATCGGAGGATCCAATAAGGAGGGGGGAGGGGGGGGGGGCTCCAATAGATTTGCCAATGAGAACAACGATTTCTAGTTACTTTCTTATGATATTATACGCCGCTATCAAGAAATCATGAATTTTTGATGCTGTATATCTTAGTGTGTTACTATTATATGAAAACTGAATTAAGTACAGTATAGATCCCAGCAGTTGCAGTTGCTTTTGATGTGCTTGTTGTGGAAATGTTTTCCTCGAGATGTTTTCATTTGAAAGTGCTTCACAATAACAATAGCGTACTACAAAACATATGTTCTCGTTATACATATATATATATATATGGCCATATATTACAGCCGATTTCACTGCAGTGTGCAGTAGCCAGGTCAGTTTCAAACTGATTACTTCGCCTGTCATGATTCGCCCAAGATAAGACAATGGTGAAGGGGGGTTCGCCTATAAAATGAGCTTAAAAGGTAAATATTAATAATAATTATAATAATAATAATATTAATATTAAATATAATTTTATTTCCTGAAATGTATAAATGTTGCTACCGTGTTCAAATAACAAAGTTTTATGTTGACTTCTAATCAGGAAAATCCACAAAGAACAAAATTTGCGAATTTTCTTCACCATTTTCCGGCAATGGGCACATCATGACACGTGAATCATGGCGGGCGAATCATAACTGGCGAATCGTGTTTAAAAAAAAACCGTTTCTGCCTACTGTAGGAAGCCAGTATTTCCTCTGTGAACACAGACTATGACGGCCGAATCGTGTTTGGAAAACCTGGGTCTGCACAATGCAGTAAATTCGGCTGTAAACATGCCAAATATCCATATTCTTGAAACAAGGTTCATGCCTTGTTTCCAGTGTTTACTAGGCTTTCCAAGTCTTAAGCAATTCGGTAAATTATACCAGTCCAGTGACACATCAAACATTGTTGTTTTGCGTTGCAATTTCATAATGAACACATGGATCCATCTAAATCAGTGACTCCAAGGAGATAAGCATTTAAATAATTACACAATTAAAATACGATGTTTCACAGCCAGATCGGCGACTTCCTTGACGTTTGTTTCAAGTAGCAGCTGAGCTCTCTCCGAGAATGGAATAAACACATCATACGGCTTGAATGCGGACATCTTTGCAACATTTTCCAGACCGGCTTGAATGTGTTGAAGGACCTGTTTGTCCCACACCAATGCTTGACCTGTAATCAGGGCACATTCCTCAGTCTCGTGTGACACACCCCCAAACAACACCCCCACGAGAACCCAGTGCCCGTCCACACGCTGAATCACCGGGCAGCCTGACGCGCCACTACCCACAGAGGAGGCAAAGTTGATAACTTTAAACGGCATGTTCTTGTACACCTCATGCACAGCGATATCGAAGGCAAATTTCTTGCGGTTATCCTGCCCGTCACCAAAATGAATGGCCGTGAGGGGATCTTTGGGTCTCAAACTGAACTGTACCTCACCGCTGGGAGTAAACGAATCCTCCACAAGTGCAGAGAAATCGAATAAATTGAATTGCTCGAGTAGTTGTTGCTCATCTATTTCCCATTCTTCCAGTTCATCCTTTTTTCGCCCATAACTGTACTGGATGCCAAGTTTAACCAGAGCTATATCTCTGTTGTGGTAATCCAGCCTTCTGCCTACGGGAAGCAAGCGATGAATAATGCCCCTGCGAGGTCTTGCATCAAACGAAATCTCATTATTTGGCGGGAAGAAAACGAATCTTGCTTTGTTAACTTTATCGCGATTCCGAAGAACATGAGCGGCTGTGGCAACCCATCCATCGCCAAAATGAAATCCGCTTCCAACATAACCAAGGCCATCCGACTGTAACACTTCAATTCGGCAGACACCCGTGCCAAACTGATGAAGTTTAGAAAGCGTTTCGCTTAGGTAACAAGTCTTAGCAAGAGACGCCCGATAGTTGTCATCGACTGGAAAAGTTGAAATTATCTTCCGTTTGTCATTTTCTTCGCATTCCAAAAGTCGCTGAACTTCGTTTTCGTATAAAAACCGGCGACCGCGTGAGTGGCGCCTGAATAAAGCACAAGACATGGCGAAAGTTGGCTCATTACAATATTGAACAACAGTGAATAAAAACTATGAAACATCAGCATCCTAGCAGCTGCCGCCTTCTTTGTTGTCTTGACGACGTCAAAATTTTCCGACAGCAGTTTTATTTGTTGGAACGATTTTCCATTCCATTTTAACAGCAGTGACTATAAACCTTTGTCTACGAATACACAGTGCCTGCTTTTGCTGAAATGTACATCATTAGTAATCAGTTATCGCCCATTACAAACAAAGAATCCTGTTTTAAAATAACCGAGAAAAAAATAACATCTTTGAAATTTATCCGCAGCTCAGGGTGAATCGATTGTCTCGATCAACACAAAGATCGCTATTCATATGCAAATACAAAGAAGCTTTCTGTGGTCAAATGGTTGTTATGTTAATTGCAATGTAGTCTCAGTACTTTAAAATGTTCTTGACGGATTGTCAAACGACATTCACTTTTTTTGCGTCAGTTGACTTTCAGAGGCTATTGTTTAGTTTAGAAATAAAACATTGTTCAGCAATGAAATTTAAGATATTTAGGGTCGGCAAAATTCCTAAACACGTGGAAACTGTTTCACTACTGTAAAGTAAAAAACACACCTCAGTATAACTGCTGCGATCTTAGTCATTTGCCCTCACGATTAACCTTCAAGCAAAAACAATGAAGGAGTTTCAATTATTACAATATGACAGATCGAACGCTGACACACACCAAGACAACTACGAATATATAAAGCCATATTACAATTGTCTTGCCGCGCGCTAAGGAAAACGTTTAGCTCAACATTGGCAAAAGCCCATTTAGATTTAGGAAAAGATGACTGTATTCACTTTAGAGTAAGCGAAAGTTGTGTAATACTAAAAAATAAGTTGTTGACCTGGCCGGAATTATTTTAACCACATTTGCATAAAAGTCACTTTATTATGACGCTCCAGATCCCATCATTCCATTAATACCATTTTAAAATGAAGTTTTGGGGATCTTTTTCGATTAGGAGATACATCGATGATTATTTCCATTAATTATATAAACTTAAGTAAAATACAAGGATTTTTCTCACTGCGGAAAAATCATATCTCGACACATGTGAAGATATCAGTTTTATCTTCACTGTGAAGACTGAAGAGTGAAGCCGATCAATTTCTTCGCGTTAGCTAACATGTCAGGTTTGCCCTTCTTAAATGTCAAACGAACTGAAAATGTCTATTATCGATACACATTCATGTCAGTTAACCATGTTCCATGGGAGGCGGGGAGCAGCAAAAACCAGTGGGTGAACGGGCAGGGAAAACGAGGGAAGACTTGGGAGGGGAGTGATCCTCTCCCCCAGCACTCAAAATAGTTTTCCTTCGCGTGCCGCCTTCCCTTCCCTCTCCACTATATGAACATCGCCTGGAACAGGCTATATCTTGCTCATTCGCTGTGCTCACTCGTGAGAAATCGAGTTGAAACCTTGAAGAGAAATTTCATATCTCAACACACCCATGTATTAAATATTGTCTTCTGTCTATAGTAGGCTCAACCACTCGCGCTAAAATAAAAATTTTCATCAGGGAAGAAAAAGTCTTAGACAGTGCTCATGTCGACGAAAATAACATACCGTCGTCGGTGAAAAAGAACCGCCGTACGTTCTCTTTATTTTATAAGCTATAAGCAGTCAATTGCTCAGATTCAAATGAAAGCACGAAATTAAAAAAACGTTGACCATAAACATGACCAAAATACTATATACAATGTAAATAATATGACTAACAGTCTTTTTCCTGTTTGCTTTCTGCAAAAAAAAAAACACCGTGAAGATAAACGACGGCCTGGAAAACAAATGGAATATTCTGCATTGAAAATTTTCATGATGGACGGTGTACAAACAAGTTAGCGTACGCGATGCATGTCGACGCTCTTCCATTCAAAGAAATAGAGAGCGGTTTCCATGCTTTCTTGGTTGTGCTAACACGAGAAGAAGTTTGTTAGAATGAGCAAGGCTGTGAAAACACGAGCCGAAGGACACGGTTTCCACAGCTGTTAAACTTTCAGAGTTTAGCTATTAATTTAATTATGAAAAGTCCGAACATCAGGATAAAAATTTTCCTGCGCTTTTTTATTCAGTTCCTGCTTTTACGCTGTGGAAATCCCGCAGAGTGCGAATAGTATTCGCCGTTCCGAGGTTGCGCGGGAGATTGGGTCAAGTTACGTGTCGCAAAGCATCATACGGCTGTTTTGTGGGACGCTTCTCAGTATAACTCGTCGCTTTTGAGGAGTCACAGTACAAAGAAATATCGAACGAAGTTGAGTTCTGCACATTCTTTTTTCCCCAGCAGGGAAGTGATCTCCACAAATCCTAGTGTTTTGTGCATCCACCTTCAAATTTTCGTTGCGTATGAGTTTTTTTATACAAACGCCTCGCTTAAGCATCACTCGGCAACGTGTGACACTTTATATCAGGCGAGTTCCTCCAGTTATTTGTGCATCCTGGCACACAACAGTTAAATTTACCTATTTTACAACAACCAAAACACAAAGCTACTTGAAATTCAAGCAAATGGCGTCCCCCAAAACAGCCCTATGATGCTTTACGACACGCAACTTGACCCAATCTCCCGCGCAACCTCGGAACGGCTAATATAGTTGGATTTTAAACTACAATTTAATTACAATTTTAACACAGCAATACATAAACCTTATAGTACACGCGAATATTGCACGAGTTGCGTCGTATTTTTCGAGTCCCGCAGTAATAGGGCTCCTGACAATGAAATGAATGTCCGCACCAATTATCTGTTAAACCATCGAATATTGGATTAATTATTCGACTGAAATTCCTTTCATTACAGCTTTTCTGTCTTCAAACTGGGACACTTATGTGTAATACGACAATATACTGCGTAATTCTCTCGGATATTTTGCGTGATTTCTTTTCGCTTCCTTGCTAGGTAAAATGACGTCATGTTCGAATAATAACGAGTATTATTGAAGGTTAGCTGGAAGAACGAAAAGAACAAAACGTTCGTTTGTACGTATACTTTTTATGAAATTTTCGTCGTCGTCTATGAAATTTCGCCGAGGAGGGAGAACGCTAAACGAATTTAAAAATAAATTTTTGTAATCATTTATTTTCCTGCAAACTAACAATGTGCCTCCTTATAATCCTCGGTACGAGGGAAAGATTAGATTGGATTGGATTGGATTGGATTGTATTGAATAGGCCATTTCCGAGTTACCTTTAGCCTCTCTATCAAAGCGAGGCTAGGTGCGAAAACGAGTTTTCATTCACATGCAAATAAGTTTTATTTGAATGTGAATGAAAACTCATTTTCATATGAAAGGTTTCGCACCTACTCCTAGCCTCGCTTTGATAGAGAGGCTAAAGGCAACTAGGAAATATATTATTGGATGGGATGAGATTAGTTGTAAGAGTCATACTACGATCGTTAATAGGTCACCTGGATTGGTGATATAGAATTATTATTTAATATTATTAGTAAGGCCGCTGACCACTTGCTAAGAATCATCTCATCGATGAAGAGCAAGTATTTAGAAAATAAAAATAAAAACAACCATTTGAAACAATATTTCAATGTTGTAAGGTGTTTCTTTTTAAAGTTTTATTCAGTTTCAAAATCCCCAACTACGCTGATACGTGATTACCGATACAGTCATCGTAAGGCACTCGACACCAGTCGGATACAGTATGAAATTCTGCAAATCTATCATACAGCGGACACCACGCTATGATCCCACCACATAAAAACACTACATTTTTAACCTCCCAAAAGTGGACACCTTTCCTTGTCCAGCGGTTTCTCAATGGGTATCAGCATTCATGGTTGACACTTTTTACCAAACATTTTTACAATAATTGTAGCAGTTAATATTAACAAAACATTTTCAAAACTGGTCATTTGAATAAATAATATCACTGAAATAATTATTAACCCATGTTTTCTCTTCCCTTTTGATTCCCATTATGACAAAATATATCCCATTTGCTTCATTTAAAATAGTAGAATCTTTGGTAATCTTTGATGTTCACAGACAAAATTATTGGTCTACATAAGTACAAAACACATTAATTATGTTCCAAAATGAGCGACTTGTGACACCCACAACATATCAATTATTGTTTTTGGCCAAAATTTTTTTAAATATATATTTTATGTAAATGTTTTTTGAAAATGTAATTGAAGAGGTCGGGGCATAACTGACCTACAGTATGTTGCTTTTTGCCAGATTTGCCTCATTTTTGGCATGTGAACTACAAATTAATTGCAAAATATTGTTCAGATTTTCTTCTTCTTGGTTTTTCTGTCATTTTCGAGAAATAACATATGCAAAAAAAAAACTTCATGTCTCCTACTGAATCCCATTCGAAAAAATGAATCCCAAAGTTTACCCCAATTTCTCGATTTTAAGCTGATTTTTCACTTCACGTGATGCTAAATCATCCCGCTCAAGACTCCCTTACATATTTTCGAGGAAGCACTCCTGGTCCTCTGCTGCTGGCTCAAAGCTTTTGCCTGCCTTGCCTTATTTCAGCTGGTCAACAAGAACTCACTTCGAGCCGCCCAAAGCTGTATTTCAAGTGCCTGACCATACATAGTGGACCTATCTGCCACTGTCGCAAAGCATGTTGGGAAATTATACGGCAAAAACGAAATGGAGCTTCCCGCACAATTAGGCAGCACTATGATGTTAGAGACTGTGCAGTCTGTGACCAGAAGGCAATATTTCTAGTGCTTCTTTTAATCAGTCATTTCAACTAAATGACTTGAAGCAAGTTTAAAAAGTTCCAAGCAGTCCATCAACATTCCACAAAATGGCTTGTTTTGAGCGGGATATCAATGAGCGGCTCTTGACTGCACCATGGTGGCCTAGAATCTTCTTTAATGGGTGTCTCATCACACTTAGCATCTCCAAACGAGCTTAAATAAGCAGCATACAATGTTCTTGCTTTGACAAGCGTTTTAGCAAGATCATGCTTTCGAATCAATTTATCAAAGTACATAGCAAGTGTGTTGTAATCCATTTGTTTTAGCATACAGTGGTCCTTGTGAAGTGACAGTATGGCCAAGCACATGAACAGAGCAAATGGATTGCCATCACCCAACTGATATGGGCCTGGTAGCTGCAGCAGTTTTGTTGTTTGGTCCACATGTTTGGCTGTTAACGGACAGAACCCACTTTCCTCCAGATCACTGTCTGAATCATCATCAATACCAACACTGATATCCTCTCCAAAGTAGCCATTCTGCATGAGAATGGCAGCAGAGTTCACTCTAGGCATCCCTCCAACTGAGCTTATTCTAGATGGCTGAGTGATTGAGCTCCAAATTACATCCATTAATTGCACAGCATCATCAAATGGAAACTCTCTCTTTAAGTCTAGAAGAAGCCAGCGATAGCAGAAGAACATGTCATCTGCTCCAATATTCATGAGATACTTAAACAGCTCTGGTTCCATGCGATGAACCAGCTGTGACAGGTGATCAAATTTCAGAGTCATAGCTTTCCCATCTAAAAGAAAGTGTCCTTTCATCCTATCTAGCAGAGCACAGAAACAGGTGTATGCTACTGATTCATCATCTAAGATGACCAGCAAAGGAGCTGCCAGGTCACTCATTCCTTGTGCATAAGACACATCAGGATTCTCCAAAGCATAAGTTGTCAAGAGGTTAAACAAAGCATCCATATGTTCATGATCATCTGGTACAGCAAAGTAGGGGTGTGTCCGGTCTGTTCGCAACACATCTTTCATTATTAGGTGAGTGATGGATTCAATTTCTTTGGGATTTCGAGCCTTCCATTTTGTTTTAAGATGACAGTAAACCTGTGATTTCATATTTAAGTGTCTTTCCCTCTCTTCTTTTGTCAAATCAGGAGGAAACACATTCAGGAGATGAGGCCAAACCTCTTTACGTAAACCAGTCTCAAGTCCACCACCCTGGAATATCCTGGCCCACAACCCATCAATGCCAAGCACACGACCCTCCACGTCCAAATGACACTGCCATTCAAATTCCTTTAAAGGTCCTCGCCTTACCGATTCACCAAAGGCTCTGGTTATCTTGTTGAATGTTCGTTCCATTTGATGTTTTAACGAAATATGAAATGGCACATTTGTGGAGACGCCAGTGGACTGCACATTATTGGTCAGAGGTGCTTCTGTGGCTTCAAGAAATGTCCATTCACTCTGGCCATCATCTGAGACAGAAAGTAATTATGATAATTTATTAATAATAACATTTTAGTGAATTTAATGAAGTACAAGTGAACCTCCACATTATAGAGGTGTTGGCATCATAGAGATAGGGATTGTATGAATTTTGGTATCTTCGAACCTACAATGTGGAGAGTTATCCGTAATAGAGAGGTGTCAGTAACAAAAGGTCCGACTGTATAAAGAAAATTAGTTGTCACATATTTGTAGTTGCTAAACTGAATTCACTTTCCCTAAACTAAATTTTCTGTTGCTAATTTTAATTTGTTACCACTAAATATCAATTTGCTGCCACTAAGTTAAATTCATTGCTGCTAAACTGAATTCACTGTCGCTATAAAATTCCATTCACTGTCAGGAAATTCAATTCATGAGCACTAAATTCAATTTGTTGCCACCAAATTCAGTTTGCTGTGGCTAAACTGAATTTGTTGCTGCAAAACTGAATTTGCTGCCACTAAATTTAATTCGCTGTTGCTAAAATCCATTTGCTGGCGCTAAATTGCATTTGTTGCCACTAAATTCAATTCACTGTTGTTAAGGGTAACAATAAATACAGTCAACTTGGAGCGAGACCGTCTTGCAGAAACCTCTCTATAATCAATGAACACCCTGTTATTATGGGCAGAATTTAAAACTAAGTAGCGGCAAATAAAATTAACTGAAAATTAATCTTGCTATTAAGGACTCCATTGCAGACAACAAAATGCGGTTCCAAAAGTGTCCATCAGGGAGAGGTGATTGCAGTACATAGTACAAAAAACCTATGCCCTTGCACAAATAATAACAATCCTTTAAGATACAGTTAGAAGTAAACATACTCCAGGTTTGATTCACAAGCCAACAGATAATAATATCACCTGAGCAAATAACAGGTTCAATCTTCAGGCTTAAAAATGGTAATGAGGCACTCATAAATGCAGCATCTAGGTCAAAGTCTGATGTGAGGGACAGGAACACATCTGGCCTCTTTCCATTTTCACTTGACTGTGGGAGCTGATATGATATTTCAAAGTCTCTATCAAATTAAACAATAACACAAATAGATGTGAGTAGCTTGGCCTACAATGTACACAGAAGGGAAAACTAAATATAACAAGAAGCTGTACACAGCTTGAACTCGTGGTGCCTTTAACTCGTTGCAGCATTGATTCCCGAGTGTTTTGAGTGCTTTTACGGAGAAACATAAGGTTAAATTTATGTCTGATCAAAGGCTCCTAAGAGCCAACCAGTGAAGATGAAATGCTAACACGTAACGCAATATTGCGGTAAGCTTATGCTTTCACAGACACGGTTCGATATATTTTTTTAAATTAAACGTAAGGATTTTTGACGAAAGCAAAAAAAAAAGTACATCACTTCCATAACGTCCAGTCTGAAGAAAGAAAAAAAAAGGAAAAAAAAAAGTCCTGAGCGTGACTTGAACTTGGGCCTTCCCACTCTCACTCCTGGCACTAAGCCACAACCTCAATCCACTACCAATCATGGAACACGTGCTCAATTAAACTAAATTTTATTACTTCAAGGTAGATACGCATCAAAACGCATGTCTCAGTTGAAAAATCCTTTTAATGTTGCACTAATGACTCCAAAATGTGAAACATCTTTAAGCTTATTGTCATTTATATTTGTTTACATCAAATTATTGTTATCGCTGTAATCATGTTGGTCTTGTTACAAAACACATTTGTAACAAAGCATTACTCACTAAGTTTACAGCTGATGGAAGGAGCTAGTGAGTGAGTGAGTGAATTTAAATTAGCCACCATCACCGATAACCCATTCATTATGCTTGCGCATATCCATGGGTTCAAAAGTAAGACTACACTACATTCACTACATTCATTGACACTTCAAAACTTGATCACTAAGCAAATTGCAAGTTATATAAAACACAAAACTTGCCAGAACAAAAATCCCACAGGAATAAACAGCGAACACAATATCAAATGGTCCTATCCATCCATGAACGCCTTGCATTGTCTTAAAAACTTGCAATTGTACACTGTAACTCTTTCTTTTGCTTCTCAAGTCAACACACAGAGAGATTTTGTGGTATGTACTTCATGGCTGAAAGCCATATAATCGCCCACATAAACTAAAATATGCATGCATAAATTTGCATGCACTAATGTGACATGAAAAAAATAAGAAGAAAACTCAGAGCCGGATTTACAACTCGTGTGCTGCGCCACGAATAACAATAAAACACCAGAGGCATTTGAGGGCATGACAAAAGTGTACAAAACACAAGCCACAGGTGAGTGCTTTCTAGATTTCTTGATCAACTCAGATAAATGAAAGATCAGTCAACTACAACAGTAAGCTAATTGTTTACAGGACTACACTTACTTAGACAATCACACTAGACAGACACTGAAATTTTTATACTCTTCTTATATAGTTCCGATTATGAATCCCCTTTATTGGCCTGTTAGTTGATTATAATATATTGAGGGAGCCTATTTATTTATAAGCCCAGTGGTTTCTTTTAGACTTCCTTGCTCTTAAATTTTATATATATTTACTGTAACTGTTTACAATATAGGACAATAAACTTGAACTTGACTTGAACTTGTTTTCATGACAACTAAGATCACAATACCATCAAACTGTGTTTTGTTGACGTTCAATTGCCAATTAAGCGTGAGAAAACTCAAGAAGACCTTTTTCTAAAAAAAATAATAATAATCCCATATGCACAGATAAAGGGCCGATGCAAAACCCTTCAAATCGCTAAAATTCACATTTTTCAGCTACAAGGATGACTGACAATACACAACATTTAAGGCAAAAATACAGTTAACACCCACATATACTGTAAGAACCTAACCGTCCAAGTTAGCCTAAAAATGTTCTTTTATACTTTAGTGTCTACTGAGAATTTAGGCTATATAGGTTCTTAAATAGGTTTTTGAAACATTCAACTTGCATTCGTGATTGGGTAATGCAAAATCCTTTGATACTCCTTTACAGAACTTATTTTCTATTCACAAAATAAATACCGAAGTACTGTCTTTGGGTCGTACTTATAAACTCTGCACAATTGGTGTAGAATCTTTCATTTAGAGCATTTCATAATCATGAGTTGGCTAACTGAGGAGCCTTTGATTCTAAGGAAGGGTCGCTCAAATATGAGTCAGCGATGTGTAGAGCATTTCTTATTCACTGGTTGGCTCACAGGAGCCTTTGATCTGAATAAGAACCTGTTTTAATAATAATTATTAGGATCAACAGGTTCTTTTATAATGGGGGTTTAAATGCCAAAATTTTAACCTACAAGTTCTTAATTACAAGGTTCTTATATGTGGGTGTTCACAGTATTTTATGATATGCACCTTTCCACTTTCCCAAACAAGTCATTTTTTTATTAAAAAAAAATGAACAGTCACACATTCTGTGTGGGCCCATGTGATTGCTACAACCCACTCAGTCACCCTGTCTTTAACAAAGAGGATAAAGAGAAAACTCCAGAGCTAAACTCTCCACGACACTGGCCAAATC
Organism: Dendrophyllia cribrosa; assembly: GCA_024195265.1. NCBI lineage: Eukaryota > Metazoa > Cnidaria > Anthozoa > Scleractinia > Dendrophylliidae > Dendrophyllia > Dendrophyllia cribrosa. The sequence goes on along the minus strand of JAJLRJ010000012.1, from coordinate 21,546,814 downwards.
TGTTACCCGAGGGTTATGAAAGGTCCCACAGAAAATGACTTGTTGATAACTCATGTTAGTATTGGTGGGAGAATTAATCCATTATTGTATTTCACAAAAGTATGACTTACATTGGTTTGATAACAAATGATCTCCAAACATTATCCTAATGTTCAATCATGAAAGAATATCGACAAACCTTGTTTGGGAAATTAATTTGTTAAACAAACTTGTCCCAAAACAAGGATTGTAAATATTCTATATGCATGAAGATTGGTACATTATAGGTAATACCACCCCTAATAATATTATTTAACAGATCTTTCATCCTGAAAACTTCTTGAGAATGATTTCTTTTTTGGTTTAATAAAATAAAAAATAAAATCTATTGATATATCCTTATATTTTCTAGGAAGGTAGGAACTTACAAGATCAAGAAATCATAATTTATCTCAAATCATGTGACATTATTTATTGATTCCACTGACTACACTGGGTTGCTTACCCTTGCAGTTGGAAGGCTCGCTTCAATAAATGATGAAGGTTGTTAAACGAAGTGATATGTGGATCAACAGAAAAGCATCTTTTTACGCCTTCGCCGACGCAACTGCCATCGCACAACTGAAACGAAATATATATTGTTCACACAAAGCGAAAGAATGACCATGAATTAATAATAAGCCAAATAAGAAAAAGATCATCCGACTTTCTGAAGGCCCCATTCAATTTAAAAACCCACCAATGCTTTCACGCGAATGGCTTCTCGATCTTGTAGAGTGTTTGCGGAAGTGGAAGTCATCCCAAAAAGGAACTGAACGAACAATGCATAAACAGGGTTTAGAATATTAATCGAGCTGCTTTAGACATTTTCGTCCATGTTGAAATAATGACGTCATCATTTGAGAAGAATTTTTCTGGCATTAGCCGCTAACAAATAATCTTGCTGGCTCAATCATATTTTTATGGCCAAATTTGGGCATTCCGGGAAGCCTGACTATTTTTCCCATGATGCCTCGGGATACCTCTGTGCGGAATAATTGGAACCATCTTGAATTTTGCAGAGTTTGTTTCCCTGGAAGTGAAATTATCGCGTAGAAAATGGCTGATTATGATGAGCCCATTTCAGATGAAGAAAAGGTATGAAAAATATAAACATTTGCTTTCAAAGTTGTGATGGCAGCATACAGTTCATTGAATCCCTAATACCTCAATTCGGTTCAAATCTCAGGTACGGATTGCTTCTGATTTCATCAAACACGCCCCACCAGGGGAATTCAACGAGGTGTTCAATGGTAAGGATAAACTTTTGGATATATATCTCCACTGTTTTATCTTTTCTCCACCTTGACGATTTCTCATTGTCTTTAGATGTTCGTATTCTGTTGAATAATGACTCATTGCTGAAAGAGAAAGCTGCCAGGTTTGTGTTATAGTTAAGCTTTAAAAGTATTAAAGCATTTAAGCTTATAGTTGATCAATTTTTTAAAAGAAAAAGAGCTTTAGTTGTTCTTACTTGTTATCAATTTATGATAATGCTGCATCCATTTATATTTCTTTGTAAATTGTCAGAATGTTACTCAGAATGTTTTCCACATGTATAGTATGAATTTAAGCTTGATCTTACATGTATATCACTTGTGTTGAAAATTTATAGTTGTTTGATAAACTTCTGTTTGTCTCCAATTCGTTACATTTATTTAAATATATGGCTTTTTTTCTATTAACTCAACTGCACATAAAATGTCAAGGAATGTTAAAACCATTCCAAAAATCAGAAAACTAAGCTTGTTGTTTCTATGGGTGTGTATTCATCATCATCCAAACTGAGCCTTGAGTGTGTAATTGTCATCTAGGCTGTGTATAGTCAACACCAGGGCTGGCTGTACACATGCTATACACAAACATGTTTTATTTTGTCTGGGTGGACTCTTTGGGTGGCCTGTGGATTATTTCTTTATTACGTGACTTTGCGCGGTCACTTGGAGTATAGTTAAAATAAAATGCTTGGAAAACTGTAATAAATTATTATAATGCATTGACCATAAGGAACGATTTGATATATGATTTACTGTAAAAGCACCCAACCTTGAACCTTTGATATATCAAAAAATATATTTTTTTAATCCTGATCCAAATTTGTATTACTGTGGATACTGTGGGTCATGTTTTGACTAAAAAGCATACAAGGGTAAATTAAAATACTATTCATGTACTGTAATCTTCACAAAAAAAAAATCCTGCAATCCTCCACGTTAGAAATTATAATGATTATGCAATACCCATGCAAGTTGTATCTGCATTGTGTACTCATTCCTCTGTTTAATTTGTTGACAGTTCATTCTCTGATTACAACAAGGAACAGTTTACTCCAGTAAAACTTGAGGGTACAGATGAGCAAGTAAGTCCAGAATCCAGTTAAACATTAAAAAAAAATACTAAATGTAATGCATGTCTGGTCATGTCTTGTTCATTTATTTACTTACATTTGTACTTATTTATAGGTATTAGTGACCAAACATGGTGAACTTGCCGGAGAAAGGTTTAATGATCCCAGAAGTAAAAAAAGTTTTCACTATGATCACTTGCGTAAGGTGAGAACTGTTAATATTGCTGTTTGTGTCACCTCCTGAAACAAGAATGTTCCCATGGTTTTCACATTTCTGTAGGAATAGCTAGGTGGCACTTCATTTTGTGGCAGTCACTATAGTATTGCATAACCAGAACAAGTCTTATAGGTATAACAGGTCATTTTATGGTTCATATCCTGTCGTATTGAGAAAAAAAACATATAACCACTCTAAAAACATTGAACCACCATGTTCCTGCAGCCTGGTTGCCAATTGGACAATCCACACAAGTTGAATCGCTGTCTGAGAAATTACATGTAGGGAATGTTTTTGAATATTTGCTTTGTATTTGAGGTGATAGGAAGTGTGTTTTGCAGTGGTATGGTGCCATAAGCTTTCACTTGTAAACTGAAGTGAGAAAATAGTGGGAAATGTTGTTATATGGCACTAAACAAAAACTCTAAAATCACTACTTTTCTAAGCTCAATATTTTCCATTTGTGGGCCAAAACTTCATTTTAGTGGCCCAGATAGGTATGTTATCCACCTCTGATAAGCTGTAAGGAATGTAATTTTTCCCATTTTACCCTCAACCTACTTTTTGGCTTTGGTTGTCCGACATTTTGCCCTCTGTCAAATACGAATTTTTCTAGTTTCAAGCACTTCACAGATATAGCAGTTTTATACACTGTAACATCATCCCTGCACTGTATGGAGCTGACAGCATTATACAACAGTACAATTAAGTTACCAAATAAATGAAAACCAACTGAAAACTCAAATGATTGGTGTGACTGTTACAGGAAGCAAGTGACCCTGCTGATCATGATGCCAATCCAACAGCCGAACCATGGAGAGCAGCTATTGAGGAGAATATCACAGCATATGTCAGAGATCATTATCCCCATGGAGTCTGCACTGTATGTACAACTATGGGTTTACTTCTTTGATTTGAACATTTTCAAACATCAGGATTCCAACCTAGAGTTGTTGTTGTTTTTTTTGTCAATGTTTTCTGTTGAATGCAGTGTTTCATTATCAACTATTTCTCCTGTAAAATTAAAGTCATTTTTATGTATAAGTTACATACATTACTTAAAATTGTTGTGTTGTATATTTAGGTTTATGGCAGCAGTTCAGGTGGAACAATCAATGTGATTGCATGTATAGAAGATCACCAGTTTCAACCCCAAAATTTTTGGTGAGTGAAGATATTTTATTGTTCAAGATTATGATGTACTTTATAAGGTGTATTTTCTTTTCTTTTTCTTTTTTTTTTTTTTAATTCTTGTCATGGTGCGCAATTTTCTATTTCTGTACCATTATGTTAAATGCCTAAAAATGGTGATAGAGAATAATTATTTATAATAGTTATATTTGTTATTTGGAAAATCAGAGTTAAACATTTTTTATGAGCTGTAATGAGTTATAAGGCATTTATATCAGTAACATCAAATTGACAAAAGGAGTTGAGAAATCAAGAAAAAGGTCAGCTGTTTATAGAAAATAAAAAGTCAGCTTCACTGTAAGATCGTGCAAATTCCTTGAAACAAAGAGAAGTGCACCCTTTTGTTAGTCGTCTAAAGAATTAATTGAGCAACAAGTTTTTTGTTTTCTTGTCTCGAAACTTGAAGTTCAAGTCGAGTCATTCAAATTTAGAGTGACAGTCAACTTACATTTGACTGGAACTGTAGTTTCTAATGCAAATCTGTGATGACTGCTAGTGAATGTAATGCTTTTTAAAGGAATGGCCGTTGGCGCTCAGAGTGGTCAGTGTCATTTCAACCATCAGGTGGAAATGTAGAGGTTACTGGAGTCCTCAAAGTGCAGGTGATAATCTAACTTGAATACACTAACACTTATTGTATGAAGTTATGTCCAGGATTGCACTCAGAGGGGGCCACACTACTCCATGATTGGCATCACAAAGTGTCCTCATCTATAAAAGTTCACCATATGCTTTAATGATATACTCCCAAAACTGAATGGCACTATACTGGGAGAGGCAGTGCAAAGCTACTATGGCTAATATTACAAAAATTTATGAACAACAGAAAAAAATTATAAGTAGTGTAAACAGCATTGAATAGACTTGATTGAATACTTTGATGCTGGTCGGATTGTCACTTATGGACACATTGTTCCAGGCTACTATTGTTCTAGGATAAAATGAGTACTTGAATGCATTAGTATAGCATTGGAGTTGGTGATAAGGATGAAGATTAAGTAGACTGGATGCTCTAGTTAGAGTTATAACATCGTGCGGAAACTTGATACCAACAAGACCTTGATTGGTTTTGAAAACAAGGACACAGTATGCATAGCAGTGTGTTCATGTAGGACAAGTTTTTGGTTAGTATAATTTGTACTGCTTTGCTACCATGTCACTTAAGGAGTTGTTTGGTCTTTTCTTTCAAAGCATCATTGATTTTCAAAGCACTGTTGATTGCAAATCATGTGAAAGCAGCGACATAAAATGACCTACAAACCGAATCACAAGTTAAGCCGATTTGCTCTGATCTGTGACAAACAAACTGAACTGAGCGAATGTGCTTGGTGGCCACTGTGTCAAATGACCCATTGTGGTCGCAGAAAAACGAACTGAGCAAATGGGCTTGGTGGCCAATGTGCCAAACAACCCATTGCGGTTGCAAACATATGTATTAAAAGACATATTCATGCTTAGCTTAATTTGTTGTCATTGTTCTTCTTGTACGCGTTAGTTTCTTTGGCCTACATATTTCGACTCCCAATAGACACCGAAGATTTACTGCATCTGCTTATGAACACATTCCTTCCTCTTTACTACAATCAATTTTGGACATAAGTACCGAATACCTCCCAATATTTTTTCGGGCAATTAAGAAATATGATGCTTTATAACTAAACCATCTACTAACTCCAATTTACCTTCCATTAGGAACTACTACATGTAGTTATTTGAGGTATTTGGTATTTAAGTTTTGCATTGCTGGTTGTTGGCAAATCATGACAGTCCTGTCTGATCAGCTACTTTTACTACCTTTGTCGGGTTAATTTGTTTTTCCATAATTTTCAGGTTCATTATTATGAAGATGGAAATGTTCAGCTTGTTACAACGAAAGAGGTGAACGAAAGCCTCAAAGTCACCGTAAGTACAAGATTATTTACACCACTTTATTTTTTTTTTATCTCCTTGGTAAGCTTTATTACTGCAGTAATGTAACAACTAGAAGTAAGAACAACACAGCATAAAAATACTACTTAGTAGCTGTCATTTGAAGGGTAACATCAGAAATGCATGGCGGACTCCAAAGTTTTGAACCATACAGTATTACCTGACTTAAAGTCTGACCCTGATAGAGAAGAAGTTTCACCATAGGAGGACTTAAGTTACAGTCGAAGCTCTCTGAGCAGACACTGTCATGCTTATGGGAGCTTTGACCGTATTGTTAGTAATGAGTCATTCATTCCTTGATTGGAGTGTGGAGACAAAGGTTTCTTTGTTTCAAGACTTTGAGGTGCTTGGAATTAAAAAGGTTTGTTGATGAACATAACGTCAGTTGAACTCTGCTTGATATGGGAGGATGTTTATATTGATTATGAGCAATGTGCTTTGGTTCTTTGGAATGTGTAACTTGTTTTTATCTCAGGGTATTTTGTCTATATTTAACCTACGGTCTTCTAATTAACCACAGTAAATAGGAATTAGGTTGCATTTGCCATGTACTGTTATACATTTTGGAAACTGTCTTTTTTTTTATTTGTATTTTCAGAGTGAAAATGGAACAGCCAAGCATTTTTTGCAAATCATAGACAATGCAGAAAGTGACTATCAGGTATTTTTGGCTGTCTTTTTTTTATGTAGTTCATAAAGAATTTTTACAGGCTTTTTACATAATACTGTTATTACTGGACTATGACTTTCATACCTGTATGAAGTCTGTGAATCATGCCGCATTTACATGAAGGGACACTTCATACCGATCAACGATACCATATTGACAAAAATAACAAATATGGTGCCGCACTGTGAGATTGGATAATGACTATTATATGCATCCATTACCCATTCCAGTCTTCCAAGAGAGTGATTTCATCCTGAAATGAGTGGTCTTGTCGCGTTTACATACCGGAATCTCGATCCACTACAGCTACCAGGAATGAATATTAGTGGAATGAGATTTTGTATTTTTATCATGTAAACAAATACAAAGTCACAAGAGGGAACCTGGATGAACTCGTACTGGTATGAAAGTCAACCCAGTATCATGTAAACAGCCACTTATACCCCATTTACACCAACGCTTAAACATGTTTAAATGTTATTACTTGGGCGTAGCGACCAAGTATTAAAATGCAGTTTGGTCGTCCACAAATGTGCAGTATTGCGCAACTCTGGGGACGGCGGGATTATTCAAACCTTCACCGCGGTCACACGTCCAAGGCGTTTTTCGTTTTATTTGGTGGGATTCATTTAGAATTAAGTGGAAACGTGGGCAAGGATGTATAAAATAATTAGTTTATGTAACTATCTTTTCATCTTTCCGGCTCAAAATAACGAGCTTCTTTTCGATCGTTGAAAACTGATCAAAACGCTTCGTGCCTGAGCAAAATTGTGTTGGCAAATGGCGCCGACAGTTCTGCGGTTCATAGTTTTCAAACGCTTAGAACTTTTTTTAGTAAACTTTCAAAACGTTTAGTGAGTTGACAGTGTATTGTCAATATATGAAACTTTTAATAAACAGTGAAAATGACAACCTTAACTTTGAAGTACTTTGGTTAACTTTTGCAAATTTCTCTCGTTTGACCGCGGTGGAGTACACCTGTTGTTTATTGATGCGAGGCAAACGTCACAAAGTGCAAGTTTGCATCTAACAGTTTCATATTCAATATGCGTAAGGAAATTACTCAAGAAGACACTGCGAAAGTAGTTGACACTCGCGATTAATTCTACGATACCTTCATGACGCAAACCCGCTAAAACATGTTAAAACGAACATGAAGAAGATAATTTAGACTAATACATACATAGCGCTTATTTAATAAGAAGTGAACGGTGGACAGCGAAGGAAGAAATATAAGCGTGGTAGGAATCCCAATTAATTTCACTTCTTTGGGTTGTTTGCCTTTCATTAATTTTTATTTCGTGAAGTTGAAAGAACGGAACAGCCGACTGAAACTTGGGGTACAAAAATTCACCGCCGAGAGAAGATGTAAACAATGCATGCGGTGTCTTGTGAGACGTTTCTTGCAAGTTTTGCTTACGCTAGTGAATATTTCTCGGGCGAAAATAACCTTAAAGCGATCACTTTTTCATTTAATTTTCTTTTCTGTGTTTCGGATACAGAGGAATAAAAACTGGATATATTTATTTTTTATGAAACAGCTGCGTTATGCGTTACTGGAAAGGTTTCAAATTACTTTCACATTATGCAAATTGCAACATTTTTACCTCAACTGAAAAAATATATTTCAAAGGGCTAAATTTGTTTCTCTCCTCCTAAATTATCACTTCTGTCGTTAACTTTGATTAAATTTATAAGTTTCATTCAAACTTTATTATGATAACGGCGGGAATACTTCCAGCAAAACTTTCAATATTGGAAAAGTTGTTTTGACCTCGGGTCCGGACCAGGCAATTGCATCATGGCTTTGAAAGGCCACTTTGCGGCTACATTTGCATTCACTTCAAAAGTGTCGGAAACACAGACCAGCTAGTTACAAGATTTAGCTAAAACCAATAACAACCATCGGGAAACTCTGACATACGGCCCTTTTTTTCAACGGTAAGTACAAAGTAGGCATCGATTTGTATTTTTCAGTATGTACTCGTCTTTTGACACAGTGGACACGCTACTTTAATAATTTGCGTGCGATTTCGCACGCTAAGTGTACTGTGTCTTCTTGTTTTAGACGGTTAACGCGTTTCTTTGTTAGACTGCTCACACACTATCCGAATACTCCCAATCATCAAACCGTGAAATAACGTGCATGCAGATTCCCAAGACAATTATTCTCCAATATGCCTAATACAACGACGCCCAAGTATACGCTCCCACAGCGTCTTGTTTAGTTTAAAACAGGTTCAGAAAAATACCTTCTAACCTCCCATAAAATTTGGAGTGAAATCTTTACTAAAAGAAACTTTATTGACTTTAATTACCATTCCAGGTAGTTTGAGTCAAATACAATTAAAAATGTTTAAAATAGAGGCTAAACAACATTTAAACATCATTGTTTAACCATTGGTGTGAATGGGGCTTTAGTTTAACACCAAATAAGGTGTTTAAGGCCACCAACATTTCATATCCCCAAGGTATTTAATCACCAGTAATCCTTTAAGTAAATGGTCATGCTTTCTTTTGTGACCAAGTGCTGTACTGGCACCAGTGCTGTAGAAATATTTTGTTTGAGCTTGTAAAGTGTGGTCTAAGTTATTTTGCATCTATAAGCTCTCCACAGCAGTATTTACCACTTATGCATACATTATTTTACTGTTTTTAAAAACTTCTTACACCCCTCTCCCAACTTTAAAAAAACGCTTCTGTGACTATTAAGATGCAAGAGAAGATGATTAAAGAAATAATCAGACGTTTCCGAAAAATCTGAGAGAAAAACGTACAAATACAGTAGGTTGTGCTTCAATGGTTGATCAACAATCAATGTCAATGTAGTTTTGAAGATCATAGCGTAGTTGTGGGTTCTTCTCCTTAACTGTGTCTCTTCATTCTGCAAATAAGAGCCAGTCATGGTGTGACTAAATAATATTTCCAACTGATTAACTCTGAGCATACAAAAAAGGTGACACAGACATAATAAATGAATGTGACGAGGAGAAAACAAAACTCGCATCTCAATAGACCTCTTTAGCTTGTATGTTTTGTTTTCCCAATGTAGATCATGTAATGTTACCCTAGAGAACTGTTTCTTTTAAATTTTGTTTTCTTCACGTGCATATGCATGCATAATTTGTGACAAGACAAAGGACCAATTCCCTTGAGAACATCACATGACCTACATTGGGAAAACAAAACATACAAACTAAGGAAGTCTATTGGTATTTCACCCCCTACATAAAAAAAAATTAAAGGCTCATATGAGCCAATATGTGAAGATGGAATTGGAACGCGCTAAATAAAAGATTGTGCACACCTTCAGGCCCTCCCCTCCCCTCTTCTAGTCGTTTTGCTCCACCGACCCCCCACCCCCTACGTCCAACTCCACTTCTTCTCCTCTCTCTAACACCACCCCATGGGTAAGGCAGGTGACCATTACATGTGACGGTCTCATTGTGTGCAGCCGATTGAGTGAGTGAAATTTCAACCCAAATTCTATAATGCTTCGCATATTTACAAGTTTAAAAACTGAAAAGGAAAGCGACACAATGTCTGTGCTGTCTCGTATTAACCGAAAAAGCTAATTTGGCTGTAAGGTGGTCATTGTATATAAGTGCAACTGAGATTTTAAAAACAACATACTGTACCCAAGGGGTGGTTAGGCCATGTTGTAGGCATCTGACTGAAACGGGTTGAATGAAGGACTAGTGCATTTAAATATTTTAGTTATTATCACTTTTTTATTTTCAGAAAGCACTGTCTGAAAACTATAGCTCCATGTCGGATACAACATTCAAAGCTTTACGAAGACAGCTACCAATTACACGTACTAAAATCGACTGGAACAAGATTCTTAACTATAAGATTGGGCAAGAACTTAAGAGCTCTTAGGTGGGCTGTTTAAAAGATTTTGATACAATACAGTTCAGGACTTTTACATGTCAAACAAATCCCATTAGTGATTGTAATAACAGCATCCGTGTAGAATAGCGTTATTACCAGTAGATATTTAATGAATGGCGCTTCAACTGGTTTGTTTGAATTGCCTATTTTTTTTGCATTTATGTTCCAAACTTGCATTTGAAAAATAAAAGTTCCTGTTAATATTTTCCTCCCTCGACAGGGGCTTCAGTTGATTCTTGTAAGATAATTTAAAAGGAAGAAAATATAAACTGCTTTATATGTACAAACAGCGGAGGCAAAATAAATAAATGTTGTAGAAAACTTGAACTTGTCTACGGTGTTACTCAGTGGGAATACAGTGGGTTGTGTGAAAATATTAATTTTGGTAAGTTTAAGGGTAAGTCAGTGAAAGCAAAACAAACCAATCAAATCACTTAATGTGCCCCTGTGATCAAATTTTTGATTTTCATTTTTATACATTTTCGTGTACAATTAGACTTTCTTACTCATCTTGCCAAATTTAAATTTAAATTTCACGAAAAACAACAAAAACTTTGGACTTGTTCTTCGTGCAATTTTCTATGCTGATTGTTATTATAATTTCAACCCGTGAGGTATGTTTGAGTCTTTGACGTCACTTTCTCCCATTCGCAACCAAGCCTTGGAACAAGGTTGATTAATGGCGGCCGTAAATTCTCGGAAATAAATGTTAAAATAAAATGACTTCTGATGTTCGTAATGGATTGAAATCTGGCTAGATGAGTAAGAAAGTCTAATAGTACACGAAAATGTAAAAAAATGAAAACCCAAAATTTGATCATAGGGGCACTTTAAAAATCGTCGCAGTTTTTTTGCCAAGTTTTTCCTATTCACGTTCCCATTCACTTGAGATCGTGTCAAAAAGTACACACGAGTGACCAGGGATCAATTCAATAAAACTTTTACAAGTGTAATTTACAAGTGAAGCTATTGTTTTAAACTTCTGAAACAATGGCTACACTTGTAAGTTACACGTGTGAAAGTTTTATTGAATTGACCCCAGAAGTGACTACGTCGATATAACTTCATAATTACTTCATTTTTTTTTTCTGCAAATGACACAACCGTTAACGGAGAATACCCTAAATTTTCGACATTTCAAATGACCTGGAAAAAAATTGTTAAGGATTTTTCATAAGAATTTGTGATAGCGTAAGAAAAGTGACACCCCGTTGAAACGGCCACTTTTTTCGGCCTAAATAAAGCTGTCATTTTCTAATATGAAAACTTCGTCTACATCTACATGATTTACTTGCAAAATCCTAATGGACATACCACAAGTTTCAGTGTAAAGTACGAAATCGTTGTTTTCTTTATAAATTTGTCCCGTTAGTGACAAATGTAATTGTTAATTTCCCAGTTTATATTGTTAAAAGATTAGAATCTTCCTTTCTGATAGGTCTTATTCACGATAGCCACCATGTTGGTTTTTATATTATTATGCAAATTTACCACTTGATTTCTGAGGGGCAAACAACTCAAACTCGGGAGATTTCAAACCAGTTGTTTATTATGATGATATTTTTCGAAGCTAATGCATTTTTACAGTGTTACAGTGGCCTGATAAAGTAGTTTTAACTACTTTATCAGGCCACTGTAAGAAGGATAGTGCTGAACGGCAATGCACGATGGAATGTCAACTATTTTCATTGTTAAAACTAGTGATCTCATTAGAGATGTTTCGCATAAGCACACTCCATATGATAATGACCTACTAATAGTGGCTATCACCTACTAAGTATGCTAATTTCAGACGGAGCTGTGAAAGTCTTTATTTCATCAAATTAAATTTAATTTTAATCATTAAAATAATTTTAACAGAATAAAAAATATTCGAACTAAAGATTTATTGACTATTGCTGACAATAAAATCCATTTTGAACAAATTATCGGCAACCGCTAACTAGTTTTAATTCAAATACATGATCTGTTCGATCTATTCGTTATCATTTTTCTTGTTAATTAATTTTTTGGCTACTTTGTTTCATACAAATATTTTGCGCACAGTTTAGTCACTTAGTTCTTCAAAAAGCACTGCATGTCTCTGTGCGAGAAAAGTGCACAGCTCCACCACTACGGGCTGAAACCAGCGGGGGTGGCGCCAAATGCTTCCAACCGCTTGGTAGCTTTTCATGTATTTTATTGTATGTTCAATGATGATTCTACACTTGGATAGTCGTCGATTGAATCTTCGTGCTCGCTCTCGATCGAGCCTTCCTAAGCGCCGAATTTGAGCAGCTCTAAAAGGTGTGAGAAGCGGTGGTACGTCTGCATAGCCTTTGTCTGCTAAAAGGACCAAGTTGGCAGGCATATCATGATAACGTGTTCCAGGCCCAATCCTTTCCATCATATTAAAAGTTCCCCGCATCATTCATAGCTCCTAGAAAACCCGCCTGCAAGAACACTATATTTCCCAAGTTATCAACGATAAGTTGGGTGTTCATAAGATGGTAGTGGCGATGACCACTATAAAATTCGGCTTGCGGCTCAGCCTCCGGGCGATAAATTTTATGTGGTGTGCCATCAATGCAACCAACAGCATCGGGAAAAGAATGCCAATTTCCGCGTAAAGCATTCCATTCACTGCCCATGGTAGGCCAGGTTACTTGATTCCGAAAATATCTCCATAAAGCTGGAATTACTCGATGAATCGTAGCCGAAACAGTTGGTGGACTTACGTCAAACATCAGCGCCAGTGTGTTTAAACAGTGATACTTTCTGAGCCACATGATTGTCAACAATACCTTATTAATGCAATTCAATTTAGACCCCCTTCGTCTTTGTCTTGGATGACCATTTCTATTCCATCTAGACAAGTCGTGAGATATATCTTCCGCAATTTCAGCCAAAGTTTCAGGCAATTCACCAGTATTCAGCCAAAACAAGTATCTTTGACTCTATCATTGAAAAAAAGTCTCTTCCGGTAAGTCAAAGCCATGGAAAGTTGGGTCTAGACGATGCATGATCGGTAACGCTTCACCAATATTGGGTGGGGCTAACATTGTTAACAGCAAAAGGAGACCAGGAAGCAACAACCTTAATAACTCTTCCTGTGCATCATGGTTCTCAAAGAGCGTTGGAATTGTTGTTATCATTATTAAAAATAAACAAACAATTTCCAATTGCCTTCGTAGCGACAATTCTCTTGGCATGCCTGTCAGACTGAAAACGTTTCACTGTATAAACAATATTGTCAATTGAAACTGAGAGTTCTTTGAGTATATCAGAGATATGTATATATTTTTTCGTTTTCGCCGGTTTCATCAAAGGCTTCAAAGAACTGAAGAAAGTAATAACAGGAATATTTTGATCAAAAATAACACCGAAAGAGAAGTCCATGGGGCTCCTGCTAAGTCCCTGAACACTCCGATCTACTCTTTCTGTTTAATCCGAAACATAAAAACCTACCCCGCCTACATAACCACATAGGAATAATCAGAAGTAATGACTTTTTCAACAATTGTTTCTTTTGTGAGCACACACAAAGAAACGGCTTCACTGGATTCCCGATTTTGATAACTCTATTCTTCAAAGTTGTTCGGCCAATATTAATTGCTTACAAAAAGGCCTGTGTACTGTTTTTTGTCGCTGTCCGATTTGCTCTACATGTGCTTGCCGTACCGATGGCAAACTTTTGGCGTCCAGTCAAATTTGCAGACGACGATGTGCCAAACTCTGATGGATTGCAAGGTATGTAGTCTAATTTCTGAAAAATACTCCTCCCAAACCTGGCTATGTTGTAAAAATTACCGTCCACTTTAGTTTCAGTGTCGTCGGAGACTAAACGGCAACGTTACCATGTGACGAAAGAAGAAGAGGAACTTGTGCTTAAAGCATACCATCAATGTACGGGTGGATGGGATGAAATCCTTGGATTTATTAAATCCCAGGTAACATCCATGTCGGGCAACTATTTAAAGAAGGAGAAAACGGTGGAGTACTATAACAACGCAGAAAAAAAAGCGGCGATAAAGCGTGTGCAGAGGATTGTCAACCAAAATATAAAGAAAGCAAGCCAGGAAAGCGGACCAAGTACATCTAAAAGCATGTTGCAATCAAGCACCTCTCAAAGCATGTCGCAAATGATTAAAAAATCCAAAATGCGTTACGCGATGAAGTCCACTCCAGAGGAGCGACGGCTGAGTAAGTTTGCTTATGAAGCACATGTACAAAGTAGTGATTCTTGTGAAGAGGAACCACCCATTGAACGTGGTGACCCTTCTGGTGATGATGAAGAGAAGCCAGCTGAAGCTAGTGGAAGCGATGTTCTCTGTGCGAAAGCACCAAAGAAACAAGAGAACAAGAAGAAGAAACGTCGTGAAAAGTATGCCAAGGAAGCAAATCAAGCACACACACAAATGTGCAATAAGGCCATGCGTATGATGGACAAAATTAATTCCGTTTTAGATAAATTTGAAGATACAAACAGCGACTGACTTTTACGAAATCGTGAATAAAAAGATATGTGTGTATATTTCAACTATCATGAAACTAGCTAAAAAGATTGAATAAACTTTGAATAAACTGCTTGTTCACGCAAAATAAAGGTATTCATGAGCTTCATCTGAAATTAGCATACTTATTAGGTGTTAGCCACTATTAGTAGGTCATTATCATATGGAGTGTGCTTATGCGAAACATCTCTATTGGCCTAGACTCAAAAACCGCTAAAAAGTTAAGGTTCAAGGTGCGTTAAGTCTAAATTTTTTAAGGTTTCAAGTAGTTTGAGACCCAATCGCACAACATGCAATTTTTAAAAGAAATTGTATTTGGGGAACTTCATCAAAGAAGCAAAATTAGTAGCTATTGTCTTCTGCTATTCTGATTGGTTAAGCACGAACATTTCCTAAAATATATTTGACGCAAATGGATTTTCTGTATTTTTATAATGAAATATTATGAACCATCAGCTCCTCCTCTATTCTTAAAATCAAAGATATTCTATGTGGGAAAGAGCCATCGCCGCAGAACAATGAAGTTTACTATTGTTCTTATGTGAAGCATTACTTAATAGACTTAAATTTAAGTTATTTTCGTCGCTTTAGTAACAAGTAAACAGTCTGCGTGGTTAACAAAACTAATACAAGTGAGATATCAACCATTCCAAACTTTTGATAAAAAAAATCATAACTGCCAACTACCTAGCTCTCAAATATGATTTTTACAAGGATGCTTCACTGTATAAAAAACCGATGTATAAAAACTGTATAAAAAACCGAAGTCCCGTACGCATTTGCGCGAGCGGGGCCGCAAAAAGTCGTATATGGCCCTACTACAAAAGCGTTCGGCCTCGCGTGCGTATTAAAATTTTAAGCAATTTTTTCTCCAAATTGGTCTTATGATAAAATACTTATTGACTAAGTTAGGTCGGGCCGCTGCGCTCGGTCCGTACGCCATGACCTCGAGCCAAATATTTTACCATCCAATCCTCCCACTTAGTCAATAAGTACATATTATTGACAGGCTGTCAAGCAACAACTCGAGCTCTCGCTCACTCGCGCTACGCCCTCTGTCGCTCGTTCGATCACGCTCCGCACTCACTAAGCTCGACTTGTGGACAAGCCAGTACAAGCTAGTGAAAAAAAAAAACAGGATTCTGAAATAGCCATGCCAACCTCCACAAGCTCCCAAGCTCCCAGCTCCCAGGAAATTTCCAATGTTGTACCACTGACTATTAGAAATGCTTGAAAATAAAGACTAAGTGCAGCTTAGCATACTCCTCCTTAGTGAGACCTATCCTAGAATATGGAAGTGCTGCATGGGATCCTTACAGGATATATCAAAAATCCTAGCCTGTGACAGCCGCCTCCTCCCCTCAGAAAAAAAATCGGGGAGAGAAGCTTCTGTGTAACGCCGTCGCTAATCTTGCTCCAGAATAATAAGCTTCTCTCCCCGATTTTTTTTTTAGGGGAGGAGGCGGCTGTCACAGGCTAAAAAATCCTGGCTCGAGCAAGTACAGCGTCGTGCTGCGCGTTTTGTTACCAAAACATATTCAAGACAGGAAGGATGTGTTACCTAAGCGCTAAACCATCTTAATTGGCCAACACTGGAGCATAGGAAAAGTGAACAGACTAACTTTAATGTATAAGATACTACATGGCCAAGCAGCGATCAATATACCATCTTATGTGAAACATAAAACTGTAATGAAAACTAGAAACCCTGATCCAATGAAGTTTATTCCAATACAAACATCATGTGATGAGTATAAATATAGTTTCTGGCCTAGAACAATTAATGACTGGAACAATCTACCGCCAAATATCATCAACATGACCTCAATAAGCGATTTTAAAGCAGCTGTAAATAATTATATCTCTTTTTAAGTGCTAGTTTAATTAATTTAATCCATAACTGATTGTTACTTTTTTCATTATTATTATACCACAATTATTTATTGCCTTATTTGCACATATTTATTTATTCATTTATTTTTGCACTTTGCACTGGAATTTGCTAGATGTCCTTATTGGATTTTGCAAATAAATTATGTAGATGTAGATCACCCACAAAAGAGCCCAGTGGCTTCGCCACTTTCTTCTTTTATAATTGTAAACTAAAAATGATTTTTTTTCAGTGATGAGCCTTTGATTCTTGTAGATCCACAGGCAGCCCAAGCGTAGTGTGTGAGCCACATCAAATTACAGATTTGAAGCCGGTACACAGTAATAAATATAGGTAATAATACGATTTGTAACGGATCGAGAAGCGTTAGAAAAATCGAAAATATTACACAATAAAGGCTTCTTACCTTTAAAAAACATATTAAGTGAAAAGTGGCGCGAGTGACTAAAGTAAAGGTAAGAAGCCTTTATTGTGTAATATTTTTCTATCGCTTCTCGATCCGTTACAAATCGTATTATTACCTATATTTTATATGCTGTGTGCTGCACTGGTTTTGATGTGGCTCCCACACTACGCTTGGGCTACCTGTGGTAGATCCGGCCAAAAACGAGAACAAAGCACAGTTCGCCAGGCATGCATAATTGGTTTCATGTGTATTAAAAGAAAAGCAACATGGCGGCGGCTGCTGCTCCTGTTAAAGATGCTTCTCCATCAAAAATGTCCACCTGTAAACCAGAACTCGACTTTTCTCAATCTTGGAAGATGAGTGACTTGGTACTCGTAGTCGAGGAAAAGCGCTTTCACGTTCATCGTTCAATTTTATCGATGTGTTCACCCGTTTTCGACAGAATGCTCTCGTCTGACTTCAAAGAAAAGAATGCCTCAGAAATTCCGCTTCCTGGAAAAAAGGCAGAAGAAATAGAGGAACTGCTACGGGCTATCTACCCTTATGTTGAACACCGCATTTGCGAAGACAATTGCTTCTCTTTACTGGAGCTATCTTGCGAGTATCAAATGGATAGATTGAAAAGTCGATGTGAGAAATATTTCTTGTTCAAGAATATGACAAATGACGAAGCTCTCGAGTTTGTCGTTATGGCTCAAAGACACCAGTTGAGCGATGAGCTGATTCACCGCTGTATGGCAAGGTTTGTTTCCCAGGAGCCCAGCTGGGAAATACTAAAGAAAAATGAGCTGTTCTCTCAGTTAGAGCCAAGATATTCCCAGCAACTTGTAGAGGAGAGAGTTAAATATCTGGAGAAACGTCTGGCTTCCTGCAAGTCAACTGTTGAAATTCTGAAAATGAAGAAGAATGATAAGGATGACGATGAACATGGTCCATGTTCATTTCGAAGGCATTTTCTTATGAGAAAAAGGTTTAGGGATCTTGAGCACCCAAATCCTTTTGACTAACTTAATATTAATAATCAGATTCAATCACTGTTGACAGTTTATAAGTCTTATTAGTTGTCTTGTGATGTATGAAATTTAATGTAAATTTGATGAAAATTTGACGAATCCTAAGTTTGCACTAAAAGGAAAAGCTTCTGAAGTCACAAATGTTCCCATTTTTATCTATGGACAGTCCTCAGGGACCACATAGACTGTATTAATGCTATTGCTGTCCATATGTAATAGTAATTTGACTGAGTGGAGTATTATGAGCAAAAGTAGTAGTAGTAATTCAGGGAGTAATCAAATTACAAAATTTGAGATTAAAAAATCTATGTGGACTTAATTCTACTAAAAAATGTCAGGGATGTGAGCAGCTGACATAGTTGTCCAATTACAGCCATCCAGTTGGCAAAAGTTATATTTTTATTGGATAGCTATAATAATTGGACACCCACATTACCATGCATTATAAGGTATATAGGCACACAGATGACCAATCGCAATCAAGAATTTTGTTATTGAACAGATACGATTTATAAACAGAATTAGTCAAATTGTCCAGTTGCGTAATTGTCCAATTGTGTAAGTCCGGATGGGAAAAAGTGTTTGTTGCCTGTATTAAGAGGCTTAATTTCAGAGAAAGTATATGGACTTTCTGTGAGGACCAAGTTCAATAGACTCCACAATAATAGGTTTTATTACACGACTAAGACAGTCAGAGGGCCAATAACTAAAATCAACCAATCAGAATGCTCGATTGCCGGTCCAATATTCTCTAAGTATTGGACCGGGCATTGTCCCGCATGATCCCACACGATCCTCCCGCTGGCAGGAGTCGTGTAATAAATCTCTTATTAACCAAGCTTGCTCGGGACCGTACTGGGAGAATATCGGCCCTCGGTCTTTTCTGTACGTACTGTCAAGACCTTGGGCTGATATTCTCCCAGAACGGCCCTCGCGCTTGGTCAATAAGATATATGTATAGTTTTAAGTGGGTGTCTGTAAATGGATCAACTATCCAATCAGAATTCAACAAAATCTTTCAGGAAACCAGCTGAAGACCTCAAGTGAGCCTGAGATGGTTTTATAAGAGCAATCTTTGAATTTTGTTATTTGGCAAAATAATATTGCATGTACTGTAATATATAAATCTCCACAAAAGTACATGTATATTTGAGATGATTTACAGTGGCTCATCTTTATTTTTTTTAATTTGCCTTCAGGACCTAAATTATCTTATCTAGGAAAAGCATCAGTTTTAAATTAAGTTTTACAATTGAGGTAACTTTTTTTGGCTTTTTATTTTCTGTTTGTCTATTGTCAATTTTTTTTTTTCATATTATGGCTTAGCTTCCCACGAGTCTCTTGTAGCTCATTGGTTAGACCATCCAACCGGTGATATGGAAGGTCATACAAATATAAAGGTTCAGTTCCCATAAATTTAGGAATTCAGATGCTTTTCTTTACTCCACGCTTGTGACACAGTGAAGACTGCATCTTTCTCATTTTATTACCATCTTTATACATGATGCTTCCAACATTGCTGTTCCAAGCAAACTGCATATTATTGTAAAATAATTTGTATAGTTTGAAACACACATTTCTATAAAATATGAAACTCAAACTGTCTGTTAACTGTACCATTTTTTGGTTTCTGAGAAACATTAAGTTCTTGGCATTTAGTTGTACATGCTGTTCAATATTTGTTTGTAATATTGTTTAAACCAGTTTAATTTGTATTCTTTGTCTTTATCCAAGACAAAAGAAAATAAAACTGGTTTAAAATGTTCCCAGCAAAGAACAGATTTCAACATTAACATGTATTAACAGCCATCTAACCTTGCACAGCCATCTAAACGACAAATGCTCTTTAAAGGGTACAAAACGAAACTATCAAATGTGCTGATTTAGCCTTGACAACCTAAAGAAATATGCTCCTAATCTGCTTACAGACTGATTGTCATGTAAAATTATTTTGCCATAATTTGTTTTTAGTATAAATCTACTCGCTTTCTATCACGAATGCTGTTCTCTTATTAACAAAGCTACTATCCATCCTGTTGTAGAAAGTGAGTGTGTGCGGTTGTCAGTGTGCGGTTATTCAATAAAAACGCTTGTCAACAGTATGCATGACACCTTTGATAAAGTTGCCCATTATGATTAGAAAAATAACCCAGTTTTTGTTAAATGGTTTTTCTTCATGATGTAGTTCAATTGTTTAGAGCTTTGCCCTTCTTTGCCAGCTAAACAACTATCTTTTAATAAAGTGCACCTAAACCCCAATTTTTTTTCTTTTAATCAACTCAATGTAGGTTGAAAAGTCGAATAGTGAAATATTTCTTGTTTTTAACGTCGCGTTAGTGAGTTATAGAGATTTGAATTTACTAAATGCTAATTAGATGACGTCAAATGCAGACTCGTTTATTATACAACCACTTGTTTCCACCTCCAAGTAATAATTTTTTTACAAATCAATTGACTATAAACAGTTTTTATTAGTATTTTATTAGTATTTTATTAAATTTATTATCCAGACCCAGTTTTTTTGGGGGGGTATCATCCTACTTTGAAGCTCTCTGGTATCCCCACCTTTACTTTTATCATAAGTCTATCACATAGAATGGATAACATATAGATCAATCTGCAATATGATATAAAATATTTGGCGATCGGAGTAAATGTCACGTGGTTATAATGCCACGCCCCTTTGAGGTCTGAGTCGAAAATCTGCTGTTACCGGCATTTTTTCGTGGAAATCTCTCGGCTACACATAGTGCGCATTAGTGCCTTGCGCTGAGCAGAGTTTCACCAACATCGCAAAGACACAATTCGAGAAATTCAGTGGTTTCCAAATTTAGGTCATAATTTAAGCGAAAATGATAAGCAAACTTTACACGATTATATCCAATAAACTATGAGACTTATCCCTTTATTTTGGGGATCGTTATAACAGATGAGTCCTTGCAAGTCAGCAAAAAGCTTTAGGGCCTTGTAAATGCGCGCGATTTCGAGCAAAGAAAAAAAAAAAAAAAGCTATTTGTTGACGTTTGTCAGCGTTTTTAAACGCTGACAAACGTCAACAAATAGCTTTTTTTCTTAAAAGAGTCCTTCTCACGAAAAAAGCATTTTCTTAAAAATTCGTAGTTTTTTTTTCCTTCAAATTTTTCAGGGCCACAATTGATTAACTAACTGCCCGGATTCTGAATTTCATGGTCATTGAAAAACTGTGACATTATCTTCTATAAGCCCAAAGTTGAGTAAACATTGAAGATTTTTAGCGTTTTGGCTGAGTTTGTGCTCTGGGAGTTGTCTATTGTTTCTAGTCTGTCATTATACAGCATTCTTGTTCAGCACGCGTGCAATGACTACGCTTGGCTGACTTCCGAATGCTCACCGAGATATGGTAATTTTGGTACGGCCTGAGACAGGCGATCGCGTGATACATCATAGAGGTTTAACGCATGATTTTTAATCAATTCTCGGCATGATGTACACTCCTGGCTGCAGACGTTATGTGACGGGAATCCCTTCTATTTTTTCATACTAATTACCATATCTCGGTGAGCATTCGGAAGTCAGCCAAGCGTAGTCATTGCACGCGTGCTGAACAAGAATGCTGTATAATGACAGACTAGAAACAATAGACAACTCCCAGAGCACAAACTCAGCCAAAACGCTAAAAATCTTCAATGTTTACTCAACTTTGGGCTTATAGAAGATAATGTCACAGTTTTTCAATGACCATGAAATTCAGAATCCGGGCAGTTAGTTAATCAATTGTGGCCCTGAAAAATTTGAAGGAAAAAAAAACTACGAATTTTTAAGAAAATGCTTTTTTCGTGAGAAGGACTCTTAAACGCTGACAAACGTCAACAAATAGCTAAAACTATAATTTCAATATGTTTCCTTTGCTCGAAATCGCGCGCATTTACAAGGCCCTAAAGCTTTTTGCTGACTTGCAAGGACTCATCTGTTATAACGATCCCCAAAATAAAGGGATAAGTCTCATAGTTTATTAGATATAATCGTGTAAAGTTTGCTTATCATTTTCGCTTAAATTATGACCTAAATTTGGAAACCACTGAATTTCTCGAATTGGGTCTTTGCGATGTTGGTGAAATTCTGCTAAGCGCAAGGCATTAATGCGCACTATGTGTAGCCGAGAGATTTCCACGAAAAAATGTCGGTAACAGCAGATTTTCGACTCAGACTTCAAAGGGGCGTGGCATTATAACCACGTGACATTTACTCCGATCGCCAAATATTTTATATTATATTGTAGATTGATCTATATATGTTATCCATTCTATGTGTTAGACTTATGATAAAAGTAAAGGTGTGGATACCAGATAGATTCAAAGTAGGATGGTAACCCCCCCAAAAAACTGGGTCGAGTCACCTTAAGCTGTGAACTGCGTATTCTAAATTGAAGTAGAAATAATGGTAAAGTCTGCATTTTAAACTTCCTACATTGATTTTTGTTCATTTTTTCACAATCTCTTGAGAAGTGGCAAAGAAAATTATATATCAAAAAAAAATTGGGGGTCACCGACCATCCAAGCGAGTTAAATGTAAGCAAAGTTAACCAGTCCTTTATGTGCTTAGATTTCTTCTCTTTTTGCGCACTCGTGCATGACGTGTGCACCTAAACCCCAATTTTTTAGCATGGCGTTGCGACATGACTTGCGTGCGCAGTAAGGATGCACATAAACAATTAGCGCGAACGTCCTTAAGAGTCACTCAGGAGACTTCTGCTTGGAGTCTTGAAGCTCTTCATGTCAATAAAATGGATGTTCTTCATGGCTTGGCCACCTGCTGGTAACCATTGCAAAACAAAGATGTTTTGATCTTTTCTTCTTGCTTTAATTCACCTTTAATTTATTAAAGTACTATAACTAATGACATTCTACTAAAATAGAACTGTCACTTGTTACTAGGTTCACTTTTTTAATCTCTTGCAAGTATACTGCTTATCATTTACATTGCTTCCATAAGTGCAAAAATAATTTATTTATTTATTTATTTTTCAAAAATCTATTCAGTTATCCCAGTTCTCAAAAAAAAACATGAATTGCCTCTCTGTTTGTAGAATTTTCATTGCTGTCCCAAAACATCAGCTTTTTAGGTTTCAATGATGATTTTCCAAAAAAGCTTCATACAAAACAAAAGGAAAATTTCTGCATGAAAGAGGACACCATTCATTCAAGTAACATGGCACCAAGCTGCTCAATTCTTGTTGCCATGGATACTTAACGAAGAACATCAGTAGCAAAATAAATGAGAATGTCTGACATTGCATTAACTGCCATATTTGTGCATTGTTTATCAAATCGTAAGGTTCACATCAAAACTAGTAAAATGAAAACAGAAAATATAAGATCTTTCACAGCCCACTCAGGCCTTCATTTACAAAAGAACATATAGAATTATTTGATGTTAACAACATCCAATGATCGGGGCAGTTAGACTTCAATAATCTTCGGATCAGCATCTATCTTGGCTTGTCTGTTACCATACACAACTTCACCCACAATCCAAGCAGGGTGTCCATCAATAGCTTGCAGCTCATCACAGTAGCTCTTAGCCTTGTCCCGTGGCAGACAAATGAGAAGGCCACCTGCAAAAAAAAAACAAAAAAACAAGCTACATGTAACAATTTTGACAATGTAGACGATTTCTTTTTATCAGAAGTAAGGGGAGAGAGGGGAGGGTAGTTACATATGTATGTCATCTCATGCATTTTTGATGCTCATACATTAGTCATATATTAAGTACCCGGGGGGGGGGGGGGGGGGGGGGGGGGGGGTACTCCCCTATATAAGCTATATACGTATGTGCGGCCCCAAAGGGTATGGTTTTTGAGCCGTTTTGGTCTGAAAACAAGTATAGATTTTGACCATTATGGTCTGAAATCAAGTATGGTTTTCAAGGGAACCACAAAAGCATACAGTATAAACGTATTTGTCTTTTCAACTCCAAATGAATGTAAGAGAAAGAGAAATAACCGAAATATATCACTTGAGCCGAATTTTAACAAATCTTTTGTTGGCATTCTAGCCTAAGCGGTCTGAAAACGGGTATGGATTTTAGAGCCCAGGTCTGAAAACTGGTGTAGAAAATGGCATGTTTGGTCTGAAATAGGGTCAGGATTTGAAGAACCAGGCGGCACACCCCCACCAGGTTAAATCAGTATTTAATCTACATTCAGTGTTTACCCAGAGAGCTAACCGTAACCCTAACACATTCAAGATAACTGTCACTCCTGGCACAAAGATACGTGTAGCCATTGGGGTGACAGTTAGCTTTGTGTTAGGGTTAGGGTTAGGGTAAGCTTACCTAGATTGAATGCTGTGAACACCCTATATTGAATACTGAGTCAACCTGAGAATGGATTTTATCTGCAACATATACACTAGGGCCCGGCTGTTCCAAAGGTGGATGGCACTATCCACCAGATAAATCACTATCCAGTGGATAACACAAAGGATTTTGTTAATAATACTTATCCACAGGATAGTGATTTATCTGGCCCCAGTTGTTCAAAAGGTGGATAGTGCTATCCACCGGATAAATCACTATCCGCCGGATAACACGAAGGATTTTGTTAATACTTATCCACTGGATAGTGATTTATCTGGTGGATAGCGCTATCCACCTTTTGAACAACCGGGGCCTGGTGGATAACGCTAACCACTTTTTAAACAACCAGGGCCAGATAGTTATAGCTTCATATGTAGCATTAAAGGGAATTTTGCAAGAAGCCAATTAAAGGATAATAATAATGATCCAACATAACAATGTTAATTATAAGCCACCTGAAGTCTCAGCAGAAAATCCATCCAGTAACTTGAAATTAATTCCACAAGCCTTGAATATCTTCACCATGTTTGCCAAAATTGGAAGAGTATGCAAAACAAGTGAGACTTCTGACTTCTGATTAGTTGCCAAATTACTTGCATGGCCAACAATTCCAAATCCAGTCACATCTGTAGCACCATGAGCATTGTATTTGTGCATCAATTGAGCAGCATTGCGGTTCAATCGAGCCATGCACTGCATTGCATCCTGGTAGGCTTTTTCTACCTCTTCAGCTGTCGTAACATCCTTGATACGTCCCCACCACTTGGGCTGTTACATCATTAAAACGTAAAAGGGTGTGTTAGGGGGTTTATTAATATACTGGATGTCCCCCCCTCTGAACTTCAAAACTGGCTACACCTGTATGTCACATTTTTTGGATGTTAGCATGTCAGAATTTCATTCAATTGTGTAAATATGCAATGCTCAAAGATGACTGCAGCTAGTTTTAAGGTAGCAGATACAGTTGTACATGTAAAAGATCCATAATGGACACTACAGACTTGCTACATGTACATGTAAATTTTCCACTATTTTTGAGGGGCATTACAATGTAGGTAATCAGACAAAACTAAAACCTACAAAGGTTGAATCTTTTTTTAATTATCTTAGAACACCCTCCTGTTAGTGTGAATACCATCAAATCACTGTCAAGTCTTAAAACCGGATGGATAAATCTTAAAAGTTAATGCATATAAAACAAGAACTGATTTTTGTTTCATTAATTTGATCACACTTAATTCATTTTTAATTAGTGAGAGATTCAGTGTCACTAACAAAACCTTTCAAGAGGTAAACAAGGGCAAAGGACATGTGTAAAAGCAGTAATAATTGAAGACGTCGGAGCATGTCCAACCTATGTCGAATTTGAGACCTTTTTTTTTTCGCGCTCCTTGCCTCATTTTTGGCATGTGATCTACAAAATAATTAATTGCAAAACATTGTTCAGAATTTTTTTATGCTGTAGTTTCCGTCGTTTTAGAGAAATAACATATGCAAAAAAACAAAAATTAACTAAACTCCCTGTCTTTCCGTTGAATCCCGCTCGAGAAAATGAATCCTAAAGTTGACCTGAATTTCTCGATTTTATGCCGAGGTTTTTTCACTTCAGATGGCCAAGTTTGAGCCCGTGCCGCTAAATCCCACTCAAGAAAAATTTATCCCAAAGTTCATTCCCTCAAAATCGCTTCATTTTTATTGCCGATGGCCAGCAAAGGTGTCGCAAAGCATGTCGGGATATCAATGGCGACAACGAGCACGGAATGCCCACCGACACAAAATACGGAAAATATTATAAGTCTCGAAGCACTTCGGATATCGGGCATTTCGACTACGGCACGGGTTGGCAAATGGGCCACAACTCACAACACTACCCCTTTTCTGATCCGAAGTGATTGCAGACTTTGGCCTACATTCAAATACAGCCAAATTATAGTATCCAGCCAAAGACTCTTTAGCACAGATCAAAGCCAGGGTGAAAAAGAAGATGTGTGAAATGGAAACTGGTGTTTCAATAATCAGTCACTTTTACATGCAACTTACAAAGTAAAACCAACAAGCGAATTCTCTATATCAAAAAAGAACAAATTGATACTCACATCATCAAGCCACTGGTGTGCATTCACAGCAATCTGTGTTCCTAGCGGTTTAGTGAGGACCAACACATCACCAACAACTGCATTTTCTGGCCTAATGAACGTACACACAAAACAACCATAAATTAAGCACACCTTTTATTTTAAAATTAAAGGGGCTATGTCGCGAGAATGGCGGGTGAGTACTGGGTACTAACAACTTGAAAAACATCCGCTGGCTTTTTATCAAGTTGGCGGCCATTACTGTTAAATTCGCTGCAATCCGTTCCATCCCGTCCTATTGCGTGGAAGGATAGATCTCAAGTTTACAAATTAGTTAGAGTATTTACTTGGCTAGATTTTTGTTAAATTATTTCTGCGATTTGTTAGTCGTACCTTTGAAAAATTCGATTTCTTCCAGTAGTGGTGGAAGTTGGGGAGGAATTTAAAAGCGAAATCGATCGTGTGTTTGTTTACCTCGCATGGTTCGACACGAGTGCAAGCGCGATAAAACTTGCTGCGATCCGGGAGGGAACAATAGAAATTTGATATGTGTGACGTCAGGTGACGTCACATGACAGGAACTTATTGCGCAGACTCACCTTGTGACATAGCCCCCTTAATATTTACTTATAATTACTTATTTCTTTTTTGGTAATGCCTTTGAATCATTTCTCAATCTTCGACTGTCATCTTCCAAAATGCGAGTCACTGTAGTTCAAATGGTATCCAATAAACTTCTAAATGTCTCCAAAGTGCCTTTCAATTCATTGTTCAAAATAGTTAACCTATATATTAAATAGTTGTTTACATGATCTGGTAACTTATTTAACTGTTCAACCTGCCTCCAATGCAGAATTTTCTGGAACTTCAAATATAAAATGCTAACTAGAATAGTATTCACAAATGTATGCACAAGATGAAATTATGCGATACACCCTATGTGCACCTTCTGTAAAGGCAGAAGAATCCCTCGAACATCTATTTCTTCTCTGCCACTCGAGCAAAGAACTCTGAATGTCTGTTGTTCTTTGACTTAAAGCCTGGTTTCCATATGATCGTCCGGATCGTCCCGATCGTCCCAGTAGTCTCAAAAAATGTTCAAGCGATTGGGATGATTGCATGTATATGGAAACACTTCCCGGACGATCGCGGACGATCACAAACGATCCGGACGATTGGGACGACCGCAATTGCTTGGATAGAACTGTGTTCTATCCGGACGATCGTGAAAATTCAGAAGCGATCAAATGGAAACACTCTCAGACGATCGGGACGATCGAAGTCTATCCCAGAAAGCATCATTCTTGTCACCAGTTTTCGCACTTTCGAGCGAAGAATGCCTTGGAGTAAGTGAATTTTGACCTAATTCTTCACTATTTATGGAAGAGGTACAAAAATATGAGTGCCTGTACACTGTATAACAAATTTTCGAAAGAGTACAAAAACAAGTTTACAAGATTGAATTGCTGGAGGAAAATCGGCAAAAAATTTGACTTGGACGCCGCTGAAGCCGAAAAGAAATATAAAAACATTCAGACTGCATATAGCCGATACCTTATATGGCGCAAAATTGAAAGAATAAGCAGATAGCAAGCATCTCGCGCCAAAGTTCTGTTGTCGGGCCCAGGAATTTTGCTGACGACCATGAAGTCCCACTCTTTAGGACGATCAAGGCAATCATTTGGAAACCAGCAATCGTACCAATCGTCTCAAATTTTTTTTCAAACAACTGGGACGATCCGGACGATCATATGGAAACCAGGCTTAATAGCATAAACATCGCTGTACAGTTTTTGAATGACGAAGAAATAATGTTAAGTGCATGCAAAACCACATCATTATTTTCGGGAAATAGATCATTTATCAGAGCAAAATTATGCAATGTTATAGCTACACTAAACTACATAGAAAGTATAGAACGATCCATTTCGAAATGAGAGAAGTGGCAACCAATAAATAACAGCAACAATAATCAATAAATAGTCTTAATCAATGACAAAACTGGTAGAACATAATTTATTAAGTATGATATTGGAAATTGTATGTATAGTAAGATGTAAGCAGGTCGAAAGTAAGCAATTATGTTTAAGTCAAGTAGTGTGTGCAGTATAATGTAAAGTAACATAAAGCAGGGCTATACAAATCTATAGCTAGATTTATGTATGCATCAATAAAAAATATTAATAATAATAATTATAATAATAATCGTATCAATAACAAAATTCTCGATTGTGATTGGTTATCCGCGCGCCTATTTATTACGTAATTGGCGCGCGATCACGTGGGTGTCCAATTACAGCTGTCCAATTACAACTTTTTGTAATTGGATAGCTGTAATTGGACACCTACGTTGTGCGCGCGTCAATCAGGTGCACTAAAATGAGTTCTTTTTCTCGCTGTTTCCTTCTGCTTTCAAACTGATAGAAAATATTCTTAACGTTTTGAGTACAAAAAACTCCACATAGACTTTTTAATCTCGAATTTTGTTATTGATGCGATTAATTAGTAATTGAACTTCGTGTCGTACAATTCAGGGGTAATCGTGCTCGTAATTTCAAATCGTCCTCGCGCTACGCGCTCGGCCGATTTGAAATTACTCGCCCGATTACTCCCTGAATTGTACTCCACTCAGTCCAATTACTATTACTAATATTAATAATAATAAGAAGAAGAAAAAACTTTATTAAAAATAGCAATAATTATAATTTTCAATAACTATAAATTGATACTCAAATTTACTTAATATTAATAATAATACATGTAGTAATAATAATTTTATTTTTAAATAATGAAACTTTATTGAGTAACTTTCATACAAACTTGATTCTTACATGTATTTAAAAAAAATGTACAAATTTTTTGTCCCTTAAAAGTTTTTCCGAGAAATAATTTTTTGTAAAAATTTGAATAGCCTACCTACCTATTATTAATATTATTTATTATTATTATTATTATTATAAATAGAGAACTTTAATTATAAAACACAATTTATAAGTTTACAATAAATTCCTTTACAAAGCCTTTAAAATGTATGTATACCTACATGTATATGAAAAATATATCAATAAAAGACTAAAAAAAGATAGTACAAAGTTAATGTAAAGTATAATTACATTTTCAGATTTAATAATAGAGCAGTTTTCAATTGACTGTCGAAAGTAATTACACAATTGCTTTGGTTTTGCATTGCTACGCTTTGTGATTGGCTAAAAAATCTCGCGCCACTTTCTCGACCAATCAGAAGTAAAACCAAAACCAATCGTGACTTGCTCGCACGCGTTTTCCCGCGCTTGGCGCCTGCGACATGTAATTGCTTCGAGCTCTGATTGGTTCATTGGATTGTTTACGACTGCTGTGATTGGTCAGAGTAATTACTTTGGTTTTGGTTTTACGACACTCAATTGAAAACTGCTCTAATAATAATATAATAATAACAATAATAATAATCCCTCAGGAATTGAATATTCCCTGTGGTTGGGGTGAGGATATTTTCTGGAACCACACAATTTTCCAAAGATATATTTTTACTCCTTTGACTGAACCAGAATATCTGACCTTTTTTGATAAAAAAAAAACAGTAAATACTTTCTGCCAAAATCGTATTTTATCACTTTTGTGAGGTAAAAAGGTACATGTAAGGTTTAAATATTTATGACTGTGACACGACAAACTCACATAATAAACTCGTTGTTAGACACAACACTGGAAGCAACTCCACCAACAATAAACCACGGATTAAGCACCGTTTGTCCTCCATTCACTGTAGTGCCAGCTTCCAAAGCCAAATCGTTGAATCCCTTTATCACAAGCGGTGTAACGGCTTCGCGTTCCTTCAAAGTCATCTGGTTACTCACGCCAAGAAGCATAAGCATGTTGTCGCATTCAGTGACACCCATGGCGTACAGATCACTTAGAACGTTAGCACAGGCGATCTTGCCTTGCATATAAGGATCATCTACAAGAGGGTAGAAGAAATCTGTGGTCTGCACTATACTGATTCCCTTGTGTCTTGTCGGAAGCACGCAACTGTCCATTCCTATTCCAATTTTCCCCTCGTCTTTCTTCTCACCAAGTCCCTCGAGGAGTTTGAGCAGTTCCTCCTGAGGGACTTTACATCCTCATCCTTTAAGCTTGGTGTAGTTTATCAGACGGAATGTTTCCGGTAAACCATGATCTTTGGGGTCGAACGGACGACGAGATTTTTCGCTCGACGCCATCTTATTACTTCGGTAAGCGTTACATCAGACTCGCCAAGGACCAGTACTTCATATGAACGTCACATCGCGTCTCGTCACATGATAAATTTGTTATCGTTATATGACGTAGTTAGTGAAGACTTGCTTGCAAAGTGTGTAAACAATGGAGGATACTAGTAAGTCTTTCTGGGAGTCGGTTCTTCATTATGGACTTTTTCTTGGTGGGATTTTCCAGCTGATTTGCATTTTGGCAATTGTGATAGTTCCTTCAAATAAGCTTAAATCTGTACACGAAGAAGATGTTTTACAAGATAGAGACAGCAAAACTCGAAAACTTCACGCACAAGCAACTCCACAAACAAGATTGAGATCAGAAAAGAAGAAGAAAAGATGACAATATTTCACTGGAATTATTGCCACCATTCACTGATTTTGCTTGGAAGTGAGGAACTGCATCTCTTGGACTTCTTTTGACATTGTCGTTGGTATTTGCGGTCAAGTTCTACATCACTATTATTTCAAAACGTTAAGCTGTGCACAACCTACAGAACAAGGTGTAAACCACGGAAACCAAGATGGATGATGTGAACATAAAATGTATTTCGAAGAAGACTTCTCCTCCCGTCGCTTTATATTGGAAGTTACGGGAAAGCAAATCAGAGTTTAATCGATATAATTTGTCGCTAGTGTGCTATTTCCATTGTACTATTACCTGTAATATTATTGTTAGATTTTGTTCTCAGAGTTCATTAACACTACATGTATATATATATAAACTTACATAAACTAAAAGTATCTCTGAACATTGGACGTTTTTGTGATATGCAGAATAATCAAAGTTAATAATAATCAATAAAATTATTATATTCAGCCTTCAGATTCTGATCCCAAGACCCTAATTTCTCCCAATATCACAAACACTGAATTTAATAAGTGTTTTATATATTATCGGAAATTGTAATAATGCTCAAATAAATGTGCACGCTATGATTGGTTAAACTGAGTTCATTATAACTTGATAAAGCACGTGCATTGTTGAGTTATATAAGTACTTGAGAATTTTTAGGAACACTCGAGAAGTGCGAAAAGCACTCGCCTTCGAGGGCAGTACACAGCTCTTACAAGATCTTCTCTGATTTGCTGAGAAAACAGTAGAACAAACAACACAATAATGGACCCTAGCCCTAAAAACAATAGAGCTGCGTGATATCCAGGTCCAATGAAATTAGAGGTTGTAATTAAAGAGCTGCATGGTATCTGCTCCTTTGGCTCATGCTTCTTTGCACTTCTCTAGTGTTCTTAAAATTTTCCCCGTGCTTATGTAACTCAACAATGCACTTGGTGTGTTTATTTCTTTAGCAGATAATGTAATGTAAGCCTACTAATACATAGCCTGCGTAGCAAGCGTTCCCGTACGAATGCTAACAATTTTCGCGTGGCCATAATGCGGAAAAATTTGTTCATACAGGAATGTTCAACAACGTTTTGTACGGGGATGCTCCGCCCTGTTGTCCAAACCCTTACCTTTTCATATACCGTTTTTGACAGAAAAGGTACCCCTTTCATTAAAAATGGTAGCCCTTTCATATACCTTTCACTGAAAATGGTACCCCTTTCATATAGCCTTTACGTGCGTCTGCGATATATTTTGAAAGGCCCTTTTTATAATACTTAAACTGGCAGTTTTCCCTAACTTTTTTATACTTCAACTCGTGTTTTCACTGCCCTTTCCTATTCCTATTCTATTCTTCTTCATATACTTCAACTCGTGAAATGGAAATATCCCATGATTCCAAGCCTTTCTTTGTAATTACAGTAATCATGACTGTATAACACTTCATTGATCAATCAAAGTATGGTCTATAATATTAAAACATCATTAATAATTCATAAGCATATTAGCCTATCACACGACACAAATCTATCACATGCATGGACCTTTATACCTGGTAATCTATGGTCATTCTGAAAAGCCTGGTGGTGGATTTGATTTCAGTCCCAAGGGAGTGCAGGGCTGATTGTATTTTACCTCATTAGTATTCTTTATATAAAAAGTTACTCTCATTGTATTCTTTATATAAAGAATACAATGAGAAAATTAGCATTCCATGCTTCACATGGCATGCTAATTTTCCTTTTTGCAAGAGAAATTACAATATTATAACAATTGTTCACAGGTTCATTTAGAAAAACAATTTTCTTTATTGTTTGCACCATTGTTTGTGCTCCTTGGGGGCACGCTCTTGGCGGTTTATTTTTTAAGCTGTTCAGAACACTCACAGCACATGTTTTATCAAGTCTAAAAATTCGAGCACGAAACACTGCTGTTCATGTTTTAAACATTACATAATAATAATAATATTTATTACTTATATTGCACTTTTTCTATAAAATAATTAAAAGTGCATTACAATTAATTTTATAAAATCTTACAAATTACAAGTTGATAATAATGGACCATACATCCACATCCATGTACAGGAAGTTCGGATGACATCGTGTTTCACTAAATTATAATAAGCCCCCTTCTCTTTTAATCCTTTTGCAGCTTTAGTTGCCTTACCCATAAGTGGCCTAAGGCAACTATAGTCACCATGTTATTTGGAAAATAAAATATTTAAATTTGAAACTTGGCTTGCCACCCCCCCCCCCCCCCCCCCCCCCCCCCTAAACATGTTTGAAATAAATAACTCCCAGGGGGATTAATAGAGGATTTACAGTACTTTAGTTACAAACTTCTGCATCGATCAGCAATTAAATCAACAAAGGACCAAATGATATTTTAATGATAATTTCACCACCATTAACTAGTACATTTCATGATTGAAAATTTCAATAAATAATTATATTAAAAATTATCAGTGTTAAAGAGGGTCATGGAGACTCACATGTTTGTGTCAAAACTGTACTAACTGAAGTGTACAAGCAATAACTATTATTACATAAAATGTTCCCAAAACACCAAGAGGCTGCTACAATGTGAATTCTCAAATGGAGAACAAACTATTGATCAGGTTATTAGCTTTTTTTCCAAGACACTTATAGAGGAAGTATCACAGGGATTTAGCGTTATTTAAAAAAAAAGTTTTGTATCACCAGAAACCAAACAATAATGGTCCAGTAGTGTGATAAATTATCACAAAATGTACCATAACTGTCGATGAGTGTCTCGTCTCAAGAACTGGTCATTGCAAACAAAAAGGATCTGAGTGTAGCCATACTACAATAATATTTTTCATTATATTAAATTAATATATTAGTCCTTATAAAAAGTTGACTCTGTAATTTTCCAAACTGTTCCTATATAACAAAACAGCTGTGTACTCAATCAAGACCATTAATTGAAAAAAAGGCAGCTTTTGACACCATCTTGGTGCCAGGTGATATATATGGTATCATGCTGCTGATATCCTCCTGTTTAGCAACTCTGGGAGTTTGACGCAATCTGTCCTCTTTCACCCTAAAGAGGTGCTGCAGAAGAGGCTAGATCCTGAATGGCAAAACAACATATTGGTTTGTTCCTATATTATTTGTTTGCTGTATTTCATTATTTGCAATTGTTGTGATTGGAAAATTAATATTAGACTCCTTTTATTAAACTATTGTAATTATAGTCAATCATTTTTAATTTAACTTGCTGTATCTGTAAGCTACTGGTTACACTGAAAAAGCGTTAAGTACATTGGTGCTTACTTTTCTGGCACACTTTTTTTTTTCAGGTAAAATTACTTAGACTCGTTCCATTTGTTTTGATCAAAAAGAGGAAAATGAGATATGTTCTGAAGAGCTTGATTCAACAGCTGAGATACAATATTGTGAATTCACAAGACACATGAGGTCAGGACTGATACCAGTTTTATGAACCCCAGAAAATCTAGGGTCTGAAGAAAAAAAAATGTTAGGTTCATTGGATAACTAACAGCAGTAGGAAATTTAGCCAGTCCTGTCCAGGACAGCTTTAATGCAGTAACTAGCAGCACTTCCACCAGCCATTCCCAGTGTTATACTCAGCACACTCAAGTATCCCACAGTTTCTTTAGCACACCCAGGTATCTCAGAGGAAGCATAAGAGATCAGTGATGTGGTCAGATGGCCAGTTGAAAGTCCAAGCACGGCAACAAATGTTGCCATCCAAGCAGGCCTGTCACTCAACACTTGAGGTGGAACACTTAAACATATGCCGATGACAACAACAAATCGCACCAAAGTAGACAGCCATGCCCAGTGCAAGGAATACACATAGTACATAGCTAAGGGTCCTCGACCAAGAACATCACCAATATTGTACACAAGAATCAACAAAACTGGGAACCAGCCATTGCCAAGGAAGTCTATTGCCATTGTAGCCACAGATGGTATAACAATATACTGTTGTGCAGTTACCAGTGTCAGTAGAAAACAGTGGCAGAACACATGCTTGTACCGCATCACTCTTAATGCTTCACCAGTGAAGAATGCAAATCTTTGAAAGGGGTGCTTCCAGTCAGTATCAACACCGCTTCTTGGAACACGGGAGTAGTAGCGCTGGAATGCATCACCCCTTATGAGATGCAGATAGGCAGCTATCACCAGTAGAATAAATGCAGCAGCAGTTCCAAAGTAGTAGTAACTTGACACATGAAGGTTACTGGTGGTAGTCTTGGTCAGAACTCTCAACACTGTTATCAAGAGGCCACATAAACCCACACCAAGCTGTTAAAATAAAGTAATAATTACAGTTAATATTACTTGAGTTTCTGTTAGCAACCAACATGCAAGCTTTAGCCAGAAGGTAGTCTAACACTACCAGAAGCAAACATGTTAAATGCATGTGAAAGACATGTGAAAACAGTTTAAGCATGTGAAATTGTTTAAGAAATGATACAAATCAAGTTTTTTTTTTTTTCACATGCATGTGAATTCACCAATCAGTGTGTGGAATTAAAGGTCAATAATTGTGAGAACTTCAAATTAAGTATGTGAAACACCGTGTGAAAAATGGTTTGATCTTGTACTGTGTGAAACGATTGCGTGAAAAATCTACAAATACATGTGAAATACTGTTGCATGTGAAATGTTATCAAAATGGTGTGTGAAAAATTCTAATTGTCATTTGTCAGAAACATGGTATAAATTTGTGAAAATTAAAGTGAAGGTGAATAATATTATAACTAGTAGTAATCATAGATTATAGTGCGTCTTCTTATCCGGTGGCACCTCGTCTTGACCTAGTACCTCAGTTTCATGAATTAATTCAGCCACTGTTTAAAAGGGCTATGTCGCGAGATATGTCACGCAGGCAAAAACGTCGGGCTGTCATCAAACAAATTCACGCTATCGCCGTGGAATCGGGCAAAATCCTGCCGTGCTGACATATAAATAGTATATTTGTCTTGATTTCATTTCGGTTATTTCTCCGATTCTGAAATCATACTCTTCAGTACATGTACTAATACCGGAACCGGAAATGACAAATTTCTGAGAAAGCCTGTTCTTGGACACCGCACAGCGTTAATGGAGCATGAAATTGACGTTTATTAAAGTCACGCAACATTCAACGTGAATTTCGCAGGATTTTTCGGATAAAATTATAACTACCAGTTGCAAGTAAGACACAAGACTGTTGAATATAATTCCTTTATTAGCTAGACAAATTTTAGTCACAAAACTGCAAAATCTTTAGTTGCAAATGCGCCCGATATATACAGGCGCAATTTCAAGCACTGTAAAGTTAATCTGCGTTCGCCTGGCGCGGCCGGTCAGTGAATTATTGCTACAAGACATAAGCAAATTGCACCGTACCGTAGAACATCGCGAAGAATGACGTCGGTATTTAGGTGAAACCTTCCCAAATCAGGCAGAGAACCACAGCAAAATCAAGATAGAACATTCAAAACATACCAGAACGGTAGCGAGGAAAATCTGTAACTTCTTGCTTGATTCCAAAGAGACCCAACAACTTACTTGGTCCGGAGAAGAACCTTCGTCCAATTTTTCCACTGCGTTCTTTTACTAGGCATTCAAATATTGAGCCGCACGATTCCAAAATCGGGAAAATATCCGAAACTAAATCAAGACAAATAGATTATTCACATGTGACATTTCGGAACCCCAGCTCCCCAGGATGATGCCCGATTTCCACGCGCTGGGAATGCTGGATACTGTTGTGACGTTTCAACATGGCGCAGATTAGGTACCGACACTTTTCTCGATTCGTTCCGCTTAGCCTAGACGACGCGCTAAGAATGCTGGATACTGTGGTGACGTTTCAACATGGCGCAGATTTGGTACCGACACTTTTCTCGATTCGTTCCGCTTAGCCGACAAGATTAGGAAGCGTCTCCTTCGTCGACGCAAATATTCCACAGAAATCAACAACACATGCTTCAAATTTTCTAACAAAATGCATTTTGGAGCAAGGTGGAGCATGTTCCTGTTTCTTATGGTACCTTAAATTGAAAACAACAGGAAAAGCCAGGTGTCATGATTAAAAAACTGGAAAATCTAAAGTGATTCACACTGTTTCATCCTTTTTGCAATCAATCATTTTTTCCAAACAAATGAGTCTTTGGTTATTCAATTGGAATTCTGTTTACATTTCTCACTCCAATCTGTAAACGTATTGTCTATGACAGTCTGCAAGTTGAGAGTCTTGCATCTGAAAACTATTGTTTTTCCCACAATTCACATGGAGTGGAGAGATTGTTGTTTGCCCGCCATTTTTGAAAATCAGTTGTGTGGATGTTCAGCATACAGTGTTAAGCAGTAAGAAATTGCTTCCAAAATGTTTTCTAGAAGCCAACATTAGGATCTGCTGCTTCTTAGACTGTAGGTAAGAAAGCAGGCTTTCAAATACTTCTGGTTGAAGCAAGAACATTTCAAAACAGGACATTATTTGTCATGCACTTGGTTTGCATTTAGTTTGTCTCATAAAATACTTGTCTAATTCGATCATACTTAGTCTTGTGATGCATTTAAATCTTAAATGATTGCGTAAATGTGTTTAGCCAGATTGACTAAACTATACATCAAAAAGAGAACTAAGACTTTTAAAGTTTAGAATTTAGAGAAGAATACTGTACAGAAACGAGAAAGATCTTTCAAGCTTAGTACTGCTGTTACAATGAAGCATTTTCCCGCTTCATGCCTGTACGTAGTGATCAATGAAATAGTCTCACAGTTGTGCTACTATATGTTGAACTCAATGGATGTGTATTTCAATCAAAAGGTTTGAATAAAGATCTATTATGCATATACATGTACAGAAGGTTTAAATATGTTTCAAGGCTATATATACATGTAGTTGTGTTCTGTGTGAAATGTGATTGCACTGTGTGAACTTATATGTG